>CM061921.1:25430695-26091049 GCA_031002005.1 Vandiemenella viatica
TACTGAGAGTATTTTATAAAGGACTGGTCCCACGTTATTTGGAGTTTAAACTAATAGGTACACTTCAGTTGGTGACCAATCCTCAGTTTCAGCATGATGTAGCATCTTCCCATAAAACCAGAGCTATCTAGATGTCAAAAGTGCTGAGAAGGATTTGGGATAGAAAATGTTGATGAATTGTATCATGGCCTTTTATAGAAACTATCGCGGCATTTGGAACGAGTAATTTCTGAAAAACATGGAAAATCGAAATATGGATAGCTGAAAAGTTGATCGAACTCCTACCTTCACCTTACGAATTAAATGTTATGTACAAAATCCTGACATCTTCAAATCCAAACTGAAAGTGTTTTTGCTTCAGAACTCACTTAATTCCGTGAAAGAATTTTCTCCTTAAATTGTAGTCACTGAAATGAACTGAGAAAAAATGTGCTTTGCAGTAAGGAAAGAGAAACTGAAAATATACTAACAACCACTGACATGGTGAACAATACATTCTTGTCTTATTGTGTACAAAATAGCATTAAAACATATCAAACTAACAAAGGATATTATGCATTTATAGCTCGCGCTGAATATTGATTATACTTACGTTATGTTAAGAAACTAACCTGTAATAAGCAGTTGTTAAAATTTTGGATCTATTATGAATTATAATTCTCCATGAGCCCTGAGACTGTTCTTGATTGTGATCGAATGGAACATATCTAATACAATCAACTCTGATTTCGAATACCATGTTTGAAAGCAGCTCGCGACATCAAGATATAAACTGACGTCATGGATTTGCTCTTAGGAATATTTTTCTTCAATATACCCGACAATAATATTACATTTTTCTACGCTATATGTAACTTTAATGTGAGGATATTGGGGGAGAAGATAAAAACTGAAACTCTATAGTGAGTAAGCAGCCTAATAGGTAATTTCTAAATACACAACTATACATCTGTTATCTCTAGAATATTTGACAGTATGACATTTTGAAGATGCGCATTATGTCTGCAAGACTACGACGAATCCGCTTCTCATGTTGTCTTTTGTAAGCATCCTGGCATTACTCGAATCTGTGGCTATGACCAGAAGGAAGTTTATATAAGACAAAGTTACTAGAAGATAGTTGTAATATTATCACTAACCCCACAATCATTTTTAATATTAATTTACTATTATTTTTATTAATATTGAGGTATACATCATTTATTAATTATAAGTATCCTGAATAACATTAACGTTTGTAAGTTGATTTGTAATATTAATGGGTTCCCACAGTCTGTAGTTTATTTAGCAATGGGGATAGCATAGTGTTGCTATTGAAGTTTTGTAATAATCTTTGACACTAAGCAGCACAGCTGTGCAGCGGAGAGTGTTGATTGGGTGCCTGCATTGTAGCATGGCAGGGCGCGGGGTAGTGTGTGTGTTGTGCTTCTTGGAGAAGGTAGTATGCCGCGAGCACAGTCTCTGTGTACGCTAGCTAAAGTAACTTGTGAAATGTATGGGACACTTGTTTCAATGTAACATAAATGTTACGAAAGATGTGTCAAGGAACGAAATTAATTAAATTCACTAATATTTCGACCAGCATAGTGAGTTTTTTATTTCCAGACTATGTCAAATACCTTGCACGTGTTGAAAGAGGAGAATTTGAGCCATTCTCTTCTAAATAACATGCCGTCATCCACTCGGCCAGCTAACTCTTGGCTTACCATTTCTGAGAATTCAGTAGCATACATTTGGGCGAACCTTTCAGGATAGCTCTCATTTGGCTACCAATGAAAAGGATAGCTTATATAGTCGAGGCTCTACCACACAGGTTTGGGGAGGTACAGCGAGCGCAAGTACCGGTACCGGTACCGGAGCACCTGCCGTCCTAATTACAGTTTTCAGGTGGTTTCCCGTAATAACCTAGGAAAATGCTGATATGGTCCCGAATCTGCACCTTATAGATATAAATATACACTTATCATAAAGAACATAGATTACTAGCAGATGGAGGAATTTCATTCCCTCCTCCCACTAAAATTGTGTTCATGACTCGGATGGAAGATGTGGGCAATCAATGAGAGTCTGGGTCAAATAAACCATACCCTAGAAAACAGGAAGTAAGGTGGTTCTCGTACACTGATATACAAAAAAAAAAAAACAAGTATATATATTTGAGGTCAATATCCATCAATGTCTGTCGCCAAATTGAAAGAGACCGTCCGTGTGCTTTCTAGCGGATGTCTTCGACATACAGAAGGTCAGCCAGTTGGGTGTAGTCAGTGGTCGGTGGCTCTTGGCAAGGAATTAGCTAAAGACTTTGGCTAGAATATATATAAGCTGCTAGGAATTCCCACACATTTCAGTGCGTATCAACGTGCTGCAAAGAAGCAGATACCTTGGTCTGCCATACGCGAAATTAATAATAATAAAAAAGATGCTCAAGAATTACATAAACGAAAGAGAGATTAGTATAGATGAAACATTAAAACTCAGTGACAGTGATAAAGATTTTTTTTTTTTTTTGGTGATTTACAAGAGTTGCATTTAGATGAATTATTTTCTGAAGAAGGAAATACATCTAAACGTTTGAAATCTGATTCATCAAATTAACCTCAACCGGATACTTCAAGTGCTTTAGATTTCCCCGACAACGGATTTCAAGAACGCAGTGTTGGCAGTCTATCTGAAGAAATGGCTACGGAAATGGATCGATGTCTCGACTTACTGAATTCAACAATAGTGCACATTCTTTTATTGGTAGTCAAGAATCTAAAACACCAATTCCGTTTGTTCTATGGTAATCAGTAGAACAAATTAAACAAAACTCAGTGGTTATTACTAATTAACACTCATACATTCTTTGTTTGGGGTTATGTTTAAAGTGGTTGATGTTGACGGAGTTCCACATTTACATAAACTTTATGAACAAGGGGTTGCTGCTAAAGTTGTAGATGGAAATATAAGTTTTAAATATGAATATGAAACACAAATTGGATTTATAAAAGTAGGAAACGAGCACATGGATTGGCTTGTAGTGGAACAGACTAATATATTGGTATTAATTCTCTTCCTTATCGTTATAGTTCATCAGATAATAAGAAACTTAATGCAGTAAAGGATAATAGTGTCAAACCGTTGTATCTTCATTTAAACTTTTTGTGTTACCAACAAGGCACTGAAAAGTATCATACTATTGGTGAACTTAAGAAACAGGCAAATATAAAATTAATGCCTCATTTACGTTAGGAATTAATCCTGTTGTAATGCACCTGCTGATGCCAATAGTTATGAAATGCTAAAATGATTTTAAAGATGGAAACTGCAAATGAAATTACATATTCTGTTGAATCTTATAACACTATGGTTCAAACTTCAGATCACAATAATAGGCCTATACTGTATTCAAAGGGGAATGCTGACAGTGTTACATTTTATTATGATGGGATTTCATTCGATTCTGGTGCTGTTGTGGTAACAACAGTAAATGCAAGTAGTGATCACGATGCAGCAGTTACTACTGATGACATTTTGAAGTAAAGTAAACGAGACGTCCAGGAAAGGATTAATATGGAAGTAGAGGATTTAAATAACAATACCCTCTGATAATATGATCAAAACAAATTTATTGTTTATTTGTGAATCTAGTTACATGTGTACATGTGTTACAATAAATTGTACTCAATAAATATATTCTACAAAGAAAACAGGTTTGATTCTTCAACCAGTATACAATTCCATTTTTTCAAATAAAATTTCTCAATCTTTTCATCCATAACATGTCCTTTAAAGTAATCCGCATTACTGCATACAATAACTGAAGTTTTTGGTAAAATATAATAACTTTCTAATTTTACAGATATGTTAGTTGAATTGCCAGAAAAACTTGGTTTCGGTTGTTCTAAACTGCCAGGATCAAAGTTTGGGTCGTCCATTACAATGTATTTTCCTTGTACATTCTTGTAATCCAAAAGACACATACCTGTTATTTGTGTTACGTCAGACTGTGTTGATTATGGCAGATATAATAAACACCAATGTACTCTTGAAACTTTTAGGTTCACCAATTAAACCAATTAAATTAATAAAGTTTTTATTTCCATTAGTTCTATTCACAACATTATATACATAAGTTATAAAATATTTAATAGCATCATAGTCATAATTAAACTGATATTCCAACAGGTCAAATAAAATTTGTTCAGAATAGTAGGAACTATCGAAATCCGAACTGCAACTTTGAAAATATACCGTTTTAGCATTATGAATATAGTTATATAAAGATTTTAAACACATTTTAGTAATTTTCAATTCAATAGTCTTACTACAATTTTTATAAAAGTTTGGATTTGAATTTACATGTTTAGTATTACTTAACCATAAATCAGTGTGTGTTAATGAACTTATGGGAAGAGTAATTATGTTAGAAATTAGTTGTTGTATCTCTTCGGTTGAATACTTGATTTTTTATGTCCTTCTCATTAAACAAGATTACAACTAAGAAATATTAACAATTTGTCTCGAAACGAAACTTTACAGTGATGAACGTTTGATGGAAAATGAATTGTGTGTATACAGGTGGTAGAAGCGTCGTGCACACTGATGTAAAGGATGTATTTGTTAAGGTTATACAGTTTTTGAGTGGAAGAAGCACTATCGATCATCATAGATCGGAATAAGTACACATCGGAGGCGGTAGAATATATAGTAGAAGTACTGGGTTGAAGAAGATGTTAGCTGTTACTGCAATCTACATGAAATTCCTATGAAATGATGTTAGGGCATCACAAACAAAACCGATATCACTGGACAAACTCTGCCTTGTAATTACATGAGGAAGAGATCTAATTTCATTATTCGATCTAAATCACTATGACGTAATAATGAACTTTTTTTCTTAGACCACTGTATGATTAGTATTCTGTATTTTGCTCTAGCAAATGATAAAATTCTGTAGATAATAATCGAAATGTGTATTTAACAGCAGATGACTTACATGTGATATGGTGAGGTGAGGCAGAGGATATATTTCCCGTATATCTGATGCTGACGGGCCAGCAAGACAAATCCATTTTAGGTGAAAGAGAAATAAAGTTTGGGCATCTCAAGTAATGATGTCAGAGGCATATCAGCTACTGGATCAAGCATGGTGCGTAAGCGGCAGGTGTTCCGGCTTGTAGGTTTGTTTTCACAGCATTAGTTATGCTTTGAAGTAAACTTATGAAGTTCTTAAGTGATAGTGAACCGTTTAGTTAATAGAAAATCAATAGAGTGTACACCGAGTTTTTACTTGTTTACATTTGAGGTTAGGACTGAATCAGAGTTCTAGGGTGTCCAATTTCGTTGTAACTGTTTAAAAAGTACTTTTGATATCATTTGTGTTGTTTTGTTGTAAGTCTTGTAGTTGATAAGTGTTGTAATTCACTTTTTGGAAAAGTTTCCAGCAATTTACATAGTATTTTTTAAACATTTTCTTAGAATTCTACTTTTACTTTTCTTTGCCAACTGATAGACAAGTAGTTAGTTAAAAAGTAAATGTTTTAAAGTTATTTTCTTATAAGTTCTTAAGTTTTAAAGTAGTTTAAAAAGTAATCGTTTTAAACTTTTTTTCTCCTAGTTCTTAAGTGTGTCTGAAAGTATAATAATGGCTACTAAGTGTAAATATTGCCAAAGATTGGTAAGAGATGGGGTGACGTGCCGAGACTGCAGGCGCTGGTTTCACTGGGGGTGCAACAATGTTGCTAACAGTGACTCTTGTGTCAGTATTGCCTGGAACCGTGGCTCCTGCAGAATGAATTATCAGGAGCAGCGGATCATGAAGCTCCAGTCTGATCTGGTATCTACAGAGAGGGGTTTAAAGGCCCTGAAGGCAGAAAATTCTGTTCCTAGGCTTAGGCAGAACAGTGAGTGGAATGAAGTTAGCTCCGGCAGGAGAGGTAGGAGATGCTGTCTGTCTGATGGTTTCCAGCTGGAGACATCTAATGTGTTTCGGCCATTGGAGGTACTAGATGGCGACTTTGTGGCCGTCAGGTTGTACTGAACGATCTTGGATCTTGTAAAGTAAAAGTTAGAACTTTTCAGAAGGTATCTAAAAGTAAACGCAGCAACGTACTGTTACTTGGAAGCAGTCATGAGAGGCGAATCAGTGAGATGGTCCAGTCTTACTTGGGGCCAGATTATGAAGTCTGCAGTATTTTCAAACTAAATGTAGATCTGGGAAGTGTATTAGCAAATGTTGAAGACCTAGGGAAAGATTTCTCAGAGGAAGATTGTGTTGTAATTGTGGGGGGAACAGGAAATTGTCTTGATAAAGACCATTGCTCACATTTCCAGGAACACACGTCAGACGAAAGTGCATTTGTAGGTTTGCTTAAGCATTATGATAAACCCTGGATGAAGCATAACATTAGGCGTACAAATGCATCGTTGGAAAATGTTCGCTGGCAGCCAGAAAATTCGCACATAGGTTTCATAGATGTGGCCTGCATTGGTAGGTACAGTTATACCCGCTTCTTATGCTGATAAGATCAGGGGGATGCCAGCTGAGTGGAAGAGGTATTCCTGTTATAAGGGGTGTTAAGTTGCTGCCTTTTTTAGAGTAAATAAAATAGATGTATTAAGATGTCGAAAAGAAATTAACGTCTCTACTGATGAAAACTTATTGAAATTAGAAATTACAACTGACATATCAGTATGTACTAATAAAGTAAACAATTCAAATTCATTGAATCAAAATGTTCAGACCAGTATTCTACATCGAAATATTAGAGGAATAATTAGTAAAACTAATGACATTACCTAATGCCTAGTAGAGATTCAAAATTCCAGAAATTTTAATGTAGATATTTTGTGCATACCTGAACATCATTTGTCTGACAAAGGAATTTCTCAGCTGTTCATCCCCAATTAGAAACTAAGCTCTCATTTCTGTAGATGTAAAATAGAGAAAGAAGTAGTTTGCATTTTTGTTAAAAATAATATTCAATTCAACAGTGTAGATGTAAGTAAGTATTGTATAGAAAAACACTTTGAATGCTTTATTACAAATCTTTAATATGGTAAGGAAGAGCTCATAGTAATAACAATTTACAGGGGCCCCTCAGGAAATTTTAAATTTTCATCTCAGTTAGAGTCTTTGCTACTATGTTTCACAAATAACAAACAAATAGTTTTATGTGGAGAGTTTAATGTTGACCTTCTCAATCACAGGCTAGATGAGAGGCTAGATATGGAAGCCTTGATGTTGTCTTTTAACTTAATGGCACTTGTAAATTTCCCTACAAGAATACAAAATAATAGCAGGACTGCAATTGATGAGTTTTTTTATGGATATTTCTCAATACAGTAATTACAACAAAAAAAACTTCCAGTAATAGAAGGTGTCTCAGATCATGATGCGCAGCTGTTTTGTACCAAGTTCCGAAACACTGTTAAACTGATAAAGAAAAGCTGGGTTTATAGAAGAAATATTAATGAAAACAATACAAAACATTTCATAGATTCCTTAAACAATGAACACTGGTCAGATGTGTAATACTGCAGAAGATGATAATGCAAAATTTGATTCCTTTCTTAATATATTTCAAACACTTTTTGAAGGAAGTTTCGAAAAAAGGATAGTTTTTAACACTCCAAACAGTGAACTGGGTAAGGGATGCTTAACAGGTATTAGAGTATCTAGTAAAACAAAAAAGGATCTTTACATAAAAGTAAGAGAATCAGATAACTATACACTGACAGCTCATTATAAACTTTACTCTAAAATACTAAGAAATGTAATAAGATAGGGAAACAACCGGTATATATCAGAGAAAATAAAGAATTCAGGCAATGAGATGAATACTATATGGAATATAATAAAAACTGAAATAGGAAAATCTGTAAATCACTCTAAAGACATAAAAATAGAAGAAAATGGAATTGCGTATAGACACACAGTTTGTAAAATATTTAAGAAATATTTTACTTCAGTTATAGAAAAATTAGGCATAGAAAAGTAATCACCGCATAGTACCCTAAGGCTTCTTCAGACTTCTTTGAAAAATGGATTTGTGGAGATGCAATTGTCACCAGTAACAGTCTCACAAATAAATAAACTCATGAAGCAATAAAACCTAAAAATTCTTCCAGCTAAGACAATATTTCAAGTAAATTACTGAAAAGATGATCAGATTATATCAATTGTGTACATGCCCACATTTATAATGCAAGGTGTGTCTCCAAATAGACTTAAAATATGCCGTTGTAAAACCATTGTTTAAAAAAGGAGAAGCAACATGAGTAGATAACTATCGTCCCATTTCATTACTTTCAAAGATTTTTGAAAAAGTCATGTATGGTAGAGTAATAAAACATGTTAGACAATTCACTAATTCACAATTTGGGTTCCGAAAAGGATGATCTATAGAAAAGGCTATACATTCATTTTTAAATAACACATTTGAGGAACTGAATAATAAAATGAGCCCTGTAGGAATATTTTGTGATCTTGCAAAAGCATTTGACTGTGTAAATCATGAATTACTTTTGAAGAAAATGGAATACTATGGTATTTATGGAACCGCAGGTAAATGGTTTAAATCATGCATGGAAAGTTGAATGCAAAAAGTTTCCATTTTGATCCTAAAATAAGTAAAGATGCTTCATCAGACTGGGAGAAAATATAACATGGAATTCCATAAGGCTCAGTCCTAGGACCTCCCCTCTTTATGTTATATATTAATGTACTCCCTGGAAACTCAGTTAAGAGTATTTTATTTGCGAATGACACCAAACAGTAATCTAGAATCTAATGAAAATGAAGTACTAAGTGAAGTAGCAAATTGGTTTATGACAAATTCATTAAACTACAATTTTGAATAAACACATTATATTAGGTTTAAAACAAAAAAAATATACACACCCAGATTAACAAGTAAGCTATAAAAATAACACAATCTTAGATACAAAGAGTATAAAATTCGTTGGTATTAAAATAGATGAGAAACTCTGTTGGCGCGAAAACATCACTTCACTACTAAAGAAGTTAAGTAGTACCATCTTTGCGATACGAACACTTTCTCAAACAGCAGATCTAGAATTAACGAAACAGGTGTACGTCTCATATTTTCATTCAGTGATGTCATTTGATATAATTTTTTGGGGAAACTCTTCACAAAGCAAAATAGTTTTCATAGCACAGAAAGGAGCTACTAGGTTAAAAAACTCAATATTCTTACAATGACTTCTCAGTATTTATATTCTCTCTTCCGCTTTGTCATAGATCATTTTAACCTGTTTACATCTAACTCACAGGTACACAATTTCAATACAAGGAACAGAAATAACTTGCACATAACACAATATCTCTGTCATTAGTACAAAGAGGTGTTAATTATTCTGAGATACATCTGTTTAGTAAACTTCCCAAGAATATAAAACAGTCTGCAGATAATAGAGCCATATTTAAATAAAAACTGAGGAATTCTCTTATTGGAAACTCCTACTCCATTCAAGAATTTGAACAAAATAATTAACTGTATTCAATACGACCTTTTGCAAAACTCAGTTGTAAAAATTATTGTTTATTATTATTCTCTTTATATGTCTTTGTAACATATAATTGTTTTCACTATAACTATGACTCATATTCTATGTATGGGTCTTAACAATGACACGTTTCACATCCCAGAGGTCCTTCCTCAGCAAGGATCCATGAAACAAGATTGAAAAATAAAATTGGCATTTGGGAGGTCGTGGGTACGATCCAGTATACTGCAATCCAGATTTCGGTTTTCCAGGATTTCCCAAAAATACTCCACGTGAATAACAACACGATTTCTTCATAAAAGTACTGCTCAATTTCCTATCCGTTCCTTCTTTCATATCATCTACCTCCACTAACGACCTTCATGTCTTCGAATAGATAAGCTCAGAGTAACCAAAAAAAAATATTGAAAAAAAAATTAGACCAGCTGCCGGTACCTTTAGAGTTGAGTTCGAAATTATAGCACGAATTGCTATATACCCCCTCGCTGTCGACCCGCCCTAAAGCCACACACTATATACTTAACCATTTTGATGGTAGCATTATTGTTTTTTAAGCGATGTTAAACACTTGGCTGGTTTCGTTCTTAAGAACATGACATAAACCATCCACACTGAAAGAAAGTTAACAATATGCTGCTTTTGATTTATCGAAATCTTGGAAACTGTAAGCACAAATGACTACATCAAAACTTTACAGAGCACTGATGTACAGTACATATCGTAATAATAGATCAATTTTGGGTGTAGGGATAGAACTTGTTAACTACTAGTTACAGCATAAAGACTTTTACATTGCTCAAAGTTTTTAAAGATGTCCAGTGCCCATAACATGTCTCTAGGGCGTATAAATGTTGAGTGAAGAGGGTTTACAAATGTCATTACTAGGATTCGGAACTTTATGAGTAAAAAAATTTAGAGAAATATGCATGCAAATATGACCTTAAAATGGTAAATAGGACGTAAAAATGACAAAATGTGACCCAACATTTAAATTTACTATGCATCAAAACATGCTCGATGATACATCATTTATTTTATCTAGTAGTGTCGCTTTCACGTAGACAGCATAATTTGCTTCTGTGCACTCACTACACCATTAAATTTAATTCCTTTTGTTAAAGTCACTGTAATTTCACATAATTTACAAAAAGAGCTCTTTTGTCTTTACTATAATACTCCTCTCCAAATTCTTTTAGGTAACTCCACAATCTCGTACTTCCAGAAGAAAAATTTTCACCATATATAACTATAACAGTTCTATGGAGCTACAAAATTTGAAACCTGAAAGTTAAAAAGATTTTGAGAAAATGAAATTTCAATTTCTACAAATAATTGTAAGTGTACCTACCCTCTTAACACTGACTGAGGAATTATTTTCAAAAGCATTGGTGACATGAGACATTGATTTTCGCGGCTCGACACAGGCATGCTGCTGTTGCATTGTCGAGATTAAAAGGCGAGCGGGGCATTAACGTTTAGGGTGGTGAATTCTGATCAATGTGGTGACAATTAGTTTTGTTTTTTTCCTCCAATGTATAATAAGAGTACAGTTCTGGGAATAATTATTTTAATTTCTTCTCAACTATAACTTCTAGTGAATTCACGGTATTATTAAAAATTACCAGATTTTTCCTCGAAAATATCATGGTAATATGATCATAACTAGGAAAATGGCCTGAATTTGTATTTATATGCTATATAAAATACTTTATAATACAATCAGAAACGTTAAATCAGTGTTTAATTCAACATTACAGCTGAACAAGAAGGGAAGAAAAATATGACTTGTCCTAAACATCCGAACCCTACTCATTACCAGGTAGAATTGATATGGTTCAGAATCAAGGAATTTATTATTTCACCAATTAACATTAGTTGCCGTTAGCAGCTATTATAAACGTATTGTATTGCATAAAGATTGCTTCACTGGACTAGTGAAATTGGTTTAGATTACATGACAATCTCTGCATCGCTATTTGCGTGCGGAATTGTTGCAGATTTCTGGCACATGCGAGTATGACATTGATTCATTATATATGCGTATTGGTTAGTCAAAATTGCTTTCTCGGCTTACAATGATGATAGGCTCACCGTTGAAATAGTTTCAGCAGGTCTCCGTTGTGTTGGCACACGGCGACTGCAGGTCACATTTGGCGGCAGCAGGAGTGTTTGCATGTTGACAGAGAACCGCGATAATTGCGATGGCTTTGTCGTGCCGCAAGAACCGAGAGAAGTGTCTTGTCGTTGGTACACCACCATACATTAAAATTAGGTGGTTGGGATGCGAGCTTACTATCGATACCAGTTCACCAATATCGTTACTCAGCAAACCTTTCCAATCGTTTCACCTGCTACAACCATGTAACATTAATAACAAAAATGTGGAATCTTATCCTAAAACGTTTTGATTGGCTCGGTATTGCACCTTCTATTGCCACGAAGTACGAATACTTGACACAAGGATCAAGCGCTTCAACGATATCCTGGTAAACTTCTCACGTCACGGCGAGTGTCTAGTAATACAATTTATCTTTACTGATCTGGCTTAAGACGTTTCCGTTGACAACTGTCTACAGTTTGCAGCGCACATTTCCTGGATAGCGAATTTAAACGCTATTAATTTCGGGTCAGCATGTTCTCCTGGCAGCCTTAAAGACTTTATTGCTCCTGAAACCTTCCTGCACACAAAACAGCCCTGAGACGCATCGCTTTTAAAAATCTTTTTGCGACAGTCTCCCTGCCGGTGGTTAACAGCAGGCGTGACGCCGTCATCTGAAACTGTTCCAAACTGTACGCATCGGTTTAATACCGTTTAGCTGTTTACGCTATACATCAAATACTGTTGGATTGTTAGGGACTTTGGACAAAATGAGAGAATCGCCACGTGGTTCTTTAATGGAAATTTAGTCAAATAGAAAGTGAAAAGAAACTGCCTAAAAAACTGTTTTAAGAAGAGTTTTATTACAGGGATAAGTTGCTTACATACATTTGTTAACATCGTTAGTCAGAGACATTCATGTTTGGCTAGCAATTGATACAACAATGTAGGGAAGTTACTGCCTAGAAGCTATAAGTGCTCTATCTGTTTCCATAGATAATCGAAACTAAAATAGGTAAAATTATCTATTTGGATGATGCAGAATAAATATATCGTGAATTTAGAATTTCAATTACTTACGATCACTTGAAGCGAATGGTGGTATGGTTCTCAGAAGTATGACGCTAAGGGCGTTTTCACACACACCAGCAAAACCGGATCCGGATCCGGCGCCGGCGTCTGATGCAATGTAATCAAATTAGAGCTTTCGCAGGTAGTCTGGTCCGGCAGATTCGTCGGTCCGGAACCCGCGAATCTGCCGGTGGTGAACTCGACAATCGGCCGGCCCGATCACTGGCCCTTTGATTTCATTGTTTCTTGTGCACGTTTGTATACACACGGGGGCCGGTGATGTGTTTATACGATCTAATCTCAGTCGCAAATATTTTCCCCGTAGTTTTGTGGTAATGAGTAACTGCTCGCACCATACTGTAACATTAATTAAATTGGTGTAGAGTAAACCGTGTCGGTGGGATAAACAGCCGACTATTCAATGAGATGGTAGAAAAACTGAAAGCGTAGAAAAAATGTAAATATTTTTAAACAATATTTCGAAGTGAAAGGAAAAAAGAACAACTGGAAGATGACAAGTTAAACATTTATTATTAGTAATCACAATGCAGAAAAGTTTACACAATTTATTTTGTTAATTTGCAACATCAACGCGCAATTGATACTGACAAAGTATATTTAAGTTGATACCACAAATAACAATTGCAATTCTGGTTGTGCTATTATTTGAGGTATCAGTTCAATGACACTTTGTTTGTACCGAGGGCGCGTTGCCATGGCAAATTAACAAAATAAATTGTGTAAATGATTCTGTATTGTGATTACTAATAATAAATATACAACTTATCAACTTCCAGCTCCTCTTTTTCTCTTTTCACTTCGAAATCTTCTTTCAAAAACGTATACATCTCTTTCCACGGCTCCACTTTACATATGCGTATTCCCAATATGTAGGTGTATGTAAGTCAGTAAAGGTTCCTCCTGAAGAAAGATACTTAACAAAAAAAAGAAGAAACATAATAAATTGCTTAATAAATTGCAAGTTTTTTACGTCCTATTTATAGATTCTATTTGGTTCAAATCTAATCGCAGTCATACCTGCTGCACAATAAATAAAAAATTCAGTTGATTTAGTAATTGACTAAAATTATTTAATGAAACAAAAATATAGCAAAATATTTGCGTACTTAATTTATTTCACTGTTTTCCTATTACTCATTTTATATTTGAGTCAACAAAGGATGCTTCCAGTACTGTGTGTTAAATAAATATTTTCTGTATTTCTTTCTAAGCTACAATAATCTAATAAGGCAATGTTCGTTGATTTTAGCACACGTCTTTCTTCCACCAAAGCTAAAACCCTACTGCATTCGGTGCGGAAAGGTCGGCAACGGTTCCGGTTTTGCCGGCGTGTTTGAAAATCGCTTCTAGCCGGCACGGGAATCGGCTCCGGCTCTGCCGGTGTGTGCGAAAACGCCCATAGTGCCTCCAAAGCAAGTTACTTTAATAATGCTTGTAGTATTATTGGCTGCAAGATCCCCAAGAACAGTTCTGCCACTTAAGTGAAATAGCCTCAATTGGCAGCGCAATCCGCCTCTGTGGTGGCCTCATAACCTATCCCGGTAATCATAACACATAGAGGGGACCTAGAAATTTACTCTTCATGCCAATCATGGTTGCTTCATCGCCTAATTCACTAACACACAGCAAGTTTTAGCAGAAAGTAAGGATTAGTCACCTCGGAAAAACCCAGCCTTTTTTTTTTTTTTTTTTTTTTTTTTTTTTTTTTTTTTAAGTCTCGTCGACATTGATGTCACTTGCGGCGGGAAATGACTTGGCGCAAGGAACGGGAGGAATTCGTACTTGGTCTTTTAAAGGAAGCATTCCAGCATTCGCCTGGAATTATTTGTGGAATCCTTGGAAAACATAAATCTGGATGGCTGGACGGGTATCCGAACCCTAGTCCTCCCGAATGCGAGGCCAGAGCATTACCGCTCACACACCACGCTCAGCCAACACTTTTCCGCAAAGGTGGCAGGCAGCACATTAATTTATTATCCGATGTCAGTTACTCTCTACCATGTTGTGTACTAAATACTAGAATAATGTTTATAACTACAATTTGGACTAACACATATGGAACTATTGTACCTGTGGCTATTGGAGTGATCTTGATTAATCTTTTTGCAGCCTTATTTGTTCAGTTCAGCATAACGTGCAATAGTGCAATGATTAGTACTGATTGGTACACTAAACACATGCAATACCTCATTGCGTAGTGCAAGTAGTAACTAACATAAACTACGGATTGTTAGTTAAATAGAAGACTCACGGTGCCATAGGACGGGAAAAGCCGAATATTGTAAGAGAGCAATAGCAGTAATAGTAAAAGCGGTGCGTGAGCGGTTAACGCTCTGGCCTCGCATTCGGGAGGACGGCGGTTCGAATCCCCGTCCGGGCATCAAGATTTAGGTTTTCCATGGTTTCCCCAAATCACTCCAGGCGAATGCCGGGATGCTTCCTTCAAAAAGGACATGGCCGAATTCCTTCCCGTTGCTTGTCCCGTGTCCCATCCCGCCTCTAATAACCTCGACGTCGACGAGGCGTAAAGCAGTAAGTAAAGTAAATACAGTAACATAAAATTTGTAGTTCTAACTCATTTCGTGTAATGAGGGTTGTTACACTTGCGCCCGCAGATGCACCACGCTGCATAACTTTAGCATCATCTCCTTCACGGACAAGATTGCAGGTGTCAAGGACAAAATGGCGGCTGTTTATACCTACCACCTCACTATTATTGCGAGATATCACGGTCACTGGTTCGATACTCGATTACAAAATTCAACCAATTTGACTGCTGTGCCCTATTGCACACAAGCTTTATTTGCAGCATCAATAAAGTTTGAGGCTGCTGGCTGTGTTATAGTCTGTGTATCGATGGCCGGTCATTGAATTTCATTGTAAATAGTCTTTCTCACCTCTTATGCATCCTTGTTCCCGTGTAATTAGAATAACAAGACCTGAAATATTTTTTCCAGTAAATGTCAACCCTAAGACGCCCAGGATTCGAATCCTACTGAGCCTGATGAAGCCCTTCAAAGAAATGGCACGATTCGGCATTCTAAAATCGTATTTTATCGTTTAACCATTTCCTGTTTAAATTCTCGACATGTAATAAGCTAGCGGAGAGGTAGGTAGCAGACTTGCGTTTAATAAAGAGGAGACATCATTTGATAGTTTAATAAGCCACTGCGTCGGTGAGATGAAACCAGTGGAGTACATGTTCTGGAAGGTTCCAGTGCAAACCGATATCTGATTGGTTCGACTCTCCATAACTTACAAATTCAAGCGAAGACTGTGTTCTGCCTTGTCAGTTGAGTAAACGATTAACGACCGGAACTGACATTCGGGAGGATTGGTTTGGCTCCAGTTCGATGTAATTAGGCATTTTTTTTTTTTTTTTGCTTCAAAGGACTCCAGCTAAAGTCTCATCCGACTGAAATATCACCATTTACAACATGAAGACCTATCAAATCGACAGCCTTCTATTATTCTTGTTAGTGCATCATACCTCACCTTCAAATAGGTGTAATTGCTGTAATGACAATATTACGTTATCTCGTTTGTTAGCCAATTCATGAGTAGGTCTAACATGCAATTTTCTTGAATTTAAATATAAATTACTACGGGCAACAAGCATTCAGTAGCCCTAAACATCGCGCTTACGTCGCAGGCAAAAAGTGTGTACGTTTCACCACCGGCCAGACAATTTTCTAGTTCGAATCCAGGTTTGCGTAAAATCACCATATAAACCCCTAAACCACTATTTCTGATCCTGTCGATGTAGTATTGTTGTTTTTTACTCTGTAGGGCCCTCAATTTGTTTGAAAGGCACCTAAATTCTTAGCTCAACGCAGGCGAAGAAATAATTTAAAAGCTACTCTACAACGCTTTACATCAAAGCATAACCATTTAAATGAAATAGTATGATATGGTTAAAAACATCAGACAACACGCAAGGTGACTACGGTATAGGTGTATTAGCGCAGCCAGATAGAATCAGTATCATTACCCACTGGAAATAGCTTTGACTCCCGGTGAGATTCTAAATTTTAATCCATATAACATTGCGTTTATCCGTATATACTTAATTAAAATTAACGTTAATAACCAGAAACGACATTTTTTCGGAGATGAGGACTGGTAGTTAGATTACACAGCCATATAGAACGGGACAGACGGCCATACAATGGAACGAAGTAGCGAGGCGGTGAGGACGTCAAAAACAAAGAATGAAATGTGCACCCAACTGCGTTATGTCATAACGATAACACTCCTCACCTCTATGGTCCCGCCTCATCCATTGCGTAGCGCACATGTAATCTGTATGCGTTATGAATAACTAGACACATCTGCTTGCAGCATAGATCTGATGAAACTTAAAACCTAACATCTGTTATACAGTTATGAAATATAGATTTTTTTTACGTACGGTTTGAGGGGTATTGTGATTAAAAGTCATATGCATGTGTGTAAAACTCTTTCGTAACTTTTAGAGGACTAAGATAGATTTTTGTGTAGCTCGCAGTGCCCAAGAAAACTGTCACGTTGTTTCAAAGTTCGTCTGGAAAATATCACCGTAAGTATGGCTGTCTCGAATTAGTAAGAAGTGTATTTAATAAACTCTGATATATTAGAAGGTATTGTAGCATCCATGTTCAACAGTGAACGAATCGATCTAGCGACAAGGTTGGAGAATTAAGGAAGCGATACGTACCACTAATTATTTACTATCTTGTGGCATAAGAAAGTTAAACTGACGATTTAGGAATTCCAAAGCTGTCTACCCCCTCTCTCATACAGGCCATTATTGATTTCAAACTACTGAGACCAACGCGTATTTGGTGAAAGGGCTTACCCATGATAAAACTTTCTAAACGTGTGAGCGCCTGAAATACCACTTTATAGAAACGCTTACCGTTACTGTAATGTAAAAAACTCATCACGTAAACCAGAAATAAAGCTCTCTCGCTATAAAAAAGGTATGATAAATCATTATTAATCACGGATGAAATTAACATTTAAAAATTTTCTTCGACTCATCTGGAATAATTCTTACTGAAACAGGCATTTACAACGCTAAAACAACAGATGAACATCGTTCAGTTCAGTTCCATTTCAAATAATTTTCGGATTGGTAACTTAATAGAATGTTCGGTGAGCGTTCGTCACTGATCGAAGTGAGGTCCGAGTTCCCCAGGGAAATGTGATAGGGACTCTGTTGTTTCTCATATACATTAATGATTTATGCGACGCAATAAGAGAAAAAAGACTATTTGCTAGTGATGGCATTATTATCTATCATGAAATAAAAACCCAGGACGTCAGCTCTTTGTTACAAGTCGATGTTACGAAAATAATCGCTTGGTGCAAAGAATGGCAGCTGGAGTTAAACGCCAAAAATGTCAAGTCATGCATATAAGCAAAAAAAAAAAAAAAAAGCGATACCATTTAGCTCTGAATATAAAATTAATGGCACTGTCCTCAGAACGGTAGATTCCGGTAAATACCTAGGGATAACAATTCGTAATTATTTGTTGCGAAATGAACATGTTGAGAAGGTAATTGGGAAAGCAAATCGTATGCTCTGATTTCTATGTCATTATTGAAAACAACGTACACTGGAAGTTAAATCAATTGCATACAAAGCTCTGGTGCGTCCTCACTTAGAATATTGTTGTTCTGTATGGGGTCCCCATCAAAAGGGGTTAATGGATACATTGGAGAAGGTTTACAGAAGAGCCACCCGATTCGTTACAGTTATACGAGTATATAGCTGGAGGGAAAGCGTAAGTGCGATGTTGAATAAATTGGGTTGGGAAGACCTGGAACACTCTCGGCAGAAGCTGATTGAAAAATTCACAACTGACCTCAGGATGACGGCAAACACATATTACTACCAGCTACATTCATATCTATGAATGGCCTAGAAAATAAGAGAAATCAGGGCCAGAACCGATTAATTTCTTTACACTTTTTTCCCACGAACGATTAGAGAGTGGAGTAGGAAGGAGTTATCGAGCGAGAGAACATAGATTCTAATAGAAGTAGGTATCTATGGACACCTCCGGCCATCCTGATCTGGGTTTTCCATGGTTTTGCCAGATCTCTCCAGGCGAATGCCGGGATGGTTCCTAAAAATAGCCCATGGGCGCCTCATGCCGTATATACCTTCCTATACACAAATGCTTACACATTAGGATTGGTGTAATGCACCCTCCGATACCCACTTTTAGTGAATCGCGGAGTAATAATAATGATAATATTAAAACAAACTACCACTGCCATACATTTAATTGAAAACCAATCTGTGATACCTTAAAGATGTATACAACCGGCGAGGATAAAAAAAATGTATCCTACATGTCAACCAACGACATAAGCTATCGCTATGTACAGCTTTGAAATCAGTTGTTTAGTATTGCATGGTTCGCCTTCCTGCAGTTGCCGTCCGCTGTAGTTGCCGCTTCCTGTAATTGCCGCCCGTGACAAGTGCCCTGGTTTACCCCCTCCACCCTGCCCCCACCCTGCAACCACCAGATCCAGCACTGGCTATGACAGTAGGTTGTGCTGCACATGGAATAAATTTACTGTTATAAACCCTAGCCTTTACGACCCCCACAGCTAATAGGCCTCAATTTGCAATGGTCATCGAATCTACTTTGGCTTCGAGCACATGTTGTTTTGATTAAACGTTCGTTTCGTTATTGTTGTGGGCAGTTATTACGATGGATTTTTTGCTGGTCTTTGGCTCGTCCACGTAATTAGAGCTGGGAGAGGAAAGGGGGCTAGTGGGAAGCCATTCGGCAATGGCCTTTTGAAGGAACAATCCCGGCTTTCGTCTGGTGAGATTTCGAGAAATCATGGAAAACAGAAATCTGGATGACTGAACGAGGATTTGAAACCGCGTCCTCCTGAACGCCAGACCCAAGCGTTACTGCTTAATCACCGTGCTCAGCTGAACTTTGATGCCTCTCTGAGAAAGTTAAGTGATAATAACCCAGTTGAATTTGCTATAGATGGTGGTATTATACTTGGAGGTTAGCCATTTAATAATGGCCGTACATTATCTTAAATTGAATGGTTAAGTCAAATCTCCTTGGGTTGACCAGTCATCAGATTCAGAAAGACATTGGAATTGACTTGAACAATGGCAGCATTCTCCTGGAGTAATTACGGTAATGAATGGAAAACCATAATCAGGATGGCTGGACCGTGTAATGAAAAAAAAGGTCACCCATTTGCCCTAGGGGCCCAAAATAATTTTTTGCACCGGGGCCCTTGTTGACCTAGCTACGCCACTGGTTCTGCCAACCATAAAAGGACGCATTTATTGTCAGAGTAACACTTTAATGTAATCGTTAGACAAGACAGATTTAAACTATTTGTTCCTGGGCTCTTTCAAAAGTAATTAAAATTTCACTTATTTATTTCTGTTTCAGCGAACTGGTAGTTTAGTGGTGTTGCATCTTTCTGAAACTAACAAGGTCTCCGTCTCTGGTTAACGTTGTATCTGTGAATCATGTCTCGATCATACGGAGGAACTAGTGATCCTGCGACTCCCACGTACCTACCTTTGGGTAGAGCTATTTTTCAGATAGTGACCTACTGACAAATTCGCAAAATTTTCAGGAGGGCAAATTGTTCTAAAAAAATATTAACTTTGTGTTTAAACCAAGAAAGATATTGCCTAGATCAGGAAAACACCTGTTGCTTAAGACAATTGGGATGCCACATACAAGACACTGCTCCACAGTACTTAAGATGGAAAGTAAGATAGAAATTAATAAGTTACAGACAAATTTTAATAATGGAATTAGAGCAGTGTTAAATAAAAGATGCACAGTAAATGTGAGTAAAATGCTTAAAGAGTTTGTACATTAAAAAAGAAGTAGTATTTATATTTAGACTGAAAAATATTTACCAAGGTATCTAAATAATTTGGTACAAAGAAACAGTGGTATACATAATTATGGGACTTGACACATTTAGATAGAAAGTCTCAAAAGACCGTGTTCCCTAAATAAATTGCCACTAGAAATAAAAGAATCTGTATCTATTTAGGAAAAGAATGGATACTTGGCTGGAAGGCTGAAAAGTGATTCTGTAAAAAATGTAATGTTGATGTTCTCTCTATAAAAAAAAAATATAGTTTATTTATGAACTTTTTAATGTGTTAGACAGAGGCTATTTGTTTCAGAAATATTTTAAATAATTTCTGTTCATACTTTTTTGCTGTAGACAGTTTCAACGAATAATCATTATTTCCTTTGTGGCAGATACTATGCTTCAGCGGGAATTTGGTTTTGTTTGAGTAACCACACACCTCATTGCGCAGCTGCGTTTGGCGCGTCTGCCGGTGGTGCGCTGTCGTCGCTGCGCGAGGTAGAGGCAGCTCAGTCTCTGACAATGCCTGCTTGGAGGAACATGCGTCGCAAGGCTGTTAACGTCGTAGCGATTTCAGTCTTCGCTTTCGGCGTTGTTATGGTCGCCATAGCCTACGGAGTTTCCAATTCCAACAGCCGCCAGTCTACCGACACCCTCAGGATGGTATCCATTGTGAGTAAGGCAACACTTACAGTTAAAAACTCATTGTTAGGCATGGTAAATAACAACGGCGAGTATTCAGTAGCATAACGCTCTTTCACTGCAGAGGCCGCTGTGGCTTTAAATAATACTCTTCTTTGTTTTATCGTGAAAATAATGGTTTAAGGACAAGGGCGTATCCAGGATCAGAACTAGGGGAAAGGGGGGGGGTAACATCTGAATTAGGGGGAGCAACTCGTATTTTTTTCGATGAAATGGGGTGGGGGACTGAAACATGACGATTTCTTACAAAATAAAGCTCAAACTTATTGAGTAAACTATTTTTATTATTGATTAACATAGTAATCCAAGGACCTACTATGCAGTTAACCAAGATCGTAACTCAATTATAGTTTTTTTTATGTAAACATTAATCGTCTCGGATTCTCAGAAAAATTTTCAATAACTTTATTTGTCAGTATCTCATGGTGTACTTTCTCCAAATTTCGATGCACACTCATCAGGCATAATCCAGTCAATCTTTCCTCTCCCATAGTACTCCTGAGCCAGTTCTTCAATCGTCGAAGCGTACTGAAGGCAACTTGATTTTTCTTCTTGGGGGAGGGGGGCAGCAGCCTTCCCTGCTCCTCTCTGGATACGCCCATGTTTAAGGAAGTAATTAGTTTCACCGTCTTTTAATTGGAGTAGTCTGAACAAGACCGCTTGTAGAAGTATGTCCTTTTTAAAATCTGTTATACATCAGACTATTAAGCATCACTTTGAACTGGTTTATGTTTTGGTAAAAACTTATACAGACTCTTGTGAACATGGTAATTATTTTTATCTCTCAGTTTCTGACTTGGGTAAGTGTATAAATTATTTATTTGTATTGGCCCTATCTGTTCTATTGAAAGAAAGCGAATTTTACCTGTAAGTTTTGTGGTATTGTCTTATGTTGCTCTTTTTGTGACACCTGTTTTTCGAGGCTGAAATCTCAGCTTACAGCCAGGTCTGAACTGCATGGCCGGCGTTGTTTGAACTCGCGCGAATCGTACATTCAATATGCGGGCGCCTGCATCAGTCGGCCGAACTACTGAAATGAAATGCGTGCAGAATTGTCTGCTGCGGAACCTCGAAGGGTTTGTTCGGCAGCTGAGTGAAAGTGTTTTCGATTTGCTGAAAACGAGACCTACGGTTTTAAATAAAACTGTATTTAGATTACTGTTGTAATTTTATAGCAAGAATTTCCGAAACGTAGTAGGTCTAATTATGCGTGGTAACAGTTTTGAAATTGTTACACGGATCAGCAGACTTACACAAAGGTGTTTTTTATGAACTGAGATTTTAATTCTTACATTTGGGGACTGGCGAGCTTCGGCTACACAGATTTGTAGATGAGTAATTTTAAGCAAATTACGTCATAGGTTTTGTAAGAATCTTCTGCTTCCTCAGAGCTTAGCAACTGAAGAGATCAATTTTGAACGAAGGCTGTATACAGCAAGTGCACCTGCACCCTGGCTGATTGACAGGGAGCAAAGCCTCAGCAAAATAAACAAACAGCGTGACCAATAAAGCATGTAGCATAGCCGAGAATCGCCTATAACTACCAAACATTCTTAAGCTGATAATACTAACTGTATTGGTATCGTTGGCCGAGAGAACTTTCATGGCAGTTCGTTCTTCCAATTGATATAGTTTCTATATGCTACTTAATAAGCCTCGGTCATGGCCACTTAACTTCACCCGGTGACTCAACCGGCTAACAAGGATTTTCACGTGGAATCCGAACCACGGAAGAGGTCTGGCGTAATTCACACACATAAAAAAGGCTTTGCCTCTGAAAATTCCTACCGAAACCGGAATTTATACCTAGGATCTTTCAATTACCCGCAAGACATTTTTCACCACTGAGCCACCAGATCAGTCATTCATAACGAACCATACAAAATCTATGGTTACCTTTTACGTTACTATAATTTTTTGAAGGTTCCGAGCAGTCACTAAAGTAAAACTAGTTCTTTAGTTATTGATGGAAAAATATCAAAACCTAAGTACTGCATAGAACTATGCTTGGGGTTTGTTTTTCTATACGTAACCGTCATCAACATATGGGGAGACACAAGTATCTAGGTGCACCGTTCGTTTTATAGGCAGGATATTCAATTTAATTTAATTGGGATGGAGCGCAAAGTTCCAGTGGCAGATTCCCTACACACACGTTTTCCCCCTTTCTTGTAACATCTACTTTTGTGTTCTATAAATTTTAATTTTAAATTCTTTGAGAGTTTATGGTAAATTATTCATCACATCCCCCCGAAATTTATTCCAATCGCTGACTCCCCTACCTACGGATGAAAATTTTCCCACACCATTATGCCTGAAATCCATTGCCAGCTAATGGTTATGGTCATCTTTACCCTTCCACTCTCCACTCTTAATTCTTCCACCAATATCTTTCCACGCCTCTTCACCAATATACGCCTTCCTGTCTTCCAGTGAATCTCATTCCAGATACCTTAACATACCAGTTACCGATTGTGTTTTGCAGTAATTTCCAGAGACAGAGCTAGCAGCCCTTCTTTGCTCCAAGTCCTGCCTTTGATGTCAAAAATGTGGGTCCCATACAACACCACTATATTCAAGCAATGGTATGAACACAAGTTATGTAACACAGTTCCCTCTGAAACATCCTCTCATCACTAAATGAATGATTTTCAAACATACCACCTACCCAAATGTGTCCTTCTCAGTTAAGTATATTATCAAGTGTTATACCAAGATATTTACATTTCAAATCTTCAACAAGCAGTTCCTTCCCCAAATATAATCACAACCAAACGTCTTTTTTTATCTTTTTATCTAATGAGCTGATTGTTTTCTCATATATTTTCATTCCATGTTGACCTACTCAAATTGATTTCGTTTCCAGATCACCCTGCAGCTGTTCATATTCTCCTCCAATTTCTATCCTATTGTCTAACATTATGTCATATGCAAAAACGAAACTTCTGTTAACCAATAACACAATCATTCATTAGAATAATGAATAGTAATGGTCCCAATAACTATCCTATGGCAGTCAAATTTTTACTTACGCTTCTTTTGATACTTCCTTTCTTACTCCAACCCTTTGCTTTCTACCGCTTAAAAATTCTTTTACTCAACAATTCACCTTTTCATTTACTCCACCAGTTTATGGCTCACTCTGTTAAGAGTCTTAGAAAGATCTAATGCTAGAACATCAATTTGGACTCAGTTGTCAATTTCATCCAAAATTTATTGTATATAGTACACTCACTGAGACCGAAGCGAATATCCTTGTTTAATTTGTTATTAATTTGAAAACCAGTTTCTTTGCTTATAGACATTTCTGATGTGGTTGTATTTCAATCATTCCATTAATTTACCTACCACCTACCACAAACAGATTGCATGTAATTTCCAACACTAATTACCACCCTCTTTTTGGACCGGTAGGCCCTACTACTATCGCACTTTTCAAATTCTCTGGGAAGCAGCAAGTGTCCAGACTCATTCTAAATAACTTTTCAAGATAAGGTACAATATCGTATTTTGCTATCTTTAATACAACTGTTAAATTGTTATCTACACCAGCCCTTTTATATTTTTTGTAGCTTTCTTATTTCATTCATAATATCCTCAGGATGATAATTTTATAAATAATTCCGTCAAAAACAACTGTTTCGATGAATTTTGTTCTTATTTGTTTCCCCAGGATTCCTCAGGATGAGTTTCAAATTTTTTAGTCTGCTCATTTCTAACTGTACGAACAAGGACGTTCTCTGATTTACATCCTGAATCATATTCCCTAACAGTTGCACCAATAACAAGTTACCGGTACTTCATATCTCAATTACTTCAAATCCTCGGTAACTTCTGCTCCATCCTTTCCACCATAGGAATTTCTAGATACATTATTGTTAACTTCCTTCTTTGCTGCTATTAATTCATTTGGCTCTTGATCACTACATAATTGTTTGTCAAACCTCTAAACGATGTATTTATGTATTGATTTTTTCCAAAGATTCTAAAATACAGAAAGATATATAATAACGCTGGCAGTTAGAAGAAGAAGATAAGTTGTGGGGGTGGACGACCGAGATTTGATCCTCGACTAGGCCGAAGATTTTCATCGAAGCCGAACGTCCGGAACGGTCCCCCGAACCCACTCATCATGTTATGTAATGAATGATGCCCTGCGGGTATTCCACGAAAAAATTACCGGGCAGTGTCGTCGACCTTATCATTTCCCTTCTTCAGTGCCTGAAGTCAAATTGGCAGTTTCGGAGCTCTACCTCCGTGAATCCTGCGGGGAAACAGCTACGGAGCTGAAAGAACTCCGTATGGAAAAAAGCTAAATTGTGGTAACAACGATGGAAAAAAATCATCTGATCCTGCATAGCAATCTTCATGAGTCACAAATCTGAGATTGGTCTCAAAATTTCACGTCTATCAATAGCAATGCTGTCGGAAAATTACAAAACATTAAGTTTATCAACAATTTGGTTGTACTCAACCTCTAGAAGACAATCTTAGTTCATTTTGTAAATTATTTATCATTACAACATAGATATCTATGGTTGTAGTCGAGAACTTTTCACGTCACTCTCGTATTAAATCTTTTTTCTTTATCCGATTTTCACAAAAGGATTCAGTTTATGCCATCGTTCTCTAGGTTTCAGCAACATTATCTTGCACATTCTCGCTTTGCGAGTGCAAACACACGTTTTGGTGTATGGCGTGGAGAAATAAGCCTGCAGAGGAAAAAAAAGCAAATGAAATTCTATCCAGCATTTTTGTTGGTAATCAATTACGTAACAGTGTGCAACAGTTATTATATACATGTTGTAACCTCAACGTATTTAGATACATTCAATCCAGCATTCAATAACGCTGTGGCCTCGCATTCGGGAGGACGCGGGTTCGAATACCCGTCCGGGCATCCAGATATGGGTTTTCCATGGTTTTCCCAAATCACTCTAAGTGAATGACGGGATGCTTCATTCAAAAGGCCATGGCCGAATTCCTTCCAGTTCCTTCTCCCCTGTCCTATCCCTCCTCTAATGACATCGACGAAAACTAAGTCCATAAGTTAAAAAAAAAAAAAAATCTCCTCTTTATAAGAAAATAAAGGATCTGCTTGGTTATATGCCAGGTTTCACAAGTAAGATTTGATTCAGTTTTTCCTTAATGAATGAATCCCATTATATTTGTACACTAATTTAATTAGTAGCAGTAATTATCTATCAATGATCGTAAGCAGAAATAATTGATTTCTTCATTGTGGAGGTAGTTCGGCGGACAGTGGCAAATACCATGTATACATCCTTGGATCTAGTTTTGTGCTTTCCTTTACTTTTCCTCAATACGATTATTTTAACGTACTAAAGTGGCAGATGTTCTGTGATAACAGGCAGGGCCGGCGCTAGGAATTTCGGGCCCGGGGTAAAGTGGGCGACCTTGTTTTTTTTTAGCTCTACAAAATGTATTCTTGGCTTCATGGCCTGGGGCCCCTATAGTCGGTGATCGGGCCCCCCATCAGCCGGCGGGGCCCGGGTACTTTTGACCCGCTTACCCCTCCCTAACGCCGGCCCTGACTTAACAGGTTATAAAGACGTTATTGAAAGCTGCAGGTTATTGTTGCATGTATCACTTTCTCTATACTGATTTCTTTTTTTAAATTCTGCCTTTCCGCCTCGTCGACGTGGAGGTCTTTAGAGGCGAGAAAGGATTGGGGAAAGAAATGAGAAGGAATTTGGCGTTGGCTTGTTAAACGAATCATCCCAGCATTCGCCTGGAGTGATTTAGCTAAGTGATGGAAAACCTAAATCTGGATGGCTGGATTGGGATTTGAACCCAAGTCCTGAAGAATGTCAGGCGCTAGTTACCGTTCACCGCTCATGCTCGGTGATTGTGTAACAAGTCTTTCTTCGAATCACTTCTCACTGAAACAGCGTTATGTCGTAATGTGTTTCTGCGAAAGCTGTTAACATTATACTACTTCGTTTTTTGTAAACAGAAGAAGGCTGCTCTTCCCAGCTCCACCAGTATAATCTAATGTTTATGAGAAAACAGACCTCAAAACTGTGGCACGGATAGCATGACTACACTCTCTGTAGATTTACTTAGCTTTTCCGTAGTCTATTACAAATGTTTCCACCCCAATTATTATAATACTAGCGGACTTGCCGCTAGCTTAGCGGGCTTCGCCCGATTTTGGTCACGTGAATGAAATATTATATAAGTTTTTATTTTTTAGAAGGTGTGTAGGGTTAAATTTGCAAGAAATAAGACTGGTTCGTGAATAGCCATCCCAGCCGCTTGGAAAGCGAGGCTTGCCTACGAAATATCCACAGCGCTGGCGTAGTGACGTAAAGAAATCCGAATATAATTTGTAGAATGTGGCAGAAAGCTCCATAATTTGTACAAAATTGTCTAACTGTAAACTTTCTGGAACCTTGTTGAACTGTGTAGAAACTTATACACAATTCTGCAAAGTTCGATCCAATCCCAGAAAAGCGAAAATAAGTTCAAAAGTACTGAGGATGGGAATATCCTTTTCAAGGCGAAGGCAGCGCAGCAGGGAGCGAAGCGGAGTTGGAGAGACGTGTCGTCGACAATATCCGTATGCTGAGTGATTTTGGTTAGGAAGGAAAAGCAGGGTCTCTTATTTAAACCAGACGAAATTTTTTTTTTATGCGGGAACAAAGAATCAGAAAATTAGGTGGTGATTTTGTCGCCGAGAGCGAGGGTGACCCCCCGCGAAGGGTTTTGTTGGCCCGAGAGTCGAGTTTGGAACAGAGTGGCGCAGGTAGCCTTTCAAAGGGCTGCAAATGCTTTGGCCCTTACATTTCGTATAATCCGCGATAAAGAGTGCATGTGCCTTGTCATCACAATATGTCGGTTAGCCTGATCTCGGATGTTACGGTTATTTATATAACACGTGTAAAAGCTTGCTGATACACGACATTTTTAGTTTTTCCCTGTGGTGCGTAAATCCAAAGTTGACTTGGCGTCCCAACCCTTGAGCAGGCTACGTATAGCTGACCATGTGAAAAGCACGGTGTATCCAAGTTTATGCCGACGACGTTTAGCGATTGTCCCTGAGCCTTATTGATAGTCATGGCAAAAGCAAGTCGAACGGGGAATTGCAATCTTTTAAAATCACAGGGCAAATCATTGGTGCCGGGTATCATAGGAATACGTGGTATAAAAACGACATCTCCCTTAGCGTTTCCGGTAATTATTGTTGCTTCAATGACATTCGGAAGCAATGTTTTAACGGAAAGTCTCGTCCCGTTGCACAGCCTGGGAGGGTCAATGTTGCGCAAAAGAATTATTGGGGAGCCAATTTTCAAATGTAGTTTGTGTGGAGGCATTCCAGGCGGTTCCAATGAATTCAGAAATTCCGTGGGGTAAAATACAGCTTGTTCAATGTCCACCACGTTGTCGATGGAGGTGTAGGTTACGATTGATCCTGGAACCTTTGCCTGAATGATGTCGTTCACTTTGTTGACACTGTCGTTTTTCGGGGCAAGAATCGCTCTCTCACAAAGCCACTGATGGTCTTTGAAGGTTTCACCTATGTTTGAGAAAACTGTGTCAATCAGGTCGTCCACTGATGGCAGAACCGTGCAGAAATCCGGCGGAAACGAAATGAGTCCCGTAGATGGATCCTCTGGAAACTTGCCCTCTCCTAGTAGAAGCAGCTGCTGTGCGAATACCTCGGCACCTATGTCTCCTTGCAAATGGACTCGCATGTTTGTTTTCAGGGTTTTAGTTTGGACGTGTCGCCAAAGCGATGACGCCTTGA
This sequence comes from Vandiemenella viatica, assembly GCA_031002005.1. NCBI lineage: Eukaryota > Metazoa > Arthropoda > Insecta > Orthoptera > Morabidae > Vandiemenella > Vandiemenella viatica. The sequence continues at coordinate 25,459,735 of CM061921.1, forward strand.
TGCAAGCATTGAGTTCATCTGCTGGTGTTGATCGAGGAATGACTGGTAGTGTCTGGCGGAAGTCTCCAGCAAGCACTACCGTTGCTCCCCCATGAGCTGATTGTTTGCCCTGATGTCGCGCATCGTCCGATCCAACGCCTCCAGAGCGCGTTTGTGAGCCATTGTACACTCATCCCACACGATGAGCTTGCAACGTTTTAATAAATGGCCTTGACCTGAGGACTTACTGATATTGCAAACTGGGGTCTCGATGTGATGAAGATCTAATGGCAGCTTAAGAGCAGAATGTGCCGTCCGTCCACCAACCAACAACGTGGATGCTATCCCGGATGAAGCTAACGCCAAAGCGATTTCACCCCGCCGACGAACTTCTGCAAGTAGCAAGTTGATGAGAAACGTTTTTCCTGTCCCTCCTGGTGCATCTAAGAAAAACATACCTCCTTCTTGGCTGTCAATAAGACGTATGATTGCATCAAAAGCCTGTCGTTGATCATGAACTAAGCGGGGCTTGTTCTGCTCAACGAACGTTTGGAGTTCAACGGTATCGTAGTTATTTTCTCTCCAAACATCTCTATCAAGCACTTCTTGACCATCGCGATCGGGCGCGTCAAGGCCAAGCTGAATAAGGGTTTTCCCTGCGATCAAAACACATTTGTTTTCCAAACTGATAAGTGCTTGGTTAAATATTGCAGCGCAGTAGTTGGACGGCTGAGTTCTGCGTGCGGCTCTTAAAATATCCTCACTGAGATTCTCTTTGTATTTTTCCCATAGATTTCTTGGATTAGATGGAGCGCAGGTCGTTATGATTATGGCGAAAAGATCTCTCAGCTGCTGCGGAAAGGTATTGATGGATGCCTCGGCTAACGTAGTATCCCAGTGCTGGTCATCTTCCAATAGACCTCTCCTTTGACACGCCTCACGGTACGTTTCGCAGATTTCGCCGTTGACAGTTTTCAAATCTGCGAACGATTTTGGTCCTCGGACAGTGTGCAAGAGCATTCGCAAGAAGTAACATTCCGCGTTGGTGGGATGGACGGTGTATACACGTCCAATGGCGTCAGTCACAAATACGCCTGGATTTTCGGTCATTCGCGCACCCCGTTTTCGTCTGCAGAATTCTTGTGGATGTTTGCCACGTGTAGTATTTCGGCACCTCCGCGTATAATAACGTTTCGGCAAAAGGATCTTCTTCGCAGAGTTTGAAGAATGCTGTTAAGGTTGTGTTTTGCGGCTGCAGTGCTCTTTCGCGTGCTGTAGCTTCGGTGAAATAAACTCGTTGTCCATTTTCTAGATGAACACTTAGGTGGAAGACCGTCGGATAGCGTTCGTGGATTGGGAAATTGAGAATTCGCCAGATAGCTTCATTGCTGTTAATGTACCTTCCCAGTTGATATTGCATTACCTCGTCCCCCGCATTGGGATCCTCGAGGCCAAAAACAGCCATGTCACTGCCCTTGTTGACGTACTTACAAATGTATTTTATGGATTTCACCGAGCTGCAGTATTCTACATTTATGTGGGCCTGAAACATTGTTGACAGGATTGGGGAGTACGGTACCACCCACCTATTGTCTATTTCAACTTCAGTGAACCGATTATCGACCTTAACCATGACTTTTGTTTTTAATCCTCTGTTGTCGGGGCTGCGTCGTCTGTACAGAGGGTAACCGTCATTCCCGGTTTGTGTTTCATTCACAAACGGCCGCGGGTACCTTTTCGTGCATTTTCCGTCTTTCATGCACGGGGAATGAGAATTGAACGGCCCACATGGTCCATGAATCATATTTTTCGATACAACGTCGAAGAGTAAAGGATCTTTGTCAGGGTCAGGTAGCTCCGCTGATATGACCATGTCGATGTCGATAGGTCGAATTTTCTCCTTAAGCCAAACTAAGATGTGCGCGTGGGGAAGCCCTCTTTTCTGCCACTCGACAGAATACATCCAACATATAACTTCCCCAAAAATATGACAATTTTTAATGACATCAATAAGTTTTGCCAGTTTCTGTTTGAACACTCTTGCTATGATGTCATGTCGGTCAGTTGCACTTTGGCCGGGGAACAGGTTTTCAGTGATGTCCTCCCACGGAATTACATGTAAATGTGATAAATAGATCCGGACGGCCGTGTGTTCGTACATATGCCATTGCGTTTTGTGCGTACTCGTGCATATGCCTTGGACTCCCGGTAAACGTCGCTGGCAGTATAACCATTCTGCCAATGTCTGCAACGTTTCTGTCACTGGCGATTGCGTCTCGCAGATGAATATAGTCGTCAGCTCGAAGCTGTTTCTGATTTAGCCTGATAAAGAGAAGGCGCTCACTTTCCACTTTTGCGTACATGTCGACCACAAATTGATGAAAAAGATCTCGGTACTTGAGTATGTGGTTTGAAGAATTGTCGCGTATCATGATGCGATAAGCGTAGAAATCCATCGACGATACTTTCTTCTGAGTGGTTTGTCCAGTGCAGGGATCTGTTTGCATGACGTTGAAATGGTAGCCATCCTCTCCTTCCCAAAATATTAGCGGGTACTGTAAAGCGTCATATGAACGGTGCGTTTCAGATATCCGCTGTAAACCTTCGCTCCTCCTCTGTAAGACGATATCTCGCCTATCACAGTTGTCTGGAAATGACAATGGCGACTTCATTGATTGTGGGCGCATTAAACCGCCGTTCATGTTCTCCTCGCGGACGTGTGTCAGCTCTTATCACCACCTTGTATTCATCCGTAGGCATCCTCTCCAAAGCTGTCTTGAACAGCCTAACTAAGTAATTCCGTGAATGCAACAGTCTTTGCAGATTTAAAACAATCTCTCGTCGAGTTTCGGGTATCGTTTCACACCGTCGATCAGCTTGCGATTCTTCATCGCCCATGAAATAAATTTGCAAGAATTTTGGGTCTTCATCGGGAAGTGGAAGAACAGAGCCTACACGATGGTAAATTTGGCCCTGCACCTTGAATGTGGGCATGAATCCATCTCCGACGATCACGTTTGCCCCAAACGAAGTCATCTGGAAGGCAGAGTTGTACTTCCGGATGTTTTTCAAAAAATGCTTCGATTCGGGGTTATTTCCAGAAATGTACGAACTCAGTGGAGGAGGTGGCTCTTGAAGAGGTGTCAAATTGACTCTCCCGTTCGAGCAACACATTCCAGCTGGTTCCCTCGGAATTTTTTTGCTTGACAATAACCGCATACTACGTCCATCTTCCCAATTGGATGTGTATGGTAACCGCACTGAGGATCATAATTAAACGCCCCCAATCGCAGGTTACCCTGTCGGAGTCTCTCTCTCGCCTGATTTATCCTCACTCGAGATTCCTCGACGCGAGCTTCCCTTTGCTCCGGTGTTTCCGCAGCCCTCGCTGTGGAAACTCTAATTCGCTCTTGTTCGACGCGAGCTTCCCTTTGCTCAGGTGTTTCCGCAGCCCTCGCTGTGGAAACTCTAATTCGCTCTTGTTCAACGCGAGCTTCCTTTTGCTCAAGTGTTTCCGCTGCCCTCGCTGTGGAAACTCTAATTCGCTCTTGTTCGACGCGAGCTTCCCTTTGCTCAGGTGTTTCCGCAGCCCTCGCTGTGGAAACTCTAATTCGCTCTTGTTCGACGCGAGCTTCTCTTTGTTCTGTCGTTTCAACAGCACGGGACGTGGAAGCCCTGATCCGAACTTGTTCAAGGCGAGCATCGCGCTGTTCAGGTGTTCGCATCCGTTTTGTTTGTTTAACTTTCAGATTTACTTGTCCTATTGATTTCCTTTTTTTTTCGGTGGCATTGTTTGTGTTTTCTCCGATTCCGTTGCAGTGATATGATCTGTGCGTTACTGTTAACTGACGCGAGCTCCAATGGACCCGCTAATATATACCCTCTCGCAAGGGAAAGGATGAAGGCGGGTATGAATGGAAACTTCTAGAACACTGCTAGAATATTCGAAATTATTCTTGTTTTACCAAAGAATAGATAGATGGTCCAGAACACACTGGAAAGTTGAAGAAAAGTGACTTAAATAATCGTAGTTGCGGGGACGAAGATTCGAACCCGAGCTGCACGCTTGACAGGCAAGCGCGTGGTACCGCTGAGCTAAAGCGCCAACTGCCTGGCGAAGCGGCTAGAGAGCTACATGGGCTGAGCTCCGCTCGGCCGGAGTAGAGACATGTCCGCTGGGGCGCTCGGAGTATTGCCGATTATCGTGGAATACTGCAGAGTATTGACACAATTCAAGTTACGATTTATTCAGCATCATTTCTTTTCATTTTAATTACGGAATATCTCTGATCCTAATTGCACTATTTGAACCGGACAACTTTGATTCGACAGGAACTTTTTCAATTATGAGACAACATGTATTATTTATACAGATAATTTTTTCAACCAAATGTAGACGGTATTTATCTCCTTGTTTCAAAGGATAAGTGTGCAAAGTTTCATCGAGATAGCATGAAAACTGTTGATTTGTATGAAGAACAAACAAAGTCCAGTGCCCTCCCTACAAATTTTCTCGTCAAATTCCGTCAATAACGGTATAGGCATTTAATTGTCAGAACGTAACATAAGACAGAGACTACTTCCGTATTTATAGTATTCCTACTGCAGGTTACACACACACTGACTACGAATCACCCCTGATGGATCAATATAACGTAAAAAAAGTGTACATCTACTGTATTGCAAGACTACCTACGAATTGCCTCAGATTGCACCCCTACCTTTGTGATATCTACAGTTTAAAATTCAATCCGAATAATCGACGACCCAGGCCTGACTCATGCGATGAAAAATAATTTTTTAAAATTTTAGCCTCCTCGGAGACTTGAACCGGAGACCACGACGTTCGTAAGCAAGCCTCTGAGCTCACTACACGGAAACACGGCCTGGAGACGTCCATATCCAACGTGTCTGTCTATCGTCGTATTTCGAAGTTATGAGACAAAATGTGTTATTTATACAGATAATTTTTCAACCAAATGTAGACAGTATTTTTCTCCTTGTTTTCAAAGGATAAGTGTGCAAAGTTTCATCGAGATCGGATGAAAACTGTGGATTTGTATGAAGAACAAACAAACCAACAAACAAACATACATTCATCTTTATATATAAAGATGTGTCGATAAGCGAATTATAGAGGTAAGATTTTAAAATGCAAATCAAGTTCGAACATCGTAATGCGATCTGGAGTATTAGATTCTTCACGATTTAATGCTAAATAAATTTACGAGATGTAAGAAAGATATTTGTTTGAAGAGGATGGATGATCACCGTTTTTTCATCAAATTTTGTGCTACGTAGTTTGTTGATAGCATCGGTATCTATTTATTTATTTATTTCTCAATCTATTACACGGATCCCTGCTGAGGAAGGACCTCTGGAATGTGAAACATGTCTTGGTTAATACACATACATACAATATGATTCATAATCACAGTAAAACAATTATACATTCCAAAGACAAATAAAGAGAATAACAATAAAAATTACTTTTACAAATGAATTTTGCAACAGTCATATTGAATACAATTAATTAATTTGTTCAAATTCTTTAATGGAGTAGGAGTTGGCAATAAGATAATCTTTCAGTTTTTCCTTAAATATGTTTTTATTATCTGCAAACTGTTTTATATTCTTGGGAAGTTTATTAAACAGATGTATACCAGAATAATTAACTCCTCTTTGTACTAATGACAGAGATGTTTGAGTTTTGTGCAAGTTATTTCTGTTTCTTGTATTGAAATTGTGTACCTGTGAATTAGAAGTAAACAGGTTAAAATGATCTATGACAAAGCACATGAGAGAATATATATACTGAGAAGTCATTGTAAGAATATTGAGTTTTTTAAAAAGTTGTCTGCAAGAAGTTCTTGGTTTTACCCTACACAACATCCTAATAACTCTTTTCCATGCTATGAAAATTTTTTTACTTAGTGAAGAGTTTCCCCAAAAAATTATGCCATATGACATCACTGAATGAAAATATGAAGAGTACACCTGTTTCGTTAATTATAGATCTGCTGTTAGAGAAAGTGTTCGTATTGCAAAGGTGGCACTACTTAACTTCTTCAGTAGTGAAGTGATATGTTCGTGCCAACTGAGTTTCTCATCTATTTCAATTCCAAGGAATTTTATACTCTTTGTTTCTAATATTGTGTTATTTTTATAGCTTACTTGTAAATCTGGCTGTGCATAATTTTTTGTTTTAAACCTAATATAATGCGTTTTTTTTTCAAAATATAATTTTAATGAATTTGCCTTAAACCAATTTGCTACTTCACTAAGAACTTCATTTACATTAAATTCTAGATTGCTGTTTGGTGTTTTTCTCACAGTCAGGTTAGTGTCATCTGCAAATAAAACACTCTTATCTTTATCAGATAAGTTTCCAGGAAGGTCATTGATGTACAACAAAAAGAGGAGGGGTTCTAGGACAGAACCTTGTGGAATTCCGTGTTTTATTTTCTCCCAGCCTGATAAAGCATCTTTACTTATTTTAGAATCAAAATTAGAGACTTTTTGCATTCGACTTTCCATGTATGATTTAAACCATTTACCTGCAGTTCCGTAAATACCAAAGTATTCAATTTTATTCAAAAGTAATTCATGATTTACACAGTAAAATGCTTTTGCAACATCACAAAATATTCCTACAGGGCTCATTTTATTATTCAGTTCCTCAAGTGTGTTATTTAAAAATGAATATATAGCCACTTCTATAGATGATCCTTTTTGGAACCCAAATTGCGATTTCGTGAGGATATTATTTGGCGTTACATAGTTTAGTACTCTGCAGTAAATGACTTTTACAAAAATCTTTGAGAATCCTGAAAGTAATGAAATGAGACGATAGTTATCGACACATGTTGCTTCTCCTAAAAAAAACAACGGTTTTACAACTGCATATTTTAGTGTATTTGGAAACACACCTTGCATTAAGGATTCAGGATGATGAATGATAATAATTTTTCTGCCCCCTGTATAACCTTTCGTGTTTGTAGCTTGCTCCTCTCTCTGATAGAGAGTTATAAAATTATTTGGTAATGTAGTAAATCATCACCCAATACATGCAATAAACTTTTTTCTCCAGTCTTCTTCCAAAACAAAGCACTATTCATAAAAGGTTTATTTCGTGGAATGAACGACCATTAATTGTGTTATTGATAAAAAATGAATGTTCCAAAACAGATTTCAGTAACGTAGTATCTCACTTTTATGGTTCACTTTTATAAAGTATTTTGATATAACAACACACAGCAACATAAAACGTGTGTCGGTTGTAGGTAAAAGTAATTGTAGGTCGGAGTTAGTTTGTCAAGTTTTCACAACAAAAGTATTAGCGTACCCAGAATACTATCGTGCTGTGTGTAACTGATTGACAGTACAGGAAGGAATAGTGCGTTTCGTAACCGCTTGCAGTAGCTCTTACGAAATTGTGACGGAGCCGGATTCAGAGGTTGGATGGCAGTAGTTTCAGTTTGAATGACTAACGTGTGCCCAGGGCCGGCGCTAGGAATTTCGGGCCCCGGGTAAAATGGGCGACTTTTTTTTTTGTTTTAGCTCTACAAACTAGCCGGGCGACAATAGGCGGATTCTTGGTTTCTAGGCCTGGGGCCCCTGCAGCCGCTGATCGGGGCTCCCCATCAGCCGGTGGGCCCGGGTGCATTTGACCCGCTTCCCCCCCCCCCCCCTAACGCCGGCCCTGCGTGCGCCGTCCTCTTTCAGTTGTAACTGCAATGAAACACTTCTCTCACGAACATATTCTAGTCGCAATCACAGGTGATAAGATCATGGAAATGAGCTGCCGTATTGTCGCCTGCGTGCGTTGTTTATCTTTAATTCTTCCGTCATTATCATTACATTTAAAATGTATTTTAGAAATACTGTATGGGATTGGTGTTTAATTGTGAATACATTTTCTGAATATGGTTCACTCTTCAATTAGTTTCGGTGATCTACCTCTAGGTTTTATTTTTTATTTTTTATGAAAAAACTGCTTAACGTCTCTTACCAGCGAGGTCTTTAGAGACGGGAAAGAATGGGGGGCAAGGAATGGGAAGGAATTCAGTCATGGCCTTTTGAAGGAAGCTTCCCGACATTTACCTGGAGTGATTTGGGAAACCACGGAAAAGCCAGATCTGGATGCCCGGACGGGGATTCAAACCGCCGTCCTCCCGAATGCGAGGCCAGAACGCTAACCGTTACACCACCACGCCCCGTCCTCTAGTTTTTAGGTTTTGGATATAGCATTAGATAATTAGAAAACATGGGAAATGGTAGAGAACCTCGGAGTTGTCATATATTTTGTTCAATTTCCCAAGATGACTCGGGAGTAATACACAATCTCCTTGAATAATATACGATTTGATTGAGGATTTAATACCGTCTGCTGATTTCATATACATGAATATTAAGCTGTTTAGTAGTTTTGACCACGGGAGTGCGGAATTCTTACGACTGTTGATGCGCCGATCTTTTTATTTTCCATCTCTGCCATCAGAATACGGAAACACCAACCCCACAATACGAATAGCATAATTCTAATAAATCTAACAAAGTACGCTTAGTTCAACGTGATCTCCAAACAATCCGAAAGGGCGCGTATTGCTGCTGTCATTAAAACAGCACATCTTCATCAATAAGGACGAATTAACTGTTAAATTCTGTAGTTTCCCTTTTTCCTTTTGTATATTACAAAAACGGGTCCAGTACTAAGTACATATTATTTATCAGTATTTTACTGAAGCGTTCCCGAGTTCTAGGTATTATTTATCAGAGAGTTATTACTGGTCATTTATAACAGTTTTTTACTAGTTCTTAATAAAAGTATGGTTTTCCCTACTTTCATTAAGACACTACATTACAGTCGCTTTCATATAGCTTTTAGTAAAACGTGGCATGATAATTGGTTCTCAGCTTTACATCATATAGCATGAGTGCTCATTACTGACAAATGATTTGCCTCTGTGTAGATCTAGATACTCGGATACTTCATATTCTACGGTTACAGTAGTTGAGGGTTCTGAAAAATACGTTCGAATTGTTCTTCAGAAATCGGTGGTTACAGTGCATTCATATTCTGACGAAATACTTTATTTCTCTCAGTTGATTATATGGTAGTAAAGTCATAAGCAAACTATAGTCAGTATCTTCTTTGTATTTTCCGGCATTACTAGGATACATGAGATTGTCATCTAAGATCTTCTATGCTTTTCTGCTCACTATCAAGAAGTTTTATTGTTGCATTTGGTTTTATGTTTTTGACACGTTTCGATTGAGTTGCGACAAAGTATGAAGCCCAGTATTTTTTGTGTTGAAGATTCTACCTTTATCTTCAATGAAGTTTGATTCAGCACGTTTATCTTCAGCATCTTCAGATTTCCTATCGTCGTTTATAGGTGTCAACCTTTGCCTCCGGCAAACTGCTCCGCTATTCTTTTGATGAAAACGTATATTTAAAAAAAACATCAAACAGAGTTAATATGGCCAAGTTGATTTTTAATCACTTCTCCCCTTCTTTTACCATGCCGTGTTTTCGACTGCCTTTTTAATTATTTGAGGCCATGCCTCTTATTTTCAACAGCTTCAACTGAAACTAAAAAAGTCATAAACAATGATTAAAAATAAATAAAATTAAAAAAAATCATTCCACTAAACCTATTAACACGCAAACTGATACATGTTTAGTATTTTTAACGTTATTTAATTTTGTTTCAGGTTTCTTTCTACTAAGCTTACGAGTTTTCTGTAACCCATTTCACTCAATTGGCATGAATCTACATAAAAAAACAAACTAGTTTGAAACGTTCTATGTTCGTGGGAAATGTATTTTATGCACATTATTATAATTAATAAAATAATCCTCTTAATGTAATAATTATTAATAATATAAAAATTGATGTGAAAGGATAATTGTTCTGGGAAGACCATAAGAAGAGGCTCAATAAATGTAATGCACAAACAATAGTTCAGGGCGTTTGTTCAATATAACCTGAAGGAATGAAATAACCGTATACTGAAGCCCAAGGAGAGCGGGGCAAACAAAGGGGCTTCGCCGCTTCGAGTCCGACTCAGGGCATGGCTGGTTTTAATTAAGTGTTCTGTTCCCCCTGTGTTGTACTTTCATTTGTTACTGTCAGGAACACTAGAGAAGTCAAATACACAACGCAAAACAACACTTATCACGGTCATTTACTCATATTCAACAACACTTGGACTCGTGTAGTAACTGGTCACTCAATCTCTAAATACAGTCTCCATTAAGGTATCATGGTGTCAAAAACTGGTGCTCGATTTAATTTCGTTTAACGTTTGACCTCACGTTACAGCCATCTTAAAAGGGCATTCACTTTCCGTGGACCACTCCAATTGTAGACTATCCACAATCGGTAATGTGAAATACAGACTCTGACGAACTATTTTTATCTTTTTCATATTTAATAAAAGCAATCTCTTCAATTCCGATATTGATGGTTGTTTGACTACAGCCCAGCAATGCACCGTGGTGTATCTACTGGACTTTGATCGGTGTGATTTGAAATCCCACCACCGCATGCATATTCGCTGTCCTAATGATAGATTTTAGGCAATTTTCTTTATTTTTCTAGGTGAATGATAGGTAATTCCAAAATTTTTGCCTAAAAATGCTAGTTAACAGACACATCTCTTGGGATAAGTTATCGTTAATGACGTATCTGCTGAAAAGTTGTCACGCTACAGCTTTAAAAAATCACAAAACTCTGACGTTGAATTTTCGGAAATTATGTGCCTAACTATGATCTACGATGGATTCTAGTTAACATCTGCGCAGCGTTAAATAATAATTTACTATTCCACATTTTCAGATTTGTTTTCTGCGGTCACGCAGTTAAGTTTCGTTCTATGTTTGCTAGCCTTCGACAGTGAAACGAAATGTGCGATCAGAGAATTACGTGGATGCTACTTTGAAGTTTCATTCAAGAAGTATCACCATTCTTAAAGATTTGATTAAGTGACAAACGAACCGTAAGATTTTCTTTGACGGCAAAGAATCTACAGCTCTGATGGTAAAATCTGGATGAATCTCGGCTTATGGAGCTGAAGGTATGAGCATCGAAATAGTACGATGCTTGCGATCTTGGTTCATAAAATTTATGCATGGAAAACATACATGAAATCCAGTCACCGTTGAAGGTTTAATTCGTGATCCTTACGTTTATGCAAATTAGGTAGAACTACTTAATACCGCCAGTACTTATCAGATATATTTTCAACAATCCAAAGTATTTTTCAGAAAAGGTCATTAAAACTTAAGTTACTTTTTTGCTAGGGCTTTGCTGCTCGTCAACGTTGAGGTTATTAAAGGTGCGAGATGAGGGGGGTGGAATGGGGGGAGAAACGGGAAGGAATTTTGCCATAGGCTTTTGGAGGAACTATACAGGCATTCAATGCGGTGGCATTGGGAAATCATAGAAAACCGAATTCTGGATGGGCGAACTCAATACCCGAGTGTTAACCGCTCACCAACTAGCCGCAGTTAAAATAAAGAAGTGATGAAGTTGACAGAGCGGGAATACGCTCAGTCCCCCAGCAACGAGTGTATAGTATTATTTGTTAGATTGTGTGAGAGAAAATTACATTCATCAAAGCATGGATCAAGGCATTGTTATTAACTTTAATCTTAAAAGATATTTCGTTGAAGAAATGTTGTCGGAAATAAATGACCTTAAAGGCAGTAAAGCTTTCAAAGATTTCCCTTCAAGCGACGCGAAAAATTCGCAGAAATAAGGCTCCAGGATGAAGACTACATTGTCAAATAACAGCATGTTACTTCCTTGTTAAATTGTCATTGAGCACATCCACTAAATAATAACGATTTATTTCATTACTGATTATTCATTTTTTATCAAACGATTGTCAAGACACTCACATAATTCTCTTCACATGAGTGCCGTTTGATGAAATAAAATAACTAAAGCCCATTTATAAAGCAGTAGGTCATCGACTGGACAAATAAGGAAAAACAGTAATCTATACTTTTAGCATCACGTGTTAAATGACTAGGAACAGATAGTGCCGTTGGGCACGGAAGGCTTCCAGTTGTAGCACGATATATCGTGATCGATGGCCGCGATACCCCAGCTGCTTGGCCGCACAGGAACGCTACCATTGGCGATCCATTCCATACTTATGGATCTTCCTCTCTCTCTCTCTAATTTTTTTCTGTAAAGACTTGGTGATTTAAATTCATCTCACTTTTCTAGATATGTGTATTTTCTCTGATAATTGAGAGTGGTGAGTCAAAAGAATTTTATTCCTTCAGATTATACAAGTGAAATAACTTATCGTTGCTGTGTGTTATGTGCAGTGTAAAGTCATACTTTCAAACTAAAGTTATATAGCAGTAACCTGCTTAAAATTGACGAGTACGCTTAGTAGCAGCCGTCACAGTGGACAAGGGGAGGTTAAAAGAATTCTGGTTCAAATCTCTGGAATGGTGTACCGACCACCCTTATTACGGTTTTTAGGCAGTGTTTCGTTGGACGAAACCTATGACAGCGCCCCAACAAATAAACAATTAAAATGCAGATCACCGTCTATACTTGTTGATGTTTTAGGTCCTTCTTCCTTAATTGGCGTATTAACTGTTTTTCTATTGTTTCTCGTCTTGCAACTAAAATGAATTTTTTTGTTGCTAAAGATAAGGTAGGTGCTTGTTTGTTTATAATTAAAAAATTCAGGATCGGAAGAGTTCCGTTCCGTATAAACTGTTACACCACTTATTATCACTCATTTAATTTCTTACTGTGGGGGTTTACCACGAATCAAATGATTTCTCATGCTTACCTTTGCTCTGTTGATTATCTGCTGCCATACATATATCATGTAAGTTCTTTGCTGGAGTTTTGAGAGAATCCAGCCTACTCCCACTGCCAGGCCCGCCATTAAACATGGATGTCTCTTGTTATCGTTTCTATTTTCCAGCACAGCATTGGCACTAACCTCGTCACACAGTTTTTTTCAGTTATTCACTCAATGGAAATTTTTTACGAGCTTAAAAAAATGTTTGCCAAGAGCAACCTTCATGTTAACAAACTTTATCTATTTACATAAATTTTGTTCAGTTCTTTAGCATATACTTTTTCTAAAGAAATTAATACTTCTGGGGAAGTTTTAAAGGCACGCATCGTCAAAGCCAGGCAAGAGAAGTTGTTGACGCTATTGAAAGGTCTCGACATGAAGGACAGCTGAACCCGAAACGTGACCAATACACCTTCAAACTAAAGCGTTGTCATTACAGACCAGATTGCTGCTCAATTTTTTAATAAAAAAACCTTCATGTAGAGCCGCGAAAACGAGAATACGACGGACTTTTTCCACAATCTATTCACCAAAGGAGATCTCAGCGTAGCTATCTGCAGCTAAGAGCATGGTGGATGAGAAGTAACGCTCTGGCATCGAATTAGGTGGAACGCGGGTTTGAATCCCCGACGCGCTATCCCGAGTTCGATTTTTCATGTCTTCCCGAAATCACTCCAGGTGAATACCAGAATGGTTCCTTTAAAAGGCCATTGCCGAATTCCTTCCCGTTCTCTGCCTCTAGCCCTTTTTTGCCTCTGGTGAACTCGACGTCTACGAGGCGTAAATCAAAAGCAAAAAACTCTATTTAGTATATAAACAAAGCAATTGGCCTTATCGGTGCAGATAAAGAAGTTCAGGCATGGCTTCGCAATGGTTATTAGATATGTCTATTGACTGTGTTAATTTTTTTAAAATTGCGATGTATCAAACGCTCCTGTGGCAATTCCCTGTCAAATAATTACTTCGTTTTTTATTTTATTTTTTAATTATTTTATATAATTTGAGTGTTAAATTTCTCCTCCATCTAATTTTGTGATTTACAAATTTTAATCTCAAAGTCCTTCAGCGTTTTTCGTATATTATTAATTACTTGGTAATTTGTTCCAATCCCAGACAACCATATCCACAAAAAAAAGTCCACTCTCTTATGCATAAAATCGAGTCCTGTTTGTGGTCATGGTCATCTTTCCCCTACTATACACTATTCCTAACTCATCGACCAATATCCCTCCAAGCCCCATCACCATTATATATATGCCTTGTACATTCCCAGCACTCTATTCACCCTCTTCGTGTCCTTAAGTGACTCCCAATCCAGTTCCCTTATCATATCAGTTACCGACTGGGTCCTCCGATAATTTCCACAAACAAATCTAGCTGCTTTTCTTTGTACGTCCTCCAACTCCTGTTATCGTCCAACTATTGAACATACCTAAGACAGTGCAAGTTGAGGCGTTGCTGAAGCCTCGGAAAAACCTGGGTCCCTCAAACGCCAGATTTACAAGCTAATGGAATGACTATCTTCAACTGTATCTCAAAATGCATTGATGACAAACTAATCTAAGAGCAAGATGGTTCTGAATCTCAGAAATTCTCCAGAATACTAATACTTGTAAAACATATGGAACATGACTAGAGAAAAAAATATCATTGGTGTTTACTTTACTAACATGTCTGCCGCTAACAATGTTGTCAACCATGGCTAGGGGGCGTCCATTAATTAAGTGAGGTGTGAACTCCCCCTTCCCTGTGGTGAGATTTGGCGGGCCTCTTCCCCCCTCCTTTTTGAGGTGGGGATTCCTCCCCTGTTGACGATCTTATTTTTTAGGCTCTCCTGTTTTCAAGGGCGGTTATGCCATCCCTAACCTTGGGATCGACGTCGTTTTTAGACCTTTTTTAGCTCTACTGTTCTTCAACGAATCAAAAAGATGACATGAGATTTCTGTTGACTCCCTCACCTTGATGAGATTTCACCGGACCCCCCCTCCCCCTATTCCACCATACGTGATTAATGGAGGTCCTCTTATGATCTAAACAAGCTGTACCAGTTGACTAGAGAACTATCACCTAAAATTTTACATTGATTTAAAAAATTGAAGGTTTTATGTTAATCGTCTTGATAAATCTGGCAGATAACTATGGCATGAAAATAGTCTCTACAAGTGCAGCATCCTATCACTATTGTTGTACAGTATCTACAAGAAAGACCAGCCCCAAGATTCAGATATAGTGCTGGTTATTTACTAAGAATTTGACGAGGTGGAGGACAACAGTTCCACTTTTTGATAAGGCAGCTACTAAAATTCTGGTATTCCGTCCCGACATCGCCGCATGCCCAGTAGAGGGCATGGATGTGGACAACATATAGACGGCGCTGGCAGCGGGCCAACCAGCGCCACCGCGTCATTGTTTCCGCCGCAGCCAATCGGAAGCGACCCGCCGCATATAAATAAAGCCAGCGAAGCTCCACTCGACAGTTCACTGCGCTTCGGTCGTGTCTCCGTCTTACTATGAATCGCCTGTCGGACTCTTGACAGTGCTCGTCTCGGCTACGTTTCGGTATTCTCTCTTGGACTCTGTGAATCGTCTCTCGGACTCTTGACAGTGCTCGTTCTCGGCTACGTTTCGGTACTCTCTTTGGACTCTGTGAACCACACGTCGGACTCTGCCAGTGCGCGTCTCTTGGATTGCGTTCGGCCTGCTCCTTGGACTTGCTTCGGGTTACTCGTGACCGTCTCCTGTGGACCACCTTTCCGCCGTGTGACGTTCGGCCACCGTAAGGACTTAGCAATTGGCGACGAGGTAAAAGGTTATCAGCAGGCATCATGGACGTCGTGACTCTCATTCTGGAGCAACAACAACAGCAGACAGCGATGCTACAGCAAACGCTCCAAGTAATACTCCAGAAACTGTTAGCACGGGATGCTAAACCAGCCCAGGCCTCGGAAAATTCGCACATCCAGCCCCCAGCTTTTCCACCATTTAACGACGCCAAGGAAGACTGGGACATATATTTGCATCGTCTCAAACAGCATTTCTCGGCGTTCCAGGTTACGAACGATGCCTTACAGCGCTCGCTGTTTCTGTCGTGGGCATCACCCGACACGTTCTTCCTCCTGCGGAAATTGGTCCCATTATCCGATCCTGTCGCCCTCACATTCAAAGAAATGTGCACACTTCTAACAAATTAGTACTCTCAAAGATACCATGTGGTGGCCTCCCGCCTTGAGTTTCATCAGTATCACAAACAACCAGGACAATCATACCGGTCGTGGGTGACGGATCTCCAAGGTCTCAGCCGCAAATGCGACTTCACTTGATCAAACGCAGAGTGCAAGGCCTCATATGCAGACTCCCTGATTCGCGACGTCGTAGTACAGCTCGCTCCAGACTCAGAGGTGCACACAGCGGCACTGAAGCTGGATAACCCATCACTCGAGGACATTCTACGCATCGCGCACTCGCATGAAATTGCGCAGGCTGCGAACGAGCGCCTCATGACACGCCCACAAGTAGCAGCGGTCAAAACGACACAACGCAACTCCCGCGTATGAGGTACACCCACGGCGCGCTCCAGACGCCAACAAAGCAGGATGCTATCGCTGTCCGACATATCTATGATGTCTGAACCCCAAACCCCACCCCACCGACGGATCCAGAGGCCCCTGCCGTCTTGTCCACAGTGCTT
This sequence comes from Vandiemenella viatica, assembly GCA_031002005.1. NCBI lineage: Eukaryota > Metazoa > Arthropoda > Insecta > Orthoptera > Morabidae > Vandiemenella > Vandiemenella viatica. Next base: position 25,476,242 of record CM061921.1, read on the forward strand.
CACTTCGCACTCACGGGCGGATTGCCCCGACCGTTGGGTACATTGCACACGCTGAGGTAAAGAGTGGAACTTGCGTTCAGTCTGCCGAAACCGGGCACTTCGCCCCAGCCCGGTAGCCCGCATGCAGCAAGAAATGGTCAATACACTACAGACCACAGCTCATACTGGCGACCCGCTCACACAGAAGCTATTCTTAACTCTTAGAGTCGACAACCAGGATATCCGTTTTGAAGTGGACACGGGGGCAACCGTCTCGCTGATAAACCAAGCCACCTATGCCTGACTAGGATGTCTCCACCTTCACGGCGTTTAGTATCGTACGGGGATAGAGACATCCCCCTGCGGGGTCAGTTCTCCATCACGGCCGCCTACAAACAAGGCACCAGACCAATCACCTTTTTTGTGGTGAATCAGCCCTCGCCTACTAATATTTCTGGGTTAGATGCATTTAACATATTCGGATTCTCAATCGTGGACGAAGTCCAGGTCATATCGAACTCAGTCCCATTTCAGGACCTGGATGATCTCTGTACCCAGTTCGCACCCATCTTTATACCAGACTTAGGGTGCACCTCAGATTTCGAGGCTCACATCACCCTCCGGCCAGGTGCAGTACCTCGCTTTTGCCGTGCCAGACCTATTCCAGTCACCTTACATGCAGCAGTAAAACAGGAGCTTGACCTGTTTCAGAAGATTGGAGTAATCGAACCTGTCAAATCCAGCGCATGGGCTACACCACTGGTCATCATCCGGAAACCCAATGGCACCCTCCGGTTATGTGGAGACTTTAAGGCTACTATCAACGCCCAGTCTCAAGTCGAAACGTATCCAATCCCACTACAAGAAGATCTCACTAAACTGGCGGGTGGCGAATACTTCTCAAAGATCGACCTCACAGATGCATACTTGCAGCTTCCACTAGATGAGGAATCGCAAAACATCGTCGTCATCAGCACACCGTTCGGACTCTACAAATACAAGCGCCTCCCATTTGGCATCGCTTCTGCGCCAGCAATCTTCCAAAGATACTTGGAACAGCTGTTGCGGCACATCCCGGCATGCGCAAACTACCTGGACGAAATCATTGTCACAGGGCCACTCGTCAGGAGCACCTACAAAACCTTCGCACTCTATTTGCAGCATTACAGGAGGCAGGGCTGCGGTGTCGCCTCGAGAACTGTCGGTTTTTTCAGGAGGAAGTGGAGTATCTCGGCCATTGGCTCAACAAAGAGGGAATTTAGGCCAACAGACCGCAACGTGGCCACCATAGACTCCCTACCCCACCCAAAGAACCTGCCGGAATTACAAGCCTTCCTCGGGAAAGTAAACTACTACTCAAAGCTTCTGCCAAAAGCGGCACATAATTCGCAACCTCTCAATCAGCTCCGAAAGAATTGCGTTGCCTACAACTGGACCCCGTCTTGTCAACGAGCCTTCGATCGGTTAAACCGCATGCTAAGGTCTGCTCCTTGTTTAACGCCGTTTTCCCCTACACGGCCCCTAGTCGTGGCACCCGACGCCTCAGCATATGGAATCGGGGCGGTACTAGCACATAGGAATAAAGATGGCTCCGAACAACCGATAGCTTATGCCTCTAAGACATTGACGCCAGAGGCATTGGCAATAGTCTTCGCTATCAAGAAATTTCATGTATATCTATTTGGAATCAAGTTCTCCCTTATCACGGACCACAAACCGTTGGTGGCAATATTCCGACCTCACTCCAGCTTCCCTGAGCGAACGGCCCAACGCCTCCAACGATGGGCGATGTTTCTGAGCGCTTATAACTACACAATCCAATATAAGCCAACAGCACTACACTCCAATGCCGATGCCCTATCACGCCTGCCTGCTGGCCCCGATCCGGATTTCGACCAACAAGAAGTGCTGTGTTTTCACATCGACACAGAGAGAAAGCAAACAGTTGACGGGTTCCCCATTACAGCGGCCCGAATCACCTCCGCCACCCTCCGGGATCCAATCTTGCGCCAGGTCCTGCGCTATATGATCCATGTGTGGCCAACATACCTCACACGCAGAATGGACAACGAATTGAAGACTTGGCGCCACATATCCCACAGACTCTCGGTCACAGACAACGTCATCCTTTTGGACGCAGAAAACGACACACATCGTGTTGTCATCCCAGCGGAATTGCGCTCACAAATCCTAAAGCTCCTGCATCGAGGATATTGGGGCATGTCCCGTATGAAGACTCTCTCAAGAAGACATGTTTATTGCCCAGGAATAAATCGAGACATTGAGAAGATGGTACGCAGCTGCACAGCCTGCGCCCAACATCAGGCAGCGCCACCACAAGCCTTCACCCCCTGGCCCACTTCCCGCCAACCGTGGGACTGCATTCACCTGGACTTTGCAGGCCCATTTTTGGGAACCATGTGGCTACTTATAATTGATGCCTATTCAAAGTACCCGTACATGGTTCGCATGGCATCCACGACGATGGAAGCTACACTAAATGCATTAAGCCATGTTTTGGCCATCGAGGGGTTACCACGCACTGTCGTCTCTGACAACGGGCCTCAATTTACAGCAACCACATTCGAGGAATTCTGCGTGGCAAACGGCATCAAACATGTCCTCAGCCCTCCATTCCATCCCGTCTCAAATGGCGAAGCAGAACGCCTCGTAAGGACGTTCAAACAACAAATGCTGAAAGTCGTACAGTCAGCTGCGACGTTTTCCGCCCTCACCCTCTTTCTCAGCACGTATCGGACAACACCAATCAATGGTCGCAGCCCAGCAGAACTTCTCCATGGCCGACAACCACGGACGTTGCTGCACCTCCTGGCACCATCACCGGCGGAGCCCCGATCCAGAACTTCCCATCGTTACACGCCAAGCAGCGCGGTTTGGGCACGCGCCTACGGAGGAAACGCCACTTGGATGCCAGCAACAGTAGTGGGGACACACGGACGGCATGTCATCTCAGTGCAAACTCCACACAGAATAGAACGCCGTCATCAAAACCAGCTGCGACCTCGCAGCACAACAGCCCCATCACCATCACAACAATACCGGGAAGAATACATTATACCACCACCAGCGCCATTAGCGGAGGTCCCACAGCCACCCTCCCCCCAACGACGATACTACTTGCACCCAAGGAAAACAGCAGTGCCGGCCGATGGTGACGTCGAAATAGACACACTGATCAAACCTCCACCAACCACATCGGCACCCACGTCACCATGTCCTCAACCATCGAGTACGTCGGCACAAATCGAGAAGGATGCGGCCGGGATACCACAGCCATTCAAGCCTCATCATCCCAAGCATCGTCGAGGGCGCTTCCGTCCGTACGCGCCCACTTCAGGGGGGAGAGATCTGGTATCCCGTCCGGACATCGCCGCATGCCCAGTAGAGGGCGCTGGCAGCGGGCCAACCAGCGCCACCGCGTCATAGTTTCCGCCGCGGCCAATCGGAAGCGACCCGCCGCATATAAATAAAGCAAGCGAAGCTCCACTCGAAAGTTTGGTGTTCACTGCGCTTCGGTCGTGTCTCCGTCTTACTGTGAATCGCCTCTCGGACTCTTGACAGTGCTCGTCTCAGCTACATTTTGGTATTCTCTCTTGGACTCTGTGAATCGCCTCTCGGACTCTTGACAGTGCTCGTTCTCGGCTACGTTTCGGTACTCTCTTTGGACTCTGTGAACCACACGTCGGACTCTGCCAGTGCGCGTATCTTGGATTACGTTCGGCCTGCTCCTTGGAGTTGCTTCGGGTTGCTCGTGACCGTCTCCTGTGGACCACCTTTCCGCCGTGTGACGTTCGGCCGCCGTAAGGACATAGCAAAAATTAGAACTGGGACGGAATCTAGGAAAATCCAGGTCCGTATATTCCATTTACGGATTGTGGAATTGAAGAAACGTCTGAATATTTCTTAGTACTGCCGACAGCGGGAAAACCTATAAATTCAGTGATGTCGCGCATTCTTGCCATGCTCGCTGAGTGTACTGCGTAGTGTCATAAGATGCAAATTCCCTGAAAGCAAAGAAATTCTATATTTGTGTGGAATAGGGCTTAACCCTTAACAACTATCGAATTGAAAAGATATGGGAAAGAATAGCATGTATGAACTTCCTGAAAGGCAATTAATATTGTAAATTTTTCGAAAGATGTTTTATCTTAATTCGTTAAGTAAAATGAATGAGTCAAAGTATTTTCTGGATATTAATGCTTAGAAATTAATTTTAGTAAGGTGGGTATCGGCTATCCAATATGAATTGGATTATTAACAATTAAAACATTTACTGGTGATCTATTTAATTGTGTTGATCATAAGTCAAATTAGAACATTATGTCGTTAGAGGTAGGCCAGGACTTTGGTTTGACTCATATATATAAAATAGAAAGCGATATGTATCCTCGAAGGCTATTAGTACACAAGAGGTAATAAACTCAGTACTGGGAATGGTTAAATGTGATGTGCCTCAGGGCTCAATTCTTGACCCTCTACTGTTCCTAATTTACATCTATGATCTCCCATGCCTATTAGGTTATAGTACCGAGCGTGGTGGTGTAACTGATAGCGTTCTGGCCTCGCATTCGGGAGGACGGCGGTTCGAATCCCCGTCCGGGCATCCAGATTTGGATTTTCCCTGGTTTCCCCAAATCACTCCAGGTGAATGCCGGGATGCTTCCTTCAAAAGGCCATGGCCGAATTCCTTCCCATTCCTTGCCCCCATCCTTTCCCGTCTCTAAAGACCACGTTGTTAAAAAGGGACGTTAAACTGTTAAAAAAAAAGGTTATAGTGAATATATGGTACATTTTTCAGATGATACTAGCATATCATTTCCCATCAGTACAAAATCTTGAAAACACAGAAAACGGTGTTCTAAAAAAAATTAACATATAGTCCAGTGCAAATAAATTAGTTCTTAATATAGAAAAGATCCAATTACTTCAATTGGTACAAAATATGAAGCAAATGACAATTACAATGTGACATGTGAAGGAAAAACAATCAATTAAAGCAGTTTCACAAATTCCTGGGTGTATGTATAACTAACAAGTTGAACTGAAAGCAACATTTCAGCAACTTCTTAAAAAATATTCTTCAACAATTTAATTGAGGATAATAGTTAGAATAGCTGATGTAGATATTTTGAATATTTTCCCTCCCTGCATACTTATCGCATTGCTTCCTGGGGGAACTTTTCACAAGCAAAGAAGGTACTGTCACAAAATGTGTTCTGTGAATTATTTGCTGAACAAGCCCATGGATATAGTGCAGAAAATCGGTTTATTCACAATTCCAGTAGAACATATACACTTCCTAGTGGAAATTCTGAATACTGCAATGTTAACTCTGACCTACAAAACTATAATACTAGGAATTAATATAACATTAACAAACATTACAAATCATCGTCAACTGTGGAGGGATAACGCTCATAGGAGCTTCTTTATTCATTCTCCTGCCACATGAAATAAAATGTTATTTATTAAAGCTTAACAGCTTTAAATCCAAACTGAAAGAGGTTTTGCTTCAAAACCCATTTTAACTGGTGAAAAATTTTTCTACTAGGTATTTGGCAAGTCAAGATAACTGAGAAAATACTATATGATTTGTATATGGATGGGGAAGTTGGCAACAGATGATCCTAGCCAAGTCGCTTACGGGTTTGACTGTTAATGAACGGCTGGGGACTGTTGTATACTCACCAAAACGCAGAGATGTCACCTGGAAGCAGTGTGACGTCACCGAGGTGAGGGGTGTTGACACAAACGTGTTGAACCTGTTGAGGGAAAAACGCTGGGTCTATCGCAATAAATTTACAAGTGACAAAATTTGAAAGTGACTTGTGGACTGTACGTTGGTATTCTCTGAATGTTCGGGACGCTTATCTTGACAAGCCTAACCCTTAATGGGTGTCTATCAAGGATCCTGCAGCTTCCTATGGTTCAAAATTTATGAATGGTAAAATTTTCAAATATTTGACTCAAAACTCATTCAACAAGCATTTAAGGATTTTGGGAGTTCTCTGTCTGCGTATATATGAAACGACGAGGATGTTTCAGTTCGAAACCGATTCAGCCTTATTGAATATCACCGGCTATTCAAATCATTGAATTAAAGAATTTTGCGAGTTCCTGTTGATTTGCAAGTGCAAACAACCGAATCTATTACAGGATCTCTGTTCGATGATTGAGAATTTCCCGTCTTTCTCTTACCCGTTACATTACAACGTTAATATAAACAATTTTGTGTTGTGTCTCTTTGTAAATGGATACAGTGGGACTTATATTATGCAGGACATGCTTTTAACTTATGGCAACAACCGCCATTTTTTGTTACCGGCGATTTCCGGAAACCAACTGAATTCGTGAATTGATTGCTGGGATGAAGAAAGATTTGTCTCATGACTGAGTTCTTAACTACCTAAATAGCTCTCTATATAGTGCTATGTTATTTAATATACTCTAGCTGGGAAATTTTCCCGTCATGAAAATAAACCCATCTGAACGGATTTTATTTCCCATCTTACTTTCTGCCATGTGCTGTATAAACAGTGGTCAGTCCACAGCAAATACATGACGACGAAAACGTCGAGAAAAATACGTGAGTGTATAACAGAAATGCTTAAAGCACAGGAATTTTCTTGTTTTATTATACTCTTATCGGTTTTTTTTTTTTTTTTTTTGTTTTTTGTGTTTTTTTTTCTGGCTTTACGCCTTGCTGACATGGCCTCTTGAAGGAACCATACCGACATTCGCTTGGAATGATTTTGGAAAACCATTGAAAATCCAAATCTGGATCTCCGGACGGGGATTCGAGCCCACATCTTCCCGAACTAGAGCGTTACCGCTCGGTATATTCGGTATATTATACTCCTCTCGCACATTATAGCTAAGTATATATTTAATAAGATTTGAGAGAAGGTTCTCAGAAATATTCTTCTCGAGTTAATGCAGTAGTACTAGTGGTTGTATTTTATTGAATGACGAGACTGAGATAAGCTTAGCTATAGACGTATTTTAAAGTACCATTCCCGGATTCTTGTAAAGCGAATTTCTGGAAACAATGAAACACATGTTAGTGTGTGTCTCCTCGTTCCAGAGCAGGAAATAGTAAAACTGAACATAAACTCTGTTAATGTCTCAGTATTATCGCTGAGTTTTACTGGAGGACTTTAAATCATTTCACTGGAGTAGGAGAAAAATTCATACTGCAACTGATAACACTCGCTGTTTCTGTGAATGACAAATAAAATACTAATTTCCTTCCACAGACAAAGTTTTTATTAACACACCATCGAAATAGTAATGGAGCATGGCTCCATTTTGACCTCTTTTGAACCCCCTCCCCGGCTTTTGCACCGACACCCCTCCCCCATCCTCCCCTGTATTGCAATTGGCTTTTTTCACCATTAATACCAGATTTTGTACTGTTTTCTCTTAAGAGACTATCGTTAAAATTATTATGTATATAATGAACATAACTGATATTGGTGTTATGTATTTTTCTGTAATTATAAACAGTCTGAATGAAATATTGATACTAATCATCTCTCCAAATGATCAATTAGTGCAAAAAAAAAAAAAACTCATTCTCGGGTACTGTCAGGGATTCTTTTGTTCTTGAGATATTGCTGAAAAAAATTCTCCTTCTCTCATTCATCATTTTTCATTAATTGATAAATAGAATAAACTGTACGTGCTGCACAAAGTAATGAAAAAGAGTTACTTTTTTTTTTTTTTTTTTTTTTTTTTTTTTTTGCTGCAGCTCTGTCACCTTTCTTTCTACATGACCAGGGAATGGTTTCTTGATCTATTTAACAGATTTCTACAACTCATTGCATAATAAAATCGCTTTGAAAAAATATTTTCGACGAGCCTCGTGAAATTTGTTATACAGTGCCACTTCACACCACACTTTGAACTTGAAATAACACTTCAGGGAGAACTATAATTAAGGTTGTACTCAATTTCACTTGACAGAACAAAATCAAAATTATTCTATCTACGAGGAGTGTGGTCACACATGGGCGATCCTCATCAAAACTGCTTTGTTTCATACCATCAAAACTATACGTACTGTCATTGCCTTAGATCCCGGGAGACATCTGTAAGCGAATTTGAGTGTAGGTACAATATGTTTAATGTTTTCCGAATCGTTATGCGTCGTCGCGTGTCTGTTGCTTCAAATGCGTTGGCCGCGTACAACCCAACGCTATGACTTCAAATCATCGGAAATACATATCCAAATACTTTTGTGTGTTCTGTATTTTAATTTATCTGTGAATATAGATATTTATATATACGAATGAAAAGCTACGTGGCTTGGCTCAGACACCCCCCCCTCCTTTTTACCAACGTAGCCCAGCGTAGCTTTCTATCCAACCCCAGACCAAGCCACGTGGTTTATGAACGTCCCAAACAGCGTGTAATGTACCATGCATTGTATTGAAAACGTCAGTGGATACAACCTTTACGACCACTTGTACACACAGATCTGAGACTATCGCAATGGTAAACAGAAAATCTGACATCTGTTCGCGTTGAAAACTGAATAGATGTGAGAAGAGAGCAAAGAACAACTTTACAATACGAAAGTTCCACGGTCTGTCGTAAACATGTCTGTATTAATAAATCACGAGCTTTTGTTATTTCCTTCTTACCACGTTTCTAGTTTTTACTTGTCTAAGATCTTAAGTCCTTCCATCATATTCCCCGCAACATATGTCACGATTGTAGAATTTATTAAGTTCACTGAGAAAGATAGTGTAATTATAGCATTGGAAATTAGTAAAATTGTAATGAAGTAAATTTATTTAAGGAAACTGTAAATGTCTGGTGGATATGAACAGAGACTTCTAGAATGAGTGAAATCGATACTGAGAATAATGTTACGTAGCAAACATTGTTTTTCTTTTGATTAGGGCTAAAAATGGGAGATGATGGGGGACAAGGAACATGAATAAATTCGGCATGGCGTAGTGAAGTAGCTATACTGGAATTCGCCTGGAGTGACTTAGGCAAACAACGGAAATCCGAATTCTAAATGGGTGGACAGTGGATCAAACCCATCTCCTACAGAATAGTGGGCCCGAATGTTAATTGCTCACCCATTAGATAAGGAAACTGACGTCGGGCAGCTACTGCTATTGGTCTCGAAGATGCCAGTGGCGTAATAGTATTTTTTATTTTATTATTTTTTTTTATTTTTTTTTTATCTAGCACACATTTTTACAGTCTAGTATCTAGAAACTAAAATAGGCCTTAATTTAACACAACAGTTTTACATTTGATATTTCAACAGATAGTTTCACAATGAATAATTTCAATTTTTGTTATGTATGGCTTTGGCAATATCTGTACAGTCTTTTCTTGTTGGCACGATACATACGATTGTTCCGCTGTTAACATATATTATAACTTTCTAAACTTGCTGCATTTTGTCATAATTGATTTATTATAGTTTTCTCGTTTTGTATGGTGTCTGCAGTTTCCTGTCCACTTTATGGTTAGAATTTTTAATATTGCACTATGTCACTTCGTACGTCTACCGCTACTACTATTACTAAACTATTACTACTATCTACTACTCTACCATCTAAGAAAGCATTTTCCAGCATTGGTATCGGTGCGGTAATCCCCGTTTTGTCATTTCTTTTTTCTTTTTTTTTTTGCCTGTGGCTTTACGCTTCGTCGACGTCGAGGTCTTTAGAGGCGGAAAAAGACTGGGCCAAGGAACGGGAAGGAATTCCGTCATGCTCTATCGAAGGAAGCATCCCGGCATTCGCCTGGAGTGATTTTGGGAATCCATGGAAAACCCATATCTGGATGCCCGGACGGGAATTCGAACCCGCATCCTACCGCACCCGACACGCTCAGTCCCGTTTTGACTTTTCGGTGTAGTTTCTCCAATACATTTCGATATACTGTCGGCGGAATTTGCTTCCATTCCTTCTGTATCACAATGAATAGTTGACGGATGTTTTCTGGAAGAATGGATTTGGTATTCAACATACTCTCCAATACATCCCACCGATGGGTTCCTGTTAGGTCTTTGAGTGGGCCATTTAAGCAGGTCTAGCGGATTTTCTTTGCATCACGATGCATTTGGTATTGTATTCATCAAGAAGTATCGTGCTGGTTCAAAAAGTGCCTAATTCAGCTGGTTTCTACAGTGTAGTAACTTCGTTTTTCCCTTAAATGTAATAACATAAGAATTAATGCATTGATACTGTCAAATTTACACAATTGGCTGCTATTCTAGCTGTTATTCTGGCACACTTATTGTTAATGTTGGCAGTACGGTGTAACTATTCATAAATAAATAGAAAGATCAGTAAACCACGTCTTTCCCCCGCAAGAAGGTATCTAAAAAAAAAATATACATATATGCCTTGCAGTTGGCTAAACTGAGCCTAATAGAAAAACCACCTATCATAAAATGTTATTAACATCGCATTAACGTCTTTGATATAATGTCTACTTGACGTTCCACTCTCCATATGTACGGAAAATATCATACAACTGCTCAACTGCGAAGTACTATCAGAACTGCAAAAATAACACAATTTTTTTTAGTACAGGGATCTTATCAACCTAAACTGTTTTGTTTTATCCTAGAGAAGTGGCCAAGCGAGGATAACACAAGCATACGTAATGGAACTGTTCTCTTAAAACTCCTCGATTAAAACAAATCACCTGAGCCGAAATAAAGAAAAACAGCCTTAAACGATAACAGCCAATAAATTTACTGTCAACTCAACACACACTGGTAAATACAATTCGCCAGGTCAAAACAACCTAGTGCCTTAGTTTGCACCGTGTGTGACTCAACTCCGAAACTCTCCGCTGGTTCAAAATTGTTTGAACCATTACAAACGACGCATGAGAAATATTTCTGACTGAAATATGAATATGAAAACCCATTTCGAACTAGCAGCACTCACCGTTGATTCGTTAAGACAACATGCACCTGTTTGTACCATCACTTCTAGGGGTGTCTGCACAACTCTCCGGTTCGTTTGCTATCAGAGGAGAAACTCGCTAGATCTTTTGACAGCCGGTTGATTAGGCTTCCGAGGCCGTATTGGCTACGTGGAAAAATCGTCGCTTTCATCGGGATTTTGAACGTAGTTAATAGCGTTATCGACTGAGCAGATAGAATGCGGGTTGGGAAAGGTGTTCCAGTAGCTTAATAGCTTCACCTCAGCAGCAAGAAAGTAAGCTGAGTATTTCGTAGTTATCTCGCTGTTGATAAGACATGTTTGAATCACTAAGCTTCTAGACAACGACGAGAAAGTGCCTCGTGAACAGAAAATTGAATGCAAAACTTTATCAGCAAGCTCACGTGTAAACAATCGGCGATAATGACCGAACAAAACACGAAGGAAGTAACATACAAGCCACCTAAATTCCTCTGGGAATTTTAACGTAATATAATTATCTTACGTAACTGTCGAGCACGCGTAAGAAGCTGTCAGCCAGCCTCAGTAGCGTAGGGACTAGAGTACTGGTCCCGCGTGCCGAAGGTCGCAGGTTCGACTTCGGCCGAGGGCATGGGTGTTTAAGTATTGTCAGTGTACATGTAGTATCTGTCCTGTAGTGTAAATGATTATGAGAAATACAATACATACAATGGAGAAACTGCCAACACTGGATGAACTGAAATCACAATTGAGCTGGCTGTATGGCCTAAGAGAAGCTAAATGCCATCAAAAAAAGAAGCTGTTGCTCCACCCGCTCTAATATCCGCAACGGAAATAGCTCTGTCAAGGTCACGCAATCTTCAAACTGTTACAAATCAGCGAAGGAACAAGGTGATGTGCTTTTTAATACGAAACATAACTAGTTTTCACGTAGGTTAGGAACCAATTAGTTTCTTCATTTCAACTAACAGAAAAAGTAAAACAATTGATAATAAATAGTTTAAAAAAACTATGCGAATTCCTGAAAGTTAACAGACTAGTACCGAATATATTGTATCAGTTGAATATGGAAGCATGCTAGTAAAAAAAAGATAAAAAATAAGGAAAATTTAGACGAATTACTTGGTTCATATGGCTGTGTAATGAAAAATGTTGTTACTGACTAGCTTCCGTTCTATTTGTTCACATAAAAACTTCCAGCGAGAAAGTTTTGTAAAAAATATTGTGAAATTAATTCTGGGAGCATGTACAGCATCTTCAGAGTGAATCTTACTGAACTGGTATTCTTCATCAGTTTTCTGTGTATTTTTCTCTCTCATCTATTCCTTTTCAACATTTCCAAGAGCAACCTTGTAAAGAACAAACTTTCATAGAAGTCCTCTATTTGCGGAGAGGTATGAAGAGATGCGTTATGTAAGGGTCTAATTCTTTCTTGCGGCTTTACCCCTTGTTGGCGTCACTAGAGGTGGGAAAGGACCGAGAGCAAGGAACGAAATGAATTCAGCTATGGCATTTTGAAGAACCATTCCAATATTCCACTGGAGTGATTTCGAAAAAGTATGCAAAATTTAAATATCGATGGCTGGACGTTGATTCGAATCCGTTTTATAAGTTAAAAAAATCAATAACGAAATATTTGTGGGCTGATTTCGTTTAGTATAGATTTAATTCCCGATCTGAAAATATTTAAATAAAAAAACGTTATATCATATTTGTAACATTTTTGCTATATTTTAATATTTTATTACATTTTATAATTCATGATGTACTTTTTAATTTAGCGCACAAATTCATGAACATTTGTTGGGAAATTACCAGCATATCGACATGGGAAATTCAGAGAGTCGTCATATAAATTATTTCACAACTAGCATTTGCCCTCACGAGTACTGTTAGTGTACACACTACTCTCTTAAACCACATGGCAAGCCACTGTGGCTCACTGAACAAAAATTGGTTTTGCTTGAATGGTTTCCACGAAAAACTATAACTTTATTCCTCCAAGTAATCTGATTCCTCTCCTACCCTGAAATAACGATAAACATCAAAATTAAAAGACGTAAATTCATCTTTAAATCGATACTAATTTGTGGAATAATATTTTAATTCCTCAGATTTTCGACGAAACATCGAAATGAAACGACTCTATTCCACCAAAAGCACGGACTGTACATTAATCGAAATCAAATCAAAATCCAGTAAGTAGTTTTTTAGTAAACTTTTTCTTATTTCCACGCATGAAAAGGGGCATGAAAGGACACCGATTTGATAACACTGAAGAGATCAGGGGAAAAAATAAAAATAAACGAGGGAGGAACTGTCAGCCAATTCCAAAGACCACTACAGAAAATGTTTGAACAGTGGAAGCACCAGTGGGACAAATGTATTAGTTGTAATGGAGAGTATTTTGAAGGGGATAAGGTTGTTTTGTAAAAAAATTGAAAATATATAGCTTTTAAAAAATAATTCCGTTTCTTTGGGTACCCCTCGTATCTTTATCTTTATATATATAAAAATCTCGCGTCACGATGTTTGTCCGAGATGAACTCCGAAACTACTTAACTGATTTTGATGAAATTTGGCTTCCTATATGTAATTTGGTCCAACTTAAAAGATAGGATAGTTTTTATCTCCATTATTGACCTTAATATTTATTATTGCGAAATAAATGTTCGTTCAATGTTTGTCACAGGACAGTGGTTTGTAATTATTTGTAAGTGTCCTAAGTTTGAGCGTTCTGCTAGTTCAGTAACTAAGGCGTCTGACTGAGGATGTGAAAGGTCATTAGTTCGAATCCCTGTGCCGGCGGGAACTTTTATACGATCTCAACTCGGCCTTCACCTCCGGCTCAGAGGTCGAATGCGCAGCCAATAGATACCCTGTCACCAGGTCACTACGACCACACCAAATTATTATTATTGTTCTATAGGTTTCTAACAGATGGTGATTTATTGACACAACACTTGGTTATCTAGGTTGGGTAACCATCCAGTAGATGGCATTGTGTTTCGATTTATTTATGTTACAGTCTACTCCACGTCATATGTGTTTATGTATGACATAACCCAGTTTCGTGAATTTTTCGTGTAGTATCATTTTTATAATTGTGTTGTGTATCTTTTGTATGTTATTATATTTAATGACAAAGTAATTACACACATGAATATAACATTGAAGTAAACGTTACGATAAATTCAAAAACGTGTAAGTATTTGTTGCTTGCTTCTCATTTTTCTTCTTCTTTTCGTTATGACCAGCTAGGGACCACGTGTCAATTTCTATACTTCCTTTCCAGTATTCGTTCATTATTGCACTGTGTTTTCTCTTTCTCTCTTCGGACCATTTTGCACCCGTTTTCTTCTCCTCTCTACCTTGGAATCCTGCTTGCTTTCGAAAATATTTTCTTTCCATACTGGTCACTGATTTTATTTCGTTTCAAATCTTTCTTAACCTCTTAAATCCCAAAAAATATTTTAAAATCTTTTTTGCTAGCCTGGTGTCATCCATGCGATAGATGTGACGAAAAAATATCATTCTCTTTTTTTCTGACTGATTCTGTTATTTTTTCAATGTTATGATATATTTCCTCATTAGTTCTTATCTTCCATTGTACGGTATTTTGCAATGGACCCAAAATTTTCCTTATAATTCTCCATTCCAGTAGTTCAACCTTATCCAATTTTTAATTTGATAGCGAGGGGTCTGCTGGCGCAGTGGAAGTCGCTGCGGCCGGCTGTAGCGAGCGGTCGCTTCGCATTTTTCCTGGTGTCTGGTGTTGTGTGGTTAAGTGTTTACCAAGTAGATACAACAAAACCTAGTGAAAGTCATGGAAGCAAATCAATTCGTACGAAAATCTACGATAAAATTTTCCTTCGCTTACGGGTACATGCGTCAAAAAGGCAGTGGAAATCGACGAGTGGCTCTACAATGAAATCGGCTTACGAGAGGAGAGTGTGTACGGCATTCAAGTCGACTTCCTCGCCAATGTGGTGTACGTCAAGCTTCGAGATGAAGAGGAGTGTCTGCGTATCTTAAAGGAGACTAATGGAGAAAGAAAATTCGTCCACAGCAACGGCGAGGTAAGCAGCGTCTCTATATCGCATGCTGGTCTAGGTATAAGAAATGTTATGGTCCATAACGTCCCCTTCGAAATCTCAACAAATAGCATACAGAGAGCTTTCGAAAAATACGGTACAATATTCAACGCAACATCGGACAAAAGATATGGTAGTAGGAGATTCGTGGTAGACAGTGGTATCAGATCTGTCAAAATCGATCTAAAATCCCACATACCCTCGTATGTAAATATTGCAGGGTTTAAGGCGCTTGTCATTTACGAAGGACAGCCGAGAACGTGTGTCATATGTAATTCCAATGATCACCTCAAGGCGGAATGCACTCAAAGGAGACCTTTGCAACTACCATCTGAACGGCTGGCCCCCCATACAGCCATTACAGGGGAGCCGCTAAAAGAAACATATGCTAATGTGACAAACGGTACTACCCGAATCAATACAACAAGAAATGATGAACCTGTGCTAGAAATGGAAACGGATAACCCACCAAACACCCCAATGGAGATTGAGAATACACTTGTTAGAGAAGCACCCCAAGAATCGATGTACGAAAAAGAAAACAGTCTCACATTAGAGCAAGGAAACAACAAAAATGTCAAAACACGTTCTTCCGAAACACCACTGAAAGAGGAAAAAACAACCATGACAAATGCAAAACAATACCCATTGCTTACAGGAAGCCTTATCAATGGGAGAACGAAAGCAGGAAAATACACCCAATACCAAAAGGCCATGACTCGAAAGGAAGAGAGTGGACTCAATAGCAGAAGAACTAGCAGAAAAATCAAGGAAAATCCTCGCCATTCAAACAGAAACAAAATCTGCTGAACTTCCCTATAGCGGAAACCACAACAAGGAAGCAAGCAACAACGAAAACAAGACCGTCGAAACACATGACATGGATATAGCCCGCGAAGAGAGTATATCCTTATGGTCGGAAGAACTAGATGACACCGAGGAAGAAGATATATAAAATGAAGCAGAGATATGAACGATACAACTGCACGTGACTGTAAAGATACATAATGACAGATAGAAGTACAACGCAGACTCAAACATACTGTGTGTCAACCCTAAATGTAAATGGGATAAAGAACCCAACAAAAATACAATGCCTAAAAGAATATCTATGGGCGGCGGAGGTAGATATAGCGCTCCTTCAGGAAGTGGCCTGGGAAGGTGCATTAAGCATCACTGGATACAACGAATTGAAGAATCCCGGCATAGATAACGGTCTAGGAACGGCAATTTTAACCAAGGAGGGTATCGAAATCATAAACGTCGAAATCTTAGAAAATGGAAGGGGCATAGCCTGCATGATAGCCGGAGCGCGCATTATAAACATTTATGCGCCTTCCGGAAATCAAAATAGAGAAAACAGAAGATATTTCTACAAAACAGAGATAACCCAATTACTGACAGATACCTGCAACAGTCTAATACTTGCAGGAGACTTTAACTGCGTCATATCTCCAAAAGACCAATACCCAAACTTCAACAAATGCAAAGAACTCGAGTATTTAATAAAAAAAATTAACACTGTCAGACAGTTGGGAAGTAAAAATGGGCAAATTCCTGGTTTTACATACAACACTGAGAACACAGCAAGTAGACTGGACAGAATATATGTCTCACCTGACATAACCAGCAAAGTTTCCTCAGTAGAGATCTGGCCTTTAGCCTTTTCAGACCACAGTGCATACCACTGTAAAATAAACTTACACCCGCAAAAAATAATCAGAAAAAGGGGGAAGTGGAAATTAAATACCTCCCTTCTAAGCGACAACGAACTGAAACACGTAGTCAACGACAAGTGGAACCATTGCAAAAGGCATAAAAGTAAATACTATAATACAACAATGCAATGGTGGTTGGAATGTGCAAAACCCAAACTCAGAGTCGCCATGATAAACTACTCCAGACAGCAAAAGCAATGGGAAAAAAGCACCAAAGAATTCCTTTTCATGGCCTTGAGAGAGCTATGCACCAATAACACAGAAACGTTGCAAAACAACCGGAAAATAAAACAACTCAAAGCCAGAATAGTTAAAATAACCAGCAGGAAACTGCTAGGATATCAAATAAGAGCAAAAATGGGCTCCATCCAACAAGAAGAAACAACATCAACCTTCCATCTTGTCAAAGAAAAACAGAACGCAAAAAGAAAGCTAATAACTGAGCTAAAAACAGAAGGAGGAGACAGACTTGTGGATCAAAAACATATAGAGGAAGAAGTAACAAAATATCTAAGCAAAACATATACAGAAGAGACAATTGATAAAGAAGAAGTCAACAAAATATTACAATGCATCAATCCGGTATTATCTCAACAAGACAATGAAACCATAAACCAGAAAATAACACGGGAAGAAATAGAAAATGCCATAAGAAGAAGCCCGAAAATGAAGTCACCTGGCCCGGACGGACTACCAATAGAATTTTACATGGAATTCTGGGACTTAATAAAACAAGAATTTGAAGACATGTACAACGAGCTATTGACTATGAACACAGCTCCAACTGAACTAGTAGAAGGATTAATTATATTAATCCCCAAAGAACCAGATAAGAAAGACATAGAAAATTTTAGACCACTCACTATGCTGAACTCGGACTATAAAGTATTCAGTCGAATTATCGCCATAAGGCTTAGAAATGTATCCGAGAAAGTAATAGGGGAATATCAGACCTGTACTGGGAATGGCAGATCGATAATTCAAACAATAACAAATATCAGAGATACAATTGCACTCTCGAAGGCTGCAAACGCAAAAGCATCCGTCCTGTCATTAGATTTCAATAAAGCCTTTGACCGCATAAACCATACATATCTAAAAGTAACTATGGAAAAGATGGGCTTCAGCCAGCAAGTATGTAATATAATCTACACGCTGTTACACCAAGCGACATCAAGAGTACTCATAAACGGGGTAATAACAAAGCCATTAAGAATAACAAGATCCATACGACAAGGATGCCCACTGTCCATGCTTTTGTTCGCACTCGCAGTTGTGCCCTTTCTAGCAGCAGTCTACAATACGGTTACTGGATTAAAAATCCGAGAGAATAAAATTGCGGTGTGCGCGTACGCAGATGATATAAATATTATCACCACCTACTCATTAGACATACAGAAAATACTGGAGTTACTAAGGACATACGAAAGGGCTTCAAACGCAAAACTCAATGTAAAAAAATCAGCACGTCTGAAAATAAGTAATACTATGGATGCGGACAGCACAAGCTGGATACCAACACGTGACAAAATAAAGATCTTAGGCATTGAATTTAATAATACACCACAGAAAGCATCGGCTGCAAATTGGAGTACGCTGTTAGCAGCAATTAGGAGTAAGATGAAAGATTTCTCAAACAGAGAACTAAATACCATACAAAAAATACAGCTGATAAACAGAGTTGCCCTCCCAAAACTGTGGTACCTAGCTCACATATTTCCAATACCGATTGAAATAGCAAAGAAAATGGAAATGGCGATAAATTGGTTCATACAGAGTGGACACATTTTTAAGATCCATCACAAAATTCTTAAGATGCCATATGATAAAGGAGGACTGAAGCTCGTAGATATACAAACGAAATGTACCGCCATCTACATGAGGAACATGTACAAACACCGTAAAGACATGGAAAGTAGTATAACAGGGTACACATTAAACGAACTGGAACCACGAAGCAGTACGCACCAGTCGGTATCAGCCATATAATTGCAAATTTAAGACATTTTCGCATATTCTACATAGAAAATAGCTATTTAAACATAACCAGCGGTGAGCCTATTCCAACAACTAAGAAACTGTATGACATGTTGCAAAGAGAGACGCAAAGCAAACTAGAAATTACGTACAGAAGAGACGACTGGAAAAAAATATGGCAGAATGTTCACAATGAATATATCAATAGCCACGCACGTTCCACTTGGCATAGAGTAATACATAGGAAGATAAACTCAAATGAAAAGCTGTTCTCACTACACCTTTGCCCTTCCCCACAGTGTTTACGCTGTAATCTAGAGGATACGATACAACATCGTCTGCTGGGATGTGAAGTTCCAGACATATGGAGGTGGACGAAAAGCAAACTAGCCATAATCAATAGAACTGCTCCACAGAAATTCACGCCCGAAGATATTTTATTCCCAGATGTTACAATTTATCCTGCGACTAAAAGAAACGCTCACTTTTGGCTGTTGGGCAACTACACCCACTACGTCATCAGAAGAAGAGGAGAGATGTCAATAGAGGATTTCTGGTATTACCTAACCATCGAACACAACAAAATACTTAAAAGGGAAAAATACAAAGATAAGTTCGCACGCTTCTTGAGCGTGATAATGCCTCCATAAAACCAACAGAAGAAATAAGAGTTCCAGCACCCACAATTATCAAGAGATACCAGTAAGTCAAGACAACGATGGTGAAGCAAGACGGAAGATACCGACTCCGAAAAAAAAAGCCGGTAAGAGATGTTCTCACGTCAGAACCGACACCCAGCAACGAACTGAAGTGCGGATTGACGCAAGAGGAAGAAGAGACCGCCGACAATGAGTACCCCCCACGAGGCCTTGCAGCCGCCACAGTGGACCCCTCGAGCTTCCCATACGACTCGGGCGCCCCGTCGAAAACGAGTGAAGAGTCTGAGATGGGATAAATTGTAATCCTTTAGATTAGTTATGACCAGAAATCCAGAAAGAAATTCAGTTATTCAAATTTGTAAAATTTGCTGTTATGAATGTCTAAATTGTTTGTTAACAATAAATTAATAATAATAATAATAATAAAAAGTGGCTAGAGCGGTTGCTTACGAACGTCAAAAAAAAAAAAAAAAAAAAAAAAAAAAGTGGTTAAGCCGTCTCACTGCAGATTGAAAGGTCCTTGGTTCGAATCTCTGTCTCGGCGTGTATTTTTATAATCATTTTACCCGATTTTCACCTCTGGCATGACTTCCTGTGTAATGTGAAGTTCGCCAGAACGCTTCCGTGGTCGGGATTCCATGTAAACCTGTAGGTCTCCTGTACCCGGCAAAGTTGCCGGGTTAGGTTAAGGCGGCGACGACAGGGGTGGAATGCGCAGCTGACAGAGGCCCTGTCATCAGGTTATTACGATCATACGGAATTATAATTATTATTATTTAATATCTGCACTGTATTATAGTGTCTTATTTTAAGGCTTTTGGAAAGGCACTTTTTGTTGTAATTCAACTATTTTTATTTTTATTGTTGCAATTATAAATTTCAGTGAAATGCCGCCAAAAAATCTAACCTCAACAATGCGTGTAACAGCAGAGAGGCACGACGCAAACGTGTTGAGTGGGCTCATCAATCAGAAGAACAAATGGCGGCAAGTAACGAAGCTCAAAGAATCAGGACAGCAGAGCGTCCTATGCAAGAATCTCAAGAACAGCGTGATGAACGTCTGCGACAGGACATATCGAGAACAGCACATCTCTACGTTTAGAGAAGGAGAACGAGAGAGACAGCAAATCAGCCGTGCATTAACACGTGTATCATTTGTTCGTCTGGCGTTCGAATATGCACCAGACATTGATTACTCTGCACATTCTAAAATTGCAATCGGTGCAATGGAAAAAGTATGCCAATACTGTCAGGCATTGAAATTCCGCAATGAAGCAGCAGGCATGTGTTGTGCATCAGGAAAAGTTGTATCATTACCACTCTCCACTCTCCCAGAACCTTTGCAATCACTTCTTGCTGGCAAA
The DNA here is from genome assembly GCA_031002005.1 of Vandiemenella viatica. NCBI lineage: Eukaryota > Metazoa > Arthropoda > Insecta > Orthoptera > Morabidae > Vandiemenella > Vandiemenella viatica. Next base: position 25,496,961 of record CM061921.1, read on the forward strand.
TCAAACGATTAGAAATTGTCTCTGCGCAAGACACGCAAATTCAATTCCTCATTCCAGATGACGTCTTTTGGAGCAACTAAAATTTGCTATCTCACATCTGATGGACGTCATTTTGAAACTACATTCAAAATACAAGGCCAGGTGTACCATAAGATTGGGTCGTTGATGCCGATGCCTAATGATGTCACGAAGTTTCTCCAAATCTATTTTATGGAAGTTGTGAAGAACACGTGACAACTCGGTGCCAGTATGATTTCATCGAACAAACAGAAGAGAGAGCATTTATGGTATTGTTGGAAATTTGTTGAAAAACAATAATCACCTTATTCAATTGTTTAAAAGAGTGTCGCCACAATTAAAAAATGACAACTATCAAATTGTCATCAAAGCTGACAAATTACCATCAGGAGAACACGCTGGCAGGTTCAACGCGCAAACTGCAGATGAAGTTGCAATTATTATAATTGGTGATCCAGTTGACAATAGAGCCATTAAAATCACACGTCGAGATAGCACTGTTAGTATAATTTCGGATCTACACCGTTCGTATGACGCACTTCAGTATCCACTGATATTCTGGCAAGGGCTGGATGAATATGACATCAGCATCAAATACTGTGATCCAGTTACTGGTAAATTTAATTCAACTATTTAATTCCTTATTTTATTAATACAGTGGACCCGCGGTATTCCGAACAGAGGCCGGATTACCGTGGGCCCACTATATTCATTTCTTATTCTTCTAATTTTTTTATTTTTAAATTCTTATCTTTTCAGGTAACGAAACAAGTAAAAACGTTACTTCAATGAAGTACTACGCCCCCCCCCCCCGATTGATGATTAGACATAATCAGGATAACTATATCCTTCGATATCGTCAGCTGTACCATCAATACATCCTGGATATGTACGCTAAGATTGAAAACGAACGTTTGTGATTTATTCGATACAACCAGACTAAATTACGATCGAAGGAATGGATCCACTTACGAGATGCCATTATCGGCAAAACAGATGGAAATTTAAATGCCAATGATATCGGTAATGCATTTATTTTACCTTCAAGCTACATCGGTAGTCCACGGAACATGCAGGAATATATACAAGATGCAATGAGTTACGTTTGTCATTATGGTCGTCCAGATATTTTTATTACATTTACATGTAATCCGAATAGGGGGGGAAATACAAACTTTGCTATTACCAGGCCAACAATGAATGATATCACGGCACGTGTGTTCAAACAAAAATTAAAATCATTGATTGATTTATTCGTAAAACATTCGGTTTTCGGTAACCACCCGTTGCTATCTGTATTCGAATGAGTGGCAAAAGCGAGGTTTGCCTCATTTTCACATTTGATTTGGCTTGAAGTTAAAATCCGTCCAGAAGAAATTGATCAAATAATTTCAGCCGAAATTCCGGACCCGGTAATTGATCAAGAATTGTTTGATATTGTTACCAGTCACATGATCCGCGGACAGTGCGGTGCTTTTAACATGACATCGCCATGCATGGAAGATTGAAAATATACGTAGCGTTTCCCAAAGGAATATACGAAAGATACTATTACGGATATCGACGGTTATCCGTTATATAGCCGCAGAAACGCTGAGAAAGGTGGCCACACATTTACGATGCGAATGAAAAATTCTAGAAACCAAGTTGAAATCGACAATCTGTGGGTGGGACCATACTCACCATTGCTTTCAAAAACGTATAAGGCTAACATTAATGTCGAGTTTTGCAGTTCTGTAAAATCCATTAAGTACATTTACAAATACTTTAATAAAGGCAGTGATTTGGACGTATTTGAAGTAAAAAATGTAAATAAAAATGACGAAATAGCACGATGCCAGATAAGTAGATACATCAGTAGCAAGGAAGCTATGTGGCATATTATTAGATTTCCCATACAGGAAAGAGACCCTTCCATCCAGCATCTTGCAGTACATCTTGAAAACGGTCAACGTGTATATTTCATCGAACAAAATATTTTACAAAGAGCACTTGAGCCACCAAAAACGACATTGTTCACATTGTGTCAAAAATCTGATGTGTTCGGCCAATTCGCAAAAACATCATTATGTACCAATATTCCACGCTATTTTACATGGAACAAATTAGATAAAAAATGGGAGCCACGTAAACCAGGAGAACCACATCCTTTGATCGCAGGCATATTCAACGCCAAGACGACACTAAACAGTACATCCGAAACAACGTGAATGCTTCTTTTTGCGTTTGTTGTTGGTGAATGTTCCAGGACCAACTTCTTTCGAATTTTTACGAACAGTTAATGGTCGAGTGTTCAATATATATGAAGATGCATTTCGCGAGTTGCAGTTGCTGGTGGACGACAGTCACTGGAACCTGACACTTGCTGATGCAGCGTTGAAATCCACGCCGAATAGTATTCATCAACTGTTTGCAATTATTTTGACAACATGTTTTCCAACACAGTCAACGATTTTGTGTGAAAAATATAAAAACAATATGACTGAAGACATAATACACCGAGTTAAACAAACAAACCTATACCCAAATCTAGATTTCACACCAGAGATGTATAATGAAGCATTAGCGTTAATCGAAGATTTATGTATTTTAATTTCAAATTTACCACTTACTCATTATGGTATGCCATCACCTGATCGCCCGGCCACCGACTTAGTTAACAGTGATCTGCAATGAGAAAAACAGTATTACAATGTGGACTTAGCTACAATTATTGCGAATAATGAGCCATTACTGACAGCAGAACAAAAACAATTGTAATTGGATTTTGCTGACTGTTGATGCTGAACAAGGCTGTTTATTTTATTCTTGGACGCATCAGGTGGAACCGGTAAGACATGTTTAATATCGTTGATCCTTGCGAAGGTACGATCGCAACAGAAAATTGCATTGGCAATTGCATCGTCAGGCATTGCTGCCACTTTGTTACATGGTGGAAGAACTGCACATTCAGTATTTAAGCTGCCACTAGACATTCATTACAAACCAAACGCAATGTGTAACATTAAAAAAAAAAAGCGGAATGGCTGCAGTGTTGCAAAAGAGTTCAATTATAATTTGGGATGAGTGTACTATGGATCATGAACATTCTCTCGAAGCATTTCATAGAACTATGCAAGATTTGAAAGCAACGAAAAACTCGGCAGTACTGTTTGGTGACTTCCGACAGACATTATCAGTGATTCCTCGCTCTACTTATGCCGATGAGATTAACGCATGTTTAAAACAATCGTTTTTATGGCGGAGTGTCGAAACACTTGGATTGACCATGAACATGCAAGTACAATTGCAAAATGATCCCTCGGCTCAAGAATTTTGTAAGCAATTGCTTGATATTGGAAATGGTGAAATAGAACTGCATCGAAATACACAATACATCAAATTGCCATACAAATTCTGCACTGTTGTTCACTCAAAAAATGAACTAATTGAGAGTGTGTTTCCAGATATATCAAATACTTACTCATATCATAATTGGCTCAGTAATAATGCTATTTTGGCAGCAAAAAATGTTAATGTCAACGAAATTAACTTCCAGATACAACAGTTGTTGCCAGGTGTTCTGATGTCTTTTAAATCAATGGACACTATTGTAGATGTAAATGAAGCCGTAAATTTTCCAATTGAGTTTTTAAATTCCTTGGATATACCAGGAATTCCACCACACAATCTTCGGTTAAAGATTGCTTCACCGATTATTCTACTTCGGAAATTGAATCCACCTTGATTATGCAACGGTACACGTTTGGTCATCCAATGGATCACTGGAAATGTTCTTGAAGCAACTATTTTGAGTGGAAAGTTTAAAGGAGAAATCGTCCTGTTGCCACGTATTCCAATGATACGTCAGAATCTCCAATACCATTTAAAAGGCTTCAATTTCAGATTCGTTTGGCTTTCGCTATGACCATAAATAAGTCTCAAGGCCAAGCAATGTCCGTTTGTGACTTGGAAAATACGTGTTTCTCCCATGGACAGTTATATGTCGCTCGTTCACGTGTGGGGAAACCATCAAATCTATTTGTATTAGTAAAACACAGGCTAACCAAAAATCTTGTACACCAATTAGCGCTTAGATAAATTAAAATTATAAATTGTAATAATTTAAAATAATGAAAATAATTGTTAAAAATGTTTATGAAACAACTTCATCTACCTCATTTATAAAACTGAAATTTCAATTTATCAATAAATATAAAATAATTTATTTATTTTTATAAATATCAATTTTTTATATATCTTCAATTAATTAATTTGTAATAAAATGTAATTAAAAAATGTTATATTCGTTTTTCGTTAATTTCAACTATCCGAAACACTTTACCAATTACTTTTGAATTTTCAAATCGACTAAAACGCTTTTGTCTTCATTAGTGAATATTAATTTGACTACATTAGGTAGTTTAGAATAACATTGATCCAACATACTATAACTACTGAGTCACTTCAGCGCGCGACCGTGTGGTGGACGTCTAGTTAGTATTGTGACAAATTTTAGGAAGAATTGCAGAAATCAAGAACCGAGTCAAACGCGGAAGAGATCCTGGCACACGTTAAACAATCGGAAACACATTGTCCTACATTCGGAATGGTTAAAGAACAGAATACTCCAACTTAAGACATGGTGTGTAATCGTAAGTTTTCCCGGCGGATCTGATGTTTAAAGTTCTCTCGGGCGTGCAGCCGGGTACGAATTTTCGATGGCATAACGTGCCATCATCTTCATGTAGCGTCCAGTTGTCGGCGTGAGGAACGCAGTCCAGAACGCGACTGTTGGTTTCACAGCACAGCACAGCGTCATCTGGCTAGATTTTCTACTATGAAGATACAGCTCCAGGGTGTCTCCTTCTGCTGATGTCGGTGGTAAGTTTTCTGACATGGCTTCTGATTTTGTCATGTCTTGCAGACATAGACTTGTTGGCAAAAGCTGCCTGTCATTTGTGCCAGGGTACCTATACCATTGTTAAAATCTCATTCTAATTGTCGATAATTATGATGTGTCCTAAGCTTACTAGTGTTTTTGTGTTTTATATGGATTTTTGTTCTAAAAACTATTGGAGAGGTCTCATAGAGTTACATATTTACATTTGGGCCTATATTTATATTTACAATTTGAATCTACTTAACCTAATGGAGGCGAAAATCACATACAATTACTATGACCTATTTAATCTAATGGAGGATATATATATATATATACACATGTTCGGGACCTACACCTTCTGATGTGGGGCCTAATTACTGTCTATGGGTGGTATTGGGGTTGTGGAGGTTGGGGTGGATATATATTATAATGCCTAGTGAGCGTTAGCTTTGGACTCTTGACATTGCGCATTTCTTCTGTTTCATCGCCAATTTAAGAGATTTAGAAACGGAGCAACTTTGAAAGAAAATTTCTGAGTATTACTTGATAGTTTCTGCCAACGAGGGAAAGCAGAGCGCTCTTCTGTCTGTTACATTGTTGACATATCTGAGTGCGTCCAAGATGATGCGCAGCGCTCTGTTTTTCCAGTGCTTGATTTTTTTAACGTGATAGTCAGCCGCCATGCTCCATATTTCCAACCCGTAGAGGAAAGTGGGCTGAATAATCGCACGGTACAGGAGGAGTTTAGTCGCCGTGGATAGACCGTCGCCTCTCAGAAGTATGTAGAGGCCGGCTAGCTTTGCTCTAGATTTGTTTTTTATATTATTTATGTGACTACTCCACGTTAGCCTTAGGTCTAGTCGCAGTCCCAAGTACTTCACCTGATCAACCCAGTTTAGTTCAATATCCTTGATATATAGCTTCATATCAGGAATTTTAATTCTGTTTGAAAAGAGTATTGTCTGGTACTTAGTCTCATTAATTTTTATCCGCCACAAGTTACACCTTTGTTCAGTTTTTCTAAATGTTTTTGCGTCTTTCGTATGGCGTAACTCAAATTTCTGTTGCTAGCGTAGATTCTCGTGTTATCTGCATAAAGAGATATATAACTCTCTGTGGACTGTGGGATGTTGTTTATGTATATATTGAACAGCAGAGGACCAAGGATGCTCCCCTGTGGGACACCAGCCTCTTTGTTCTTGTACGTGCTATTGCCTTTTTCATGAGACACAAAAATTTTCTGTCAGTTAGATAGGAATGCAGTAGATATATTAGGTTATCTGGAATATTGTATTCATGCAGTCTGTAGAGTAGGCCTTCATGCCATACTCTTTCAAAAGCTTTCTCAATATCAATGAAAATTGCAGCTGTACCACTGCTTGCCTGCTTTTCTTTGCAGATATGCTCCACAAGCTTTGTACATCGTTGAACGGTACTATGTTCTTTTCTGAAGCCAAACTGTTGTGCTATTATTACGTTGTTTGTTTCTAAAATTTTGTTGAGACGAGTTTGTATTACTCTCTCAAAGACTTTTCCAAGAATTGTAAGCAGTGAAATTGGTCTGTAGTTTCCCGGTAAGAGCCTGCTCTTTCCTGCTTTGGGAATAGCCACTTCTTTGGCTGTTTTCCAAGCCCTTGGGAAGTAACTCAGTGCCAGGCATACATTATATATTGTAGTTATATATCTAATGGCTTGTGAAGGCAGATTTTTTGACTTGGAGGGCGGAAATCTTGTCATAGTCAGCAGCCTTTTTGGGTTTCAGACTGCGTACGATAGACTCCACCTCCTCGTCATTTGTTTTTTGCACATAATTCTGCGGTCCGATGTGGATCAAGTGGTTTACTACACTCAGAACATGTTCTTTGTGAGATTCGCTTACATCGTCAGCTATTTCATTCAGTTTGAAATGAGTTTCTAGCGTGTCCGCAAGGAGCTGAGCCTTCCCAGCAGGGTCGTACAAAAGCCCTTGCGGTCCACATAGAGGCCGAATAGGTTGAGATGTTTTGCTGACTGACTTCGCAAGTGCCCATATCTTTTAATTGTTGTTCTGTACTTCTGATAATTTCCTTTGCCAGTCCTGATGTCTATGTACTTTCAGATTCTCTCTGATTTCCTCTACTAGGTGGTTGACCATCCCTCTGTCAGCCGGATCACGCCATCACTGCCACCTCTTCCGGATCCTGTTTTTTTGATGAATTAGATTTTTGATCTGGTCTGGAATTGTTGATCTGTCATATGTTGTAGTGATTTTTATTGTTGCTTGCTTGGTGCATTCTTGCATCACCACGCTAAGCTTAGTGACAGCCTCATCTATTTTATGTCTGGAGACTAAAATAGGTAGGTTCTTGAGGTGCAGCGAGACGTCCTCTTTAAAATTCTCCCAGTTTGTCAGGAAGGTGTTATATGTCTTCTGGCGTTGTTGTTCCAGTAGCTTGACTGACAGAAGAATCGGATTGTGATCGGAGCTATGTTCGCATTGGGTTGATAATTCCCTCCGCCAGCCTAGTCCTTTGACAACGAATACAGCCAAGACATCCGGTTGATTCCTTGTCGTATTCGGGAAGTAAGTCGGTGCGTCCGGGCGCTAGCACTTCAACATTTCTGTTGGCGTGCAGCACCCTAAGCAGACCCCTTCCATTCCGATTGGTAAGTCTACTTTGCCAGATCTGGCTCTTGTCATTCAACTCACCACCTAGTATTACTGTTTCATTCCTATCTAACAGTGCTTGTACATTCTCTTCTTTCAATTCCTTATGTGGCGGATTGTAGACTGCGACTAGATGCAAAGGTTCCCCATTTACTAAGTGTTCGACGGCCGTATGCTCTAGGTCACCTGTTCGTGCGTCAGGCAGGTCTCTTTGGACCAGCCTGTTTTTGATCAGGACATCAGTGCCGCCCCCCTGCGTCTGTCGGTCAGTACGAGTCACAACATAGTCCCTCATACTGAAGTCGTTACCCGGTTTCAGGTGGGTTTCCCCTATGAGGGCTATGTCAATGTCATTTTCGTCGAGGTAATTTAGTAGTTTTAGTCTTTTATTGGCTATGCCATTTGCATTTCAAGCTAGTATGTTCAGTGTCGCTTTATTTTGTCTCGCCATTGCAGAAGTATTCACTGACGGCCTGTGCCAGGATTAATCCCTTTTCCAATCTATTGTCGGCTGTTTGGGATTTGGTAATCACGGTTTTCACCGTGGCTATCATCTTCCGGAAGTCGAATTCTTTTAGAAAAGAGACCAACTCGGCAAGGTCGGAACCGAAATCTCCTGCTTTGTCTTGATTTTCAGTCTTGTCTTTATCCTGTTTGCGGTCTGTTTTGTCTCTTTTGTCATTTTGTCTTTTTGATTGTTGTCGTTTTGCTTGTCCCAAGCGTTAGTCTTTGGCTGGAGGGAGGAAACTGCTGCCTGTCTGAGACGTTGGGAGTCTGATTGGTTCCAGCCTTCTCCTTCTCCTCCTCCTGCTTTTGTTTTATGAGCCTGGCATTTCTAGCTTGCACAATTTTCTTGTATTGGGGGCACTCGCGGTAGCTCGCGGGATGCTGTCCCAAACAATTTGAACACTTAGGTGGTTCATCTTTTGTTTTGTTGCATGTTTTAGTTAAGTGTTCCCCAGAGCATTTCACACAACGGGGATTGACTCTACAATGTTTCTGCCCATGTCCGAATCTCTGACAGCGATGACACTGAGAGGGTCCTTCTGGTGTTCAGTATCCTTCCACCTTTACCCTGAGATGCATGAAAGTTTACAGGTCGTAAACTTTTTTCCTTCTTTGGTATTTTCCAATGTAATCATGTACAATGGCATTGGTACTCGTTCATTCTTGTCCTTGTCAAACTTGGTCAGTTGTGATACACTATTTGCAGGAAAATTTAATCTGACTAGCTCGTCCCTCATCTCAGCGACATCCATGTCTATGGGCAGTTGACTCATTACCACTTTCAGTGGTTTCTTCTGACCGTCGACCTCGTAAGTATGGAACTGCATTTTCTTTCCCTTGAAGTATGTTACCGGGGCAAGATAATCTATTTGGTTATAGCCCTGATACTTAATACTCGGCGCTTTGTAAGCAATATTCAGATGTCCAGTTAATTTTTTCCTAAGTTCATTTACAATGTGTGAATATCCTGCAGTCTCATATACTATTACCGGGGGATCCTTTGGCTCACGCGGTTGTTGGTGCCTTTGACTGTCTGTTCCTGAATCTTGTGCAGAAGTTTCAAGGTTTTGTAGGGGATCGTAGCTATTTCCCGTGGGTACGTTCGGCACAGAGACCAAATCTTGGGACTCCATGTCGAGCGCACCCTGATCTTCAGAGCGCTGACGCTTTGGGGCTGGGGGCTGTTGGGAGGTCATGGCCGTGGTGGCCCTTGCGGGCTCCGTGGTGGTCTGGGAGTTTGAAACAACAGATGAAATAATTTTGTCTATTAACCTACACCTGACCTAGCTCGATAATTTTGGGGGGTATGTTGTACTGGTCCTTAGTTGTCACCGTTGGGTATCAAGACCAGTAACAACCCTACACCTCACGCCCGGGGGTTCCACTCAGAGAGTGGGCCGTGGGGCGGTAAAGCCCTATAACCTCGGTAGTCCCTACCACTGTGGCTTACCACTGTGGCTTTCCACAGTATTTATCCTACCAAAAGACAGACAGCTTTGCTTCACCAGTCTGACGACATTTGCTTTTTTCGTCGTGGCAGAGCCACGTAGAAATTTCGGCGTTGGAAGCCAAGGCAAGCCCCTCTTCCGGGGGATCGCTCCAGGCGATGTATACGCTGTCAGCGCCTGACAGCAACTGAGCTAGTTTACTGCGTGGTGGCCGGGTGAAGCAGCGCAGCAGTGGAGCACTCTGGCGGCGACAGCTGAACCTCTGGCTGCGCGTCCTGACTGCGCGTAGCGATGATGCTGGCGGTCCTACGGCAGGCGAGTGAGTGTCGACTGTTGGTTTCCTTTCTCTCTTCGCCATTATTTGCCCGTGGTATTGAAGGTTGTTGTCTCTCGACATTTCCTTCTCATCGTTTATGATAGTTCACTTCTTTTCTATTGGTGCTTCGTCTAGTTGGCTATTTTATTGGATCAGTGACAGTGGACGTTTATGGGAATCAATTTCTGTTGTATATGTACCTAGATTACTGATGAGTGTGTTGTTGTTTTTGTGTGCGGATCTGTAGAAGGCGGCTACGCTTTCTTGAAACCTTTGCTGAATTGTTTGGAGACCTGTTGCTTCATGGAGGTTATGTGTTGGGAATCGTGATGGCAGATGTATAGCCCTTTTGAGGGCTCTGTTTTGTATGACCTGCAGTTTATGGATAATTGTCCTTGAAGCATACCCCCACACTGGGCATGCATATTCAATGACTGGTCTTATTAAGCTGCAGTAAATTTTTACTACAGTCGCTAGCGCCAAAGTACCGTCTCGGTTTAGTAGTGGATACAGCTATTGCAGCCTCGCGCTGGCTTTTCTCTTTATTTCTTCTATGTGCGTGCACCAAGTTAGTTTGGCATCTAACGTTACACCGAGATAGCGTGCGGTATTTTTCCATGGATTGGGCTGTCCCTGGAGTTTAACTTGCGGATGAACTACGTTTCTCTTTCCTCGTCGGTGTGCTAGCATGGATGGCCTGCGTCTTTTCTGGGTTGATGGCTATACGCCATCATCTTGCCCAGACCTCAATCTTATCCAGCGCTTATTGCAGGCGATGTGTGGCGAGTTCCCTTTTTCGGCTGCTGGAGAAAACTGCCGTGTCGTCGGCATACTGAGCTGTTTTGACACCTGCCGTTTCCGGAATATCCGATGTATACAGTGAGTATAACACCGGTCGCAGAACCGATCCTTGAGGCACTCTGGGGTTTGTTTTTCTTCTCGAGGAGAGAGCTGTCCCTACCCTCACCTTGAACGATCTTCCCCGCAGGTACGATTCTAGCAGCTGTACGTATGGGTGGGGAATCCCAGCTCAAACAGCTTGCATAGCAGCCCGGAGTGCCATACGGAGTCGAAGGCCTTAGCTATGTCAAGAAGCACTAGTCCACAGAAGTTCCGGTGATTGAAAGTCTTAGTCGCCTCCTCGACCACTCGTAGGAGTTGGTGGGTGGTAGAGTGCTCCCATCTGATGGTTTGGGATAAGATTCCCTTCATCGATGATCTTCTCCATCCTTGTAAGCAGTATTTTTTCGAATATTTTACTAACCAATGGAATCAGGCTAATAAGACGGTAGTGCTGGGGAAATACAGGGCCTTGCCGGACTCGAGTATCCCAACGACTATTGCCTGCTTCCAACATTTTGGGAAGGTCCTCGTTCTGAGAACGGTGTTGAAAACTTCAGCCAAGTATGAAAGAGCTTCCAACGGGAGGTGCTTTATGAGCGTGTTATTTATTCCATCTATTCCTGGTGCTTCGGATTAAGTCTCTAGATGCAGTTTTTGATTTCTGAGACGTCAAATTCTGGGATGTGCTGTGCATCGTAGGTGGCGGCTGCATCCTTGTTGGTTCTCAGTTTCCGCCTAATTTCAGTCACCTGCTCTTCGTCAATGTCCATATCTAAGGGGGAGAAATGCTTCTCAAAGTTGTCTGCGAGAGGATCCGCCTTCTCCTGCGGGAGGTAGACTAACCCCCTTTCTCCGTGGAGCAGGAGAAAGTCTTTGCTTCCGCTTCAGTAAGTCTCCTTGTCTGAATCCACAGGAGTCCTCATTGGGCTGTATCATTGAAACTCTGGAATGGGAATTCCTTATTTCTATGTTCTGTGAGGGTTGCTTTTAATCCTTTTGAAGTCTATTAAGCAGGCTTTTGGTGCTTCCACTCTTTCATGACCTGGTTCTTGTTCCAGATCATGGCCATAAGCTGAGGTGGAAGCTGTGGCATTGCATGGTTGTTGGTTTGTTTCGAAGGGATGGCGGCTCCTTGATGCTTCCTTCACGGTTGCTTCAAAGAACTTAAGCCTCTCCTCCACATTTTCGTGATGTCTTGTTTCGAAGGCGTGGGCGATGGTCTGTCGGTATCTGTCCCAGTTAGCGTGTTTGTAATCCGGAACAGTTTACTGTTCAAGCTGCGATGGTCCTACTGCTATCTTGAAGAGTACAGGACAATGATCGGACGACAGCCGGTTGATGGTGCTGGCCGCAAGGTATCCCGTGATGCCTCTACTGATACAAATGTCCAAGACGTCGGGACGTCTTCCATTCGCCGGGTAGTAAGTAGGCTCTTCGGGGGCAGTTACATTCATGTTTAGCCTTTCCGCCAGTCTCCTTAGCTGTCTTCCTGAACTGTTACACGCTCGACTGTTCCAATCAGTGTGTTTACAGTTCAGGTCGCCACCTATGATCCTGCCTGCTCCTTATGCTGGCCAGGTTCTTGATGTCTTCATCTTGTAACTGCTCTCGTGGTGGACGATAGGCTGATACTACAGTGATTTTTCCAATCGCGGTGGCTACTTCGACTCCTACCACGTCAAGTTGGTTCATTGGCGGGAGAGGCACTTGATTGTGTGGGAGTCCCTGTTTAATATATATAGCTACGCCACCGCCTGCTGTTGGTCGGTCATAGCGGTAGCAGTGGTAATTTGGTATTGCTACTCGGATGCCTGGTTTCAGATGGGTCTCAGACCACTCCTTGTTCATGTATAAACCGTCTGAACTCAGTTGACTGGTTGTAGATACCATTTGCGTTCCACACACAAAACGCGATTCCATGTATATGGGGAGCTCTATCCATTATGTTCTTGGGTAGTGCTGGTGGTTGCAGCTAGAGCTGACGTAACTGCTGCCTGTATGTTCATTGGCAAGCGATTTAGCATATCTATAATGTTAAGCATCATTTTCATCATGGTATCCATCATTCCAAACAATTTATCCATGAGACCATGCACCAGGCTATCAGCTGCTCCTTGTTGACTTGGCTGGTTGGAAGGGGCAGGTCGGGTGCCGACCGTTTAAGCTCGATCCGCAGTCAAGTTACTTTTCCTATCTGCCTTTGGTGTTTTGGCGTGGTTGGCGACCTGGTTTGCACAGGTGTCCGCGTATGTGCTCCTATTCACGCCACTGGTTGGATGTATCTTATTTTTCTTCTCACGTTTGGGGTTCTGATTTTTCTGAGTCTGACATGGGTCTTCTTTCTGGTTAATGTCATTTGGTTCTTCTTCTTCCTGGCCAGCCGTTGGTGGGATCTCCCGTTGATTTCTTCCTTGCAGTTTCTTTCGGCGTTGGAGAATTTTGTCTTGTTCCGCGGGCAGTCCTCACTGTCGATTGCGGGCTTTCTTGTACGCCTGGCATCCTTTGTCGCTTGCGACGTGGTTTCCACCGTAGTTGAAGCATTTTGCCGTGTCACGTCCTCTCTGCGCTCTACATTGGATGGAATCATGTTTACCAACGCACTTGACACAAACTGGTGGCATTTTGCAATTCATTGCCAGGTGCCCGTAGAGCTGGCAATTGTAGCATTGAGGTGGTCCAGGTGATGAGCGGAGTTTTTCTGTAGTTACTTTGAGGTGGCATATTGTCTCTAACTTGAAGATCTCTCTATATTCTGAAGCGTCCCGCAAGATGGCGAGGAAAAGAGGCATTGCTACGTTGCTGCCCGGCCTCCTTAGTTGAGCTACTGTCTGGACGTTGAATCCTATCCCCTTTAGCTCCTCCTTCAGATCGCTGGCTGCGAGTGTTCTGGGTATTCTTCTGAATACCACTTTCAGCAGGGGTAAGGCCCCAGTTGGAAATGTGTAGTATGGGGTGCCCTTTTGCTGCAGCATCTCGGTGACCGCTCAGTAGTCGGCCACCGTAGTAAAAGTAAACTTGATATTGTCCCCTCCTGCAGACTTGGCTGTGAAGGGGTCCTTGACGACGGCCTTCCACTTGGTCGTGCAGCGTCTTGAAATTTTCATCATATTGGACCACTATAGGTGGAATATGGGCTGTTCTCTTAGCTGGCGGGGTTGGTGTTTCCTCAGTCTGCAGGGGCTGGAATGGAATGTTGGTTTCCATTACCAGATCTGGGTCCAGTGCGGGTGGCGGCTTTGCTGTGCGGCGGGGTGTTATAAATCCTTCCGCGTCTGGTTGCTGCGCTATACGTAGGTTTCCTCCGCTTGTGGCAGCAGTCGCCTGCTTGGGGGTATTTGCTTTTTTGAAGTTTGTCTGCGGTGGTGTGTAAGGCGTCTGGAATGGGAATGTTGCGGCCGAGTACTCGGTCGTCCCCTTCTTCTTCTTGTTTGCTTTCTTCTCTTTGCTGGCAGAAGCACTGGAAAGATGTTGTACAGGCACGCTGACTTTCGAACAACTTGCGGGCTGTTCGTTCCTGGGTTTCTTTACCTGCCCCGTTGTGATCGGTGAGGTTCTTCTCTTCAATGCGCGAGGGTCTACTGATCCGTGGGCAGGCTAGTTCGTCGTGAGCGTTATCCTTACAATTCCGTCGGGGTCCACCCTCAAGTCCTGTGGGAACTGCCTGGTCGTCGTCAGTGTTGTTCCGTCCGCTTCCAAGTCCGGTAGGGATAGCCGGGTCGTCAGCTCCCGCCGGCAAAGTCGAGTGCGCTGGGGCACTTGGCCCGCCTGGCGCAGAAGAGCGACTAGCGTATTCCTTGTCGCACATCTACACGTTACGATGGTCAACTCGGAACTGACTGTTGGTTTGCTCCGCGCGCATCGATATTTATATACTCCGACCCCGCCCTCCCACTCCCGCCGCTGCTCAACACGCTGTAACGCACCGCCCCCACCACCGCCATCGGAATGCCGCGGCGGGAGTGGGAGGGCGGGGTCGGAGGGTATAAATATCGATGCGCGCGGAGCAAACCAAGCCTGGAATCAAACCAGGAAGTTCATCAGGGTGAGGAGACGCACTCCAGTCCTCCATGGCATGCAAGGGCTTGCATACACAGCAGAGGACAAAGCCAACGCCCTGGCGGACGTCTTCCAGCACAACTTCCGGCCAGTAGCTGAGCCATACAACGATTCTATTTATTTACTCAAACATTATGTTCATTTATTAAATCACATTACATTCACCACTAATATCACACCCATGAATTACATAGTTTATAACGTCATTATTAACGGCCAATTATTTCAGTGCAGTCGTTTGTTGTTATCTTTCCCACTACCCTCCATTCCACCTCTTCATGATTGTAATAATATCTTAATGCGTGTGGAGATATCTTGGAGTTGATAGGCACATTGTATTGTGACGGCATGCAAAAATTACTCGAGATTGCTCTATGGCAGTGTTTCTCAAACTTTTTATCTCCACTTACCGCTATAAAATTTTTCAGGCAATGGCGAAACCCCTTGAGAAAAAACTACAACCTTTTTTTTTTAGCTCCACTAATAGCGACAATGGGCAACAATGAGCAATATTCACTATCGTGCGTGTTATACCTATGAGATAGGCATTACGCCATCACGTAAATCTTGTCGCGAAACCCCTACGATCAACTGGTGAACCCCTAGGGCAATGGTTCCCAAATGGTGGTCCGCGGAACCCTGGGGTTCCGTGGAAGGGTTCACAAGGGTTCCGTGTTCCGTCCAAGAATTAAATAAAATATTCGTTGAAAAGAGTCATAACCGCGCCGTGAGAAGGGTATCATAGTTCTGCTTCCGTTTGTGACGACTTACCGATGCAAGACTGGATTTTCAGCTTATGCTTATAAAAATTGGGATCCGCCAAAATTTATGATCAATTATGGTTCCGTGTCCAAAAGAAAATTGGGAACCGCTGCCCTAAGGGATCGCGTACGCCACTTTGAGAAACTCTGCATTGAATGTCATTTGTATTGAGATCCGGACATGACGTACCTCAGTGGTTTACAAAGGATAAAATGAGTTCACAACAGTACCGAATTTATTTGATAAACCAATGGTTTTCTTATACCTGAGTGGTGAGCTCTGTTCCGAGCCAATGTTTATTGCTTTGTGGTCAGGTAGCGTATGACTGAATCTAGCATTTGAGCTGGCGCGAACTGTAGTTGGCAAAAACGGAAGGGAATGCAGCCTGAATTTCCTCAACCCAGAGCGCTCCTTACAAGATTTACGATTTCAAGCAGCCCTGTTCTGAACTGTAGTTCCTTTAACTATTCGTAATTGCATTTATTGCTCTCAAGTTGACATAATAATATCGTAATAACATCAGCGTTCATTCCTAGATACTTTCCACTAGCTGATACCCGCGACTTTGAATTTCATTGCCAGAATTGGATTTAGAAAGCTGTTAGTAATGTAAGATTTCTCCCAAACAACACCAAGTTGGCACAATATGACGGGAAAGTCATCACTGTATCATTATACCGTCGCACCTGTCTAATAAAGAGAATCAATTTCCAACATATTTAAAAACAGAAAAACAAACGATGTTTAACTGAGGGCAGCTTTATTTAAGCTTGATCTTTTCTTATTTCTTCAGCATTAGGATCAGATTCTTGGGTTCTAACAACTTTAGCTTCTCGCGCTGTTCTAGAGCTAAACCTTAGGCAAGGTAAAAAAAGAAGACAAAATAAACTGGTGCTAGAAACTTTTAGGCAGACACAAAGTAATAGTACAGTGCAGAGCGAATCGACATCTGTACTAAATAATAAGTTTTGCCTCTAAACGAAATTTAATAACAAATCATACATTATCAGACTGCGCGAGCAGCAATGCTTGAGCAACCGACGTAACATTACAGACTAACACACGCATCGCAGTCGTGAGCAGACCGTCGTACGGGTAACATCGCCTCCGATACGAGGAAGTAGTGTGCGCGATCGCGGGTTGACTCGACGGCAAGTGCCAACAACATAAACAGTTTTCAACTTCGTGTGGTGGACAAGAAAAGTGAATTGATAATCAAGAAACAACTAATATAAGTGTTAAGTGACATTGGCCGCCATGTATGGTGGCCAGTGTGGTGAAGGCGGCTACGAACAGGTACAGCCGACGCCGCACATACTTTTATATAATGGAGGTAACGTGAACATTGCAACAGAAGATAGCTTAGACAGTCAAGTGCCATCCCTACATCACAACACAAGTGAAGATGGAAGGGAAACGAGAAACATCATACAATCGTCATTCGAAACCGTCAATGTACCATCTTTTGCTGCTAATCTTACCATTGACCAAACGAGACAACAGGAACTACGACTTGTAGGAGAGGAAGAAACGACCCCACCTGCAGCCCAGAAACGCCCCAGCACACCAACAATCGAAGACATCAGCAACAACTGCAACTACAAAGTACCAAGAACAGCAGAACAGCCGAAACCTACAGACATCAGTATGGAGACGTCACCAGCTAGCAACACACAGCAAAACCAGACTACAACCACAACAGTCAGCCATGATCAACAGGTAAATAGCGCAACGCCAGTGATATATGAAAACTATGACCTAGGGCCCTATTATGTGATTATAGAAAGTGTCGATAAAAACATCAGTAGACTGCATCCAATGGCTATAGGTCGCCTCATTAACTCCCTCTGCCGTGATACAAATAATCAAATATTACAGATAACTACAGCAGGCCGTAACCGTGTCAAAATTGAGGTGAAATCGGTAATAGCAGCCAATTCTATGATTCAAAGTTCATTCTGGAAGCAAAACGGTTTGCAGGCGTATATCCCATACTCGTGCACCACACAACAAGGCATCATTAGAAACGTAATGACAGAATTATCAGAAGATGAAATTAAAGCGGTAGCGCGATGTGAATTCAGGGTGATAAACGTTAAACGATTTGCTAAGAAAATGGTAGCAAACGGTCAACCTACAACAATCCCACTTCCAGTTTGCCTGATCACTTTCAAATCGCAAAGACGGTCCAACTATGTTTACATACACGGTGTCCGCTGTCCAGTCGAACCATACATAAAACCTGTTATGCAATGCTTTAACTGCCTGCGCTATGGTCACCTGAGCAAGCAATGCAGAAGTAAAAAAAGATGTGTATTCTGTGCTGGTGCACACGACTACAAAGATTGTTGTAACCAAAACAACCCCATTTGTATCTATTGTAATAGTGGCCACCCATCGAATGAAAAAAGATGTCCTGAATATGAAAAACAAAGAAGAATCAAACAGTTAATGGCGTACGAGAACCTAGACTATAAACAAGCCCTTAGAAAGATCAACGCCGGTACGTATGCCGGTGTACTAGCAAGACCGGCCGCAACCACCCAAACCACGGTCGTAAATTCGGAATGTTACGAGCAAAGAACCCCCATACAGGATAACTTAAATATTGCCACAGTGCCTGTAGGGACATCGCAACAACAACATCAACAACTCCACCAAGAACTACCTACCCAGACGTCACAGTTGGCCACCAGCCCACCTGGCATGTTAACAAACATGCAAATAAATCCAATGCCTACTAACCAGGCAGAATCCCCCTTAACGGAAAGACATAATAGGCACTACAGAGCAGGAAGCAACTCTAGGGATCTATCTTACAAAAATTATTGGATCCCTAACAACAGGAATATACAACCAATTGCGTATAACCCATACCCACCCCAACCTCACAGCACTGTACAAAGCGCAAGCACAGCTGATATCTTCACATACAAAATGATCGAAATCATAATGAATATCTTAAACCAGTATGTCGGTAACCAACAGATCGATCCACTGCAATTCGCTCCAAGTATCAAACAGCTTATACAACAAACACTCACCAATGGGTTCAACTGAGAACACAATAACGCATTCGATACCTGTTACTGGAGGCTTAGATTCCATGTACCAAAATAACATACCACATACTAATCCCCAAACGAATGAAAAAATTGCAATCAAAGAACTCGGAATCTTACAATGGAATGCGCGCTCAATCAGAGCCAATAAACTAAGTCTGATGCAATATATGCTGGCCCATAAAATCTCAGTAAGTGCGATCTCAGAAACTTGGTTGAAACCAGGAGAATCTTTCCTTTTTCAAAACTATAATATCGTGCGAGCAGACAGAGCGGACGGTTATGGCGGCACTGCCCTATTGATACAGAAATCAATCCCATTCCAGCCCGTAAACATTACGCCTACTAATCTGTCTTTCGAAGTTTGTGCAGCACGGATCCTCTTTAAAGACGAATATATGACGGTAGTATCTGTATACAGGTCACCAAACAAACCAGCATTAAAAAGATCTGAGTTGGAAATACTAAAAAGACATCTAGAAGAACCAATTCTGCTCCTTGGTGACTTAAATGCCCACCATTCCTTATGGGGAAGTACATATGACGATCGTAACGGGCGACTAATTGTGGAAGTAATGGAGGAACTAGTTGTACTAAACGATGGCTCTGCAACTAGAATCAATAGACCATCACACCAACAATCATCTGTTGACATATCATTAGCATCGGCGACTATTGCCCCACACCTAACATGGGAAATCATAGAAGATACTCTGGGCTCGGATCATTTCCCGATTCTGCTGAAGCTCCCCTGCACTAAGCTGATAGGGCAAACTATCTTTTCGCACTATAAATGGAGTATCAAGCGGGCCAACTGGGAAAAATACCAACAGGAAGCAGAAGCTGCATTTTCTCATTACAAACCTACAGACGACATACAAAATGATTATAAAGCCTTCATAGATTGCATTGAAAAAGCCGCAGGCTCCAGCATTCCAAAACAAAAACAAAACTATGTAATCAACACAACACCAGTTGAATGGTGGGACCAGGAATGTGACAATGCAATAAAAGAAAGAAAGAAAGCTGTCAAAAATTACAGGCAACACCTCACAATGAACAATTATATTGAATGCAAAAGGGCATGTGCGAAAACAAAAAAAACTCCTGAGAAAGAAGAAGAAGAAAAACTGGGAAGACTACTGCTCAAAACTGAGTCTCAACACGCCGACCAAAGAAGTGTGGATGAAAATACGAAGGCTGAAAAATATAAAGGAAGCGAGGGTGCCAGAGCGGACACCACCACTGAATATTCTGACTGAGATATTAGAAAACATAACACCACCTTATGTAGACCCTCAACCCCTTAACGTACAGGAAAATACACAGCACATAATATGTCAACCTTTCAGGAGTGAAGAGCTCAGCAGAGCACTCTCCTTTGGCAAATCATCAGCACCTGGGCCGGATAACATACACTACCCCATGCTCCGCCTACTCCCTGCCAACGGGAAAGCATACCTGCTCGACCTCATTAATCGTATTTGGGCTGAGAAAAGCGAGATACCACCTTTGAAGACGGCCAGAATAATTATTATAAAAAAGCCAGGAAAGGAAACTGAATGTGCCTCAGCATATAGACCCATATCCCTCTTATCTTGTGTGTTCAAAATTCTCGAAAGAATGGTAAAGCATAGACTCGAATGGTGGTTCGAACATAATACATTGCTGCCGCATACTCAATACGGCTTTCGGAGAGGGAAAGGCACGAATGACATATTAGCACACCTTGTTACAGATATTCAATCGTGCCTTACAGACAATAAATACATGGTTGCCATTTTCACTGACCTAACATCTGCCTATGATAAAGTTCTGCCATCGACCTTGGGAAAAAAAATTAAAAGAGAATGGCGTGCCGGGCCCCTTTACAGCGAGGCTGCTAGCTATGATTACAAATAGATGGTTAGTAGCCAAGTGGAAAACAATTACTCTAGGTCCAAGAAAGTGTAGCCAAGGGGTACCTCAAGGATCAGTTTTGTCTCCGCTACTCTTTAATATATACACAACTGACCTACACAAAATAATGCCACCTTCCGTCATAATACTTCAATATGCGGACGACATCTGCCTGTATAAAATAGGCACAAGCATCGAAAGATGCCAAGTCATATTAAACGAAGCGATGTGTAAACTAGTACAATGGCTGTCAGACAATGGACAGGAGATCTCAATAGATAAAAGCTCAGTCTGCATATTTACGCGACACAGGATTCCTCCAATGATCCGCATGACTCTTGGACCATACCAGCTCCCAGTTAAGAATAGCTTGAAATATCTAGGCCTGATAATAGATAATAAACTCAAATGGTGTGAACACATCAAACAAATAGAAAAAAAAGTCTGCTCAAGGAACAACCTTATAAGAGCAGTAACAGGACTAAAGTGGGGAGCAAGTCCACAAATAGCACTAACTCTATATAGAGCCCTAGTCCGTCCACATTTTGACTATGGGTGTATTTGTTATGGTGCGGCCTCCCAACGGCCTTTAGCGAAGCTTGATGTACTACAATACATGGTACTACGCACCTGCCTAGGGGCAATGAAATCTACGCCCACAAATGCACTATGCGCAGAAGCAGGGGAACCTCCTCTGCACCTACGTAGATCCTACCTAAGTTCAAAATTTTTACTGAAACAGAGTCAGTTGACGACCAGTAAATTATATAATTCCATACACAACTTATCCATAGACTGCCTAACAAAAGGATATTGGAAAAACAGACGACTGCCACCGCTAGCTTCAGCGTATCTGGAAACCAAATCACTATACGATAAAGCCATCAAGAGTGAACAACTATACTGCTATGAGGCTCCATTATGGCATACATGTAAAGAAATTACAGTTTTTGGTCAAACAACGCAACAGAGCCCCTACAAACAGACATACCTAGAAAAATTGAACAAATGGCTTCCGGCTGGAATCATATATACAGATGGGTCTAAGAACAACAGTTATGCTGGTTGTGCATACATCAACCTTGATAGCATGGAACAGGGCACTTTCCAACTGCCTAAAGAATGCTCTATTATGACAGCGGAACTGATAGCAATATTAGAAGCACTTAGATATGCCGGGAGCTTACCGGAGAGTAACATTATCATACTATCTGATTCACTCTCTGCCTTAACGTCATTAAAAAATCATCACATAAACCAAAGCAACAACCCGATCATATACGAAATTATTAAGTCAATCATAGACCTGGAACAAAGTAATAAATTAGTAGTACTTTCCTGGGTGAGAGGCCATGATGGGTGCAGGGGCAATGAAATAGCCGACCAGCTGGCAAAACAAGCAACTGAGACCGGGGTAACTATACACCGTAAGATACCTACTTCGGATCTGATTGTGACAATAAAGGAAAAATTATACAAAGATTGGAACGTAGAATGGAGATATACATCTGCTACGAAAGGTAAACACTACGCAAGGATACATTCTGAAGTTACAAAACGGCCATGGTTTCAGAACATCCGGTGTCCTAGAAGCCTATATATCACAATTTTTCGGCTTAAATTCGGACATTGCCGCCTCAAGAAGCACTTATGTAGAAACGGTGTGGTAGAGGAACCGTACTGCCAGTGCGGACACGTTGAAGACGCTAATCATATATTCTTTAGTTGCCCATTTAACAAACAAGCCTCTGACAACCTCATCAAGCACTTGGTGCAAGCAGGACAGCAACTCCCGGCAAGTGTTGAAGACTTACTAAATACAAACAGATTTAAAATCTTCTTCTTCATGTACTCATTTTTACGGCAAATCAAACGAGAACTGTAACAATAATCAACTGTATAATCAAGTGTAACACGTCCTTACATTTCATGTATATATGAGTCTTTGTAAATAATTTTATTTTTTATTAATTTGTATTACTTTTTTCTAAACTTAATATTTTAATGTATATAATGTAATATCAAATGGACTATTTTAATGTATGTAGGCCTACATGCCAAACAAAGGAACAATAATTAACTGTATAATCAGATGTAACATATCATAACATTTCATGTATATATGAACCTTGTAAATCGATTTTTTGCCAAACTCAATATTTCAATGTGTATAATGTAATATCAAATCGTCCGTTTTGAGGTATGTATGTGCCAGGCAAAGTTACTACCTTATGCACCCAGCGTATTACGTAAATGTATTAGTTCTGGCTTTTAATGTGTGTAAGGTACTATGAAATACGGATAACCTACAGAGACAATGTATATTAAGATTTACTGCTACGATGTGTAAAATGTTGCAGATGTAATAGACAAACAATGTAATAAACGCTTGTACACTTGGTAATGGCTAAATGGCCAGCATGGCTAAAGGCCAAATAAATTAAAAAAAAAAAAAAAACACACACGCATCCATCTGTCTGTCACCAATCGATAAGTTCTCAAAATTTCCTGGTAAACCTGTTATTCATTCCGGAAAAAATGTCCTGTGTCCTTAATACATATACAAAGTATTTCCTTGTCAAATTCCATCAATATCGGTATAGCCATTAAGTCATCAAAACATGACAAAAAGAACAGAGACCTACTTCCGCTTTTATAATATTAGTGACTGTGAGAGTAACAACGCATGAGGGATCAATATAGCGAAACAAATGCACACCTACAACATTGTTAGAGCGCGTACGATTTACCACCTATCTCACTCCTAAATTTGTGATATCAACAGTTTAATGGAATCCGTACAACTGACCGTCGAGGCGTGGCTCATATGATCAAAAACAATTCTTAAAAAAATCTATATTTCTACCGGGATTCGAACCGGAAACCACGCTCCAAATAGTAGTAACCAAGTGCATTAACCGTTGTGCTACCAAACCGCTATACCGGAAGGTACTACAGAGACTTACACATCTTATGCGTTCTTCTTTCGCCGTTTTTCAAAATTAGATGACAATGTGTATTATTAATGCAGAAAAAAGTATACTGTGTCCTTCGCAGTTGCAAATAACATCTCCTTGTCAAATTTCATCACTATCAGATTAACCGTTTAGCCCCAGAAACGTAACAAACAGAGAGACAGATTGATAGAGTTACATTCGCATTTATGATATTAGTATAGATACGTATTATTTATACAGAAAAAGTATTCTGTGTTGAAGTGTCACGCTAATTGCGACATCAAAAATATGTAATTAATTTTATTTATTATAAATCATCAATTAATATTTATCATGAGGGATGTGAATTATTAATTTATTATCAAAGGAACCATTTGAAATCACTATTTATTAGATCATGTACATGGATTGCATTAATTAATCTGACGTGATTAAGAGATGTGATTTGGATAGCATGAATTGACTTGTTCGTCGTTTGCTGGGCTTGTGGACGCGGTAGGTGAACGCACTCAATACACATAAGTTCGTTAGTTTCACAATACCGTGAAGTGGCTTCTGCGACGGTAGCTGTAGGCAGATCCGTGGAGGCGCTTCTTGCTGCGGGACTGCGCGAAGTCAGTCAGCTCCACTCGAGGTCGGCGTTGTGTTCGACGCTGTCTGGAGTAGCTGCACCAAGTAACTTGGACGAGAGATGGTCAACGCGGTCTGGCGGCGAACCTGGTCCTTGGAGAGCTCTTCCAGCAGGAGCGCGAACTCACACACACACTCCCGTATTTTTGCACGTCCGTCCGTGCCTACAGCCACTAGGTACACCTCTCTGTGTCCTCTCCACGAGTCCCCACGCCACCCTTCCGCCTAGCGGTCCAGCGGATTAGGGGAAATACGAGGGTAGCCACATTCCTGTGGGCGACAGCTACCTGTCTGCATCTAGCTGCAGCCTCACAAATCCGTTACGTGGTGCGACTTACTGTATCTGCACACGACTGTAATGTGTGACATCACAGTGTCCATACAAAGGCCATATAGCATCTCCTTATCAAATTTTATCACTATCGGATTAGCGGTTTAGCCCAAGAAATGTAACAAACAGACAGAAAGAGTTACTATTGCTTTTATAATATTAAAATAGGTTTGTGCCTCAAAGACATTTTCATTATGTGCAACCGAAAATCAGTTCCCTTTAAGTCAACCTGAGGCCCTAATCACTTCTCGACCAAGGTCACACGCTTTTCGTATGAACAAGTTTAAAATAATCATGGTTGTTGCAACGTCCTCTTCTTGGATCCTCGTGAGAAATGTTTTTCCGGACGTCCAGGCCTCTACTTCCAACAATATGTCGATTTGTCTTATGCTGACTGTGTCAGCTAAAGCTGGAAGCCCTTGCATTCAGCATATGGTTCAAGTCCGAGTTCAACCGTGCATGACTGCTAAATAATAACTTGACTTTCTTTAATATGCGGTGAACTCAGTGAACATTATATCGTTCCGGTAAATCAGAACATTACAGCTGTCTCAACCGTTCACTAACTTTTCACCAAATAGCTTCTAGACATGTTTGGTAACTTCTTTCCACACGACAGACTTCATCGCTTTTCAGAGTCCCATCAAGCCTTCTCCCTCTAACATGTATCATCTGCATTGACAGAGCTCAACCAGCCGACAGGGCCCGCTCTAGGGGGGAGGGGGGGGGGACCGGGCATTTGCCCGGGGCGCTAAAATTTAGGGGCGCCATTTCGGCTGTGTGAGAAAAATATTAATGATACTAATGTGTTAAATACCCAATTAATAAAAAAATCCACATACCGATTTTTTCGTTCGTTAAAACTTATAGTTCTTAGCTATTTGAGTGCGCCCGTAGAGACGGGGCGCGGACAACAAAGGGGCGCGCCGTTGCCCAGCCACCTCTGTGTGAATTGCGCCATAGGAGCAACTTCAAAATGCGCCGCGTCCGCGCCATGTCTCAGCCCGAAGTCCGCGCCACGTTTCTTCTGTATGAATTGGGCCTTAGCACGCGAGTAGAACGTTGTTTCGACTTTTGTTGTCTCAACTTGCTTATTGTTGCTAATTATAAAAGTAGTTTCATTACGCAACAGCATTAGTCTTACTATTACGTTATTAGTGATAAGTGGAAATGCATAAAATTTACTTCAGGATTTCATAATTTCTAAAGGTAAGTACATCTATGATTAAACTGTTATTTAGTTGGATATACGACATAAGCGCACAACGACAAAAGCGCGTAGGTGGGGGCCGTAAGAAGCTTTTTAGTAAGGCAAGGTCCACCTAAACTATTGCATAATTACAAATTTCCTTCCAATGACACAGGTCGACATTTTAGCGCGAATTATTATACACGAATTTTAAGCAACGGAGAGCAAATATTGCGAGATTAGCTACTATCTTTCAGAAAACTGCGTTTACTGCTTCTGTTGCAAAAATTTTTGGCTGTTTAGTTAGTTCTCTCTCAAAGGAGGGTTTTAAAAATTGGAAGCACCTCGACGAAACTTTAAAACAGCATTTAGAAAAATCATATTCAGGCACAAAAATCATGGCTAGAAATGAACGAAAGATTAAATCGTTGTAAAACTGTAGATGCTGCCACTCAATGAGTTATTAATGCCGAAATAAATCATTGGGATGAGGTGCTTCTAAGAATCGTTGCAATTACCAAAATGCTTGGTAAAAGTTGTCTGGTTTTTCAAGGTACAAGCGACAAGTTGTTTGAGCATAATAACGGTAATTTTTTAAAAATAGTGGAGTTACTGTCTGAAAACGACCCCATTATGGAAGAGCACGTGCGTTGAGTGCTCTAAAAAGTAGAGACTAAAGCTCAATATCTTGGGAAAAATATACAAACCGGGATAGTAGATCTGCTGCATCAAAGTCTCATATTATTAATGAAATAAAAAAAAATAAAAATATTTTTCCATAATTTTAAACTGTACTCCAGACCTTTGGAAGATACAGCAAATTACTCTTGTAATCAGATATGTTTCTACCAATAAATTTAATCCTGATGTTGAAATTAAAATTAATGAAAGCTTTTAAGGCTTCTTACCAATCGAAAGATCCACAGGAAAACAAATGTCTGATATTATATAGTTGGAGAACTTAATGACTTGGGTTTAAATTTGCAGGATATCCGAGGGCAGGGACTGACAATGGGTCCAATTTGAGGGTCAATAAAGCAGGAGTGCAATCGAGAATTAAACAATATAATTCGCGAGCATTCAATGTTCCGTGTAGTAGCCATTTTCTCAATCTTGTTATTAATGGCAAAAGCATCCTTGGAAGCCGCTAATTTCTTCAACATGGTCCAAAAAATATATTTATTGTTTTCGGCATCTACTTTTCGATGGGCAATACTTTTGAAGCATGTTCAGGGTTCAACTTTTAAAACATGGAGTGACACTAGTTGGGAGAGTAGGATAGCGGCTTTAAACCCTTAAAAATTTCATTTGGGAGATGTATACGACGCCTTGCTAAGCATTTACGAAAACCAAGAAATTGATAATTTAATGATTTAGCCATTTTGGCAATTAAGTATGAAATTGCTGATGAAGTAAATTTAAAGATGTAATAAAAAATTCGCAAACTGAAAGTAAGAAAAAAAGTTTTTTTGTGATTTTAGCGTATTTGATACAATCTCGTTTTATTTTAGATTGTTTGTGTTATAATATCCATCTATAATAGCATTTAAAAATGTAAAAAATATGGTTAATTTGTGGCTATGTACAGATATTTCATAATTAATTTCTCTATTTGGTGCCGCTAGATCAAAATTCAATAAGTTTATTTATGAATATATGATTTTATTAAAATTTAAAAATAAAATTTAAATAAAATATTTTATTTGAATAAAAATTATTTTTTAAAATATATAATTCTACCTAACCTTAAGGGGCAGCAATTTGTATATTTGTCCGGGGCGGCAAAAACCGCTAGGGCGGGCCCTGCAGCCGAAACTGAATTAGTTTCCAATTGCTCAGAAAACCCGCGAAGTACTGCTGGGCAGTGACCTACTCGGAAACACAAAGTGACAGCAGGTGACAAAAGGGGACAGTTCCACTGAGACATACAGGTGTTTCAACAATTTGCCACGCGTTGCCACAAAGTACATGCAAGCAGACCTTAGCTCGTGTCTCACACTGTTATCAACATGATATACTGACAGAACTGTTGGAGTTCACATGCCAACTTTTTAAGCAGATGATCTTATGAAATTTGTTAATATATCTCTGATGAATAGTATTTTCTCCAGAAATATACAACTGATTAAGTGCAAGGTAAAATTTAATTGATTCTACGTTCAATAAAGGTTTCTGTAATTATCAACAAAGCTATATATTGCTTAGGTTAATATTTTCCACTGGCAGTTTTAAGGTACTTGGTTCAAACTCAAATCCGGTCGACATGATTCCACTTTTCTACTGTGTTCTGATTTCAACTGAGCCAAATGCCACTATGTCATCATTAGATAAATTGATTTATATTAATTCCCGTCGTTATTCCACGGCCCGAATTACCTCTATATCGAATAGCCACAATCTCTAATGTATGAAATGCTACCATTTCCAAAAGCGAATCGTATCAGATTGGACTGCTTGATATACTTGTAGTTGATGCTTTAGAGCAGCGGTTCCCAACCTATGGGTCGCGACCCACTGGTGAGTCGCGACGTGTGTTTTGGTGGGTCGCGGAACAATCTAGGCTTTTTCCACAAAAATATATCTTTTACTTCATCTATTTTTGAAGAGGAGGAACATTTTAAAGGCCAAAAACTCTTAACAGCTAAAGAAGACTCGCTAATAGAACTATCTTGTGATTCTTCTTTAAAGACAATTTTCAAGGTAAAATTCTTAATTTCCTTCTGGATGAATGTACAAGCAGAGTATCCAGAAATCTCTAAATTAGCTGTAAAGTTCTTGATGCCGTTCAACATGGTATACTTGTGTAAACGAACTTTTTCTACTTTATTGTTTTTGAAAAACAAATATAAAAATAAACTATGTGTAGAAAGTGTCTTAAGGTTAAAATTAACCAGTGTTAACCCTGATATCGATGCCATCATCAGTAAACACCAGTGCCAGAAATTTCACTGTTTCTGAAGTTGTGCTTTTATAATATTTTAAACGTATTTTTAATTATCTTTGTAATAAACCGGGAGGCAGCTGCACAAAGCATCACCTCATCAAGTTGAAGGCTGAAATTTCAGGATTAGTTAAACCTCTATTTGTACATTAAAATGCCACTGATGCACCAAGTCATATCTTGGTGGAAAACTCCTACAAATCCCATTTTAATGGTTGTCTGGTAAGTTTACCATTGTGTTTTCCTGCTCCCGGTCTTCCATATTTTCATACATTCGGGTGCAGTAAAACACAATCAACCACTAAAACCGGGTATGAAGGTGGGGTCCAGTGTCTTGGCACTGGAAACCACCTTGCATGGCCAGTTGCATTTTAATATGCAGATCGATTTACTTCTAATCGTGGAATTTCAGTAGTCAACTTGAGATTATATTCTGTGCAGCTTCCTCCCGATCTATTATATGTTTGTTGTTTTATGTATTATCATTTCTTGTTTTTGTTGATAGTATAGCCTTTGTACGAAATTTGCCAATAGGATAGTCAATAACGTATCAAGGTCATACAACAGTTCCCATTCTAATATTAGATAGAGTCTCATATTAGGTGGGTCGCGAAAATTTTTTGCTTAAAAGTGGGTCGGGTAGCAATAAAGGTTGGGAACCGCTGCTTTAGAGTGTTCTGCCAATTTTTACTGACATTTTTCGTGTTACTGTGTTTGAGGAATGCAAATTTAAAGTGGAATTTAAGAACCATCCAAGCATTTATCTAGATTGTTGCGGAATAATTCCTAAAACCGTAAGCAGAAATGCCAGGCCGTTGGCAACAGTATTTAAAAATGCCCGAATTATCCCACCACCACAACAGTGAGAGGCGACTGCCCGGCAGTTAAGTTTAGATTTTATTCCTATTACAGATACTGAAAAATTCTTACCGAGAGTGGTGGGTGAGCGGTTAACGCTCTGGCCTCGCATTCGGGAGGACGACGGTTCGAATCCCCGTCGGGGCATCCAGATTTGGGTTTTCCATGGTTTCCCCAAATCACTCCAGGCGAATGCCGGGATGCTTCTTCAAAAGGTCCATGGCTAAATTGCTTCCCGTTCCTTGTTCCAAGTCCTATCCCATCTCTAATGACTTTGACGTCGACGAGGCGTAAATCATAAGTAAAAAAAGAAAGAAAGAAAAAGTGAAAAGTTCTTGGTCTCAGATTACTGCATTCATTCTATTTTGTAACAATTAATTTACAGAGTGTTGTAAGAAATGCTCGTCTGTAGATTGCATGAAGTGGCATGATTCTTAGTTTGTGACAGCATCGCAGTCTACGGTCGAGGCGAGAAGTTTTCAGACTATACTCGTTAAGAGGATAACGGCATTATATAGCTCTCTCTCACCAATGGAATTCTTTCTCAGATGAGTGATAGTCTCAAATAAGATCGTAAATCAGTGCGTTTTGGACGATTGGACATCAGACCTTTTCCCCAAATAAATTTTAGTTCATGTAACAATAGATCTAAAGTGTAGAGACAGATTTTCTTCTGCTTTTGGTTTGTTGTGGGTCTAATTTTTTTCTTTAATTTTCCAGCTTTTCCGCCACGGAGATCGAACACCAACGGAAATGTATGCTACAGATCCTTACCGTGACCCAAAGTTCTGGCCTGAAGGTTGGGGAGCTTTGACCAACGTAAGTATCGTTGTTTGAAAACTGCACCATTTATCTTTTCCCTATTGCTGAGGATAGTGCTCAATCGCATTGACAGCTAGTAAAGAATACTGTTATTCCAAGAAGTCAAAGCAGTTTCTTGAACGATCTAAATTATGTGGAAATAATAGTATGGCTTTATGACTCGCTGAAAGAGTTTGATGTTGAGGCACATTCTTCTTCCATAGTGATACGGACAAGTAATCGCAGTATATAAATGTGGAACAAGAGATCAATGAGTAGTGCGATCCATGGAAATTTTCAAGTGTATTTTCCATCCGATAATCAGGCTTCAGAAAATCTGAAAAGTCGGTTAAGGACATGAAATTTTTTTCACAATTCAAGGGCTCAAACTAGCTACTGATATATCAGGTCTGTATAACTATAAGTGTCAAGACCTTAAATCATGTCTAAAGACAGCTTAGCTAGAAAATTCTAATGTATTATAGAGGTTAGTAATCAGCCACAAAACATGGATTTAATGTATTATTCCGTTTTGCCTGGACAATTAACTTTAAAAAAAATTTTGAGCCTTCGAGCAGTCATGAGATTGTAAGGAAGTAATAACTTTTCTACATAATTATCTGTTCTAATTATCTGTTACTTTCTTAACTATTGGATATCTTTTCTCAATAGGGTCCCGCAAAAGATCCTAAAACTTTCCATAAAAATATAAATCATTTCGAAGAGATAGAAAGTGTTTTGTGAAAAATAACAAAAAATAAGAAAACATTGACACACTGTTAGTGTCATAAATAAGACGTTTGTGGACATAAAAACTCATGAAAACAAAGCCACATTAAGATTAAATAAAAACCAGCCAAGTGCAAGTCCAGTGTGGCGAAATTAAGATTCCGTTCTCTAAAGACGTTCACGAATATGAGCGTGGTAGGTCAGATGTCAGTCATTTAGCATAAAATCAATGGCTGAATTATTTTCAGTTTAGGCAGCGGACTTGGTTGCACGGGCCTCCATCGCCACGACCCGTTGACACTCACGCTGATAAGGCAGTCGTTCAATTCAAATTCAAATTAATTTGAGATAGAACCTATCGATTCGTTAAGGTGTGGTCCGCCCAGTGGCACCCATTCAGGTCTACTCTTCCGAAAAACACCCAGGGATCCTACGAGTCTTAGGTCCCCAACAGACGGACGCATCACCTTCAAAACTGTCGCCCACGCCTTCACTGAATACTGCAGACATATTCTGGGGTTCAAATTTTTTTTCGGCCTTATTTAGTTGGTAACCCTCCAAAATATAATGATACAAAATTTTAATCGCGATATTCGGTCTTGAGTCAATGAAATACACAACATATCCAAATTTTAAGTATTCAGTTTACGAAATAGAAGCCTGTGACAAAGGAGCAGAAAAAAGCGAGCAAATACTTATCAGCAAAGTAACAATGTTGACTCTGTGACTAAAGGTCAGTCGTAGAGCAATATATCCAATAACTGTTACAGTTATTTTCAGGGGCGTAGCTACTATGGGGGTAGGCGGTGCAGTGCACCGGGGCCTCTACGCTCAGGGGGCCCCCAAGGGCACCTCTGGGGATCCCCAAGCACAGTTCAGAGGGCCCACGGGCCTTCACGGCAAACTGGCGACCTTTTTTACCTCTACCGTCGTCTAAGGAGGCCCCTGAGAGAGAGGGAGCCCCCTCACTAAGAGGCTCTCACTGCTCAGGGGGCCCCCAGCTTCAACTCAGGAGGCCCCTACCAGCAACACAAATCAAAAAAAAAAAAAAGATCGCCCATCTGGCCTGAGGGCCAAAAATAATTCTTTTGCACCGGGCCCCTTGTTGACTTAGCTACGCCACTTGTTATTTTACAAGTTTATTATGCCAGTTTTAATTTGTAACTCAGCAGTTATCAGGATATGGTTTGAGAATTTCTCAGCCGCAATAATCACGGCTTTTAAGACTTGTTATCAGTGCAAAATAAAGCAGTACCAGGGTAGAAAAGTCACTGATACAGTTTTGAATTATGTTTGATCTACAAAAATAAGATCAGTGTCACATAGGACTCCCCAATAATGCACTCGTCGTTTAAAAATTACATCGTTCAGTTTATTTACTATGAGGAATATAAAAAAGTTACATATTTATTACGTAGGAAAATACATTCACCCTGGCAAGCTAAAATTCCGCATCTAGAGCCAGCAAAAGTAAACTCGAAATTTTCGAATCCGGCTTCAAGAAGCGTTACTTAGTGGATTATAAATACATGGGCGCCGGCAGGATTACTATAAGGGAGGTGCATATGGCTTTTTATATACATTATATATAACACTTATTACTTATTAACGAAGGATGTTGAATTTATTGGCAAGGTATTTAACAGATGTGGACAAAAACCTAGACACCGGAGAATTTAATAATAAATTTGTTGTTTCTTCTTCTTTTTCTGTGTATTTTCTTTCATAGCAGGGGAGTCCCACTAATCAGGGGGGTGCAAGTGCACCCCCTTGCACCCCCCTCCCGGCGCCCATGTATAAATATAATTCTTAATCAAGGATATTTTATTTTCGATTGTATTAAGTTGTCGGGAGTTGTCACTGTCTATAATAAAGCGCCAGTTTGAGTCAATTTTTTTAGTAATGAGTGACAAACGATGTAGGCTTACGTTGTTAAACAATTGTGAAATGGGTATATACGTGTATAAATGTTGTAATAGCATTTGTTATTATTTTTTACGATTTCTTCACATTAACCAACCAAAATCTTACTTGAAACACGCATTATTAGCTAGTTAGTTTGCTAGATTGTAACATTCCCTCCTATTACAAATTATGAGGTGTATTAGTTTCATTTGTCAATAAGATGAAACAAAACATTGCTCACTGATATGAACATTTTAATGATTTCATTTAGTTATACATATGGACCCTACCATTAAATTATACTGTTTATCACATAAAAAATTGAATTTTTTAAATTTAGAATCAGGTTATTTGTGTTTTGGAGAAATTTTTGATGATTTTGTATAATTTGTTTTAATTGTGTTTTAGGATTCTCTTTTTTGTTTTTTGATTCGTAATATTGTGTAAAGTTCTGGTTGTGGAATTTTCATAAAGAGAAAGGGATAGTTTAACACAAGAATGTCAACAGATATTTCTACTGGGCACAACATATGGTCTTGGAGGGTCTATGAAATGCTTTCCGGTTTTCATTTTGTATCCTGTATCGTATTGTTTCTAGTGATTCTATTTTGATTTGTTGTTCCTCTTGAATCAGTTTGTTGTATTTTTTGACTTGTAAAACTATTTTCTACATATGCTTTCTGAGGATGTTTTCGCAAATATATTTTGTATCTCCCACACTAGTTAAACATCATTTAGAGTTGTACTGAGAAAGGAATCCGTGGTTTTAACTTGTTTGTGAACGAATGTGGCGTGAACCTTGTAAGTAAATTTTATTGAATGAAGAATTTTTTTGAAATTTGTTATTACTACTTTGTCTACATTATCCATTTTTCCTTTTGGGTACGGACGCAGGTAGCCTGCGTACCTGCTGCCACTGCTTATTCGCGTGTACGAGCCGACGCCTGTTGCGAACACATAGAACGCAGGTAAAGCTGCCAGTTATCAGTAAGATGTCGAACTCATCAAAGGAGAAGTTTCTTCTCATGGAGAAAACTTCCTTGAAATTAAGAAAGAAAAGAACTAGTATTCATCGAATAAATTGTGGTAGGGAATGTTTTGGTGAATATCAACATTTGTTTAATGAGCTGAAGAAATGTGAGCAAAGATCTTTTCAGCATAGGCTACTAGAATGATTTTTGGAAGCTTTTACTTCATTTTATGTAAACTGGAACATTTTTTAACGAAAATATGGTGTAACAAGCATCGTCAGCCTATATTTCCAAAAGATTTCAATTTTTCCCCCCCTTACGGCTTTACACCTCGTCTATGGCTAAGGTCATTAGAGGCGGGATGGGACTGGGGACAAGGAATGGGAAGGAAGCATCCCGGCATTCGCCTGGAGTGATTTGGGGAAAACATAGAAAACGCAAATCAGGATGTCCGGACGGGGATTCGAACCCGCTTCCTCCCGAATGCGAGGCCAGAACGATAGTGAAATTGGTCATTACTATCAGACGAGTAAAGTTTACTAATTAAATAAATACGGTATATACACAAAAATTAAGTACCTATATCTTTACTGAAAGGTATTAGCAAACTTATAAATATATTAAATATTTTGTTATTTAATAATATGAATAACTCAAATATGAGACGCCTGCATTGTTGGTATCAGCATATTTATAATGATAGGATCTAGCTGACAGCATTTAAGACAAATGGCGTTAGCGGGAACATGTTTTGGGGAAAAAGCAAGATGTATGGCTACGAAACTGATAACACCAATGTAAATAAATCATTGGTGATGATTCCTCGATGAGAGGCGAAACGCGTACGGCATTAAATAATGCAAAACCAGTTGCATTGGCGTTATTTATTAACATTCAATAAACAGCTTTATTCATTTGCGCTGCAAGGTATTGTGGATACTAATAATAAATTTATATCAGTTGACATTGGGGATTATGGTAAACAGAGCGATGGAAGTACTTTCAAACGTTGAGATTTTTACCACTGTCTGTACAATGAACAACTCGATATTCCAGAACCTGATGTTTTGCCTGGGTCTCGTGTGAAAGCTACAATTTTGATTTTAGAATGTGAATCATATCCTATTGTCACTAATTTGTTGAAACTTTTTGGTGGACATGGCTTGAAGCTTGAGGAACTATGCTATAATAAATGTTTATGATCGCGTGAGGGAAACAGTAAAATGAGCTTTTAGAACAATGTTTTCAAAATAGCGTTTGAAACGTAAAATAGGTTGGTAATATTATAAAATGTATGTGTGTTTTATGTAATGCAATTATTGAGAAAGAAGGCTTTGAGCGTAATTTAACTAAGTTTTGTATTTAATGAAACCCACAATTGTAACAAAAAGCAGTAGGATGGCCGTCTAATGCAGTTAAAAGTGAGATAATATTGATGTATCATATAATCCTTTTCAATACATTAATTGAATTCAATGAAACAGAATATGACTCACGGAATATCAAATAAAAATTATTTCATGTAACTTCTTTTATTTCAGAACTTATTTCCTTGCAGCATCTGTCGACGATATTTCTGTTGCTGTGCAACTTATCCTTCTTGTCCCATGTCGGGGACTTATCAAATACCGCAGAAATTAATATTTCATCATCCATGAATGCGTACAACCAGCGCCAGCCTGCCAACCGGAATGATCTGTTCATTCCGGTGGGCAGGCTGGCGCTGGTTACAGGCGCTTGTGAGCGGGTAGGTACCTGCCGCTACTCTAAACGTGCTCATTTGATAACAAGGAAACACTCCTCCCGCCGGCAGGCGCAGGTTCGCGCCGGCAGCCAGTACGCAGGCTATCTGCGTCCTTTGTGTTCGTACCCTTTTACTTATGGCTTTACGCCTCATCGATATCGAGGTCATTAGAGGTGAGATGGGATTGGGGACAAGGAACGGGAAGGAATGCGGCCATTGCCCTTTGAATGAAGATTGGGAGTTATTTGGCGAAACCATGGAAAACCCAAATCTGGATGCCCGGATGGGGATTCGAACCCGCGTCCTCCCGAATGCCAGACCAGACCGTTACCACTCACCCACCACGCTCGGTCTAGATTATCCAAAATCTTATGTTAAACTTGAGGACTTGAGGGGGGTTGTAACACAATCATATATTATAGGCTACTCATAAACCCAATGGACCGAGAGATTTGACACTATTTATTCCCTTTAAAAGAGCGAAAAGGGTATTTTCATTTTTAAGATTTCCCGCGAGTCCTTGCGATTGTCTAGAAGACTCTGGATATTATGCAACACTGTTGGATTTTGTTATTTAGTATGCTGGGTGCAAAGCGCGATTTGCAAAAGTTGTCCTTCTTAATAAACAATAATTAATATAAACTAGCGACAGGATTGATAAGCAAAATGAACTCCACATATTATTAACTTACAACATTTATAATAATGCCTTGTCACACTATAACTTACGACACATGCAGTAAAGACATAAGTCATTCAAATTATGTCTAAGGAAGATGAAAACATTCAGTGTGGAGCATGAAACCGAAACTGGCACGAATCTTTAGCAAAATAATCAATTAAAGTGAACTTATGACGAGTTTTATGTTAACGGAACCAAACCACATGTGGCATGGTAACCGAGTTGCGATCTTATCACGGTTCAGGGCTTACGTTATCTAGCGGCATCTTCAGTGATGGTCATTATAATGTGACTTCCTGTTCAAGTACCAGAAATAAACTCATCAAACACAGAAGGGGCCTCGTGGAAGAGAAAGAATGCTCGATCACAAATGTGAAATGTCACGCTACTTGGACAAGAGAGCGCGTCGTGAATCCCACGTCTCCTCCAGAAGCTTCGTTTAAACCCACCACACAACTTGAAGATTACATGACCGCTTCTCTGCCAGTCCAGTTTGCTGGATTAATGTAACGTAAAAGTCGTTGCCAGAAGCTTTCTGCAGTATCTGACAGAACAGAGTCATTAAAATAGTGACCATATTGTGGGGTGATTATAAAAGAATACCTCAACTTTGAGAAGCTATATTTATACAGCAAAAAAATGTACAACCTTGGCTGACCAATCACTTCAAAAATAGCGTTGTAAAGTTATAAATGCCATAAACTGATAGGTGTTCAATGTGACCATCACAAGAAATCTCAATTGCATCGAATCGGTATTCAAACTCTATGTGGCATGTCCGGTGTTATGGTTGCAGTCATTCTCATGTTCAGTTTGTTAGTGTTAGCCGGCAGTGGTAAAAGCTTTTGTGTACCACCACAGAAGAAAATCGCAGGGAGTGGTCTGGCTGCTGATCGAAAGTTCCACGGCTCAAATGCCAGTCTCAGCTAGAGATTTCAAAGGCCATTAATCCAACCTTCCCCTCCGGCACAGCCTACCGTGTAATCTGAAGTACACCAGAATGCTTCCTGGTTTCGGATTCTATGCTAAACTGTAGGTTACTCATGTCCGTTAAGACTACCAAGCCAAGTTAGTCGGCTACAATAGTAACAGATTGCGTAGCCTGTAAGAAAACCTAACACCAGATAATTACAACCACACGGGATTATTGATTACAGCTACATCCAGACAAAAAATAATAATTTCCATCGGCCTCATAACAGGGAATCATTTTTTTTATTAGCAGCCACTAACCTTGAGAGGTTCTTATTGGGCTGCTTTACTGATTTCTTCCAAAGACAATCTCTAAGATGATAAATATTGACTGATTGCTGGTGGGCTCTTCTGCTAACCTTCACCCTGCATAGTTCTCATTCGCGTTGTTGTCTAGTTACTGGTTGTGAATTATGTGTTCTGCACTACTGTTTGTGAAAATTTTAATACCATGGACATATTGATAACAATGAAATTTATTCCACAGGTTAAGGACAGTAAACAAATTATTAGAATTACAGAAACGTCGGTGCACTCTGACCGTTCAGTACGGTGTGAAGCCACCACGCGTTGCAATCAGAGCCTCTAGACGTCGCGGTATAGCCTCAAAGATATCCTGGATATGCCGGTGGGTAACACACTGTCATGCAGTTTGTAGATGCGTCCACAAAGCATCGACAGTGGTTGCAGGATGATCAGAATGAACAACATCAATGGGCCATTGCGGCACTTATTAGCACATTTCCACTTCGTTTGACACCTTTGCACGGACTGATCGTGGCATAATATTGACCTGTCCAGTCAAACAAAAGAGGGCACTGCTGAACCTACGTGCACATCATCTCTCTAGTATATTAATCACTTCTTAGGGTTTCACTGTTCTATTCATCCTCAAATTTTCATGTGTCACAGACCATTCCTTCAGGGTGTTGCAATTTTCACAAATGGTAGTGTACATTACTCAAACATCTCTCCACAACACTTGAATGAACTAGGCTACAACGGAGAGATCATTCTTAAAGGACACAATTTTCCAGCAAGAATATTACAGCCATGAAGGAAACGGGGACCAGAATCTTTATTTCCTAGAAATGTATATCTATTCTTCCTGTCTAACCAACAGAGTGAGTACTAACAGGATGTACAAAAAACTGATGTTACCAAAATGTTCTGTTCATATTTAACTGGCTATTCCATCAAAGATTGTAGCATTATATAATATGGGTATGTTACAAAATGTCTCAAACGCAGTCACTTCAGTAATCTTTCACAGAAAGGGAAAATGCAGATGTTCGTTCTTGGAAATTACTTCCGGGAACGATACAATGGATTCTTGAGTGCAACATACTCACCACAAGAAGCCTTGATACAGAGCAGTGCCAATGACCGATGTTTGATGAGTGCTGAAGCAAATCTGGCTGGGCTGTACCCACCTGTGGGTAGTCAGGTGTGGAACCCAGATCTACTGTGGCAGCCAATACCAGTACACTCTACACCAAGAAACCTTGACCAGGTAAGTACTATCTAACTAACATTCTTCCTCTCCATCATCCATTTGTAAAATTAGTAAGTTAATCTGATGATGTTGCTCAATGTATAAATTCTTAAGAGAGATCACAGACAGTAGAAACATGGGCAGTGAAAAGTGGAAGTGTGGCAAGCTTCATCCTCCACATAAGACAACAGGATCGTGTTAAGAAATTTCTGTAGAATTTTTTTTACAGCTTTCAGGGAATCGTACTTCAAATTGACATGCATTCCACATTTAATATCATTAGTTTGCTCTAGCACTTTATGCTTTAAAAATATACTTTTGAACATTTGACTGTTCTTTCGACAACAAAAAAATCTAATTTATATGATTTTTTTATTTCTTTAACCCAACAAACCCTTGGATCTTTCACCTAATGAGAGATTTTGTGAACCTGTGTACCCTGATTTTTATTATTAATAACATGTATTTGTGTAAAAAAAAAATTCTGATGCATTGTAGAATATTAAATCTATTCACCAGCATCTAATATCTTAAAATGTGCAATGAAAATACTGTCAAAGTATTGTTGCATCACTTACATTGGCTGTGTTTTCTCTTGTTGTTATTATTTAATTCCAGTGTTTGAAATTTTCCTCACTAAATTTTATGCAGATAGTTTGTCAGACTGACTGCATTTTTCTTATCTCAGCAATACTGCCCCAATAAACTTACAAAAGACTTACAACTTGCATAAGGAAGTACAATAATAATAATAATAATAGTGTCATGCACAAGAATGTAACAATGCATTCATGACTTATTGGTTCACGCTGGTGGACACTTTGAAATAGACAACAGGCAATCAAATTATATTGAACACAGGAATGAAAATAAGTACTGCTAATCACCATGAACATTCTGGGGATTCGAAGACCTGTGGAAGAGGAAATATGCATCTCAAGAACACTGTTATACAGACAAGAAAAGTATGTAGAAAATTATAAATTCAAGTTGATTAAATATTAGAATATTTCTCACTCTTTTCGTGATTCAGTTGGCTGAAGGGTTTTGGAAAATTAACACAACCCTGTTATGCAATTAATACTATAGCAAGTATGTAAAGCATTAGTACTACTCTCAAGATGAAGTTGCCCTTTAATGATTGTAACTTACAATGTACAGAGGAACGTTTCACAGAATAATTCTAGCCAATGTTTCCTAAAGGGATATATAAAGTCAAATCTGCCCCCCCCCCCTTTTGCTTGTATAGAAAAGTATGGTCTATGTGCAACACAACTGTAGATATTAAGAAGCAATGACAGTATATGCTGCATTTTACAGTAAATGGTAATGTGTCGGGATAATAAAATTTAGATGTCTGATAATATTTCAGAACCCAGATATAATGCAAAAAGCCTAGCAATACAATACACCAAATCAACATCACTATATAATGTCTTATCAATGTTCTTGATTAATTATTTGTTCATGTGTTCATATTTTTTGTACATACTTTGAAAGTAACATAAGTGATACACTTAATTAAAGCCACCATAATGCATTCAGGACTCAATACCAAGACCCATAGCTCCACAGATAAAAGTCTGGTTGCCTTGGGTGGGCTGATCTGTATTACACTTAGTGTAATGTGAAGGCTGTGACAACTTGGCTCACAGCTCAAACGCAAGTGAAATACATGTACTGAAAAAAAGAAACATGAAAATATACTTCAATTAGTCAGGCCACAGTGAATTTTCATCTAATAGTAGCCTGTAATTAGGGGAAGCTTGTGCACTGATGTTCTAGTCCCTGAATTTTTGTGTTTGCAATTGTGAGCTTGAAGACAGTGTCTTGTTAAAAACAGAAGAATCATAGCAGAAGCATTCCAGTAAGTAAAGGAAGACAATTCTCCATCATAAATCAATATATATAAATATAACATTTGGATAGGAGAAAAACCACAACTTACCATAGAATAGGATTCCTGCGGCGTCGAGACACGGAAAAAACACGTACACACACACAAATTTTCGAGCGTATAGCCCTTCTTCAGTAGTAGTGCGATGGCTGCATGAAGCTACTTCATGGTGATGGCATGAACCTCAAGGGGCAGTGAAGAGAAATATAATGAAAAATTCTAAGCAGATAATTGCTTAAAAGCTAAAGAATAAAGCAATACATACTACCATCAGCTATGTTCCTAATCTCACTATGGAGAAGATACAAAACAATATTATTATTAATTATTACTTAAATTCTGTTGATGACACAGGCATTATGGTTGGTACTGACCTATATTTAACTTAATTTAAATTACTTGTGATGGAGAGCACACTCTGGTGCAAATTTACCTACACACCCATTTCTCTCCTTTCTTGTACTTGCCTACTTTTGCCTTCTAAGAATGTTAATTTTCAGTTTGTTCAGCATTTTTGGTAAATTGTTCATCAATCCCCTTAGTAATTTATTCAAATTCCTGATTTTATTACCTACAAAAGAAAATTTACCCACACCCGTATGTCTGAAATCGAATTCCAGCTTGTGGTTGTGGTCATCTTTTCCCTATGTCATATAACCCTAATTTTTACAATACAAGATCAAAATTAGATAAAACTGCTGTGAGCTCATAAGAATCCAACATTAAGATATGTTTAAAGTAATTTTATAGTAGTTTCAGGTAAAAAGTAGTATTAAGCAATAAAGTTTGATCACGATGAAATGTAAACAGTAATTATACAAGGAGGTTTGGTTTATTTTCGAACAGATTTTAATCCCTTCATGTACAGATGTGCAGAAGAAAATCACGATTCAAATGAGATGCAACACATTAGGTTAGTAAAATAGTACTGAAGAGATATTTGAGATTTACTGTAAGTTTGAAACACAAGGGAGAAAAGCTGCCAAAAAAGTTTTTTGTTTTTTGTTTTTTTGTTTTTGTTTTTAATTTCACAACTCCAAATTTAAAGTTACAGTAAAGCATTATATCTCAAAATATAAAGAAAAATTCTACCTATATTGTATAGAAATTAGAATCTGTAGCTAAAGCAGAAGTAACCTATTTGAAAGAAACTATGATTTTGGAATCACATACATGTTTTAAATGGTGCAGAGTTCAGTTAGTTACAGAAATGAGAGTATATTTAAAATAAAGTAGGCATTTTACTATGCACATAGAGAAATTTTTGTTAAGAATTATATTTTGGCTGAACAGAGGAAAAGAAGATTTGAAATTTGAACGACAAAATGGCAGGATGATGTCTTAGAGCTTCAGTAACAGATTAGGAAAGTGTGAAAGAAAGCTATATAAAGGAGAGTAGATAGCAAATAAAGAACATAGCCACCAAGTAGAAAATGAAACTCTGTAAAGTTTGACATGCATTATAGCTCAGTAGCACCTTCATTTTCAGAAATAAACAAAATCTAATCTAACAGTTTAACAGTTTTCATTACAAAATACAGTTGCAATCAAGACATGTTATATATCAAAAGTTAGGGGAGGCTCTTTAGAATATTTTAAACAAAGAATTATAACATGGGCTCAAAGACTTTTTGAATGAGAGAAAATTTTAGGTTGTAAAACTACAGGATTTTTTAAAATTAAAGAATGGTTGCCCTTAGAGAAAAATTTATAAGGACCTAATTTGACATTCAGAATGAGTGCTATAATAAATAAAACTTTCAGGAAGATTAGAGAAAAAATAAGGATTAGGGTTGCATAAGAATTGAGAACATTTCATCAGAAAACCGATCGGCCATGTTGAAGTAGCATAGAATCTGTTGCGGTACTGGCAGCATCTTAGCCAGCCCCTCTTACTCCATCACCTAACTGTCGCAGAGGGCTTTTTTTCCCCAAGGGTAAAACCTTGGCACTTTTTTCTCTCTGCCCTGTCTCTTCTTTCAAAAGTTTTGTCTATCTCTACCTGATGGACCCATGTAAACAGGCTGACGCCTGAACACATGGACTACATCACAATGTCGTTCCTGTGATCACCTATAGATTTACCAACTCTTTGAAGTCAGTATTACAATAGGTTTTCTCAAAGAAGGCTGTGCACGTGAGGAGAAAAAGTGAACGCGGGAGTATCGTGATGTAGAGTGGTCCAATGTTGTTCATTAGCTTCAACGTCTGGTGGTAGTGAGGCTTTACTTTTCTTTGATGATATAGGACTTTCTTTAATTTTGGGGGTCATTGATAGCTGTAGTTGCTTTTATGATTGGTTTAACCTACAATCCGATGTCTTAATTTCTTAGAATGTATGATGTAAATTGTTTTGAACAATATACAATTTGGGAAAAGCAGTAAGAGTCTACAAAGGAAAGTTATTTATGAATCTACCTTCATATCCTGGGGTTATTACAGGGGATTGGCATCCAATGACAATGAACCATCAGGCAATATGTACGGTTATAGTTTAAGTGAAAGCTGTATGCACAATCCACAGCTTACAGCATGTCTTAACACCTTCCATGCACCTATCTTAAATCTTCCACCAATATCTTTCCGTGATTCATCACTAGTATACACCTTTTATACCCCCAAAAGTCTTTTCACCTACCATCTGTCTTCCAGTGAATTCCATTCTTAGCTCCTTTATCAGTCAATGATTGTGTACTGCAGTCTTTTTCAGAGACAAATCTGGCAGCTCTTCCTTGCAGCCTTCCAACTGCTGTATTTGACACCTAAAACATGGCTCTCATACAACACTGTCATATTCAAGCAATGGTCTGACCAAATTTTGTTACTCACCGAAGGCCCTCACATTTCTTGGGCATCCATTCATCACTCTCTTCATTAAGTTAAGGATTTTGAAACCTTTTTCTATTATCTGTCCAATGTGCTCTGCTTATTTTAGTTTATTATTAAATGTTATATCAAGATATTTACATTCAAAGTCTTCAACCAGCAATTCCTTCTCCACTTTATAATCATAATCAACCTTTATTTTTTATCTGCATATCTAATAAACTAACTCTTCTTTGAAATTAGCTTTATCCCATGCTGACCTACCCACGTAGAAATAGTCCAGATCACCTTGCAGCTGTTTACATTATACCATTTTGATCCTAACATTATGTTATATGCAAACAACCTAACTTCAGACAGTAAACCATTAACACAATCATTCATTAGAATAATGAACAGCTAAGGTCTCAATACTACCTGTGGAACACCCATTTTCACTTCCACTTTTTTTGATACTGTATTTCTTTCCCTAAATTCTTTCTTTCTAGCTTTTAAGAATTTTTCTACCCAGAAAATTATTTTTTAGCCAACCCAATAGTCTTTACCTGATTTATCACCATTTTATGGCTCATTGTGTCAAATACCCAGTGCTGCCAATTCTATGGATTTATCCGTAGATCTACAGATTTTTATAAAAAGTTAGGATTTTCGGTTTTTGTTAAAATATCTACGGATTTTTTTATACTTTTTATTATTTGTTGATATTTTCCTTATATTGCTGGTTTGTTAAACTTTGAGCGTAAACTGCTAATGCATTACAGAATTGTCAATAATTGTGAATCATTTCCCTACAACCTCACGTGTGAACCAACGATTGAAACAAAGCTCATATTTTGTTTGATTATAGATTTTATGGATCTTAAAAGACCATAATACAGAACTATCGGCGCACTCTTTATGCAGCGGTGACACGCTCGTTGGCACAGCTTAAGTAGGCACAGCAGCAGCAGTCATGAAAGTGACGATACATAAAACATGTTGAGAGAAATGTAGAATATTTTTTG
Organism: Vandiemenella viatica; assembly: GCA_031002005.1. NCBI lineage: Eukaryota > Metazoa > Arthropoda > Insecta > Orthoptera > Morabidae > Vandiemenella > Vandiemenella viatica. The sequence goes on from CM061921.1 coordinate 25,541,315, forward strand.
GTATTTTGAAATTTAAAAACCTGTGAAATAAAAAGTATTCTTAATTTTGACTTTCTCTTTAATAATTATTGTTTCAGTCTTTCAGTTAGCGAGTCTCCGGATTTTTGTGCCTAATTGTAAGCACCTTAGAATTTCGGCAAATTCTAGTTTTGCTTAGGCGGGACTTAGAAATTTCGAGAAGTGCAGTTTTCAACTTTAAGGAATTTCCCCGTAATCTTGCCCATAGTAACAATTCATTATAATAATCATTTTAAAGTGTATTTGGTTTAAGAGATATTCACGTTTGTTCAAGTTTTGAAGCACGCGATCAGAATAGTGAAATTCTGAGATTTGCAATATCTCTAAATCGCGTAAAGCTACAACCGAACTTTTATCACCAGCTGTAGTCAGCACTATCCCCGATATTTTGGTAATAAAATTAAGTAATTCAGCAAAGATTAATTAGCGATTTTAATTGAGAGAAAAAAATAAGCTTTTTTTTATTAAAAGAGATATCAATTTAAATTTTACATCAGCAGATAGCCCTAATTAAGACTATTTCATACATATAAGGGTTTTCATAAAAAGTTTAAGCATTTGTCCAGTAATTAAGTTTTTGAAAAATAGATTGTCGCGGATTGTTGTGCACGCGCGTAAAAAGTTCTAGAACACTTAGGGATTTTTCAGCAAAGATTAATTAGCGATTTTAATTGAGAGAAAAAAATAAGCTTTTTTTTTATTAAAAGAGATATCAATTTAAATTTTACATCAGCAGATAGCCCTAATTAAGACTATTTCATACATATAAGGGTTTTCATAAAAAGTTTAAGCATTTGTCCAGTAATTAAGTTTTTGAAAAATAGATTGTCGCGGATTGTTGTGCACGCGCGTAAAAAGTTCTAGAACACTTAGGGATTTTACCTAAATTTGAATGTATCACTACGCGGAGTCTTAAACAGCTAAAACATTAAAATTAATTACTCTAAATTTCTCAAGAGACTGCCGCTGGACTTCTAGTAGATAAGTCCGGATACTGTCAAAGTTTGAACATTTTTAATAGTCGGGATCGTTAAATAAATTACACATTCTTTTAGCTACGCGGAAGCAAAAAGATGTGATACAGTTGCTGACGTCACTGGTTCTAGCCGTGTCTATAAAAAAGACCCCGCGGCAATTATGGTTTGTCTGTTCCTGTCCGCGGTCTGTTCCTGCCGGTCGTCTGTTCCTGTCCGTGGTCTGTTCCTGTCTAGCAATATGTGAGTGAACCTGCGTCTGTCTGTCGTTCGTCTCGGTTGGTCGTAACTCGCCAGGCCGGCTAGTTCGAACATGTTGGATCGTGTCGTGTTAAATCGTAACTTCAATGACTGTTAAGAACTTGTAATTTTGCTAAAAGGGGGTTTCGGTCGGTTAGATTTCTCTCCACAATCTGTAACTTTTGGAAAAGAGAGTTCGATATGCCTGCTCAACTGTAAATGCTAGTTTGAACTATTGACTTTGAAAATAAAAACTTTGAGTTTTCCAACAGTGAACTTGTGTGCCTCAGTTGTTAAAGTAAAACCCTTTTCTCAATTTGTGGGTAACAAATTTTGTGGCGCCCTAAGGGATTTAGTTGAGTCATCCTGGCTACATGGTCAAATCAAATCAAAATTATTTAGCAAATATTACTGAGGATTGTGAGTCAACAAGAGAGTAAGTTAAGGCACTTAGCCGATACTTCAACCCCGGTATAGGCCTATTGTTCCTTACATGGAACTGTAAGGCTCGCGTTTGATTCATTTCAAACGGTGGAGGAGAAATTGCCGACCTTTGTGCAACGAGAAAATTTTGGAAATTCGGGGAATAACCGGCACGAGTGCAACTACCTCATCATGCATTGTTCACCGTCTACGACACCGCCCGCTCACTGAGGCCAGATGCAGCACCCGATACCAGATGAGCGTCGCTTCGCCATGGTACATCGCGGGTTCATCACGACTTCACACCATGCCGTACAGCGTCCGGCCTCACAGCTGAGAGACGAAACATGCCCGGGGGACTACCCACACCAACAGCTGTTTCCCGCGGCTCCGACGACGACAGACCATCATGCTGCAACTCTCCATGCAGCTTTCTCCAAAGTTAAGTAAAACTGTTTTCATCACCTTTTCTTCGAGACCGTCGTGTGAATTTATTTTTATATGCTGCCTCCACATATGCAACGGCATTCCATGCAGTGAATTCATTTATTGCGTTGCAATCATTTCCTACTTACTGAGGCAGACTATTACAGTAAATTGTCTTTTAGTTGTTCCGCGCGAACATAAACTTTTCAACTTTATTTCTTGTTTACTTTGTGTGCAAAGTGTTTATTTATTGCAGATGCGCCACATTTTCATCTTGTTTAAACTCAGTGCAAAGAGTATATTGATGCTAGATACATCTTACCACAGACAGTTTTTTATAAAATTTTTCCTAGTATTGGCTTTCTCAAAGCATGATTGTCTTTGCAATGTTTACTATGTACAGCTGAGAGGAAATTTTTTGTTTTGTTTTGTTCATTACGTGTTTTTTTTTTCTTTTCTGAATACAGTTAAGTTATTTATTGTGGATTTTCCGGACTTGGGAATTGTTTATTTTACTTTGTCAGTTCAATTTTTTGACCAACCATGAAGCAGCCTGATCTGATAAGAATAAATGTAGACACCTGGTGTAAAGATTTGCAGTCCATTGAAGATAATTTGAATATCTCATTCCCATTAGTTTCCTACACTGAGGAAGTTAAGAAATGCATTTTATGGCTCCAGGATACATATAATGGGAAATGCCAAAGGGTTTGGAACTTGGTTATGAGAAAGTGTGAATGTAACAAAAATGATACTATGTCTGCGCAAGGTCGCATACAACAATACATTCAGTCAAGGTTCGATAGAAATTTTGTTTTACTTGCGATTGGTTAAATAAGTGGACATTCTCTACAGAGATTGAAAGGCAAATCCAACTTTCCAGCCAAGTACACATAACTCCACTAGCAGTTAAATCGGAGTTTCACAACAAATTACTCTACTATAAAGACAGGTTAGAATTTTGGGCTGATGCTGATCAACTGCAACAGTTGACATTACTATTTGATTCCATCACAAAGGTGGCAGATGAAGTATTTAATAGGTTGCTAACCTTCGCTAAAGACCTTAAGAGCTATGAAATTGAAACTATGAAACAACATTTGTCACATTTCACGTCCTTTTGTGACAACTTAATGAAGCAGGAAGAGGTTACATAAACAAATGGTCCTACACCTCCTACTGTCCTTAAGACAGAAACAACTACGGTAGACACTTTGGAACCTACTGTAGATTCATTACCCACAGCTGATCTAGTGGTAGATTCCACCCATCCTCTGCCATCAGCTGTTCCAGTACCTGTGCATGCCTTGCCCCCACTACAACATACTATTATTGAAACTCTAATTGACAATGAAGCATCAGCCTGTAGTGAGCCACCTGATCCTACAGCTGCTCCAATTGTAAATAATTTTGGAAACTCTGAAACCTATTCTGCACCCACAGAGGTGACAGAACCTAGCAATAGTTTAATAGCTGATTCATTCATAACTAGTGAACAATTAAACCCTATTTCAGTAAATACAGCTCATTTTTTATAAAACTGAAAATTATGTACAGCCCTCAGCTGATCCCTCACAGGTCATTGACCCACCTATTGTAAATGATATTATTGTATCTGACCTTGTTGATATTGAAACAGATGTTTTGCCTGAAACTGAAACTACTGAAAATTCAGGCCCTAGCCCTTCACAGTTAATTAGTGACATTTTTGGTGACAATGAAGATTTCCCAGTAGTATTATCTGACAGTGAGGATTTAATTGATTTCACTACTGTACAAGTTGATGATCAGATTCATAATATACAATCAGCTGATCCCACACCACAGGCTGTTTGCTCATATGATCCTAATATTACCAAACCCAAACAGCTTGCAAGGCGATATAAGCCTACATTTGTGGATAAGCTGAAACATCAATTATTTCAGAAAATGTTTCCTGACAACTTCCTTACTGATTTGCCACTAATTACTATTCCTAATTGGGAACACTGTAGTCTTAATAAACAATTTTTCAATTTTATTCTTTTTCAGAATGTAAGAGATTTTTCAGGCAGGGGGTACTTTATTAAATTTTATCCTGATAATTTCAGGAAACCCTTTGCATACTGTATGGTAAAAGAAAACTGGGTTTCTTTTTCACAAACTCACTTGCCTATGCTGTACCAGCACAAAAAGACTGCTAAAATGAAATTTATTTTGAATTCTAGTTATCAATGCTTTGGGAGGGGGACTAAAATGAAAAGTCTGTTCCACCCCTCACCACTAAATGAAAAACAAAACCATTTTGACTTATGATTGTTTTGGGAGGGGGACCAAAATGAAAAGTTTGTTGAACCCCTTACCATCAAACAGAAAGAAAACACTTTTTGCAGAAAGGAGGAATGTAATTAAACTTAAAATTAATATACCTCACAAGGTGCCAACACAATTATCCTACCCTTTGAGGATATATAAGACAATTCCTGTCAATTTTAATATTTTTCTACTTTATTTTGGGATTTTTAGTATTTGTTTATCTGAGTTTATTACTCAGCAGATTTTGATTTTTGAAGTAGTATTAGGACCAGAAGTTTTGCAGACTCTTTACTTTTCTAATGAGTACTTTTATCTAACAATATTTGAACATCTACCTTGGGAAGTCATATGCCAGATTAGATTGGATAGGATTTCTGAGACACCAAGGGTGGAACTTAGGGATGTTGAGATTGATTGTCAAAGAGATAAAGTTGTTTGTGCAAGTGAGGAAGTTGATGCTCTAGTTAAAGTAGAGGTGGAGATATAACATGTTTTCCTATATTTATGGGGGAGGCTGGAAGAGAAGATAGTACCATTTTTGGGGGAATGCATTATTATTATTATTTTATTAATAGGGCCAGGAAGCAGAGACTTACCTGCGACTCCCATATTTATTAACAGGACCAGGAAATAGAGACTCGCCTGCGAATCCCATAATTATTATTATTATTATTAGGGCCAGGAAGCAGAGACTTGCCTGCGAATCCCATAATTATTAGGGCCAGGAATCAGAGACTCACCTGAGAATCCCATAATTATTAATTGCATTTCCACCCATCATTATTATTATTATTATTATGTATCAGTGTAACCAAACAAGGCGACCTCCTATATTAAACCACATTAGGCATCACCTAGGGATGACCTCACTTACCCAAATAAGGCGTCATTGTTATTTCATATAGTTATACAATCTCATACACAATAAAATATATATAGGAAACATGAGCAGTTAACACACTATAGAGACAAAAGCGGAAATTACCAAGTTTGTTACACATAATGGAGTCTTGGAGATATGATATTGAAACTGATGTGAGTTTACATTCTTGTTGCTGAAGAATGAATTGAAAGCTATTTTGGAAGTTATGTACTGTCTTAAGTGTTTATCTATGTACCGTAGAACGGTTTTGGGACAGCTATTCCTATTGTCTTGTACACTAAGAAAGTCGAATGATGTTAGTAATATGATGAGGATATACACATGCTTTCAAATATTTTTATAGTAAAAATAAACCACTCCAGGAAAACTTTTTATAATAAACTTTACTACAGATTTTCCTAGTTTATGTAACACTTTATTCGCTTTGTCTTATTTACCCAACTTAGGTTGAGGATTTTTTGTGCTTTGTCGCACCTTAGGCACTTCATTGTGGCCTTAAGATACCAGATTTTAGAGAGTAATGTTTTTTATTAACAATAGATTATACCCCTTGAATTGACTTTGACAACATATAACTGATATGAATCTATACCTTTTTCTCTTCTAACATTATCCCATTATAAGCACACTATTATGACCTACCTTATTTTTCATAACAAGAAGAAAATATACCAATTGTAAATGTTTGCACCAGTGTACTGGTGAACACAACTGGAGTTGTGATAATTGAAGAGAGCTATTTTGTCATCAGTGTACTGATGAAGTGAAACTACGTTTCAAACAACACTACTTTTGTACTCTTACTTCACACAGCAGTGTACTGCTGCTTGGAAACTACGTTTCCTTACAAGTTATACCCCTATACATTTTTAGGATGTTTAGTTTTATTTTGGGGAGAAATGTTTTGTAAATGACTACAATGCTTTATAATTATTATTATTATTGTAATAACTTCATTATACTTTAGTGATCCATCAACTTGGCAAGAACCAAGTGCAAGTTTGTGTTTCTTTACTTTATTATTTCCTTTACATATAAAAGAATCTTTTTTTTCACTTTTATAACTTGAATTTTAATGCATTGTATGAATAATATTTCATTTGCTTTTCTTACTAATTGTAATTACCTTCCTTTGCTAAGGAAAATCATTATTTACTATTTTATTTCCCAACAAATCATGGGAACATTATTGTATTTACTATGTTTATTGTACACTTACTTTTGTATTGTCATTTAATTTTTCTTGTATGTATATGTAATTCCCATCTTTTTTCTGATTTGTATGTTCACAGACAAGCTAGCTGACCGAGTTCCCTAGGCAACTCCTGCTGTGACAGTAACCGGGGAAAATTGACATTTCTCGGCAGATCTAGCCATAAGGCTTTTGCTTTGTATAATTTGCGAGCCTTACAGTCAGCTCCCGTTACAGGACTTGGGTTTTCACCCATTTTAGGGAGTTCTGTGATCAGTGTTTAAAGGGAAAGTGGTAATTTAAGGCCAGAACAAAAACAAAATGATATGCGAAAGACGTTTATAAAAGGAAAGACTTTCCTACATGGAATTTCATAATGCAATTGTTTGTCAAACACTATAAATTCTTATTTCTGTGTTTTAAAATAATACACATTACTATCTACCTTTTTGAGAACAAATTTGATGTTTCTTGTAATAATATTTTTCAATGTACTTTTTGTAATTTGTACTTATAACCATTTATGTTTTGTATTTTGATAATTTGTTTGATATTTTGACAATTTTGTGATTGTTTATATCGCACATGTTAATAATTGTGTGATCATTTGATATTTTATATTTTGCTATTTGGTAATTATCTGTTTAAAATTTAATAATTTTTCATTGATATTGATACTCAGAGAATGAATGAGTTTTTGAAAATGTTGTATAATTATGAGTGAAAGTTAAAGTTTTTGATTGTTAATATTTTGCTTTTGAGAATGAATGGTGGAGAGAGAACCGAACCGACATGCAATAGTTCATTTCATGTGGGGATTTAAAATTTTCTTATTTTAAATTTTTTCTTTTCTATTTTCAAGATGTTCAGTTAGTTTTCTTTGGAAAATAACTTCAATCTTCACGGGGCATGTAAGCACCTTAGAATTTCGGCAAATTCTAGTTTTGCTTAGGCGGGACTTAGAAATTTCGAGAAGTGCAGTTTTCAACTTTAAGGAATTTCCCCGTAATCTTGCCCACAGTAACAATTCATTATAATAATCATTTTAAAGTGTATTTGGTTTAAGAGATATTCACGTTTGTTCAAGTTTTGAAGCACGCGATCAGAATAGTGAAATTCTGAGATTTGCAATATCTCTAAATCGCGTAAAGCTACAACCGAACTTTTATCACCAGCTGTAGTCAGCACTATCCCCGATATTTTGGTAATAAAATTAAGTAATTCAGTAAAGATTAATTAGCGATTTTAATTGAGAGAAAAAAATAAGCTTTTTTTTATTAAAAGAGATATCAATTTAAATTTTACATCAGCAGATAGCCCTAATTAAGACTATTTCATACATATAAGGGTTTTCATAAAAAGTTTAAGCATTTGTCCAGTAATTAAGTTTTTGAAAAATAGATTGTCGCGGATTGTTGTGCACGCGCGTAAAAAGTTCTAGAACACTTAGGGATTTTTCAGCAAAGATTAATTAGCGATTTTAATTGAGAGGAAAAATAAGCTTTTTTTATTAAAAGTGATATCAATTTAAATTTTACATCAGCAGATAGCCCTAATTAAGACTATTTCATACATATAAGGGTTTTCATAAAAAGTTTAAGCATTTGTCCAGTAATTAAGTTTTTGAAAAATAGATTGTCGCGGATTGTTGTGCACGCGCGTAAAAAGTTCTAGAACACTTAGGGATTTTTCAGCAAAGATTAATTAGCGATTTTAATTGAGAGAAAAAAATAAGCTTTTTTTATTAAAAGAGATATCAATTTAAATTTTACATCAGCAGATAGCCCTAATTAAGACTATTTCATACATATAAGGGTTTTCATAAAAAGTTTAAGCATTTGTCCAGTAATTAAGTTTTTGAAAAATAGATTGTCGCGGATTGTTGTGCACGCGCGTAAAAAGTTCTAGATCACTTAGGGATTTTACCTAAATTTGAATGTATCACTACGCGGAGTCTTAAACAGCTAAAACATTAAAATTAATTACTCTAAATTTCTGAAGAGACTGCCGCTGGACTTCTAGTAGATAAGTCCGGATACTGTCAAAGTTTGAACATTTTTAATAGTCGGGATCGTTAAATAAATTACACATACTTTGAGCTACACGGAAGCAAAAAGATGTGATACAGTTGCTGACGTCACTGGTTCTAGCCGTGTCTATGAAAAAGACCCCGCGGCCATTATGGTTTGTGTGTTCCTGTCCGCGGTCTGTTCCTGCCGGTTGTCTGTTCCTGCCGGTTGTCTGTTCCTGCCGGTCGTCTGTTCCTGCCGGTCGTCTGTTCCTGTCCGTGGTCTGTTCCTGTCTAGCAATATGTGAGTGAACCTGCGTCTGTCTGTCGTTCGTCTCGGTTGGTCGTAACTCGCCAGGCCGGCTAGTTCGAACATGTTGGATCGTGTCTTGTTAAATCGTAACTTCAATGACTGTTAAGAACTTGTAATTTTGCTAAAAGGGGGTTTCGGTCGGTTAGATTTCTCTCCACAATCTGTAACTTTTGGAAAAGAGAGTTTGATATGCCTGCTCAACTGTAAATGTTATTTTGAACTATTGACTTTGAAAATAAAAACTTTGAGTTTTCCAACAGTGAACTTGTGTGCCTCAGTTGTTAAAGTAAAACCCTTTTCTCAATTTGTGGGTAACAAATTTTCTGGCGACCTAAGGCATTTAGTTGAGTCATCCTGGCTACATGGTCAAATCAAATCAAAATTATTTAGCAAATGTTACTGAGGATTGTGAGTCTACAAGAGAGTAAGTTAAGGCACTTAGCCGATACTACAGCCCCAGTATCGCCCATGTTCCTTACATAATCTACAGAAATTTTAGCGGATATCTACAGATATTCAAAGCCAATTGGCTGGAGGAACTGCAAATACCTGGGAAAGATCTAGTGCTTCAATATAAATTTGTCCTCCCTGGTCCATATCAATTGAAATGTTTTTCATATAGCCCACTAATTGAGATTCACATGACTATCCTTGCCTAAAGCAATGTTGTCGATTTGAAAACCAGTTTCATCCCTGACAGGCATTTCTCATGAGACTGCATATCAATCTCTCCATTACTTTACATACCAATGATGTCAAACTTTAAAGCCTATTCGTCATCCCTCCTTTATGAACCAACCAGCTGTTTTCCGTGACCTGGTATGTGTGGACGTAGAATTTCATTGCAATAATTGTGTATAGAAAACTATAAGTTATGTAAGATTTACCCCAAACAACACCAAGTTGGCATAGTATGAAGGGAATGCCGTAACTATACCGTTTTACCGTCCAAACCTGTCTCATGAAGAGAATAAATTTCCAATATGTTTAAAAACACAAAAAACGAAAGTGTAGGAGATGGGAGAGGTAGTTAACAGAGGGCAGCTTCATTTTCAGCTTTGTCTCCTCTTCTTTCTTCAGCATGAGCATCAGATTCTTGGGTTCTAATAACTTTAGCTGCTTGTGCTCTGCTAGAGCTACACCTTAGGTCTGGTTAACACCTGTGATGCATGTAAAAAAAGAAGACAGAATAAACTGATGCCAGAAACTTAATGGCAGATAGAAAGTAATAATACAGTGCAGCGCAAATTAGCATCTAAACTAAATAATTAATTTTAGTTGTAGTTTTTTTTTTATTATAGATCATAAACTAACCGACTACAATCTGAGTGACTGATTTATCATTACAGACTTACACATGCATTTGTCTGCCTGTCACCAATCAATAAATTATTAAAACATAATGACTCAAATTGTTATTCGTACTTGAAAAACTATTCTGGGTCCTTCCTAAAGATCCAAAGTATTTCCTTGTCAAATTCCATCAATATTAGTAAACCGATTTAGTCGTCAAAATGTTGCAAAGACACAGAGACTTACTTTTGTAGTTATAATTTTATTAGTGTAGATCACACACAAACTGCCTGCAAGAGGTACAAAGACTGTTGAACCAGTATAGTGTAAATAAAGTAGACGCTTATGGCACTGTTTGGCTGCCTACAATTTGCCATGCATTACACCTATGAATTTGTGAGACATAGATTTTAACATGGAATCTTTATGGCGGAACTCCCAGGCTTGTCTCATATGATGAAAAACAATTCTTAAAAATTTTTGCTTCCAGTGTGTTTGAACCAGAGACCACGTGGGTAACTTTATGAAACAACCACCTTATCCACTGCACTACCAACCCACTCTGTTGTTAAGCAGTACAAAGACATACACATGTTATGTATCTGTCTGTCACAGTTCAGATAGTTTTTCATAATTCCATGACAATATGTATTATATATACAGAAAATATAATCCATTCCTAAAGCCAAAATAACATCTCCTTGTCAAATTTCATCACAATCGGATTGGCTGTTTAGCCCTGAAGACGTAACAAACAGACATACACATAGGCAGAATTACTTTCACATTTATAATATTAGTTTAGATACTACTATCATACTTTTCCAGTCCTCTGGTAAGTAGCAAATATTCAGACTCAACCTAATAACATTTGAAGGTAAGGTACAATGTCACATCCTGATACTTTTAAGACATCTGCGGTAATTGGTGTGATGGAAGGTACTTATAAGATGGAGTTGTTTAAGTTAATCCATTCTAGCTGTGTTGTTAGCAAATTATTTGTAAATTAAAGTAATTACAAAGCATAAACCTAGGGTTGTACACATACCATATTACATTATGTGCAAGCATGCTTTATTTAGAAATGTAGCAACACTATTTCTTTTAACTCAATAATGAACAAAAATTACCAATAGGATAACATAGAATTGCCAACTGTTGTGAAGAAATATAAGAATTCCTCTGTGTTTTACATTCAACCCATATTAACCAAAGTCTCTATCAACGGAATGAGATATCCATTTCAGCTGAATACATCACCAATGACAGTGTCTACATTACGGGCTAGTCAGCAATTATTGTTGGTCACAGGTGTGATGTGCAAGAAGCTGCAAAAAGCATTCATCTCAGGTAACACATCAGTGATGATAATGAATATTCTGTGTAAATAACAACACACAACATTTCACATATGTTGTGGTAAGAAAATGATTGAAAAAAGAGATGGCTAAATCTATAAACATTTTTTAAAATTAAATTTAAAGCTTGTTAAATATTTACAGAAAATCTCTGTTCAGGGAAAGTGTATGAACAGCAATAATAACAGATACATTTATTCTTCATTGAATGGTGTATCAATGAGTGAAAATGATCTAAGACAACAGATATCAGCAATATTGAATAGCAAAACTTGTTTCTTGCATTGGACTGCGAAAACCCTTTTCCAGCTCCAAAATCAATTGGTAACATTAAGTAGCATCCATGAACAGTTGAAAAAATTAAAATAATCCACAGTGCAGCATTAATCCAGAACTTCAAGACCTAAAACACTGTAACTGAATACTGTAGCAGCGATAGCCTAATAAAAAAAAAACAGGCAGGAGATTGAAGAAGGTAGTTAACAAGAAATCTGACACAAAATTCATAGCCATGTACATGTGGTAATCTGTAGTTCCATCAGGTGAACAATAGGCTCACTTGTATCCAATAAAGAAGGTTTGATTCTTGTGTTGAACAATGTGACATGAGTGTGATAGCACTGAGAAATGGCTTAAGAAGTATAACTTCCGAGTATTTTGCAGTTAAAACATTATGAGAAAATACAGACTTGATGGAAGTGTAGAGGAGAAGGTCCAGATATGGCCTATCAATTTTATATTGGGGCTATTAATATACCTAGTCACTCAATATGGATAATTTTGATGTTACTTACTTCTGTAAACTATCATGAAGGTGGTATGAGGGTCCAAAACTTCATTAACCAATTTTATTTTTCCAAAATCGTAGGATCAAAAGAAAATGTAAAATGACTGATTTTCAAGGTATGGTCCAAATATGGGATACTTGTATAAAAAGGAAAATTTATCACATAATAACTTTATTCACAAAAACTTTATTTTATAATCTTTAACTTGTAGAAGTTACAGATATATTACTCATTTTCCATTTCAGCACATTCAGTCTCTGCCCAACCTTCATACTTGTAGAATTCAATCCACAATTTGCCTCTGACATCTCTGAAAAGAGTCCATCACAAAAAATGCATGCTGCATTGTTGTCACCACATTTATCCCACAGAGAACTCGCCCACTCATCATTGTCACTGTCACCATCAGTAGGAGGGTCTTCTTCCAAGTCCAACTCATTGCTGAGCTTTCCTAATTGGCTTTTTGGGTTGGCTTGGCAATTTTGGAATCTTTTTCTTTGCTAGGGCATCTGATTTCATGTTCACAGTCATCTGACTGTTGTTCAAGGCAGTACACTCCACACATTTTTTTCAATCATTCACTGTATGGAGATCCAGTTATAATGCAATCTTGGCACACTTGTGACCTCGATTGCTTTTATTTTGCAATGGTGGGGATTGAAGGTACATCATAATGGACTAATCTTTTTTGACATTGAAGCTTGAGCAATTGGTCGTTGATCTGGGGGTGCAGAAATCTTGGTGTCCACTTGTCAAGAGCTAGCCCATTATTGGACCACCAATGGTAGCCCATATTTATACTATGCAATACTTGAAGTTGATGGTCTTGGCAGTCAATACTGTCGCAAATGAAACAGGACAAGTGTCCTGCATGAAGCTCAGGTCATCTACTTTGAGATAAGGTGGAAGCCATTTACTTTACTGAATAAGTAAGAACAAGAGAAATTAAAATTTATATACCTTGAAAAGTTTTCAGTTTATCAAAAGTAAGTTTTCTGATAAAACAATTGGCACCAATGCACATGTGTTTGGTGCCATTCTCATCCCTTCGCACAACCACCTTCCCCCACTTTCAGCAAATAGCCCATCTTGGACCTTCTCCTCTATGTTTGGTCATTCTGTCTTATAGGGTTTCAATTGTTCTCTACAATTTTTGCAGGATGTTGTAGCCAGCATTGATACCATTAATAACTGATTGCTGTCTCCCATATAATAAAGTACAGGAGTGTATTTAATGAAAAGTTTTCAAACTAATAAAGTTGATATTTTTAGTGAGAAGGTATAACAACACCCACAATGTTTTATGTGGATACTTCTCAACAATTTTATATGCAACACTATTGGCAGCAATGATAGGGAGCTATAGATTGAGCTTGATAAACCAGGTGACAACAACCACAATATCTGTCTCTTACAGAAAGCCTACTGCAGTGAATAACATTCTCTTTACTAGAAATAGCCTCAATAGCTCTATGGAATGGTACACTGTGATCATTTGGGATCTGAATACATTTTTCAAGGTCTTATCTGTCAGCAGTATTCCAATACCAAAAAAATGGATAATAGACAAGGCTTGTTGGGAGGATTGTGATAATTGCTTACAATATTTACTATGAACTGACCTATGCAAGAAAGAATACTCAGAGCTCCTGGAAGTTAAAAATAAAGCAGTTTCTAAACCTTTTGATAGCAAGTACTCAGATACTGAACAAACTGTATTACGAGAAGCTTAAACGTCAGAGAAGTTTGGAATTCAAAACAACACTTTGATACACAATCTGGTGCTTAAGAAGTGTCCAACACAAACTCTCCTATTCTGCTGGCCAAATACAGAATGGTGAATATTTGGTCACTACTAGAGCTTGAACCCTCTAACCACATATCAAATGCCAAGCACTGTAAAATGGTGAAGCAGGCTACCATATCAGATGGTACCTTGATGAGAAGTGGAAAGCTTATAACAGTAAACAGTTTATAGTTGTTGAATTATCTTTATTTTAATAAAACGCTTAATTTAACAAGTAAATTAAAATAAATGTTCTACAGTACTGCACAGAATTTAATTCATTTTTTACCCTTTTTCGATTTTTAGTTTGTTGTAGCAGTTATCATTCCATTTCTAAGGCACTAACTTACTTTTATTTTCAACTATTTTGTAGCTCATTGTAATGAAAAAGCCATGTCGAGCATATAAAAGGGAACTGAATATTGCCTACAACTCATCAGAAATTCGCAAGATAAATGAAGACAATTCTGAGTTGTACAAGTATTTGTCAGAACATACTGGCCAAACTGTGAACAACATTACAACTGTGGAATTGTTGTACAACACACTTCAGATTGAGGTAAGTGGATTCATAACAAAAGAAGATATACCTCAGAAGCTATCTAACGGTGATGATATCAAAATGTTCTAACCACTTTGTATTGCAACCTATACTTTATAATAAAGACTCATACAACCCACCAGTGTGGCTGCATGCATTAAGGCACCACCACGTGGTTCAAGTCCTGGTCCCCACATACCACCATCCTGACTGTGGTTTTCAGGCAGTTTTCCGTAATTATTTACACAAATGTTGGAATGGTCCCAATATTCACCTCATAAAATACCCATTTGACTAACAAAAATACACTTATTATACAGAACACAAGTTTATATTTAGCTGACATATGGTAACACAAACATTCCACCAATATTTTAAATGCTCCGGATCTCACAAATCCGTTCTAAAACATGGGTGGGGCACATGCATTCCCACTCTGATGATTTCACACTGCTGGCCTGTTCTAACAGTTGGCCAGTGTCTTGTGGTCCTCTGGTGTGGATCCAAGTAAAAAAAAGGATAATATTGTATTTTTGATCAGTGTACTCTACCATAAATACTATATTTTTGATAAAATATATTTATGATTTGCCATTCTAATTCACACAAGCTTTGATGTAATGTGAGTGAGGCAGTATGTCACAGTACAAGCACATGCTTTGGAGCCTAAAGGTGGCTTCCCATGCCCTGTGATGTTGCGAGCCAGTTCAAATTGTGTGGATTAGCATGCACTACCTTGGGTGGCCGGTGTGCAGCCACATTTAGCCCCAATACATGATGCCTTGCCTTGTGTGATTTCAACTACCATTCCAACATGATGCAAGCAGAAAGTTATGTGTTTTCTGCATCTGCACTTGTGTTATTAAGTGCCTACAATTTCCTAAACAAAGAAAATAAGAACAAAGATGTTGAGCTGACTGAGCTACATTACTGTTCCAAATAAATTATACAGACAGGCTTTGAAAACCATCTTAACAGTACCCAGGAAGTGAGGCACATGCCACAACAACAAACTTGTGGCAAGAGTGGCATATTTACATATGACATATTACTGCTTATGACAAAACAAATAGCTAGTTTATATACTTACAATATATTCATTTTTTCACCTGCCACTCATTTCTGTTGAAAACTTAAAATTTTCACATAATTCATTTTAGGACATGTTAATTTCAAGCATATTCTTTCTCAGAATCCAACTCTAATTGTAGTTGTTGCAAAACTTTGCATCTTTTTTATCTCACATTTGCCAAAGCATCCACAAAATTGTTTGCTATACATGCCTGGATACTAGCCCCAGACACACAGATACCAGGAGGAAAGAAAGTATTCTAATGCAGTGTCTGAAAGGATACTTTCACCTATATCACTCTGCCACATTCCATACTTCTTGAACCATTGCAGAGCATGCCTGAGGGCTGTCAAGACATGATTTTACATTGTTGTAAGTGGTTCTGAAAGCACTGTATTTATGCAAGGAAATGTTGCCATATGGCTGTAACCATGTAATATTTTACTAGCATTTTATACCTTTCTGATACTGAATTCTTTTGATTTGCATAATGGGATTCATTCCTAGGGCTCTTTGGGTATTTAGTTTATATGTTGTTAGCCTGGTGACCGATACACACAAATTACACTATATGCAACTAATGTAGCTACAGGTATTGCCATCTATCATTAAAGATAAATTAATTGTTAATGTTACTATTTTTACATATTTCATTAGTAGCTACTATCTTGCTAGACCAGAATTGTGTTTGCCTGCATTAAATATAAAAGAATAAAAACTTTTTAATGTAAAATGTTTCTATGATGGACTAAAAAGTATAAAATAATTTAGCTAATCCTTATGAAGGTTAAAACCACATATAGATTTCTAACTTCTTCTAAATTGCACTCAAACTTATAATTGGATATTTTTGACAAATAATAAATTACTAGTAAGATTGATGATGAAAAACATTGGGCGCATGCAACAGATAACTGATGCATTAAAAGCTCTACTAACAATATTATTGCACCGAAAATAATGTGAACTAATAAGTAAGTTCTTTCATTGATAGCTACTCTCTACACTTCTTATAGTTATGTATTGCATGCGCCCTATGTTTTTCATCATCAATCTTATTAGTAATTTAATAGCTATCAAAATTTCCAAGTTTAAGTTTGAATGCAGTTTAGAAGAAGTTAGAAATCTGTATGTTGTTTTATCCTTCATAAGGATTAGATAAATTATTTTATACTTTTTAGTCCATTATAAAAACATTTTACATTAAAAAGTTTTTTTATTTTATTATAATTTAATGCTTTTTAGGGTTATGTGAGTGAAAATTTGGAATTGATTATAAATACTTTGATTACATATTCACAGAGACATGTGATAAATTTCAGATTTA
This sequence comes from Vandiemenella viatica, assembly GCA_031002005.1. Lineage (NCBI taxonomy): Eukaryota > Metazoa > Arthropoda > Insecta > Orthoptera > Morabidae > Vandiemenella > Vandiemenella viatica. Next base: position 25,558,252 of record CM061921.1, read on the forward strand.
ATTCACTCTCTTTTCTTCTGATTATACCTGAAATAGAAAAACATTATATCTACATTTGAATAATACATCAAACTATTCAATTATTATTATTGAGAAATAAAATAATGAAGCAGGTGAAAATATTTTTTTATAAACTTTTATTTAAATATTAACAAATCAATGTCAGATCTGTTTTAGTCAAAATTTTAAATATATGACTCCATTGATGATGGTGAAGGTCTTAATTGTCGCATTTGGTCTATCTCCTTCATTGCATTTTCATTGCACAGTGTCTTGCCAGTGAGTTTCAAGCAATCGAACTCCACTATTCTTAATCCATCCAAAGATCTGACACGGCTTAGTGCGACATATGCCTGTCCTTTAGCAAATAGTGCAGGGCCAAGGTATACAAAAGCATGGTCCACTGTACATCCTTGCAGTTTATGGACTGTGCAGGCCCAGCATAGTATTAGCAGAAGTTATGTTCACTCAATTGTTCCATAGTTTCGAAGTCACAAAAACTGTATTGATTTTGGCTTGATTAAATGAATTCCATCTTTGTCAAAGTTGGTACGATTAGATGGAATTTCAGTATCGTAGATCTGATCACGGCGAAATAACAGCCAAACAATTTCAGTTATAATACCAATTGCACCATTTACAAGTCCTTGTTCTATATTAACATTCAAGCGAATCATCACTCTCGCTCTGTTGAAAATTTCTAATTCCTTTTGTAATCCTGCAGTCTTGTTGATATCTTCTGATACTATGTTGTACATGTTTACATTATCTGCATTCCTTGTCGCATTTATCAGAAGATCCTGAGACCGAATTCTGAAAACTCGCACTCCTTGGGCTCGATATCGGTCAAGGACAGCTGTGTTGTGTGCATCAACTTGTGCATGAGTTGGATATATGTGGATTGCTCTATCCAAATCAAAATCACCAGATGCCACTGTTAGCACTTTTGACACTAACAGAGCAAAATGTGGGGCCTTCAACTCACCAACATATAGAGCATTCAAGAGATCGGCAAATGTGTTGTTGCATGTTCTCTGTCAACTAAACAAGACTTAAGAGTCGCCACAAATGAGTTGCCGGAATGAATCATTCAGGTTGGTGAAATGTCTGAGCTCCTCGAATAGGTGGCAGCTCAATAAAATCCCTAAAAACCATAGTATTGATGCTACCAAAAGAGTTCAGTTTCCTTCTTTTTAAATTGTCGCAATCCACAATCAATCATTCACAACATTTCATATGGAACCATAAATCTCATTGATGAATAGAAATTCTATGTCCTTCCACTGATTTTGAAAGACTTTCAAATAGTTACCAGTGAGTGGCACCAGATTTCCTCAAATTTTTCCATCTTTCTCAACTGGTAATTTAAATAGTGTGTGTAGTGATGTTCCACCAACAAGTAGTGCAGCTACACTGGTCAATGCAGCAACTTTTACTGTCTTCTTACCATAACAGCGATTGACCTGTTCTTTTAGTGCATTAAATGTGAATGTTTTGCCAACTCCTGCATCTCCGGTAACAAACATTCTCACGCGATCCAGACTTCCATTCATTTGGTCCTGGATACTGTGAGTTATGGTGTTCAATAATTCTCACTGTCGTAAATTCATTGCAGCACACACATTCTGAAACTGTTCATTTGTCATTGTTTGTTCATAAACTTCATCTTCAAGTTCTGCTTCAACAATTTCTTCTGGATTTTCGAGAAGATTGAAAGTATATGCCTGATTAAAAGCAATCTCAGGTAGTCTATCTCTTGCATGGTGTATTTCAAGATATGTATTTGTATGTCTCAATTACTGTTCTCGAGCAAGAAAAGCCTCACTTGCATTATTATGCTCATCAATTAAGTCATCTTCAGAGCAAAATGGTACATATTGTATGAGCAGACTATAGAAATAATTTTCTGGGTCCGTTTGCATTTGAAAAAATGTCAATCGTACAATAGCTGGAACATTTCTGATGATCATTTTGGTGTTGTTTACTAAATTTATGAGTCTTTGGTTATTCTACCTTTTCCGTGTCAATGCTTTCTTCACTATCTGCTGCTTTCTTTGCATAAAATGACTCAAAATTCATTAAAAATTCAAGTAGACACATATCTTGAAAATTGTAACCCTGTTCTTGTTGTCTTTGGCGATTTGCATATCTCTCAAATAAGTTTGAGCAAAGTCGAACTGCTTCATTATCCTCAAATATCAACACTTGATATCGCTGATCCGGCTTTCTTGTATTCAAGAACACACACTTTCTGAACTGGAAGGAAGTGGCAGGTGACAAAGTCGATAAACACATTCGGACGCCAAAACTTGTCACTCTTTCAAAATCAACATGAATGATTTAAAGAGCTTCATTGCAATGTTGGTTTCATCTTGACAGATTTGACAGAAACCTTGAGCTACACTTAGGTGTACATCTGATGGTTCCATCTTCGAAATATATTTGGCAATGTAATGGGCAATAGATTCGTTTGATCTGCATGGTTGTATATCCATATTAACATTCCAAAACTTAAGAGTCTGTTGATTATAATTATTGACCCTTTTCTCATTTGTTGTTCGTTTTAAAGTGCAAAATCTTTCTCAATTTTGAATAAATTCGTTTGAACTCGGTGGTGCAATACGAGTTTGTTGACATGGGTCACGAGGAAAAGCAAATGAACATGTCTCAGAGTTGTTCTTTTAACATGAAAGCATATGGCGATGAATTTGGTTCAGTTTGATGAGTGTTCTTAAATCTTGATCTTCTTCTTTGCTTGGCAAGTGGCATGAGATCACTTGGTCGATGTACGCAATTCCTTCTTGAGTATCAAAAGATGGAGCATTTTCAGTCCATGCAACAAGGTGAATATGAGGAATTCCATGGTTGTGAAACTCAATTCAATACCAGAAATCAATGATTTTTCCACCAAGAAGCGCACCATTATGTTTAATCTGTGTTATGAAAGCATCAATCTGATGTGAAAAATGTCGGCTCAACACAACACATGCAATCAATAAAGCTTTGCGCATGTCAGTCCAGTTCAAATCATTACAGCTCAAATTAAGAAACCAAGTTGTAGGACCAAGACAATGAATAAATGCAATTAATTCATTATGAGTTTTTCGCCAATATGATGCAGATCCTCTGAGATTCTTTAAATATAAGTGAATATGTTCAACAATACCGCGTTGTCCACATGCAGCTCTGCCACATGCATTGATTGTCGACTGCAGTCTATGATATTCAAACATCGATAGTGTATAAAACAAATAATCTGTCCTTTGAAAATGAGTATCCGAGCCTAGAATTCGCTGCTGAAAATAATCCAGTGGAGTAATTTTCACCGAGCGCTTTTCGTTCAAGCCATTTTTGTCATAGGTGAAGAGATCCATTAAAATTCCTCTGCTTTTAACTCCCAATTTATATTCACAATATTGTCCTTAGTTTTTCGAACAATTTCTGTAATGTTTCTACTTTCTTTAAATTCGTCATTAACATCTGGCTGCTCATGATCAATTGGTACCATTACACGTGTTTGCACAGGAACGAATTGCAATACATTTACTATCTCAGGTTCTAGATCATTTTGTTCAGCAGAAACTCTATTGACACATATTAATGGAAGTGGTTCTGAATATTGTTGCATTGATACAATTCTTTCTTTTACAACAACATTGATTGCATTAACTGAAAATTGTGTAGGGGAGAGTGGGGGAAATACACGCACCTAAGGAAAAATCGATTTAAATTGTTCATTATATCTTTATATATCTACCAACACAAATGTATACCTTACTATGGACATTTCTCGACATATTCCAAATGATGGAATATAATTATGAACATTACCTTTATTTCTATGATTAATATAAAAAAAAGTGCAAATGCGTGGTATTCTCCACCCCATAGGGTAATGGCAAGCATGATATGAGGAAATAACACGCAATACAAACAATGCATAAAAATGGACAATACATGCTATTTTTGTTTTCTGTTAGTTTATTTTATTAATTACATATACTGAACAGTACATTATTGAAGGAAATCATGATGTTTTGTAAACTTTTCTTTTTATATAGGCGTGTAAAGAGTGCATTTTCTTCTACAGCAAACATCACACTGGTAATGTTTTAAAATGTTCCAGCCATTACATTCTTCATGGTTCTACCAAATACCCAAATCACATCGGTACCCTAGTTCTCCACCTTTCCCTTGGTATTTTTCGTTTTAATTCTTGTACACAGAGTAGCTTCAACAATCCCATACTTCTCTTAATTTTCTTCCTGATTTTGTAGCATCAAGACCCTTATGAAGCTCCTCTTAGGTCCATTTTATTTTCTGGTTTTTTTCTTTTATTATATCTAGTAATCTGAAGTATAAAAAAACTCTTTGGAATTGAAAATATAACCAAATAGTTTTATTATGAATGGGGAATACCACGTACTTGAAGAGCCACGTGCCAATACCCCAAAGTGTGTTCGAAGACTAACCTAAGCAGAACTCAGGTCTTAGTTCAATTACCTTGACAGATCTTCAATTAAATTAAATGTTACATCTAGGGCTAGTAGTTGATATGCAAAAAATTGCATTAAAGCAACTTATGGTAGCACTTACCTTGGAAATTATAGCTGACAAAAGTTACATCAAACACATTGAAAATAAACCTCACTTTACTACCGCAACAACGCAATCAGAAAATGTCTGGAGTGGGTGGCACTAGTTGTTACGCCTGCAGGAAGGGTTTAGCACCAACTGGGCAAAGCCTGTGCCATTCAAAATACGTAATTCAGCCTGCATGTGATTACCCACATGCGTGTATTTCCCCCGCTCTCCCCTACCTGCATTGGAATTTGTAGTTCGGCGGATAATATGAAGAAAATGGTCAAGAGTGTCGCATTTGATGATACATGCTTTTCTAATTTGAGCTCCAATTTTTTTCCATTTGGTCCGCATGAATGAGAATTGGTCAAATAAAACTTTTCATCATAATGCATGAGACCATATGCACTACCGGCAACTATCAAAATACCAACATCATGTTCAACGACCAATAAGTCTATCGAAGCACGAAGATTTAGGAAATTAATTCCATCATTTTCCCAATCGCATAAACTGCCATAGAAGGCACCATCTAAATCAATATATTCAAGAGAAAAGATATTGTGGAACATAAGGGTATCATGTCTTACAACATCAAGATTTCTGATCTCTAAATAGCCAAGGAAGCACCTGGTTGATTTTTAGTTTCCTTGTCAATCCATTCAAAAAATCTATCTCCTTCAAGAATCTAAACTGACTAGATTCCAGTTGAGAGCTATGCTTATTAACTATTTCATTTGCTCTTGCTTCTGCATGTCGTTGTGCGTCACTAGCAGGTCAAGAAGAGTGTGTGAACGAATTCACGATGGATCTTGTATGTGCCTCACATTCCTTATCATTAGTGCGTTCGACATTACGCTGATGTTCATAGACTTCTGTTGCTTGCTTCTGATTTTTGGCTAATCTTGCAGACTGATCTGGTTCCAATTCCTATTGAAGTGCTGCAAGTCGCTTTTGCATCTGCTTTTCTAAGCGTTGCTTGCATTGAGTGGCTATCTCCTTTACCATAAGAGAAACTTTTTGCTGTGTCCGCACAGCAGCCGAAACATCAACAGGGCGGAAGGGCGGTCACTTTGAGACGATCAAGTGAGAACCGCTCCAAGATGAGCTGCGCAGAGTCCAAGGAAGAAACCGAACGTAGACCAAGGCGCACACTCATCCGAGTCCAATATGCGATGTACAGAGTCAAAAGGAGTAACCGAACGTAAACCGTGATGCGTGATGGTCAGAGTCCAATATGCAATGCACAGAGTCCAAAGGAGGAACTGAACATAAACTAAGATGCGCGCTAGTCAGAGCCCAATAGGAGATGCACGGAGAGACAGAAGCGAAACTGAGTAGAAGTGAACACAGCACTGTCCTAAGTGGGACCTTGAGGCTGTATTTATACTAGGCAAGTCACTTCTGAATGGCCGCGGCGGAAACCCTGCTATATGGTGGCAATAGTTGGCCTGTTGCTAGTGCCGACTATCGGTTGTTCACCTCCATCTCTTCTTCCTGGCATGTAATAGTGTTGGGCCGGGATACCAGACTTATCTATCAGGAAGGCTGTCTAGTGTTAGAAATCTGCTTGAGAATAGGAGAAATAAAAATTAACTGAACACTAAATAATATCATAACGACTGATCCTTCAACTGCACCATTTATTCAATGGGTTTCCTGTAATTTTAACACTTTATTGATAGAGAAATCAAAATAAAACAGCTGACTGCTCTCTATATTCTTTATATCTCGCTGTGGCATTGTGACAACTGTTCCTTGTCGGACAGGTAAAGCCCAAAGCGAGTTAGTTTTACCAGAATTTTCCAGGCAACTTACAACTGCACTATTTAATCAGTGGGTTTCCTTTAATTTTTATACTGCATGGATATAGAAATCAGAATAAAACCGCTGACTGCTCTCTATACTCTTTTGATCACGCTGTGGCAATGCGACGACTGTTCCTAGCCGGACAGGCAAAGCTCGAAGCGAGTTAGTTTTTCCCGAATTTTCCAGGCAACTTATGCAATTTTTCTTTCTTTAAAAACTTTATTCGGATTGTTAAGAACATTAAAAAAAATTAGCCAAATTAGTACACAGAAAAAAAAATAATTTTAGTTTTCTCCAAATTTTCAAAGAGCAACTTTTACAATTTTTCATCAATTAAAAACCATATTCGCACCATTACAATCATTAAAAAAAATTAACCAAATCATTACACAGAAAAAAAACTTTGTTTCCTCGAAATTTTCCAATTTTTCAGTGCAACTTTTCCATTTTTTCATAACTAGAAACCTTATTCCAACTATTATGAACATTTAAAAAAATTAGTCAGATCGGTCCATAGAGAAGAGTACTTTCAGTTTTTCCTGAATTTTTAAATTTTCTGGACAACTTTTCACATTTTCATGCATTATCACCCAGTTCTGAGCTATAGTCTAAATTTCAAGTCTCTAGCTTCACCCAGACAAAGCCCAAAGTGAGTTAGTTTTTCCAGAATTTTTCAGGCAACTTTTCCAATTTTTCTTTGTTTAAAAACCTTATTCGGACTATTAAGAACATTTTAAAAAATTAGCCAAATTGGTACAAAGAAAAAAAATAATTTCAGTTTTCTCCAAATTTTCCAATTTTCCGGGCAATGTTTCCAATTTTTCCTTAACTAAAAACCTTATTCATACTATTAAAAACATTTCAGAAAAAATAACCAAATCTATACACAGAGAAAAAAGACTTTCAGTTTCCTCCAAATTTTCCAATTTTCCGGGTAACTTTTCCAATTTTTCACTAACCAAAAACCTTATTCAGACTATTATGAACCTTTAAGAAAAATTAGCCAAATCAGTCCATAGAAAGAGTACTTTCATTTTCCTCCAAATTTTCCAATTTTCTGGGAAAAATTTTTCATTAACTAAAAACCTTATTCCAACTATTACAAACATTTAAAAAACATTAGCCAAAGTAGTCCATAGAAAAGAGTACTTTCAGTTTTTCCCTCATTTTCAAATAATCCACACAATTGTTCCAATTTTTTTCATATTTTCATGCTGTGTCATCCAGTTCTGAACTATGGTCAAAATTTCAAGTCTCTAGCCCATCAAGAAGTTAGTTTAAAATCAATTACTAAATTCCAACCAGACAGACAAAGCCGAAAGCGAGTTCATAAAAACATTTTAAAATAAAAAAGCTTAATAAAATTCTTCACTAAAAGACATTGTATTCGATAATATTATGATATTACTAACACTCATATAAGGGATATCTCTTAACTCAATGTGCTAAGATGCAATTCTATGCAGGATGCTAAATTTGATTTTATCTGGTTCTAGTTGCAGTGTTAGAGCAAAGGTTAACATGATCAGGAAAGTAAGAAAAGTAAGTACATTTATTTTCATACCATTATATTATACAGCACAGATCTGAGTTAAATCTGAAACATCTTGTGCAAATGGAGTAAGTCCATTCTTACCGCTCTGTCAGTTGTAATGCTCCCATTGGAAGGAACACTATACAGTGTCAGAAATGGTTTTCATCCTTTCCCTGATGATCTTCATACATAACACTCTTGATACAATATACCCCATGCTCACTCATCATACATGATTAAAGATTGATTTAAAACTACAATTAGAGACAGTAATGGGCTTCTCTGCTTCCGTCACTTCACTGGAATAATTTTGTTCATTGAAGCAGAATTGACCTGTTTTTCATCTTAATAACACAAATGTTTTATCATAAAATCACAAGGCCAAATTCAAAGCATGTTACTCATCTATGTACTAACAGTGCATACTGACAGCCTATGTCATGTTATTTCAATTATATACTGAATTGCGAAAAGTCATAGGATAGTAAGGTGCAAATATGCAGATGGCTGTTGCACAATGGAAGAATCTTATAAATGTGCCATGCAGTGTCAGGACTCTCATAAGCTGTGTTACAAATTTTCTAAAGATGATTATGGTCACATAACAAAACTTAACTGACTCTGAATGTGAAATGGTAGTTGACTCTAGATACATTGGGCATTCCATATTGGAAATTATTCATGAATTCCTCGATCTATAGTGTCAAGAGTGTGCCATATACATGTAATTTCTGGCATTACCTCACACTGTGGACAATACAGAGACTCAACACATCTACTTAGTGACCAGTACCAGTGACATCCATGTCAAGGTGCCAGTATTGACAGAGAGGCAGTACTGCATCAAAGAACACACAATGTGATACTTACAAAAGATGTGTCCATATGAACAGTGCAGCAAATTTTGGCATTGATGTGATGTGGTTGAAGTAGACTGATATGATTTCTTCTGCTAATAAAATGGCTGCAGTGTATCTCCTAGACTTGCAAAGATAGCGGTAGGACTCTAGAAGTCTGGAAAAAAGGTGGCCTGGTCACATGAGTCATCACTCGAGTTGATATGAGTTGTTGGTAGGGCTCAAGAGTGCCATGAGTCTATGGACCCAGGTTGTCAGCAATGCATTGTGCAAACTGTTGGTGGCACTTTACTGGTATGGGCTATGTTTACATGGTATGGACTGGGACCCTGGTCAAATGGAACTGACCAATCACTGCAAATATTTACGTTCAGGTGCTTTTAGACCTTTTGCGTGTTCTCACATAGCAATGGACTTTGCAGGAGGACAATCCACCTTGTCATTGGGGCAAAATTGTTCATCAATGGTTTGAAGAGGTTTCAGGACTATGATTTGGCCATCAAGATCACAAGACATGAATCCAGTGAAACATATCTGAGACTTGATCAGCAACACTTTTGCAGTTATGGATGGCTATAGAGAAGCATGGCTGAACATTTCTTGTTGAGTCACTGCACTTTGATGTGCAAAAGGGGATCCCACACAAATCCCATGACTTTTGTCACTTCAGAGTATGATCTACCGCCTGTTATGTAAATCTCCAATCTTAAATAGATTAGAGAGGACCAAATTCCTTGTCTCCAGTCCTCTCCCACCTCTACTCATCTTGATGTCTAAGAAAGATTAACCAGAAAAACATGGAATTTATTTTCTATTTGTAGGCATTTAAGGTAGTAATATTGTAAGTAAATGGAGTTAAATAGCTATCTGTCAACAAATCTTTTACTTATTATAAGTTACTTTCCTGCTGAAAGCATAGTCATTATCCAGCTTGATGAAGCATTGCCATAAAATCTGGGATAAACAGGTGACAGAAATTCACCTAATTCAGGTCTCAGGAGACATTCTTCTAATTTCTATTTACTTCATGTTTCTTCCTACTGTGAATAATTGAATATAGTTTTAGCTACATGCATAAATTATTCCTTAAACTTCAGTATCATTATTTACCATCTTTTCAATTATTTTATTGAACTGGTAGAGTCTTAAACTTTAAGAACTGAATGAGCTTCATTCTACGTTGTCTATTTGTACAAGATATTTCTATAAATGAGAAGTTTCCTCAATCAAAGTTTGTACCATTCCTGGATCTATGGACTGTGTTACCACTCCATAGTAACACTCTGGGAAGATAAACTGGGCTGGTTTCCCTTTGCCTTTCCCATGGCATCTCTGTCTTCAATGTTATGTTCCACCATGAGTTTTCATCAGTAGTTTCCCAAAATAGTTCATGATGGAAGATTGTGTATGTGCAATCCCTTACTAAAATTTAGCATTTTATTTAAATTCTACCCTCTTGAACTCTTTCAGTCAAAATTCACTGAAAGCCATTGTTTGTATACATATGAACACAATGAATCAGTTTGTCATAAATAGGAGTTTTTCATCCATACTAATATTATAAAAGTGAAAGTAACTCTGTCTGTCAGTCTGTTTGTTATGTTTCTTGGGATAAATGGCTAATCTGGTCATTTTAAGAATTGTTTTTGATCGTATAAGCCACACATGGAAGGCTGATTTTTGGGAATCCATGTTAAACTGTAAATCCCACAAATTTAGGTGAGCAATGGGTCGCAAATTGTGGGCGGTCTAACAAAGCAGTACGTGTACACTTTTTTTATGCTATATTGATCACTCAGGATTTGTTTCTCTCCCAGTCAGCCTATGCATTATCAGTACTAAACTATACTAATATTATAATTGTGAAAGTAAATCTGTCTGTTTCTTACATTTCTTGGGCTGAACAGCTAATAGGATTGTGGTGAAATTTGACAAAAAGATGCTATTTGCCATTAGGAAGGACATAGGATACTTTATTCTGTATAAATAATACATATCGTCATATAATTTTGAAAAATTACTGAACAGCGATTAACAGGTGCATAGGATGTGTAAGTCTCTGTAGGACATTCTGGTATAGTGGTCTGGTAGCTTAGTGGTTAATGCGCTGGATTACCAATGTTAGGATTGTGGTCTCCGATTCAAGTCCCGGTGGAAGCAAATATTTTTAAGATTTTTTTTTGATTGTATAAGCCACACATGGACGGCCAGTTTTTGGAATTCCATGTTAAACTCTAAATCACTCAAATTCAGGCGAGCAATGCATGGCAAATAATGGGCAGACTAACAATGCTGTTCATGAACATTTTTTTATGCTGTATTGATCACTTTGTGTCTCCAGCCTATGCATTATCTGCACTAATAATATTATAAAACTGAAAGTAATTTTATGTATTTTTTTACGTTTTGTCAACCAAATGTGTATACCAATATTGATGGTATTTGAAAAGGAAATATTTTGCGTCTATAGGAAGGACACAGGACATATTTTGCGGTATCAATAACAGTTTATATCTCAAAATTTTGAGAACATATCAAAAGGTGGCAAACAGGTGTAAGGTTAAGTTGGTTGATCAAGCTTTGCTTCTTGCGTAGTCTGTTAGTGTATGATAAGTTAATAATTTTTTTTTAGTGATTAAACTTATTATTTAGTATAGATGTCATTTTTCTGTACACTGTTATTTTACTTTGTGCCTGCCGAAACATTTCTGGCATCAGTTCATTTTGTCTTCATTTTTGACATGCCTAGCAGGCATAAACCTGACATAAGGTGGAGTTCTAGAAGAGCACGAGCATCTGAAGTTATTAGGACCCCCCCCCCCCCCCCCCCCCCCCCCCCCACACACACACACACATCCCCGCATCTTCGTCTGTTTCTGTTTTTCTATTTTTAAATATGTTGGAAATTGATTCTCTTTATGAGACAGGTTTGACGGTATCAATATATAGCGATAGCTTTCGTGTCATATTATGCCATCTCGGTGTTGTTTGCGACAAATCTTACGTTACTTACAGCATTCTATACCCAATTTGGATAGTGAAATTCTAAGTCAACACGTACGAAGTGGCGGGTACCAGCTAGTATTTCAATACATGCAAACAAACATTTGCAATAGCATATTATTTTACTTATACAAATGTTTTATAGTTGTATAAAGAAGAAAACCTTATCTTTTATTACACTGATTAAGAAAGTAATTAATGGCTGTATATTGGGACTCTAATGTTCTTTCAAATAGCAGAAAATCTTAATTGAGTTAATTTAATCTTGTTATTCTAACAGGATGACAATAAATTGCAATTGCCTGTCTGGACAAAAGAAGTTTTTCCTGTAAAAATGAAAATGCTTGCTGCAAGAAGTCTAGCACTCTTTTCTGAAACTAAAGTGATGAGACGGCTTAATGGTGGTACGTGTGCTGTACAATGTTATATCTTTTTTTCTGTAATTTTGACATAACAGGGTTATAAATTAATGCTTTTATTTTATTTTACAGGTCCATTGGCAAAACAAATCACTTACAATATGCTTTCAAAAACAAAAAATACTTTGAAGCCAAGCTTTAAGTTATTTATTTATTCTGTGCATGATATTACTATTATAAATGTTTTGCGGGCATTTGGATTTACAAAGCTTTTGAAGCCTGAGTATGGTGCATCACTATTTATAGAGCTTCATTATTCCACTGAGAATGAGCACGAAGTTAAGGTTAGTTATTATCACACCATTTTTATTTCAATAAGCACGTAACTATTAAGCATGGTCAAAAAAATTACACATGTTGGTATTCCATGGTTTCCTGTTTATAGCGAAGATACCAAAAGCTTATTCTCCCTGCTGGCAATTGTTGTTTCTCATGCTCATTTGGAATCAATTATATGAGCTTTAAATATTTTAGATCTTTTATAATAAAAGCCGATTGCATGAATTGCAACCTGGCCAACATAAATCTGAAAACCACTTTCTTTTCATCACTTCAAAGTTCAATAGGCACTCCAAGAAACAAATTTCTACCAATGCCGTCATTTCAGTATCTCTCTCTCACTTTCATTCATCTATATTTGGTGATTTGTGGTCAGGATTTAATACAAATGTGGCCACAATGAGTAACAGTACCATTATGTTCTCAGAGTTAAGTTTGCAAAATTCTAAAACCATGATATTGCAATGGCAATAAAATTGTAAAAACTTTGCTAAAATTCCTCTTAATTTTAAGGTAATTACTTACACTTTTGATCTATATGTTCAGTTTCATAAATTCAGGAATTGTGTTGATCTTGTAACATAGGAAAATGAACATGGCACCGGTAATAGTAAACATTAGTGACCAGTCTTGTAAAAAATCTTTTAAAATTATGGAAAAGTGTTCTGTTTGTAAAAAATCAGATGCTGATGGAAGCTTGAAGTGTCATGCATGTGAAATTAAAACAAAAAATCTTAACACAGTGACAATACGCTCGAAATCAAAGGATTTAAAATCGCTGCTGACATAATTCAGCACCTTAAAGAGATTATTTCAAGTCAAGATGAAATCATTAGACTTCTTAAGGAAGAAATCAATGATATTAAGGAAAAAGTGAAATATATAACTCATCCTGTAGGTGCGGAAGCAAACTGTGAAAAATGGACACATGTTAATGGCCAGCGTAGCATTAACTATACATCAAAGAAGACATTGAATAACAAAGTGAAACTTTCCAAAAGTTTGTGTTAAGCTTGGAAAGTGATGTGCAGTTAGACAAAATTCAGATCAAAACTAAAAGATGTGCATCAAACATGCAGAAAAGTAAAACACTGAACAGTGTTTCGAAATGTAAACATGACAATAATTGTAAGATTCTACTTTTGTGTGATAGCCAAGGCAGAGATTGCTCAAAAATGTTAAGAGAGAAATTAGGCTCTTCTTACAGTATAGAATCAATAATCAAGCCAAACACTCCCATCAAAGAAGTGACTAAAAACATTGATAAATTGAGCCAAGGCTACAGTTACAAAGACTGTGTAGTAGTAATGGCAGGAACAAACAACGTAGAAGATAGCTATAAAGATCTTTGCAGTGCGCTAAATTCTGTTACATCCTCTGTTAATGTATTAAGCAAAAAAAGTAATGTAATTTTACATCCAATTCCACTCAGATATGATGTCCCGAATTTAAACTTGAAAATTGAATCAGCTAATAAATACTTCTGGAAGTCCATCAACTTAAGAAAAAATCTCAACAGTGATTGAGTCAGTATTAATTTTGAGATTGGATGATTGAACAGCAGACAATTTATAAGTCATGGGCTGCACATGAACAAATTTGGAAAAGAACATGTATGCAACAGAATTGTGGAGTTAATTACAGAAAATTAATATGTATACAAGAAGGAAACTTCCAAGAAGCAAGTGAAACAAACTTTACTAGACAGTTGGGTTTATAGAAGACCAAAGAATAGTGACAACTTCATTGTATCCTCCAAAATCATGGGGGCAAATGAGAGCTGAAACAAAATCTCTTCAAGAAAGTGTGAATAAAGTATATGACCATCCAGAAGAAGAAAAACCAGTGGTTCAAGCTAGCAACATACAAGACAAAACAACAGATTTTTTTTAGGGTAAGTGAATCATTAGAAATGCCATTAGAAATCTGCAAGGGACCCCAAACATTAAATTAAAAACCAAGCAATTTGGAACTGTTTATTCTGCATCATAATGTTCAATCACTTACCAATAAGTTAACAGATTTTAAAGTACTACTACAGTATAGGCTAAATCTTGATGTAATATGTATCACAGAACACTAGTTAAGTGGTGATGAAATGAATTTGGTTTCATTACCAGGATACAAACTAGCCAGCTGTTTCTGCAGAAAAACTTCTAAACATGGAGGTACTGCTATTTTTGTCAAGTAACACATTAAATGTCAAAATATCTTAAAATGCATTAAACTCTCTGTAGAGAAGAATTTTGAAGCTTGTGCAGTTCTTTTGCTTGAAACCAACATAGTAATTATAAATATCTATATACCACCAGATACAAAATTTTCAACTTTCCTTACCCAGTTGGAATCATTACTAAATAATGGGACTACACCAAATAAAATATTAGTGCTTTGTAGTGATTTCAATATTAACTTCCTCCTAGACAGTAGTGAGAAATCAGATTTATTGACTATGGTCAAATCTTTCAACTTAATACCGAAAATAGACTCTCCAACCAGGATATCAAACTACCATAATACTCTTCCTGGCCAGGTATTTGTAAAAAAAAAAACAAAAAAAAAACAAGTCTCTTCTCACAAGGGGAAGTAATAAGTAAGGGCTACAGTGACTATGATGCACAACTCATATCACTGAAAATAAAAAAAAGTAAAAACACAAATTGTAAAAATATTGTTTATCGGAGAAATTTTTGTGAGGATAACATATGCTTCTTTAGCTTGCTTCTGTCAAATGAATCCTGGAAAGATGTCTATGATCAAATAGATGCAAATGACATCTTTAATGTATTTCACAGTGCTTTTCTACACTACTTCAACCTGGCTTTTCCCAAAAAGAGGAAATTTGTGGCAGAAAGAACTAGTAAAAACTGGGTTACCACAGGCATATAAATATCGGGAGAACGAAACTGTTTTTTACAGAATTACTGTGAACAAAACCAAGTGAATTAAAATTTTCCAAACTATGTTAAAAACTATAAGAAAATTTATAAAAGAGTAATTTGACAAGCAAAAATTATGGCAAATGATAATCATATAAAAAACTCTTCCAACAAAACCAAAGCAATGTGGCATATTATTAGACAACAAACTGAAAGTGCAAAAACTGAAAGAAAGAACATCAAATTATGTACTAATAATTCAATAATTAGTGACCCCAAAGTTATAGCTGAAGAATTCAATAAATATTTTACTTCTTTGTCTGAAAAATTAATTAAAACTAACTGCAATAAGCAAACTAAGGATGTTCCCAGTCTTTCCACAATATCTAGTGCCACAATGTATCTAACTGAAACAAATCCTGATGAAATTAACAAAAATCATAATGACATTAAAAAATATTTATTCATGTGGACTAGATGAGGTCCCAGATTTCATATTAAAAACCTGTGCTAATTATGTAGCTGCCCCTCTGGCAAAAATCTTTAACATATCTGCACCAACTGGAACTTTTCCTGAAGTACTCATCAATGCAATAGTGACTCCACTGTAAAAAAAAAAAAAAAAAAAAAAAAAAAAAAAAAAAAAAAGAGGTCCTTTTGATCAGTTGGCAAATTATAGGCCTCTATCCCAATCAAGTGTTTTTTTTTTCAGAAATATTAGAAAAACTCTTCCTTGACAGACTCCTTAAGTTTATCAATTAATATGCATTACTTTCTACCCAGCAGCATGGATTCAGGAAAAATAAATCTAGTCATACAGCAATCTTTGAATTCTTAAATTCTGTTTTAAAAGCTTTGGATTGAAATAATATGGCTACAGGTATTTTCCTATACCTATAAAAGACATTTAATGTAATAGATCATGGTATACTATTAACTAAACTAAAAAAAATGGGAATAATGGGGAATGCAAAAAACTGGATAAAATCGTACCTTGAAAACCGTAAACAAAGAGTGTCTGTTGACTATGAAACAAGAAACCAGAAAAATTGTAGAAAGGAAAAATTTACCTAAGATGAACAGTTTGTCAAGTATGGTGTACCTTAAGGTATGGTGTTAGGACCTTTTTGTTTCTAATTTATATAAATGATCTCACTGAGAATATCGATCCAAAAGATGCAGTTCAGTTTGCAGATGACACAAGTGTTTTATTCACCTTCCCAAACATTAAAAACTTAGAATTAACAGCAAATAAAACCATGAGTGAGTTGAAAAACTGGTTTGATGCAAACAATCTAATCTTGAATGAGGAAAAAACAGTGTGTTTGAATTTTTGTTTATCTCATTCTGCTAACAAAAACAATATTCAAGTGAACATTAGTGAAAAAGAACTAAAAAATGTAGATGAAACCAAATTCTTGGGATTATGGGTACAACAGAACATGAAATGGGATGTTCACACAAGGAAATTAGCTAAAAGACCGTCTACAGTGTGCTGTGGACTGAGAATTCTTAGGGATACCAATAGTATTAGTACAGTAATGCAAGTATACTATGCTCATTTCCACTCACTGGTCAGAAATGGAATTATTTTCTGGGGTAGCTCATCACAAAGCACTGATATCTTTAGAATACAAAAGAGCAGTGGGAACTATATGCCACCTAAAAAGACTAGAATCGTGTAGAACACCTTTCATAAACCTTGTCGTTCTAAATGTTCCATGACTGTTCATCTATGAAATAGTTCTTTTCACAAGAGAGTACCTCCTAAGAAACAATAAACTAATAAAAAATGATATGGTACATAATTTCCTCACTAGAGGACATTCAGATATCCACAAAACGTTATGCAGGACTACTATATATCAAAAAAGTATTTTAAATCCAGGAATAACATTCTATAATAAAATACCAGAAGTAAAAAATGCTTCCTGTAGCTCATTTGAAATAAAACTAAAGGCATTTCTTGTGAGGCACAGTTTTTACTCTATTAGTGAATACATGAACTCATAAAAAATGGGTTTTAGGATTTCTTAAAATTTTGTTTTCATGACTATTGTATTGTTAAATTCTCTTCATGTACACTTGTTTGTCATTGTATTATCAATCAAGTATATATGTCCCATCATGTCATAATAATATGTAACATCTAATCATCAAAATGATTTATCCAATCTGAAATGTTTACCTGTCTATAAATTGACTAAATGGATCAATAAAAAATCTAATCTAAAATATTCACCACATGCTTATATCAAAATAATGACATAATCAACAACAAGGTCAGAACAAGCAAAAGGATCAGGTTTCAGAGAGAAGAAAAGAATGACAGTTGTTTAAATAGATAAACTAACTTTAATTATTGCATTGTATTGTCCATACCTAGAGTTCATAAATGAAGCTTAAGTAATTTTTTTGAATGATAATATATATGATTTTTTAAATAAAACATTTAGAGGATTGAAAATAAAACCAAATGGAAGCTAAAATTAAATAAAGTGATAATACAGTAACAGGTTAAAATTGAAATTAAACGAAAAGGGTGAAAAACAGAATTTTTGTGTTTAACCTTAAAGGCTACTTCATTGAAATGTGTAAAATGAGAATTTAGAAATATGTATTTGTTAAAAGTGAGACATGAAAATTTAAATAAAGTATTACATTCAAGAAGAATATTATAAATCTCATTTTAAACTATAATTAAATAAGAGAGTTATGACTAATAGAAATTATTTATATCCTTGATAATAAAACAGGCGTGAGATGCCATAATATTAATTCATTTTTAACAGCTAAATAAAATTATCCTCAGAACAAATTCTTATACTAAATTAAACAGAAAAGAAAATTGAAACTGCTTATACATATAACTCTACAGGTGAACTAAGAATTTTTATAGTTACAGATAAATAATTAAAATAATCATCCCTTATATTTCAGAAATTAACAACTGCTAAACAACGAGTTATAGGAGGAAATCTGTCATAGATTAAAGTTCTTAAAATAAACTCTCCTACAGTGTAGTAAAGTTTCAGGAAGTTCTCAATGAAAATAAGGATAGGTGATTTTGAAAATTTTGTTCCTACTCTATAATACTATATACACCCACTATTTTGTTCCTACAGGCCAGTCAATCAAGGAAGCTCCTGTGCAACACTTTGTTTCATGACTGAGAAATAGCAAACACTTTGAACTTTCTCCATCATGTAACTTTTGGAACTTAGAATATTTTCTGCTTGTTCACAGTTAGGAGATATTTTAACCAAGAAGAGGAACTTAGAATTTATTCCAGTTATTAAAATACCACAATGGTCTTTTTTTATCTGAGTTGAACAGTATTAAAGATTTATGAACATTTATGTAAGCAGATTTTTTGCAATATTCAGCTTAGGATTTAGAGGTCCAATGAAATCTTAGAAGGTGTACAATGTAATCTGATACCAGTTTTAAATTCCAAGACTTTGAAGAATGTGTTAAGTGATATTTAGTAGAGACTTTTACTTCCATGAAGCACCTCCAACTATTATCTCTTGCAGTATAAAAATGCAAGCAGATTGGTGACCATATTCAAGATTATGAACCATCTTTAATATTTCATTCTATTTAATAATGTCAAATGCTTTTTCTGAATTCATCAACCCCATGAAATTCTTCTTTCCTTTTGATCCCTCTTTTTAAAATTAATCATAGCTCCACAACAGTTTTATTTGTACTCTATCTTTTCACTTTCATTTATAGCTGGATAGTTTATAGTTCATAATTTTGATGCCTGACAATAAATCTCCTCCCTGGGGTACATAAAGATTCCTTCACTTGGGGTCAGACTTCACAACACCTCTGAGTTCTTGCTACCCTAGGTTGTGGATCACACATACATTTTCTAGCTTCTACCATTTGCTGGATATGATGCTTATATATATCAGAGTTGGTGGGGTCTATTTTGAAGGAGACTATCAAGCAAACAACAACTGTGTGTGTGTGTTTTTTTTTCCAGCTGACTGGTCACCCGTAAAAATTATGCAACAACTATCCCCCCCCCCCCCCTTTTCTGCTTCATCTTCACTAATGTTTGATCAAATCTCATATCTTATGTCATGTTGTATTTATTTTTATATGTAAGTCAGTAACTGATTTTCAAAGAAAAATGTATGATTTAACTTCATATTGTAAATGATAATTTAAATTCACAGATGCTATACCTGCATAACACATCCACAGCAGTACCAGAACAACTTGAAATTCCTGGATGTCCATCTACGTGTTACCTAAGCAAATTTGTCTCTTTAATGGAGCCTTCATTTCCTGACAACTGGGATATGGAGTGCATGAAGTAAATGTCATATCAATTTCTTCACATTCATATTCCAATTATTTGATGCATTCCATTTCATATATCTTGGAAGAATGCAAGTTTGTATCAAGAATGGAAAGAAATTAACCAGTGTGATATTTTATTTTTATATTACTGTTACAGCCTGTATATAAACATTTTTATATTTTAAAGAAATTTTTCAAAAAAAGACACTATCAGTGTTTTTCTTCTCCAATTTAAAAAAAAAAAAAAAAAAAAAAAAATGGAAGAAATCAGGAAAAAACAAAAAATTATTTACAGTTACTTTCCCTCTCACTTTAATTAGTAATATTATTTTGGCTTTATGCCTTGTTGACATTGGGATCATTAGAGGTGGGAAAGTATGGTAGCCGAGGAAGGGGAAATAATTTTGCCATTGCCTTTGGATGAAACCACCCCCGCATTTGCCTGCAGTGATTTTGGGAAGCCAATGAAAACCGAAATCTGGATGGCTGGACAGGTATTCAAACCGACATCCTCTCAAATGTGAGCTCTCTTTAAAATAATCTGGAAACCAATCGAGTTTTACACACCTTTTATGTGTATATTTATTTATATAAATAAATTGTTTACGGGTTTATGTTATTAATATGTATATTATGATTACATCAATATAACAAAGGAAAAAGATTGTCCAGTTTAATCCATTTGGGGTTTTAGAGATGGAATGGTGGAGACGGATTTTAGCAGTCCCTTTCACGATGTCAGCATTAAGCAATGAGGTGGCATGGTTAGCACGACACTCTATACGTATATTCCTCTGCACTCACTGGATTGCCTGGAGTTCCAGTCGAAACATTTATCTTCAATAAAACAAAATCTTTGTTGTTGACAGACTCTGCATCATTACAGTTATTAAATCTCTTCCAGAGATTCTTTTGTCTTTAATATCCAAAAACAAAGTACATCCACTACTTTAAACTAGAAAATTATAGCTTCTACTTTATGAACCACATCGGTTACATCCTAAGCCATAGAACTTTTAATCATAGTAAATTTTAATATGTACTGTAATTGTTTCTCTAATAGCAAAATTATAAAAAGTGTTTGGTATAGCAAAATTAATACACTTGTAACTTAACATTGGCCATAATGTCCCAACAATCCTATCCATCTCCCATCAACAGCTTTTCATAAAAATAACCTCATGTTGCAGAGGGTTGTTCAAAATACTGGACAGGAGACACCATTAGTAGCTTTTGTTGACCAAGACTTAAGATTTTCATTCACTCTTGTACTTAGTTTGGATAGTCCTGTGATGCTATTGTTGTATTCATTGCCTTCAAGCTTATTACAGTGTTTTCTGTAATTACCTTCTTTCTTTGTTTAAATTTAGTATTGGAGATCAAATGCTTTCAGTTGGATTTCCAATATTTTTTCATATTGAAATCATCATCATCAGTCTTTTAACTCATTTCATAGCATTATGACTCCAAAGGATTTTTCACACTATTTGTGACAGTCTTGATTATGCATTGCCACTATATATGATTTTAAGCTTTCTTGAGACCCTGCTGATGATCAATCTATGTGCTCGCTGTCCATCCTCATGGTGTTCACATTTATCCATTAAATTACTGATCAAGTCAATTCAGGTATTCTGATCCATATTTCTCATTTTTTACGATTAAAGACCTTAGCTGATTTAAACAAAACATCTGAACCACTTCCATACATTGCAGTCAATCCCTGAATAACTTGTCCTACTTTCTTGGAATCTGCTTACAGATTTCCTCATCTGTAAACCTGTTTTCTTCATAGTAGGTAATGATGTCACTGCTATGGCTCAAATGCATGTAATCTGCATATAACACCTTAAAAAAACCTTTAAAATCTGTCGAAATGTAGACATTGAAATAAAAATAATTCTTTATATTACTATTCACTGAAACAAGTTATTAGTCTGTTAATGCTCTCCTGCTTCATATTATTAACAATTTTGAATCAATCATTTAGTCAGTCAATTGCAGAAAGAATTTAAAGCTGTACAGTTTCTATTTTTTTAAATTTCATACATTTTTTCACCAGTTGGAAGGAGATGGATTTGAGTGAGTAACCTTGTAGCAATTCCTTACAGGTTTTGGAGACTTTAAGTGCCCCAAATTTAGATGGAAAATTACTCTCTCCACCCATACACTTCTTTAACATGATCCTTGAAGTTGAATGGTTTGTTTCAATAGATGATTGTCCAAACAATTGAGGTAACTGTTAAGATATTTCTATTGTCAATATTCACAGTGTTCTAATACAGGTGTCATGGTGGTAGTTTAATAATTTTAGAACACAGTCATGTGCCTCTTCAGTTAAATTCAACTTTCCTCAATTTTTATAAGCTTCCTACTGTTGTATAGCTCCTTGTAATTGTTTAGCTCATATTGTGAAAGCTGCTTATAGGTAATCAATTGATTGAAAGTGAGGTGTAACAGTCCATCTGTTTTCCACTGTTAATGAGTTTTTATTGAAATACTTCTAAAATAATGCAAATTGTTTAGAGAAATTTTGAAGCAGTCAGGTTTTCAGATGGTGACAAAAGTAATTGTACTTCTCTTGGCAATAAGCCCTATGCATTTCAACAGATCTAATTTTTCATTGCCTTTGTTAACATGTACCTACTAAACTTGATAATATAGGCATAGCAATTTACTTTCCAGTATAAAGATCATCCTAAAACAATGCAAATGTTTAAAATTTATTCGTTTTCCTCATTTTTGATCATACCTCTCAGCTTAAGTTTGATTTTTAACTTGGGTTGCCTTTCAAAACAGTTTCCTTCATGTAACTTGTATGAGCATTTCTTTCATTGATGCAAATAATTCTGGAATGCATTCTGAATTACAACTATGGTAATCAAAATAAATTTTTGAATCTTCCATTTTTCTGGTTCAATTGGCTCCAAAACTATCAAACTGAAAAATTTCACAAGCACAAAACTGAAAAGAGATCCATGTGTTATTATACTGTATCACTGTTTCCTTTGCCCATGTCATAGACTTTATACCATCTGACTACTTCCTTAAAAAGTCACTTTCTTTTTAAACAAAATAGGTAGTATGAGCAGAATCATGATAAGAAATAAGATCTTTCCAATAAAAAAGATGGCTAATTAAACTTTTACCTTTCAACTATCCTATCATTTTTATATAGGATTACCTAATCACTATGTTGATTCTGGTTTCATTTCCATATCATAATTGTGTAAGTTCATGAACTATTACCCTATTTTTAGATTTAGAATTCCCAAATAGGTGATCAATCAGGTATTAACATATTTGAACCTTTTTTTCCTTTTTACAATTAGAATCAGTTTAACAAAAATTTTACTGCTATATTCTGAATCATAAGATTCTTCTTGGAACATTTTTAGAGTTTGGCTGAATGTACTGTCTCATTTGAAACTTAAACCAAAATCAACACACACATACATTATTTGTGCTTCTGAAAGCAGAGTGGAATTTAAAACCACTATATAAGAACAGAATAGAACAATGAGTACCTATTTATTGGTTCAATATTTTGAATCATCTTTTTGATCGACATCATATAAATCTAATATTGACTGGCTTGTACTGATTGGCTGGAAGCTCAGTGGACACAATATGAAGTAGAGAAGTTTGACATGGAAGATGTAGTAGTATGGTGAGGATATTGCATAAGTTCATCCATATCAGGGACCAAAAATATGTGTCTGGTTCTTGAACAGGGGGGGGGGGGGGGATCCAATCAGGATAGCTGAGCACACCATAAAAAATTAAGATTTTTAAAACATCATCGAGGGGCATACCCAAAAATACTTTATTGGATTAACACATAGGGGAAATCTCTATTTACATATTTTCATATATCTTTTATTTTTTAATGCATAAAATGTAATCAATGTGTTAATTTTACTCATAGTAATTTCTTCAACAATGCAGTTCAGATCAGATATTGTTATGCTGGTTGCCCAGGTTATTGTTTACCATTTTGACTTAAGTTAACTTGATGAGCTAGTTAAATTTCTTACCACATCTTGTGTATGGAACTTAATGCTTTCCTGTTTAGTCTTACTCTAAACAACAACCAAATTGAATAAATTGCTTTTGTAACATTTCTCTTGCACACAAAGATGCATTGTTCACTTTGCAAGAGACAGGATGAACTTGGAGTGTTCAGTTTTTTAATGTGAGTATTTCAGTGGGAAGCCATCAATTCAAATATTGAATATCTCCATTAGGAAGTTTATGTTCAGTAAGTGTACTGTACAATGAAAGTAATGAAGGTGTGATACCTGATCACTTAAGGGGACACAGTCGCGAAGGACCTCCCATTAGAAACCAATGTTAAAACAAGCAAACTTCAGGTACACTTTTTGAAGAAACTAATGGAGATACAGGCTTGAAACTTTTGCAGTAGACAGATAAAAAATCATCTGCAAATCACATATAGATTTGTTACTAATCTTATATAGTTTATGTGTAAGGATTTTTTGTTCTAAAAGATAAAAAAATTATAACTTTTATAAATATCTTGGAGCTTGTAAGTTTGTTCTTGTTGTTATGATAGGTCCCATTTTTTATTTCGTTAATCATTGTTTTATCAACAAGAGATGCTGAAAGTCTGATGTCTTTATCAGTCTTAGTTTTTGAGAAAAGTGTACTAGAAGATCAAAAACTGCAGTTTTAAGAAAAAAAACTGTATTAAAAGTTTTACATACAAGAAACTAATGTACATTACAATACAGACACAATATTATCACGCATCATAAAAAAATTAATAACTCCGAATCTAATCGTCAAATTTGCATGAAAAAAACGGCATTTTGTAGCTAAATAATTGGAGCTTTTTTTTTTTTTTTTTTTTTTTTTTGAGTTTGCGACTGTGTCCCCTTAAGCATAAAATATGCAAAATGCCACAGATTTCCACTTCATTGTATAACTGAATTGATTTGAAATTATGGGTTAGAATCTTAACCATAATTTTTTTTTCCATCCAGAAACATTGTCAATAGATATGATTCTTTTGCATACAGTGATACAAAATCAGTGAGTGATACAGGAAAACTGGATTAATTTCTCAAAAGCGTATGAGATTCTTCTCTTTATTATTGCTGTTAAAAACTATGGGTTCTGAGTGCTATAAAATTCTCAGCATTTGCAATTTGGAAGTACAGCAGCAAACATCCATATTATTTCCCCTTCAAGTTTATGCCTCATTGATGTTGATGTTATTAGAGGTAAGAGCGGATGGAGGACCAGGAATAGGAAGGTATTTAGCAATGGCCTTTTGTAGGAACCATTTAAAAATTTTCCTTGAGTGATTTTGGGAAAACTTCAAACCTTAGCATCAGTATTCACACACCAGGCAGAATTATCTCAGACATGTAGTCTTAAATGGCATCAATAAAACAACTATCAACCATTTGTGTCATCAAATTGAATGGAAAATATATTACAATTATTTTACAATGTTTTTTTTATGATGTCAGACATATATTAGAAATAAAGGCTAAGCAGATGATGGGTGAGCAGTAATAATCTGGTCTCGCATTCAGGAGAACACTGGTTCAAATCCCATCTGGCCATCTAGATTTGGGTTTTCCAAATACCTCCATGCAAACGCCAGGATGGTACGTTCAAAAGGCCATTGCAAAATTCCTTCATGTTCTTTGCCCCCAGTTCTTTCTTGTCTCTAATAACCTTGATGTCAAAGGGCATAAAGCAAAAAAAAAAAAAAAAAAAAAAAATGATAGGCCCATGCATACAACATATCAAAAGAGAGTGTGTGTGTGGAAGGGTCAGAACATGTACTTTAATTGAAGAGAGATCATAAATAACAATGGTTTTGAGATCAAGACTAAAATAAACAAGAGGGATCTTAATTAAAGTTGCTACTAAGTTCTTGGGATTAAACCTGTAAGTGTTCTCGGAACTACTTTACATGAATGGATAATTACAATATCATAAATATGTTTGGAAATAAATGTCACAGCACAGAATGGAAATACTTGAGGCTAGAGTCAAGGATCATATTGAAAAATCTCATGATATCAAGTGAAACCAACCTGCCCTCCACCTCCTTAATTTAAAATATTTTGAATGACAGCACTTGAAGTTATTAAAGGCAATGAAACAATAAGCAGTCTTGCCAAGAATGGAGGAAATGCTGTGTTCAAAAGTCTAAAACTATTTCGTCATAAAAATTTAAAAACAACATCACTGGTGGAGATTGTAACATGGGATCTAGACTATACCATGAAAATAGATCCCACATACATGAACAATTCTGATTATTTGCTGGTACAAAAAAAGAGTCATCAATTCTTTTCTGATATGGAGTTATTAAGCAACCTAACTTGTATTCTATGTCAGTCCACCAAATTTTATACACAAAAAAATGCTTAGCAACAATAGTATTCTCAAAATAATTCCCAAATAATAATATATCTGCACTTTGTCATATTTCTATGACATTTGCTGTATTTCTTGTGAAGTTACTTCATATTTATTTATGTCTGACATTGTTAGATACAGCTGGTAGGGGACAAGTCTGGATCAATTTGTTTCTCTGTTCCCACCTTCATAATAAAATATAGTATTTCATATTTATGCTAACTTAAAAATTTAATATCTCTTCTTTTCTGATTCACACAGATTACATTCAGGAAGTAAGGGCTCTGAAGATTATAAGGTCCAATTTTAATAGTGACCGATTGAATAGTAACGACCCATACATTCACTGGTGTTATTGTTTGCTCCTTGCCTATTACTCTGTCACCATATATTTTGGAAAAATACTCTGGTAGACTTTCTTTTTTTTTACCCAGGGTTTACATTCTTCTTCACCTACAATTTATAACAGTGGAAACAAGACAAAAAAACACACACACACACACATTTTATGTCCTGTCATGGTTGCCATGTTATATTTCTATGTGATTTGTTGGATTTCTTTAGAATTTAATTTGTATTTATTTATATCTGATATTAATAGGTAAGGCCAGCAGGGGACAAGTCTGGATCAATTTGTTTCCCTGTGTATTGTTCATGCATTTTGAATGAAATACAGCCTTTTATATTTTTACTAAATTAAATCTTTAATATCGTTCCTTTTCATATTCATACAAACCACATTCAAGAGGTATCTTCAAAGATTATAAGGTCCCATTTTAACAGTGACTGGTTGAATAGTAGCAACCCATATACACACTAGCGATATTATTTACTCTCTGCCTGTTACTCTGTCACCATGACAACCAACTACCTCAGAGTAGTCGACATTCAATTTTATACTTTCCTTGACACCTGTTACGTTATAACCTTTAGATGGGATATTTGTAGACAAAACAGTAAAAAAGAAGATTTATATTTAAAAAATTGAGTGTTTGTAGACACTGATGGAAAAAAAAGGAAAAACATTAAATTTGACGCAACATACCTACAGACTACTTAATTGGTAACAAAGGGCTAGAATCACATAATGAGATGAAGGATTACCTGTGCTGAGGCACTACAAGAAAATTAAAAGTTTATAAAAGCAATAATGCAACATAATACTAGCAGATTGATCACACGATTGTAATAAATCAGAGTATAAGATTATGGATCATCTTGATGTTATAGATTTGATGTTTACATACTTTAAGCCAAATCACATTATTTCCATGGATACCCTTCACAGATAATTGATGCAGATTATACTTTCTAAAAAGTTGTAGAAAATCAGAACTTAAACTCAGATTTATCGATGTTATACACTGGTACATCAAAATTTTTGTCATCTAAGCAATTTACAAATAAAACAATAGATGTTTTTGTTTTTAACCAATATCAGAAACTCACAATCAAATTTTGATGATAAACATTGAGTTCACTAAAATTTCTTGATCGTATCTGAATAATTCATTACTTAGCAGACCCTACACAATCAATAGTATTGTCAATATCAGTATTGACAATATGCCCACCAATACTCACACAAACTGTGTCGATACGGTACTACCTTACATGACCAATATTATTGACAATACTATTGTCAATAAATTTCCTTGGTGTCTCTTTACCTGCCTAACAAGCAGGGTGAATCTGTGTTGTTTTATTCAGTTGGTTCTGTATTCTGTCCTTCCAAAACCTATAGACAAGTTTGTATAGCTATTATTTTGGTGCTTAGAGAAGCTTTAACAGAAATGCTTTATATGTTGCCTTATGAAGGCAAGTTTTGTATTTATTCCTTAAGTTCATCAATTTCGATTCTATTATACTGGTACTTTCGATTCTTACTTCCCTATGCACGTACCTGTTGATTTTCACTACAACATCGACGGATGTCAGTGTATTGTCTTGTTGACATTCCTCCCTACATAATTACAGTAGTGAGCCAGTGTCTCCCTTCACTGTTTAACTCAAATTGAAAGAGTTTGAAAACACAATAAAAATTGGATTGGAAATGTTAAAATTGCAATTAATTTGAGTGTGTTGGATCACATGCCTTGGTGGAAACTTCCCTACACAATTACATTCACATGACATGATTGATTTTTAATCCTAAATTATATCAGTGCATTTTGTCACCCACCTACATTTGCTCATGATGAATTTTAATGTCAAACTCTTTTAGTGTTTCTGGTAAATTTTTTCAGAATTACATTGGAAATATATTCCAGTCCCTGACTCTGTTACCTACAAAAGAATATTTTTGCACTGCCTTAATCCTGAAATCAAGTAATAGCTTATTGATATGGTTATTTTTTCCCTTCCATATAATAATCCAATCATTTTTGCCATCAGAAACCTTGTATATTATGAGCAGTTTCTTTATCTTCCTCCAGTCTTCCAATGACTCCCAACCACTACCTACTGATTGCTTTGTGTAGTAATTTCCACAAAAACCATCCACTCATCACCTGTAGCAATTTCATATGCTTCCTGGCACTTATGAAAGTATTTCACATGAATATTAAGTACTGTTTATCTTAAAGCCACTTATTAGTGTTGGAGATTTAAAAGGATGTACAAGATATGACGATTTTAGGTTTTCACTGAATATGACTCGGTCACCATCAAAACATTTAACATAAGCCTCTACTTAAGTAGATGAGAGATACTTAAATTAAAAAGAAAAGTTCAGTTTACACGATTATTTTTATAACATTCAGTAAAATAATTTCTTCAACCCTGAAGAAAATCAGAAACAAAAAATTTAGCAGACATCAAACTCTCCAAAGATGCCAGCAATAGCAACAGCCACTGAAGTAAACACAGATTCAATAAGTTAACATGTCACATTAATCATTCAATTCATACTGATCTCAAAAGCACAAAAATTTAGTCAAGGTCAATTTTTAATTCAACTTACAGACAAATAAATTATATCTGCAAGTTTGAAATGAGTCTTCAGGATTATCTGTAGCCCATTAAAATCAGATGTATGCTCTAAACCAGCACACTGTTCTCACCCCAACAAAGTTACTGTCAGACTGGCTGATGTTATCCTCAGTGTGGTGACACCAATTTGATTGGAAATCCCACTATATAACTAGCCAAACACAGATAGCAAACCTTCTTGTGTCACTGTATATACTAATAATTAAGTTATAGAACTCCCATCACACCCTTTACTGATGGTATATTGAATTGATTCTGCCAACAGGAGACAAACATACTGTTGAAACTATGAATAACAATTTTATAAATGTCTAAACAGACTCGCATTGACCCTGTCTTATAAATCTACTAATAGAAATCATAGAAAATCACATCACCATCCCTGTCTTGAAATTATTGATTTATTACAGAACTCACTGCAATGTTACTGTAATGGTATTTACTAACAACCCCAAGTAATCTAACATGATATAAAAATATGTACTGTGAATATAGAAACTAATTAATGAAAGCTCTGAAAGTTTTATTTCTTCCAACCCAATCAAAATTACTGGAAATATACATAATGTTATATGATACTGTACGACGTCAATTTTCCTTAGTTTATCCATGTTACTGAAAACTGAAAAATATAAATATCAATAAATAAATTACTAAAATTATTAACTCTCAGTCACAAGATACAATCATCAGACCTAAACTCTCATCAAAAGTGTACAAAATATTTTAGAAACAATTAAAAAATTTGACAAAATGCAATAAAAACCCAATCGATTGATAGTTTGGTGTTGGAAGCATAATCAAATATTACTACATGTTGATACTACTAACACAATAACAGTTTTTTAAAATATACATATTTTGTTCAAATAAAAGGTTTAAAGAAGGAAATTACAAAATAACACAAAGATAGTCCAATCTGAAAACTTCAAACATTGCAAAACATTTTAATTTTCATGTGAAAATTTCTTGAGGTAACCATTAAACAAACAAGAAACATGGTTTACATAAATTAAGTGTTTAAAATAAGAAATTAAAAATTTATGTAAAGATACTTAACGATGAACATTTTAAAATATTGCAAAAATCACTGAAAAAAGAAAGTTCCAGAAGACATAAAGGAACCATTCCTTTAAAAATCATCCTTTAATGTGAAATCACACATGACTTGTTAGTATTCGTGACCAGATCTAGTTCTTTTTATGATAACTGCAGAATGTGGAGATTCAGTCCTAGCATGTTGCTGAAAAAGAAATATCGGTACTAGTGTAATACATATAGAACAGGGACAAATAGAATTGACAGAACATATAATTATACACATCTATTAAGAATATGCCTACCATTATTATTTTTCAACTTAAACTATTTGTTAAATATTCAACCAAAATACAGGAAAATCAGTAAGTTCAAAACATCCAACAGAACAGTCATGGACTAGGATGTGATATTATCAAGTGAAAGGAAAGCTTCAGGTTAGCAGCAGTTAGTTTTTACTCAGAGAGGTGAGTATAGAGGATGGTTCAGTAAAATAACAAAGAATGTTACCAGTAACATAAGCACAAAGCTAATCAACTATATAAACCTTAATTTAGTACTCCCAGTATTAAGGAGAATGTTCTTGCTAGAAAATTTCATGACTGGAGTGTTGTTTTTCAAGTTTTCACTGCTCAAATTTTTTGAAGTGAATATAGTGTTATCATTATCTTAACTGGATGCATTATGCTTGAACGATAACAGAAATACTTATAAATTGTAATAAGCACAAAACTTTATCTCCAAACCTTAATTATTAATTTCATTGCATGGTTTATCAAAAAACTTAGCCAAAATTAAAAGAAAAGAAAAACTAATTCTGGATTGCCTTCTATAGAATAGAGTGCCATGATCTTGGACAGGATGAAATGATATTCGCACTCTGCAGAGACAGGTGAGCCAGTTCTAATTATTCACACCTGATAGAAGAAATACTTTTTTAAAAAGGACAAAACTGAAGAGGAATTTGCAAGATTTACTTTCAGAGAATGGCTGGGTACTTACTCCAGTATGGTGGTAGTTATTCTGAAATTAGGAAAGAAACTGTTCACTGATTCTACCGGAACGAACCAAATTAAACTGAAATACTTAATTTCCCAACAAACTCTACAAGATCGATATGTAACATATCTTAGAATTTCGCATAACGAAATTAGTTTCCAAGATAGCGAGTTAAGTTGAAGTATATGGTACCATCATTTCAGAGTCAATTTTTTACAGTCAATTTTGATAATAATTTCAAGTAATGTATCTAATATAAGTAATAGTTAAAGTATAAACAGTAAATTCAAGATATAAATTCATTTAAACAGCTGTAGAGAAACTTAAACTCGGATTTGAACAGGTATTATTTGACTTTCATCTTACTTCGCTAAATCAGTATATTTCTTTAGATCAAAAGAAGTTGAGGTGAATAAATAGCCAGAAGATGAGAAAGTTTGTTGCTTGAAAATCTTACTTAGAGTTTAAATATGTTTAAAAGTGATTTGCCAATAAAGAATTTTGTCACGTAATCTTCCACTCCAAAATCAAAGTATTCAGTCGTTAGAAAACAGTTAAGAAGTCAATTGATAGATATAAAGTAGTGTAATTTCGGTTGAAACAACATATTAAAATTTTGAAGACTTCCATGCTGTTTAAAGATCGTTTTTGAATGTAATTTGGTATAGCAAGACATGTGCTTCATGAAAAAGTTAAATATTTTGATCACATTGAGTAATTCAGCAAAAGAAATTGTGTACAGAGTAAAATTTAATTAAACAGAAAGGTTTCTGAATAAGTTTTATTTCTAAATACTAAAGCATTTAATTCTAATAAAGTGAAATAGGTTTTGTGCACTAGTAACTCTTTGCCAGTGTAGCTTGAAATTGAAGCGCATTCGGAAGGAAGAATATTTTTAAAATTCATAATAAATCAGAAAATATACTTAGAGATTCCAAAGTTTTACAGTAACCGTTTTTCTATATGGAAATTTGTTTGAAGCTATTTTCAAGTCGATGTTCTGAATAATTTAAGTAGTCAAATCTTGTTTTCGAACTTTATCCCACTTTCAAAAATAAGAAGCGTACTTTATTTTATATCAGATGTTAGAATAGCAGTTTTAGAAGAGAATTAAATTTGTTTCAGCTTGATAGGAGTAATATTTGAAAAGTTAGAGTAATTGCATCTAAATCATTTATTTTTGGCTAAACTATTAGAGTTAGGAAATTTTTTAAAATAACTTAATTTGACATTTGTTACAATATGTAGCAATTCCCAAAATTTTGGAAAGATAGGAGCATTTTTTATGGTCAAGGTCAAAACTGGATGACACTTTATTCTACCAGGTTCTGGTATCTCAAGCTTTCTGTATGATGGAAGCAAAAATTTTGTTCCCAGGGTCAGAAAGTATAAATACCCCCTCCAGAACCTAGCCTCACCACAGTATTTCAGCAGCAGTCTAGTCGTGCGGTAGCAGTTATGTAGAGCATGGTAACTAGTTGGACTCGTGGCGCGGCAGATAATAAACTTGCGCTGATATGTTTAACTTTTGAAATCATGGGTGAAAGGAACTTTAATACCTCATATAGCTAATAGCAGAGGGGGCATGAGGCTGGTCTCACTCGAATGCTTGATTGATTTTTCAAGCTTTTCTTCTGTGAACTTGTCTGATTGCCTTGGTTCAGTTTATACTTTGGAAAATTTGAAGAATATAGTTATTCTAATAGCAATGGACTTGTGAACATCATTTTAACTTTCACCTTTAATTAGCTTTTGGTGGAAAATAAGCTAAGTGGTGACCTGGTTACTATTATAAAGTCAGAACTGCAATATCCAAGGCTACGCATTTTTAAAGTTGAGACAAGTGTTTACCTAACCCCCAGCGAACAGTTTCTTCCTCACAGATACCTACACTACCTTTAAAAAATTAAAAATGGAAAATTCCCATGGCTACAACTACTACTGTCTCCTTTTTTTTATTATTATAAACCACTTTTTGTACTTTCCACTAATTGCTTTCAGTAACTGTTCGTAATAAAGAGTAGAAAATATGATAACTGCCATACAATATTGTGGGTGGGATTATTTTGTAGTTTTGTGAGAAGTGGTTCATTACTGAGACTAAATCAGATTGGGAAATTAAGGAGGTGCTTCTATTGTTGTCCATAATAGCTTGTATAAAAATAAATAGTAAGATATTATAACAGGAAAAAAGGATTTAAATGAGGCAGATCTAATAGATGCTAGGAAGGAAATGAGATAGGTTGTGGAGGGAAGGGAACAGAGGCAGATAGAAGCTGGAAGTTTGGGAAAGGACTATTTTTTGGGGTGGGGGAGGGGTCCTAACAGGTTTGACCTATTCCAAAATTAAGAAAGTGATGAGACTTTTATAACTATACATGCAGGGTAGGTGAAAAAGTAACATAATTGAGGGTAAAATTGTGTGGATCAATTTAGTAGACAAGTCACAGGGAAAAAGAAACTTTTGCTGGTAGGCAGTTTTCATGGGAGAAGTGTTGACCCATTGGTGCCAGAAAAACTAAGATGAGATTTCCAGGTCATGAGTTGTTTTTTTTTTTTTTTTTTTTTTTTTTTTTTTTTTTTTTTTTTTTTTTTTTTTTTTTTAAAACAAATGCCTCTCTTGCTCAGGTCATAGGTTCATTACGTATGGAATTTACAAACGAGGATCTTGCAGTGATTTTGGGAGAAGCGAGAAATGATTTAGACAGGCAATTGATTTGCAATTTCTTTTTTATTTTTCACTTAACAAGTTCATTCTCAGTACGATGTTCAGTGTTTTTATTTTATCAGTGTGTATAAATGTAATTAATTTGTTTTATTACTATATTTTACACACAAAAATTATTGTATAAATATTTAATTACTTTCATTTTATGTATTTTTTCTCTCTCTCTCTCTCTCTCTCTCTCTCTCTCTCTCTCTCTCTCTATACACTCTTCAGTTTAGAACTGCAGACCATTTTTCTGAATATTAATTTCACTATCAATGCACTGAACTGCACTATACTGTTTGGTCTTCTACCAGCCACACAGTGATTCAAATTACTTGAAAGTTGGTTAAAAATCTAAAACTTATGCAATTCATTCATAAACATGTGTAAAAAGGTTTGTCACATGTCACATCCCAGAGGTCCTTCCTCAGCAGGGATCCATGAAACTTGATTGATAAATAAATAAATAAGAGTTCCACTGCAAATCCAAAATGACAGACAATTTAAAAAAAAAACAAAAAAAAAAACCTTGATGCAATTCACTTGAAATTATAAATATTAATTTTTTTTGGTTTGATAAGTTCAAATCTGGTGTCAAAAATTCAAAACGGCTAATACAAAATGGTGGATTTTTTTTCAAAAAATTAATATTACTCTCTCTCTGTACAGATATTTTTAGGGTCTCTGAGTTTAAATCTGGTGTCAAAAATTCAAAATAGCCAATCTACCTAAACTGAAAAATTCGCCCCAAGTATATGCAAAATTGTGTATCAAATGCTATGAAATGTTGTTATTATTGGAAATTTTATTGGTTAGAATATTAATAGAATTCATATACGTGAAAAGATTTTAAAATCTGTATCATGTATGTGTTTTGATATCAGTTATATTAATATCACCAACTATAATCTTATTGTTATATAAATTATTCTGTAGACCTAATACAGATCAATATTGAGATCAGATTAATGCCATTAAAAAAAACTGAAATAAAATGGCACAAAACCAATAGTAGTCTACAGACTTTCTATTGGTTAAACTAACTTCAGGATGTGAACTTATATTTCATTTAAATCCCATCATTAATTTTAATTTGGTTATAAAAGTTTGTATCAATTTCATGTTTAAACTTATTTGAATTTTGATGAATATATGTAATAAAATGTTGTAGTGTACATTATTATACTATTTTTAAATTATTTTTTTTTTAAAATAATATATTTGAAAATACAGAAATGCTGATCAAAAAACCACCCTCAATATCAATTTCAATAACTCTGAAACAAAACCACTTTTTGTATTGCTGCAAAATATGCAGCTACCATTTTCGATGCTGTGTTTAGACCTCTGAACCAACAGTTTTGAGCATGAGCGTCTACTCATGGTCATATAAAAACAGTCACAGCAACTAAAAGCATAGGTGGGCATGCATCAGCAAGGATTGATGTAGCCACTCTTGTTTGCCTGCCTGGACCAGTCACCACACAGTCAGTTGAGCTCGCCCCAGCCTGCGCCAACTTGGAATGCAGGGTCCAGCTATCCATCTGGAGATGACTCACACCCATTTCAAGCTAGATTTCTTCACCACAATAATCAAAACATTGGATGACCTGGAGTCCACCTGAGATATGTTCCTAGACATCAAAAAAAAGTTCGACTGTCAATGGTTCAACAGTTTCCTTCGTAAACTCTGCGATGGGGGATTTCCAGATGGACTAGTGTGTCCAGTTCTCTCTTGCCTCACTAATTGAATGTTTCACTTCAATGTACACAGCAAACATTCCACATCTTACCGGATACATGCAGGAATGATTCAAAAGAGTATCACAGCACCATTTCTCTTCAACTTATACAACAATGATATCCCAACTGCATGGCTGATATTTTGCTGGTGATACTGCCATCCACCAACTTGCACAGTGCCCACCTGTCAACTTGTGTTACTGCCCCGTAGTAACTACCATACACTGGATCTGTACCATCACCTCTTACCATCAAAATCGCCACTCATCTCAGCAAGTAACCTGTTTCCTGTCAAACAGGGTGTAACACACCATTTCACCAGCCCAGGAGAAATGCTGTGACAGATGTTGTTTTGTTATCGGAGG
Organism: Vandiemenella viatica; assembly: GCA_031002005.1. Lineage (NCBI taxonomy): Eukaryota > Metazoa > Arthropoda > Insecta > Orthoptera > Morabidae > Vandiemenella > Vandiemenella viatica. Next base: position 25,594,178 of record CM061921.1, read on the forward strand.
CATTTGCATCAGTCTTTGGCTGCCATATCCAATCAATGCCAAATTTCTTTGCACTTTCCGTAAGGACACTTTTGTCATACATCTTGCATTCAATGTTGCTGTTTTGTGACACCTTGTCGACTCTCTGTTAACACTGACACCTCAAAGCATTCATCACTAGTCTTAATCAGTAAGTGGAAGGTGCAAAACACTGCATTGTCCAATTCAGTAGGTAATGCCTGGAAATACGTTTGACACTCCTAACATTGTGGATCAAGGAATGTAGCATTCATGAAGATTTTCAAAAGTGGAATGCTCCATGCATCTACCACAAATTCCATTTAGAATTTAAAATATTTTAATTTATATCATGCTGCCATAATTATGATAACTCATGAGAGTACAAATGAAAACCTCAACAAGCAAGGAACTTATATAGATAGCTTCCTTGGTGGTCTCACCATCTGTAAATTTGAATTTTCTTGCAATAAATGTTTCACGGGTGTTCAGCCAGATAGAGTCACAGTACAATGCCGTTTCAATAACCTGCTCGGTTGCCTTTATCAGGTCTATCTTAGATTTTACTTCTCAAAATCACAAACAGCCCTGATGAAGACAACCGAGCAGTTTGTTGAAATTTCACCATTCTATGAGTCTATCCGGCTGGACACCCGTAAAACATTCATTGCATCAATACGCCAGGAAAGTCTCCATTTATATATTGAAATTTTTCTGCAATCGATCAAGCTAGTGGGTGAGTGGTAATGCTCTGATCTTGCATTCCATAGCGCATATGTTTTAATCCCCATCTGGTCATTGGATTTTAGTATATTATGTCAATGTATTGAAACAACGTAACAAGATTTTAGAATCACTGTGACTGCAGATCTTTTATCAATTATGATTACTAGATGAGTGGAAGTGATTGCAGAGTGTGTGTTGTAAAGACGGATTAATTTATATGATCATTAGACTTTGGTATTTTAAGTTGCCACAAGGCCGACCAACAACTGCATCAAGGTTTAAAGACAGATGACATTGATGTGTGGATGTTATTTTTACACAGCTATGTTTAGTGGATTGTTGATTAATCATATTAAAATGTGGATAATGAGACAGTTTTCAATATGCATTTGTATGAGGGGTTAGCTTGTGAACTAAATAGTACAATTATGTACCAGAAAGGTCATCTGGATACAAGGACCTTATCCACCATTTACTTATTTTTCAATGTTGCTGAAGCAAGTCAGTTGACAATATTATAAGCGACAAACAAGACAACTGGATGTTGTGGGCCAATGTCAAACAGGACAATTTAATTCTGCATCCTGACATTTATTGTGGTAGCTAAGAATTTTCTCAATCCCAGCAGCTGTGCTGGGCAGCCAAACCCACCGAATATGGGAGGCTGCGTACGGTATCTTAACTGTTTTTGGATAACTGCCTCACATGCAGGACATTTAAGTTGAACAATAGCATTATGTACTATCATTGTTATTCCATAGGAGTGAACATTATTCATGTGTGCACAATCTTAAATGATTATCTTGGAATTTTTGAATAGTATTTACGAATCTATATTTACTGAACCTCAGCCATTTTTGGTAAAGGGTTTGAAATAAGTCTGTAGTTGCATCCTAATATATAGTTTGAGAATCAATAAACCATTATGAACTGTAGTGAGTTGACACTTCGGACAAAGTCCCCTTTGCATCATTCATCTTCAGCTATTATCATCTCACCCCATCTCAATTTTTCAACATCAGACAAGTCATTTCAACCTGGCGACCATGTCAAATTACAATTTTTATTACCTTTGAGATATTTCAGATGACGTTGTTATCAACAGAACTACATCTACAAGCGAGAATCAGGCAGTTGGAAGTTACAAACCCTACAATAATAAATTGCTACACCACTCTACAAAGATAATCAACATTTAGTTTTTTGTGTGTATACTCAATAAACTGACACTTCCTACCACTTAATTTCATTTGAATTACCTACCCAGATAAATGTCCTGTTCCAGTGGCCACATTGCTATGCAGTCTTGTCCGATTTTGATTATATTAATACTTATCATATGACCTACAACCAGCCTAACTTTCTATTGTAAACTGTTTACACACTCATTCATTAGCATAATGAATAGCAATTGTCCTAATACACTTCCCTGTATCATCTCAAAATCATTTCACCCTCATTCGATAAGGCGTTTCCAACTCCAATTATTTGCTTTCTACCATTTTTAACCTTTCTCAAGATAAATAAAAATAGCTCTTTATGTATTTACTGATGGAAATATAACAGTAACATTTATGAATAATAATCACATACTGTAGCATAATAACGTTCAAGGTAAAGTATGAAGGAAATGTTACATTTCTATCATGTGAAATTTTTCTAAGGTGTGGGGTGAGTATTTCACCCAGACAATAGATAGACAATTTATAAGAACTTACTCTTGACTGTTGTGCTGATGCTCTACCTGATCCTGTCCTTGTAAGTCCACTTGGACCAGGAACTGTCATAACTGTGGTCTCTCTCGATTCAAGAGCAGGTTGAGATCCCGATTTTTTGTGATACTAAATGAAAGAAAAGTCAAGATAAAAATACTGATACATCACCTACAATAGACGAATATTGAAACATATTATAATACTACCCGGATGCCTACCATGAACAGTATCCACTTTAATCCCTCTTATAAAAACTAAAAGCAGAAACTTTTGCCAGTAATCTCTTCAGTACTGAATTATTCTATTGAAAATTCAAAATTATGGGAACAATAAACAAATAAATTTTAAAGACATTGTTGCCAATATTTATTTAATGCTAAGTAAGTGAACATGTATTCATGGAGATGTATCAAGAAATTACTGTTCAAACACTTATAACCATTTCAAAGCAAACAAGGGAGCAGACTAAACATAAAACATTTACAAGGTAGAAACTTCCTCTAGTCCAACCAAAAGATAGATAAACTTTACCATAAAAGTGTATTGTCCAAAATTGTAGAAGCCCCAAACACAATTACTGCTGTATCAGAGGTAATGTTGCCATTCATTTAAATACAATTCATTTAAATACAATTAACGCAATCAAAATGATGGATTTTCTGGCCAACTGATCATATTTCCCTCCCAATAATAATTATCTATCAAATATAACATGTTTTAATAAAATGTCAGTATTAACATATAATTGTTTACACCAGTGAAATAATGCTGCACAAGACACATTTTACCCATATTTGCTTCAGTCTTTTATTGGATATGTGACATAACTCCTGGAAACAAAGCATTGCTGCAAAATGTTATGCTCAAAATCCAATCTCTGCAAATGTCAGACATCAGCTAGGAGAAAAAAAAATCAATTACAGTATAATGAGATAAACCATCTGAAGGTTGGGTTAATTTTAATCAAATGTCAGTACTTGTTACAGTGATGGCTGCGTGCGTTGTAATGAACTGGTACAGTGTAAGTCCTAATAGTATAAAATATTCATTTGGAGCGATGTTCACAGGCATTGCTTTATATAGGTCAAAATGTTTTGTCAATGCAGCATGCTCCAAGGTTAACAAAATGTGATAAAGCCTCCTTCTAGCCATTATTATTCATAGCCTTACTATGCTGTAATAAGCCAAATAAGTGACATGTAATAACTAGCCATTGGGTAATGGATTCACCCATCCACATGGATACCCAAAGGGGCACAGTTTAAAACTGATGTGTGGAGTGTGCACAACCTTCCATGATAGAAGAATCATCTAGACTCCATGTATGACGAACAGGTACTGGTTAAATGCATTCAATTACCTTGTGTCGGATGGGAAGGTTAGCCCTGGTAGCTAGAATTTCCTTAGTAATATTAATTGATGGAGTAAGTGGTATTATCATACTGTATTTTTATGATCAGAAAGGCATCGTTGAGGAAATAGCAGACAATTGCCAAGTGTGAGTGTTTCCAGTGCCACTAGGTAAAACATGCAATTTTGCTTCATATATATTGGTTGCAATCTGAAGAATAGCCCCTTTATAAGGAAGGTTTTAGAACACAATACACTACCAATCCTGCCTGCAGTTCCACATTCTCTATTTCAGAAGGAATATTCCTGTGGCACAAATGTGCAAGCATACATTGAAAAATGATGGGTGACAGTGCTTCACTTAACTTCATTTTTTCCTGACATGAAACCTACCAAACTTGACTGGATATGGTCAGTTGGCTATTTGTTCACTCAGATTGCTTTTTGACCGTGCTAACCAACCACATGGCAATGTGATTGCCAGCAGTATGACCTAGATCTCTTTGATTCTATGCCATGATATCTAGATGCTGTAACTGCACCATGTAGTAACTACAAAACATACTGAACTCTGACAGTCAAAGTGTATATACAACTCTGTAGATCTAATCGTTTGTGTATGATCATGTCCACAATCTATGGAATATATACAAAATGTTTATCAAAAGAATTTTGAGAGATTTTTCCTTCATGACATGACACACTGTGGTCCTGGAAATATCCATTCATAACTGGGAATATGAAAGTCATGAATGGCTGCAAATTATCTACAATTAGGAAAACACAACCATTTTCAGGCAATCTTTGGTACAGTTTGACCTGAAGCCACCGAAACACAGTCCATTCAAGGATGAAGTAAACACCAATTTTCACAGCACCCACCTGTCAACTTGCGTTACTGCCCCGTAGTAACTACTCTACACTGGATCTGTACCATCACCTCTTACCATCATAAATCGCCACTCATCTCAGCAAGTAACCTGCTTCCTGTCAAATAGGGTGTAACACACCATTTCACCAGCCCAGGAGAAATACTGTGACAGATGTTGTTTTGTTATTGGAGGCATTTGCATCAGTCTTTGGCTGCCATATCAAATCAATGCCAAATTTCTTTGCACTTTCTATAAGGACACTTTTGTCATACATCTTGCATTCAGTGTTGCTGTTTTGTGACACCTTGTTGACTCTCTGTTTACACTGACACCTCAAAGCATTCATCACTAGTCTTAATCAGTAAGTGGAAGGTGCAAAACACTGCATCGTCCAATTCAGTAGGTAATGCCTGGAAATACGTTTGACACTCCTGACATTGTGGATCAAGGAATGTAGCAGTCATGAAGATTTTCCAAAGTGGAATGCTCCATGTATCTACCACAAATTCCATTTAGAATTTAAAATCTTTTAATTTATATCATGCTGCCATAATTATGATAACTCATGAGAGTACAAATGAAAACCTCAACAAGCAAGGAACTTATATAGATAGCTTCCTTGGTGGTCTCACCATCTGGAAATTTGAATTTTCTTGCAATAAATGTTTCACGGGTGTTCAGCCAGACAGAGTCATAGTACGATGCCGTTTCAACAACCTGCTCGGTTGCCTTTATCAGGTCTACCTTAGATTTTACTTCTCAAAATCACAAACAGACCTGATGAAGACAACCGAGCAGTTTGTTGAAATTTCACCATTCTATGAGTCTCTCCGGCTGGACACCCGTAAAACATTTATTGCATCAATACGCCGGGAAAGTCTCCATTTATATATTGAAATTTTTCTGCAATCGATCAAGCTAGTGGGTGAGTGGTAATGCTCTGATCTTGCATTCTATAGCGCATAGGTTTTAATCCCCATCTGGTCATTGGATTTTAGTATATTATGTCAATATATTGAAACAACGTAACAAGATTTTAGAATCACTGTGACTGCAGATCTTTTATCAATTATGATTACTAGATGAGTGGAAGTGATTGCAGAGTGTGTGTTGTAAAGACGGATTAATTTATATGATCATTAGACTTTGGTATTTTAAGTTGCCACAAGGCCGACCAACAACTGCATCAAGGTTTAGAGACAGATGACATTGATGTGTGGATGTTATTTTTACACAGCTATGTTTAGTGGATTGTTGATTAATCATATTAAAATGTGGATAACGAAACTGTTATCAATATGCATTTGTATGAGGGGTTAGCTTGTGAACAAAATTGTACAATTATGTACCAGAAAGGTCATCTGGATACAAGGACCTTATCCACCATTTACTTATTTTTCAATGTTGCTGAAGCAAGTCAGTTGACAATATTATAAGCGACAAACAAGACAACTGGATGTTGTGGGCCAATGTCAAACAGGACAATTTAATTCTGCATCCTGACATTTATTGTGGTAGCTAAGAATTTTCTCAATCCCAGCAGCTGTGCTGGGCAGCCAAACCCACCGAATATGGGAGGCTGCGTACGGTATCTTAACTGTTTTTGGATAACTGCCTCACATGCAGGACATTTAAGTTGATCAATAGCATTATGTACTATCATTGTTATTCTATAGGAGTGAACATTATTCATGTGTGCACAATCTTAAATGATTATCTTGGAATTTTTGAATAGTATTTACGAATCTATATTTACTGAACCTCAGCCATTTTTGGTAAAGGGTTTGAAATAAGTCTGTAGTTGCAACCTAATATATAGTTTGAGAATCAATAAACCATTATGAACTGTAGTGAGTTGACACTTCGGACAAAGACCCCTTTGCATCATTCATCTTCAGCTATTATCATCTCACCCCATCTCAATTTTTCAACATCAGACAAGTCATTTCAACCTGGCGACCATGTCAAATTACAATTTTAATTACCTTTGAGATATTTCAGATGACGTTGTTATCAACAGAACTACATCTACAAGCGAGAATCAGGCAGTTGGAAGTTACAAACCCTACAATAATAAATTGCTACACCACTCTACAAAGATAATCAACATTTAGTTTTTTGTGTGTATACTCAATAAACTGACACTTCCTACCACTTAATTTCATTTGAATTACCTACCCAGATAAATGTCCTGTTCCAGTGGCCCCATTGCTATGCAAGTCTTGTCCGATTTTGATTATATTAATACTTATCATATGACCTACAACCAGCCTAACTTTCTATTGTAAACTGTTTACACACTCATTCATTAGCATAATGAATAGCAATTGTCCTAATACACTTCCCTGTATCATCTCAAAATCATTTCACCCTCATTCGATAAGGCGTTTCCAACTCCAATTATTTGCTTTCTACCATTTTTAACCTTTCTCAAGATAAATAAAAATAGCTCTTTATGTATTTACTGATGGAAATATAACAGTAACATTTATGAATAATAATCACATACTGTAGCATAATAACGTTCAAGGTAAAGTATGAAGGAAATGTTACATTTCTATCATGTGAAATTTTTCTAAGGTGTGGGGTGAGTATTTCACCCAGACAATAGATAGACAATTTATAAGAACTTACTCTTGACTGTTGTGCTGATGCTCTACCTGATCCTGTCCTTGTAAGTCCACTTGGACCAGGAACTGTCATAACTGTGGTCTCTCTCGATTCAAGAGCAGGTTGAGATCCCGATTTTTTGTGATACTAAATGAAAGAAAAGTCAAGATAAAAATACTGATACATCACCTACAATAGACGAATATTGAAACATATTATAATACTACCCGGATGCCTACCATGAACAGTATCCACTTTAATCCCTCTTATAAAAACTAAAAGCAGAAACTTTTGCCAGTAATCTCTTCAGTACTGAATTATTCTATTGAAAATTCAAAATTATGGGAACAATAAACAAATAAATTTTAAAGACATTGTTGCCAATATTTATTTAATGCTAAGTAAGTGAACATGTATTCATGGAGATGTATCAAGAAATTACTGTTCAAACACTTATAACCATTTCAAAGCAAACAAGGGAGCAGACTAAACATAAAACATTTACAAGGTAGAAACTTCCTCTAGTCCAACCAAAAGATAGATAAACTTTACCATAAAAGTGTATTGTCCAAAATTGTAGAAGCCCCAAACACAATTACTGCTGTATCAGAGGTAATGTTGCCATTCATTTAAATACAATTCATTTAAATACAATTAACGCAATCAAAATGATGGATTTTCTGGCCAACTGATCATATTTCCCTCCCAATAATAATTATCTATCAAATATAACATGTTTTAATAAAATGTCAGTATTAACATATAATTGTTTACACCAGTGAAATAATGCTGCACAAGACACATTTTACCCATATTTGCTTCAGTCTTTTATTGGATATGTGACATAAGTCCTGGAAACAAAGCATTGCTGCAAATGTTATGCTCAAAATCCAATCTCTGCAAATGTCAGACATCAGCTAGGAGAAAAAAAAATCAATTACAGTATAATGAGATAAACCATCTGAAGGCTGGGTTAATTTTAATCAAATGTCAGTACTTGTTACAGTGATGGCTGCGTGTGTTGTAATGAACTGGTACAGTGTAAGTCCTAATAGTATAAAATATTCATTTGGAGCGATGTTCACAGGCATTGCTTTATATAGGTCAAAATGTTTTGTCAGTGCAGCATGCTCCAAGGTTAACAAAATGTGATAAAGCCTCCTTCTAGCCATTATTATTCATAGCCTTACTATGCTGTAATAAGCCAAATAAGTGACATGTAATAACTAGCCATTGGGTAATGGATTCACCCATCCACATGGATACCCAAAGGGGCACAGTTTAAAACTGATGTGTGGAGAGTGCACAACCTTCCATGATAGAAGAATCATCTAGACTCCATGTATGACGAACAGGTACTGGTTAAATGCATTCAATTACCTTGTGTCGGATGGGAAGGTTAGCCCTGGTAGCTAGAATTTCCTTAGTAATATTAATTGATGGAGTCAGTGGTATTATCATACTGTATTTTTATGATCAGAAAGGCATCGTTGAGGAAATAGCAGACAATTGCCAAATGTGAGTGTTTCCAGTGCCACTAGGTAAAACATGCAATTTTGCTTCATATATATTGGTTGCAATCTGAAGAATAGCCCCTTTATAAGGAAGGTTTTAGAACACAACGCACTACCAATCCTGCCTGCAGTTCCACATTCTCTATTTCAGAAGGAATATTATTGTGGCACAAATGTGCAAGCATACATTGAAAAATGATGGGTGACAGTGCTTCACTTAACTTCATTTTTTCCTGACATGAAACCTACCAAACTTGACTGGATATGGTCAGTTGGCTATTTGTTCACTCAGATTGCTTTTTGACCGTGCTAACCAACCACATGGCAATGTGATTGCCAGCAGTATGACCTAGCTCTCTTTGATTCTATGCCATGATATCTAGATGCTGTAACTGCACCATGTAGTAACTACAAAACATACTGAACTCTGACAGTCAAAGTGTATATACAACTCTGTAGATCTAATCGTTTGTGTATGATCATGTCCATAATCTATGGAATATATACAAAATCTTTATGAAAAGAATTTTGAGAGATTTTTCCTTCATGACATGACACACTGTGGTCCTGGAAATGTCCATTCATAACTGGGAATATGAAAGCCATGAATGGCTGCTAATTATCTACAATTAGGAAAACACAACCATTTTCAGGCAATCTTTGGTACAGTTTGACCTGAAGCCACCGAAACACAGTCCATACAAGGATGAAGTAAACACCAATTTTCACAGCACCCACCTGTCAACTTGCGTTACTGCCCCGTAGTAACTACTCTACACTGGATCTGTACCATCACCTCTTACCATCAAAAATCGCCACTCATCTCAGCAAGTAAGCTGCTTCCTGTCAGATAGGGTGTAACACACCATTTCACCAGCCCAGGAGAAATACTGTGACAGATGTTGTTTTGTTATTGGAGGCATTTGCATCAGTCTTTGGCTGCCATATCAAATCAATGCCAAATTTCTTTGCACTTTCTATAAGGACACTTTTGTCATACATCTTGCATTCAGTGTTGCTGTTTAGTGACACCTTGTTGACTCTCTGTTTACACTGACACCTCAAAGCATGCATCACTAGTCTTAATCAGTAAGTGGAAGGTGCAAAACACTGCATCGTCCAATTCAGTAGGTAATGCCTGAAAATACGTTTGACACTCCTGACATTGTGGATCAAGGAATGTAGCAGTCATGAAGATTTTCCAAAGTGGAATGCTCCATGTATCTACCACAAATTCCATTTAGAATTTAAAATCTTTTAATTTATATCATGCTGCCATAATTATGATAACTCATGAGAGTACAAATGAAAACCTCAACAAGCTAGGAACTTATATAGATAGCTTCCTTGGTGGTCTCACGATCTGGAAATTTGAATTTTCTTGCAATAAATGTTTCACGGGTGTTCAGCCAGACAGAGTCATAGTACGATGCCGTTTCAACAACCTGCTCGGTTGCCTTTATCAGGTCTACCTTAGATTTTACTTCTCAAAATCACAAACAGACCTGATGAAGACAACCGAGCAGTTTGTTGAAATTTCACCATTCTATGAGTCTCTCCGGCTGGACACCCGTAAAACATTTATTGCATCAATACGCCGGGAAAGTCTCCATTTATATATTGAAATTTTTCTGCAATCGATCAAGCTAGTGGGTGAGTGGTAATGCTCTGATCTTGCATTCTATAGCGCATAGGTTTTAATCCCCATCTGGTCATTGGATTTTAGTTTATTATGTCAATATATTGAAACAACGTAACAAGATTTTAGAATCACTGTGACTGCAGATCTTTTATCAATTATGATTACTAGATGAGTGGAAGTGATTGCAGAGTGTGTGTTGTAAAGACGGATTAATTTATATGATCATTAGACTTTGGTATTTTAAGTTGCCACAAGGCCGACCAACAACTGCATCAAGGTTTAGAGACAGATGACATTGATGTGTGGATGTTATTTTTACACAGCTATGTTTAGTGGATTGTTGATTAATCATATTAAAATGTGGATAACGAGACTGTTATCAATATGCATTTGTATGAGGGGTTAGCTTGTGAACTAAATAGTACAATTATGTACCAGAAAGGTCATCTGGATACAAGGACCTTATCCACCATTTACTTATTTTTCAATGTTGCTGAAGCAAGTCAGTTGACAATATTATAAGCGACAAACAAGACAACTGGATGTTGTGGGCCAATGTCAAACAGGACAATTTAATTCTGCATCCTGACATTTATTGTGGTAGCTAAGAATTTTCTCAATCCCAGCAGCTGTGCTGGGCAGCCAAACCCACCGAATATGGGAGGCTGCGTACGGTATCTTAACTGTTTTTGGATAACTGCCTCACACGCAGGACATTTAAGTTGAACAATAGCATTATGTACTATCATTGTTATTCTATAGGAGTGAACATTATTCATGTGTGCACAATCTTAAATGATTATCTTGGAATTTTTGAATAGTATTTACGAATCTATATTTACTGAACCTCAGCCATTTTTGGTAAAGGGTTTGAAATAAGTCTGTAGTTGCATCCTAATATATAGTTTGAGAATCAATAAACCATTATGAACTGTAGTGAGTTGACACTTCGGACAAAGTCCCCTTTGCATCATTCATCTTCAGCTATTATCATCTCACCCCATCTCAATTTTTCAACATCAGACAAGTCATTTCAACCTGGCGACCATGTCAAATTACAATTTTTATTACCTTTGAGATATTTCAGATGACGTTGTTATCAACAGAACTACATCTACAAGCGAGAATCAGGCAGTTGGAAGTTACAAACCCTACAATAATAAATTGCTACACCACTCTACAAAGATAATCAACATTTAGTTTTTTGTGTGTATACTCAATAAACTGACACTTCCTACCACTTAATTTCATTTGAATTACCTACCCAGATAAATGTCCTGTTCCAGTGGCCCCATTGCTATGCAGTCTTGTCCGATTTTGATTATATTAATACTTATCATATGACCTACAACCAGCCTAACTTTCTATTGTAAACTGTTTACACACTCATTCATTAGCATAATGAATAGCAATTGTCCTAGTACACTTCCCTGTATCATCTCAAAATCATTTCACCCTCATTCGATAAGGCGTTTCAAACTCCAATTATTTGCTTTCTACCATTTTTAACCTTTCTCAAGATAAATAAAAATAGCTCTTTATGTATTTACTGATGGAAATATAACAGTAACATTTATGAATAATAATCACATACTGTAGCATAATAACGTTCAAGGTAAAGTATGAAGGAAATGTTACATTTCTATCATGTGAAATTTTTCTAAGGTGTGGGGTGAGTATTTCACCCAGACAATAGATAGACAATTTATAAGAACTTACTCTTGACTGTTGTGCTGATGCTCTACCTGATCCTGTCCTTGTAAGTCCACTTGGACCAGGAACTGTCATAACTGTGGTCTCTCTCGATTCAAGAGCAGGTTGAGATCCCGATTTTTTGGGATTCTAAATGAAAGAAAAGTCAAGATAAAAATACTGATACATCACCTACAATAGACGAATATTGAAACATATTATAATACTACCCGGATGCCTACCATGAACAGTATCCACTTTAATCCCTCTTATAAAAACTAAAAGCAGAAACTTTTGCCAGTAATCTCTTCAGTACTGAATTATTCTATTGAAAATTCAAAATTATGGGAACAATAAACAAATAAATTTTAAAGACATTGTTGCCAATATTTATTAATGCTAAGTAAGTGAACATGTATTCATGGAGATGTATCAAGAAATTACTGTTCAAACACTTATAACCATTTCAAAGCAAACAAGGGAGCAGACTAAACATAAAACATTTACAAGGTAGAAACTTCCTCTAGTCCAACCAAAAGATAGATAAACTTTACCATAAAAGTGTATTGTCCAAAATTGTAGAAGCCCCAAACACAATTACTGCTGTATCAGAGGTAATGTTGCCATTCATTTAAATACAATTAACGCAATCAAAATGAGGGATTTTCTGGCCAACTGATCATATTTCCCTCCCAATAATAATTATCTATCAAATATAACATGTTTTAATAAAATGCCAGTATTAACATATAATTGTTTACACCAGTGAAATAATGTTGCACAAGACACATTTTACACATATTTGCTTCATTCTTTTATTGGATAAGTGACATAAGTCCTGGAAACAAAGCATTGCTGCAAAATGTTATGCTCAAAATCCAATCTCTGCAAATGTCAGACATCAGCTAGGAGAAAAAACAAATCAATAACAGTATAATGAGATAAACCATCTGAAGGCTGGGTTAATTTTAATCAAATGTCAGTACTTGTTACAGTGATGGCTGCGTGCATTGTAATGAACTGGTACAGTGTAAGTCCTAATAGTATAAAATATTCATTTGGAGTGATGTTCGCAGGCATTGCTTTATATAAGTCAAAATGTTTTGTCAACGCAGCATGCTCCAAGGTTAACTAAATGTGATAAAGCCTCCTTCTAGTCATTATTATTCATAGCCTTACTATGCTGTAATGAGCCAAATAAGTGACATATAACAACTAGCCATTGGGTAATGGATTCACCCATCCACATGGATACCCAAAGGGGCACAGTTTAAAACTGATGTGTGGAGAGTTCACAACTTTTCATCATAGAAGAATCATCTAGACTCCATGTATGACAAACAGGTACTGGTTAAATACATTCAATTACCTTGTGTCGGATGGGAAGCTAGAATTTCCTTAGTAATATTAATTGATCGAGTCAGTGGTATTATCATACTGTATTTTTATGATCAGAAAGGCATTGTTGAGGAAATAGCAGACAATTGCCAATTGTGAGTGTTTCCAGTGCCACTAGGTAAAACATGCAACTTGCTTGATATGTATTGGTTTCAATCTGAAGAGTAGCCCCTTTATAAGGAAGGTTTTAGAGCACAACGCACTACCTCTCCTGCCTGCAGTACCACATTCTCTGTTTCAGCAGGAATATGTCTGTGGCATGAAGGTGCAAGCCTTCATTGAAAAATGATGGGTTCTTCTGCTTCCAAGAACTGCATTTTTCCTGACATGAAACCTATCAAACTTGTCTGTATATGGTCAGTTGGCAACTTGTTCGCTCTTATCCTTCTGCAACCACGGTCAAAGCTTTGTGATGGCGCCAACAAACCACATGTTAATGTGTTTGCCAGCAGTACGTCCCAGCTCTTTTTGATTGTATGCCATTATATCTAGATGCTCTAATTGCACCATGAAGTGAGTACAAACCATACTGAATTCTAACAGTCAATGTGTATATACACTCTGAGGTTCTATCATTTGTTTATGATCATGTCCCTAATCTGTGGATTATAAACAAAATATTTATCAATTTTTTTTTATTTTTTTTTTTATTTATTTATTTTTATTTTTTTTTTTTTTTTTTGCAGTTTTGCAGTTTTGGATTCAGAACATGGCGCATGGTGGTCTTGGAAATGTCCATTCGTGAGTGGCAATATGAAAGCCAGGAGTGGCTGCAATTTGTCTCAAAATAGCGGAACACCAATTTTCAGTCAACCGTTGGTACAGTTAGGCCTTATGTACCAGTGCGTGCTACCTAAACACAGCCCATTCAAGGATGGAGCAAACACAGCTTGCACAGTTCCCACCTGACAGCCTGAGTAATGGTCCAGTGGTATCTGCTCCACACTCGTTCTCTAACATCAACACCTACCACCTGGACTCGTCTCTTATGTGACCATGAAACTCTGCTCCACACTTGAACTGTACCATCAGCTCCTACCATCTTAAATCATGAATGATGTGACAAAGCAATGTGTTTCCTGTCAAACAGGGTGCAACAGACATGTTGTTTAGCGACTTATTTGATACAAAGAGGCTAAATTACGATTGGAGGAATACATCCACTTATGAGATGCTACGATTGGTCTTATAGATAAAAATTTAATTGTCAATAATATCGGCAATGCATTTATTTGATCTTCAAGCTACATCGGCTTGCCACAGAACATGCAGGAATATATACAAAATTCAACGACTTATGTACATCATTACGGTTGTCCAGATTTGTTTATTGCATTTACATGTAATCCAAATTGTACTGAAACACAAACTTTGCTTTTACCAGTCCAACAATCAACACATAGTCATATAAATAAAAATTCAAATAAAAATTAAAATCATTGACTTATTTAATCATAAAATATTCGGTTTTCGGTAACACACATTGCTATTTGTATTTATCTGAGTGACAAAGGTGCAGTTTGCCTCCTTCTCACATTTTGATTTGGCTTGAAGTTAAAATCCATCCTGAAGAAATTGATCAAATAATTTCAGTCAAAATTCTGGACCCATTAATTGAACAAGAATTGTTTGATATTGTTACCAGTCACATGATCCAAGGACCATGCGGTGCTTTTAACATTACATCGCTATGCATTGAAGATGGAAAATGTAAGAAACATTTCTCAAAGGAATATATGAATGATATTGTATCACTGCAGAAATACTGAAAATGGTGGCCACATTTTTACAGTGTGAATGTCAAATTCTAGGAACCAAATAGAAATAGACATTCAGTTGGTGGTACCATACTCATGATTGCTTTCAAAAACATATAAGACTCATATTAATGTCAAGTTTTGCAGTTCTGTAAAATCCATTAAGTAAATTTGCAAATATTTTAATAAAGGCAGTGATTTTGCTGTATTTGAAGTAAAAAGTACAAATAAAAATGACGAAATAGCAAGGTACCAGAAAGGTAGATTCATCGGCAACAATGAGCCTATCTGCCATATTTTTAGTTTTTCTATACACAAAAGAGACCCATCTTTCCAGCATCTTGCAGCACATCTTGAAAATGGTCAACGTGTATATTTCACCAAAGAAAATATCCTCCAAAGAGTATTTGAGCCACCAAAAATGACAATTATTTAATTTTTCATATTGGGTCATAAACCTGCTGTGTTTGGTCAAATCTCAACAACATTAACCACTGTTCGACACTATTTTACATGGAACAAATTAGGAAATAATGGGAGCCACATAATCATGGGAAACCATATCCTTCAATCGCAGGCATATTCAAAGCCAAGACATCGGGACAACTTTACACAATACATCCAAAACAACGTGATTACTTCTTTATGCGTCTGTTGTTGTGAATGTTCCAGGACCAACTTCTTTCGAATTTTTACGAATAGTTAACAGTCGAGTGTTCAATACATATGAAGATCCATGTAACGAATTGCAATTGCTGGAAGGTGACAATCATTGGGACCTGACACTTGCTGATACAGCATTGACATCCACAACGAATAGTATTCGCTAACTGTTTGGTATTATTTTGACAACCAACACAATCATGGACTTTGTGGGAAAAATATAAAAACAGTGTGACTGAAGACATACTACACTGAGTTAAACAAAGAAACCAATGTCCAAATCCAGATATCACACCAGAGATGTATAATGAATCATTAGTATTAATCGAAGATTTATGTATTTTAATTTCAAATTTTCCACTTAATCATTATGGTATGCCATCACCTGATTTGCCCGGCCACCGACTTAGGTAACAGTGATTTGCAACAAAAACAACAGTATAACAATGTTGACTTAGCTTCAAGTATTGTGAATTATGAGCCATTACTGACAGCAGAACGAAAAAAAAAAAATTATAATCGGATTATGCTAGCTGTTAATGCTGAAGAAGGTGGGTATTTCATTGGACGCACCATGAGGAACTGATAAGACATTTTTAATATTGTTTATCCTTGCAAAGGTACAGTCGCAACAGAAAATTTCATTGGCAGTTGTATCATCAGGCATTGCTGCCACTTGGTTAGATGGTGGCGAACCACACATTCAGCATTTAAGCTGCCACTAGACATTCATAACAAACCAAACGCAATGTGTAACATTAAAAAATGGCGTAATGGCTGCAGTGCTGCAAAAGAGTTTGATTATAATTTGGGATGCATGTACTATGGCTCATAAACATTAAGTAGAAGTATTTCATAGAACTATGAAAAATTTGCAAGGCCAAGATAAACTTTTAGAATGTACTGTCCTACAACTGTCAGGTGCCTTCTGACAGGCATTACCAGTCATTTTTTGCTCTACTTTTGCCAATTAGATTAATGCATCTTTGAAATAATCGTTTTTATGGCAGAATGTTGAATCACTTTGACTGACCTTGAACATGTGAGTACAACTGCAAGATGATCCATCGGCACAAGTATTTTCTAAGCAATTGCCACATATTGGAAATGGTGAAATAGAACTGTATTGAAATACAAAATACATGAAATTGTAAGACAAATTCTGTACTGTTGTTCACTAAAAAAATGAACTAATTGAAAGTGTGTTCCTGGATATATCTAATAATTACTTGGCTCAGTAATAGTGCTATTTTGGCAGCAAAAATGTTGATGTCAACAAAATTAACTTCCAGATACAACAGTTGTTGCCAGGCAATTAGTGCCTAAATAAATTAAAATTATAAATTGTAATAATTTAAAATAATGAAAATAATTGTTAAAAACCTTTAAAAATCAACTTCATTTACCTCATTTATAAAACTCAAGTTTCAATTTTTATATATTTTCGATAAAGTAATTTGTAATAAAATGTAAATCAAACAAATTTATGATCATTTGACCTTAATGTCAACCGTCCGAAACTCTTTACCAATTACTTTTGAATTTTTAAATCGACCAAAACATTTATATCTTTATTAGTGAATTGTAATTAGTGACTACATTAGGAAGATTAGTATTATATTGATCCAATGTACTATAATACTGAGCCACAGCAACATGTGATCGGGTCGGCTAGTCTTTTGCAATATTGGGGAATGACAGGACACAGGAAACATGTGTTTCCTGTAATTTTTCATTCTTGGATAATTGTAATAGAAACACATAATTACAGTGTAATAAGTTTAAGTTAAAAGTGACAGTTTACAGTGAGAGAGTTTGAAGAACGAAAGAGACAGTTTACAGTGCGATAGTTTTAACAACAAAGAGACTCTTTACAGGGCAATAATGTTAGGGCAAAAGAGACACTCTTTAAGGTGATAATTCTAAGACAATTAATTACAAATCTTACTAATGGTTGAGAAACAGAAATTGTACAGAATGTTTATCATTTTCCTTTTGAGTTGTATATGCTAACATATGTTATGTTGTTAAATACTAATGTAATATTTTGTAAATGGTTAGGGGCAGTACCAGATGTTAGGAAGTTGACCAATGTGTTAGTATTTCAGTTAGATTTTTTAAAAATAGTTTTAAATTTCCAGATAATGATTTTGACTGAAAGCAAGTGTATTTTTATCTGTTGAAATTTGTGATGAGGATATGAAGACAAACTTTGAGAACTAAAAAGGGGGAAATGTTAGTTATTTTAAGAGATTTCAACTTGTTGCAGCTTTTCAGAAAAAGTTTGCATTTGGATATGTCTATAAACTTATTAAAACCATTTAGGGATAGGTTTAATCCAGAGAACAAATACAGAATTGCATTATTACTAGCTATTTCCAGCAATGATATATCTTAGAAATTTTAGTTACGGTAGGTTTTCAAGTACAACAGTTTTCGTTGTATTCATTTTCACTGCTAAAACACATTCTGGTGACCATTTTAAAGTGTATTTATCATACTCAGAAACATTTAGTTTGGAAGATATTACAATTTGTTGATGCTGTTAACGCATGGGGTCAGCGGAAGTTGAACCTAAGATTCACAATAAGTAGTAAACGCAAAAAGTTAAGGTAGATGTTTTATCACTAGCTGTAGTCAGCATACTCTAGAATGTTTTGAGCATAAAATTAATTAATTAGGGAAGGTATAAGTAGGATTTTTAATTGAAAGAATAAATCAGAATTTAAAATAAAGAAGGCAGAAGCAGGAAATTAGTATTAGAGGATAGATAAAATTAATGGGGTTAAAATTTTATATTAGTTTCATTGGAAAGTTAAAGGCTTTGGCAAAATAAATCTACTTTTCGAAATTTATTGTAGACACTTTACTGGAATAGGCGCCAAGATTTATTATGTGAAAGAATCAGTAATAATTTCAATAGAAGACTCCTAGTGGCTTAAACTACATTGAGACAGGTAGAATAAGCTACCCAAAGGCGCATATGTTAATTACTGTGCAAAATATTAAGTACTTATCTAGACATTAATTTTCAAAGTGGCAAGCTGATGTCAGAAAGTCAACCGATTTAATAAATAGAAGGTAGCCATCTAGGCTGGCGCGCTGTCCTTTGACAGTTTTCAGAGAGGTCGGCTCATGTGATAATGTAGGGCAGTTTTTCTTATAAGCCGGTCAGCATGTGGTGGGTGGAACCATGGCACCTCGTATTATGTGTTAACTACAAGCTTTAGTATGCACAGTTTCACTTTCATCCTAGTAAGAGGACTGGATGAGAATTTGTCTTCTCTTGTGTATGGGTTGAACTTGCAATCAATAATGGAATCATTAGTCTGATAGCCTTATCCAAAAAAAAAAAAAAAAAAAAAAAAAAAAAACGTGAATCTGGTACTGAACTTTTGTATAAGAACTTTCTAAAGATTATAATTTTCATGGAACTCTAAACTTTGTGCACTGCATTTTATTTTTGCTCCTACCTTTCACATTTGAGGTGTTTTTTCAATCATGTGGTGACTGCATTGTTTAAAAATAACCAGTACCAGAAGGCAATGGTCATTGTTAAAGGTCAGGCAATAATTTTATTTTACCCCAAAGTAGACAGATAGTCTGATGAAATGTTTACGAAATGTGTAATAATACTGCTAATGATGGAGCAAGTCCCATAAATAGTGGCCCTCACATCATTAACACAATGATCACTAATGATTAAACATGGAATTATGGATTCGGCATGAATACTAATGGGCAGTATTCACAGTGGTGAGATACAATGTCTAAAATGTCAAAGAAATTAATGACAAGTGCACAGCAGTGTCAAAGCAATTCTATCTTTCTATTATTCTAGGACTATGGGGCATCATTAGTACTCACCAAAAGGCAAAAACATTACCAAAGAGTAATATTCATAAGTTTTATCCATGATGCTGTATGTTACAAGATATTGGACTGGTGGACAGCTGGAACTTGAATGCTGTATCATGACAATACAGCAGTTTATTTCTTACATCTGACTGAAAATTTCTTGAGAAAAATCGGCACTCCCAAGTCTCGTCATGTTCTCTACCCTCCCAACTTGTCTCCTTGTGAGTGTTGCCTATATCCCAAGCTGAGAGTGATCCAGTTTGAGTTATCAGAAGACATATATTATGTGATGGTTCAGGTATAATCCATCCCCAAAGAGGAATTCCAGAGTTGCTTTCAACAGTGGAGAGATCATTAGCAGAAATGTGTATAGTCACAAGTAAAGTAATTTAAAGAAGATTATGGTTCCAGACATGTGGGTACTTTATTTTTCCAAGCAAATATTCATTTTTAATGGCACATATATATTTATTTAAATTAATTAATTAGTGCACAATAAGAAACAATGGTTGGATTCTTCTCTAGAAAGTGTTGTATGAGAAGGTACCCAAAAATAACCAGAATAGAATTGCCGTGGGCAGAGCGTGTGCAGTACATATTTCTGCTGCTAGGCATTTATTGCCAGATCAGTGCCTCCTGTGTTGTCAACCTAGCTTTTTCTATTAATCTGCACTGATTGTTTTTACTAGAGCCGTTTTGTTATTGCTTCATTTTTGATAATGGTATGTTTAAGTGAATAACGTGCTATTGTGAAATTTTGTTTTCTGCTCAGTAAAAATGTTGAAAACAGCTTACAAAGATGGTGCAATGGGAAAAAGTCAAGTGTACAAGTGGTTTGCTTGGTTTAAAAATGGCAACATGTCGATTGATGTCCATTAACTTCCCAAATCGATGAAAATGTTCAAAAAATTCAAGAACTTGTGCTATCAGACTGCCGACAGACAATTCATCAACTATCAAAGGTTAGTGGGTTATCATGGAGCTCAGTTCAGCGAATTATAACTGAATTTTGGGAATGAAAGGAGTTGCTGCCAAGTTTGTTACTCCGGCTCTGACTGACAATCAAAAATAATGTCGAGTTGAAACATGTTATGCTTTGAATCAACAGCTAGATATTGACCCAGATTTTCTGTCAAAGTTCATTACTAGTGATGAGTCATGGTGCTATGTTTAAGACCTAGAAACAAACTAACAGTCAAGCCAATGGAAGGCGTCACTGTCACCCTATCCAAAAAAAAAAAAAAAAAAAAAAAAATGTTATCAAGTTAAATCAAACAAGAAAACAATGCTCTTCTGATTTTTTGATGCCATTCAGAGTTTGTTCCCCCACATCAGACGATCAATCAAAACTTTTATTTGGATGTTTTAAGAAGGTTACGCAACAGTGTTCATCAAGAAAGACCTGATTTGTGGCAGACAGGAGTTATGTTATTCCACCACGACAATGCACCTGCACACACAGCTGTCTCTCTTCAGCAGCTTTTGGATAAAAATGGCATGGTTCCACTGCCCCATGCACCTTACTTGTCTGACCTGGCTCCATGCGACTTTTTCTTATTTCCAAGCATGAAAAGGAGCATGTAAGGACACCAATTTGACAACATTAAAGAGATCATGTAAAAAACGAGGGAGGAGCTGTCAGCTATTTCTAAAGGTGACTACAGAAAATGTTTCAAACAGTGGAAACACTGGTGAGACAAATTTATTAGTTGTAATGGAGATAATTTTGAAGGGGATAAGGTTGTTTTTTTTTTTAAATATTTTAAAAATAAATAGCTTTTAAAAAATAATTCCCTTTTCTGGGGGGACGGGGGAGGGGGGCGGTACCCCCTCGTAAGCCAGTGATTGTCACAAGTACAACAGCCAGTTCTTTCCTCTAAGTTAAATGTGGAATCTGAGCAATACATCATTCACAACATACTTCACACACACAGATCAAGCTTTGCCAGACTGATTAAAGGTTGGTAAAAATTTTGTACAAAACTTGAAATTGGACCAGCAACCTTTGATTTTCAACCCAAGTTTCTTAGCTCTAAGCTGCTGAACTGTTATAGTTTTTTCTTAACCTTCCCACAGGAAACAGATGAATGTGTAACGGATTGGTAAAGCAGCATTCATTTCCAATGCCACTCAATGAAATGAGCCTAATTCAATACTAAATATTACTATTACTATTACTCCGCGATTCACTAAAACTGTTTGGCGGAGGGTGCATTGCACCTATCAGGAAAGGTAATGGTTTGGAAGGGATATACGAGATATGGCAGGTGGCGCCCATGGGCTATTGTGAGGAACCATCCCAGCATTCGCCTGGAGCGATCTAGGGAAACCATGGAAAACCCAGATCAGGATGGCCGGAGTGCTTTATCGGAAGCTACTCCTGTCCGATTTTGTGTTTACTCGCCCGGTAAATCCATTCTATTCCATTCCCTAATCGCTCGTGGAAAAAATGAGTAGAGAAATGAATCAGTTCTGGCCCTGATTTCTCTTATCTTATTTTCGCGGTCATTCTGAGATATGAATGTTGGTGGTAGCAATATTTGTTTGCTGTCATTCCGAAATACGTCAGTCGAGAATTTTTCAATTAGCTTCCGTCGAGAGCAACGCCTTCGGTGCTCCAGGTCTTCCCAACCTAACTCCTTCAACATGGCACTTACGCTTTCCCTCCAACTATATATACCTGTCACGAATCGGGCGGCTCTTCTTTGGACCATCTCTAATGCCTCCATTAATCCCTTTTGATGGGGACACCATACAGAGCAACAATATTCCAAGTGAGGCCTCACTAGTGACTAGTACGCAATCGATTTAACTTCCAGAGTGCATTGTTTTAAATTACGACCTAGAAATCGAAGCATACGATTTGCTTTCCCAATTACATTCTCGATATGCTCATTCCACGACAAATTATTACGAATTGTTACCCCTAGGTATTTAGCGGAATCTACCGTTCTAAGGACAGTGCCATTAATTGTATATTCAAAGCTAAATTGTTTCACCTTTTTACTTACACGCATGACTTGGCACTTTTTAGCGTTTACCTCCAACTGCCAATCTTTATATAGCTTGATTTAATGGAAAAAAAACATATGAGAAAAAATTAAATTTAAAACAAACTTACTACAAGTATATCAGTGGTCTGCAATTCATACTAAAAATAGGGAAGAGCTCATATACCTATTAAGCCTGACTTTGTTGAGTCTATCTCTCACCCTATGATGTGACTGAATTTTCAATTTTTCAACTTTCATCGCTCCTTAAAATTTCTGTTATGGTTTTGATGGCCTGTCACACTGCTTACTGTTTTCTTGTTAATGAACTAGCAGGAGTTCTCTAATAAATAGCTTGAAAAATAAATTATATTTGCACTTCACAACTATTAGAATCACAGTTACAACAAATCTGTCAAGATTAAAATCATCTTTCTATTTTTTTTTTCAAAAACAGTTTATATACAAAGTGATTTCTGGTGTTATTGGAATTCTGTAATTTTGATGACCCTCATTCAATTAAGATGAACCAAAATAGAATTACAGAAATCACAATTATCCTATGTGATTGAAATAATGTAGTATAAGAAAGGAAAGAAAAAATAATAAATGGTATTTTGATGTAGAAGAAAGAAATGTGTATGGTGTGATGTATTCTTTAAGTAATTTATGTTAGGGTAGTTTAAAAAATTATGCATCAAAACTAATTCCTCCTTACTACGTTTCAATTCCTAACAGTACAAAGAAAGAAGAAACGGATATATTTGTAAATATCAATGCAGCACCTTATATATCTGAACTTATCTCTCTTTTCATTGAAGACTGCCAGGATAAAACAGTTATTAACATTAATTAATAAAAGCAGATTCTTACATGATTTCCAATAAATTAAATCGGAAGCTTTGCTGGCTATCTGTCAAATGATCGTAGCCCAACCCCCTCATCAAGTCACTCTAATGAAGGATATGGTAAACAGCCATAAAATGAGTGGCTGTTCTCTATACTCTTCTGACACCATGAAACAATCTCTTGCAATATGGGTACCACACTACTTTGTAGGTGACATGATGTAATATCTAGATGTCTGACAACATACTATGTCCAACCATTTAGGAATCACATATCCACTCAGAGATATGTTGTAATATAATGTATGCATGAATCAATGTTAAGAGGCCTTGCACAGTTCAGTATAGGAAGATTTCTGAAAATTCAAAAATTTCTATTGCCATTTAAACCTGTATTAGTACCTTCCATCACATCATTGAAAAATAGTGCCAGCTGTATTTCACACTATTTGCTCTTTAAAATGCCACGTTGGTTCAGTATGATTAATTCACTTATGACTAAGATCTTCTTATATTCAAGGGTGTCTTAAGGACCCTACAGCTGATTTAAGTTATAGAGATTTGTTACTGATGGGCTCTCTTCAATATCTTTTCTTGAAAACTAATGTTTCCTGCAGAAGTTTTTAGTCCATCGGTACCTTTCTTTCTTATGATTTATGACATCAATCTTGAAGATATGTATTTTGGTCACAAACTCCGAAAATACCCTCATTGATATGCTATTTGAATTTAGTACTTTCTCCTGCTTCCAAATCTTTGATTGCTTAACAATACATACAAGGTTTCTTTATAACAAGTCATACTCAAAGCCTACATGATGAGGAAAACAAAGTAGGAAATCTGTTTTTTCTTTAATTGATGAAATTTTAAATTCAGAGTTCAGTATATCAGAGATGTTGCAGCTCTTAGTCTCTCAACTATTATGCGTTAGTGATGGCATATGATTGGCATAAAAACTATTTTTTTTAAAAAATAAGTATGACTAAAATTTATTTTGTTTTTAATCAATGCTTTTAGAAAGTGAATTACTACAGACATCATTAAATTCCTTACACATCACACTTTTCACTATTCTTAGCTCAGTTAATCTTGCTAGGTCCCCACTGTATCCTATTCTTCTGAAATATACAGCTATTCTCATTAAATTTTTGAGCAATCTTTACACCTTAAATGTGTGCTGTGGGGGAGCATTTCTTTCTATGATTTTCAGATTTGGGATATCACATTTGGTACTTTCCCTGATAATACATGTAAAATCATACCAAACGTGTTTAATGCAGTGCAAATTGTCTTTCAAGCATATTCCTAAATATTTCATTGAGGATTTTTCCCCCCCCCCCCCAAATCTATAAGAAATTCTTCCTCAGTTTTGTTTTATTTATTTCTGTATGCTTAGTTATCAATTTTATGGTTATAAGTATGGTTCTGTATCCTTTGGAATATATTCAATTTATGGCCTAATTGTTATCATAACACAAGTTTTTTCCGCTAAGTTTAGTAACCAGCTTTTGAAAATGATAGAGAGCAAATCTTGAACAATTTCACATGTTGGCACTAACACCGAATTAATTCAGTTGATATAGGGTATTATTGTATTATTCAGAAATCATCAAATTACAAGATTTACATTATTTCCTGGTTCCTCCACAAAAGTTATGTCAGCATACAGTGGATGCTTGAAGGAGCCTATCATAAGCACTGTCTTCACAACTTTGAGTTTAATCCATCCAGTCTGATGTCCATTTCATTATAGGGGAAATTTTTATTTATTGCTGTAAACAAATCACCTCAAGGGACTGAAATGTAAACATCCATGAATATCTAGGAGGGAAAGGATGGAAGTCAAAGTTCAGGAAGGAAATTGGTAATGGCCTTTTTAATGAACTATCATGGAATTTGCCTAGAGTCATTTCAGAAGAACAAAAAAACTGAAATCTGGATGACAGGAAGATGACAAACACATGTTTTCCCAAAATCAAATTCTGAGGAACTCATATCTCATCTTAACCAGTTTTCAATGCTAATTATCATATCTGGTTTTGTAGTACTAATAACACTTCCTATTTCTGACCATTCAATATAAATCTGCATCTAACTGGAAGAGTGTTTGAAAACTGAGATCCACTTGAGCTATGCTTGTCACATATATTGGAGAATTTTTCGGAAAACCTGTGATGCTATTTTATGACCAGAGTCCTCCCTCAGCCTAAAAAACTTGTTTGTATCCCACATGGCTTCTGCCACCCATGCAGTTAATTCTTGTTTGTATGCTACACACATTGAGGACAACCCTATATGACTCAATACTATGGTGGGGATCAAGGGTTGTGCGACCAAGAATACTACAGAAGTGCCACAGTCTCCAATTTGACTCCAGACAAAAATTGCATAGTCTGTTCTTCAATGCTACTGCAGATTATTAGTTCTCAGGAAATCTTGAAGCCTGTAACAGCTGAATTTACCTTCTTAGCTAGCTGCTAAATGGAAGAGACAATAACTATAGAAATGAATCAGATATTATTGGTACCAACGTGTGCCAAGATCGACAACAAACTCCACCTTGTCTACTCATTGATGTCCCCACAGGATATTTCCCTAAGATGTGCAGTAATACAGCTAACATTGGAGTTCCCAACCTCTAGAAACCTCTGCTTTGGATAGTCTGATAGATGAGAGGTGACAACTTTTGGATAAAAATTACAGAACTAAGTCAGCCTCTGTTAAAACACCAAACTTGTTGGACAAATGAACAAACTCATCCTCCTGGTCTCTAAGCTCGTGTGACTGTCCCCACTTGAGGCATTGAGGTCTGAAGACTAGGCATGAGTCATAGACAGGCTCTCCCTCTCCTTTCTATGAATCAGGTATACTGCTGATAGGTAAGACTCCATAAGTGTCCTTATTACATCAAGGTTCCCACAAACAACAGCTACAACTCTTAACAGCAGTCTCCAGCTGTTTGAAGTTTGTAAGCAAAGCTGAAATCTGAGTGCACAAATCAGCCACCTCAAACAGTGACCGCACACAGCAGCCACAGTCCATACACCTGCTAAACGATTGTAGAACTAACAATCAATAGACATCTGAATGATAATATATAACAGGTTTGGTAATTGAATATTAACTGTCACATAAACACAGAAAATACTCATGGATTAAATGGCAGCTTAATTACTGCAATAAACATAAATATAATACAAAGGCAATAACTGTTCACAGTGGCTACTCAACCACTTGTTGACTATGTGCAGGAATCTGCAGAAAATATGAACTATTTGTCAAACACACGCTGTTAGCCATAGTGTCCCACTTGCAACTCCTGTTGTAATGGAGATGCACAGATGAAAGAGACTGACACTGAATCAGAGGAAACCAAAGATACTAAGAAACATATGACAAATATTTATTCTACAAATAACAAAAATTCCAGTTATGTAACACCACTACACATTTTAAAATAATTTAATGGTTTTGCAAGAAGTTTACCTATTTAGAACCAACATAAATTAAAAAGATGAGGTATCATTAAGAACCATGCAAAGAATACAGATGCAAGTCATTGATTACCAGAGCATATATCAGCAAACTGCACAAGTTTCCAAGAAAATATGAACCAAAGTAGATCAGACAAGTTCCTTCATCAGTGAGAAGGATATCATGGTTGCAAAAATGACTAATATATTCCTTACATTTGTTATGACATACTATTAATTTTACCATTATATTTATCTTTAAAACAATTACATGGCCAAAAACTATCATTTATTAGGTATCCAATAACTTCAATACTATTTACAAGTAACATACAAGCCACATGTTACTACTTTTTCGAGCAGTGTTCAATTGGTAACTTTACTTGCTTACCGCGTGCAAGTGTTTTTTGTTTTTTTTACCAGAGCACTTTTTCATTAGTACACTAAAAAATTAGCAGTTTCTGCCTGCATAATTATGTTGCCACCACCCCCTCCTGAAATCATGATTACAACTAGATTTTATTTTTTAATAAAAGAAAGAACATACTCTTTTATTTCTGATTTCTTCATTAGATCAGAAATGTTTTGTAATTATAAAAGTGGAAAGGAAACTGGACTTAGTTCCTGCAATGTGCAGCAGAAGGAATTCTAAACTATGTCCTCCTTTTACACACGAAAAATCCTGATGCACAAAACATTTAATACATCTATAAGGAGTCAGCACTTAATTTACTAATCTTAGCAAATGAAAAAACTCTTACTTTAATGGTGTACATACCTGAACATCAGAATCTGGACAAGTTTTTTCCTGGGATGTGGAAGTTGATCTGCCCATGCTCCTGATGAAAAATCAATGAATTATGAAACACAACAAAAATCCAAATAACAGCTTTCTGATATACATGTATAAGAAGGGGCAAAGGGAAGAGGAAGATAATCCATGGTAAACAACAGATACAGACAGAAAATAGAAATGCAGATTTGTCAGATGATGAGAATTCAAGGATAAATGAAAATAGTATAGGCACGAGAAATAAAATGTGTGCAAGCAATTGAAAACACAAATCAGATAAAGCAGAAATAAGCCAATACACTAGTGATAATAACAAATAAATGGACAAGAAACATCTCCAGTCTAGATTTGTGTATTTATCTCATTTCTAGCAAGAATATTAAACACCGCAATATCGACTTAAAGAAAGAAGGAAAAAAAATTATAAGCAAAGCAAAACACCACTAATTTTTTAGGTGCCACGTTACACTTATCACCTAACATTAAAACATCAGATAATTTCCTTTTTTTATGGTTCTTTCATTTTATTTTCCCAAAACTAACTGTTATTATGAGCCTAACTTACCATTGACACATTTCATGATCATTACATGAGCAGTATTCCTTTAGATCATATGATTACAAAAATTTATTATTTTCTTTTTTTACTATTGCTAATCTCTTGACTTCAAATGATATTTAAAACATATTTTCATTTCTTTGAACAACTAATATTAAATGTTACAGTAACAAACTGTTTATTTATTTATTTATTTATCAATCTTGTTTCATGGACCTCTGTGTTGTGAAACATGTCATGGTTAATACACTTACATACTATATGAGTAATAATCATAAAAAATTATATGTTACCACGACAAAAAATGTTGTAAAAAATAAACATTAATTTTTACAACTGAGTTTTGCAAAACATCATTTTGAATACAATTAATTATTTTGAATGATATCTTGCATGGAGTAAAGGAGTTGCCAATAAGATAATCTCTAAATTTTTCTCTAAATATATATTTGTTATCTGCAAAATGTTTATACTCTTGGGAAGTTTATTAAAAAGATGTGTCCCAGAATAATTAATTCCTATTTCTACTAATGAAAGTGATGTTTGTGTTTTGTGCAAGTTATTTCTGTTTCTTGCATTGAAATTGTGTACCTGTGAATTAGATGTAAATAGGTTAAAATGTTCTATGACAAAGCACATGAGAGAATATGTGTACTCAGAAGCCATTGTAAGGATATTGAGTTTTCTGCAAGAAAAGTTCTTGGTTTTACCCCACACAGCATCCTAATAGCTATTTTCTGTACTATGAAAACTATGTTACTTTGTGAAGTATTTCCCCAAAAAATTATGCCATATGACATGACTGAATGAAAATATGAGAAGTATAACTTTTTTTAAATTCTATATCTGCTGTTAGAGAAATTGTTTGTATTGCAAAGGTGGCACTACTTAACTTCTTCAATAGCGACGTGTTATGTTCGTGCCAACAGAGTTTCTAAGCTATTTGAATGTGAAAGAATTTAGTACTCTTTGTTTTAAAGAAAGTGTTATTCATATAGTTTATATATAAAGCTGGCTGCAGATAATTTTTTTGTTGTAAATCTAATATATTGTGTTTTATCAAAATTTAATTTTAATCAATTTTCCTCAAACCAGTTTACAACTTCACTAAGCACTGCATTTATATTAATTTCTAGATTACTATTTGATGTTTTTCTCAGTCAGGCTATTGTCATCTGCAAATAAAATACTCTTAAGTTTATCGGATAAGTTTACAGGAAAATCATTGATGTATAAGAAACAAGGAGGAGGGGTCCTGGGACAGAGCCTTCTGAAATTTCATGTTTTATTTTCACCCAAGATGATGATTCATCTTTACTGATTTTAGAATAAAAATTCTAGTGTTTCACTTTCAACATTGCATGTATGATTTAAACCATTTACCTGTTGTTCCATAAATACCATAGTATTCCAATTTTTTATTTTATTTATTATTTTTTGCAGTCAAATGCTTTTGCAAGATCACAAAAAAATCCTACAGGGCTCATTTTAATATTCAGTTCCTCAAACGTGTTATTTAAAAAATATTAAACTCATACCAATCAGTCTAAGTAATTGAATAAATATAAATTAGGCAAAATACAATAGTTATCACATTCTGGCAGATCATGTGTCAGCAAGAGATCAGTACAACATGAAGCTATGCATAGTTGTAAGACATTTGATGAGGTGATTACAGGTTATAATTTAATTTTAGTTGCAATGGAGTACAAAGTGATCTTTATTTTATCAAAACCTTCCTACTCTGTCCTTTATGAATTTCAACTTTAAATTTCTTCAGTGTTTTTAGTAAACTGTGCATTATTTTCCTAGGTAATTCATTAAAGTCCCTGACTCCCTTACCTAGGAAAGAAATTTTTCCAACACCTTTTCTCTGAATTCAAGTGACAGCTTAAGATTATGGTCATCTTTTCCCCTCCATGTAGATCTCCTAATGTTTTACTAATATCCTGCCATGTGTTATCACAATTGTAAGCCTTGAACAAACCTAACATTCATTTCTCCCATCTTCCAATGACTCCCAACACAGATTCTTCAGCATATCAGTTACTGATTGCATTCTGCGGTAATTTCAACAAACAAATGTAGCTGCTCTGCTTTGTACCCCTTCCCAATCCTGAATTTGATAACCATAATGGGGATCCCACACTACTCCACCATATTCAAGTAGTAGCCTGACCAAGGTTTTGTAACCCAATTCCCTCTGTTTCCTTGTTCATCCCCTCATCACTCTCTCAAATAAATGAAGGGCATTGAAATCTCTTCTTACAACCTGCCCATTGTGTCCCACCCAATTGAGTTTACTATCAAAAGTTATGCCAAGATATTTACAGTTATGATCTTCAACAAGCAATCCATCCCCTACCCTATAATCATACACAATATCTACATTTTTATCCATGTACCTAATAAGCTGATTCTTCTTGGGATTTATTTTTATTCCATGTTTCATTATCCAGCTAGATATCCTGTTGAAATTCTCTTGTATATGTTCACAGTCCTCTGCTTTTTTAATCCCTTTGTATATTATTATGTCATCTGGAAACAATCTAACTTCTGACTTCAGCCCATCAATACAATCATTCACTAGAATAATAAACAGCAATGGGCCAAATACACTACCCTCAGGCCCTCCTACATTTACTTCTACTTCTTTTGATACTACTTTACCCACCCTAATTCCTTACTACTATCTTCCTTTTAAAAATTCCTCCTCCCAGCAAGTCTTTCTTATCCACCCCAATAGTTTTTACATTATCTGCCACCATTTTATGATTCGCTCTGTCAAATTCTTTGTATAGATTCAGTGCTACACTGTCAATCTGACCTCCCTTGACTGTTTCATCTACATTATCTTGAATGTAGCCCAATAAATGAGATTCACATGGTGTCCTTTCCCAATTCCACGTTGCCGTTTTGCAAACCAGTTCCTTCCTTCACAGCTATTCCTGATGTGGTTGCACACCAATTTCTCCATCAACTTTCCCACCACTAATGTTAAAATAATTGGCCTGTTACTTTCTACTCTATTTGTCTGACCTCCTCTATGGTCTTGGTACTACTGCTGTCCTTTTCAAGTCCTCCGGTAAGCAGCAAATCTCCAAACTCAATCTAAATAATACTACTAGATATGCTACAATGTTATATTGCTCTAACTTTAATATGTCTGTAGTAATATTATTCACCCCATCCCCTTTATTCATTTTTAGCTTTCTTATTTCACCAATGATATCCTCTGGAATTATTTCCAGTTTGATTGTTAATGCTTATATCGAGAACCTCCTCTGATATTTCCCCACCCATTCCAGCATGACAGTCCTCTATATCATCATTAAACCAATTATCTCTGCCGTTTCCAAATCCATAGTAACTTTTCCCCCATAATTATCCACAATTGTCTATATACATTCCATTCCTCTCAATTTTCTAATACAGCCATCAAAATTCCTAGATTCATCACCCTTTGGGTTCCCTCTAACTACAATATTTTGTATAAACCCATCTTTAGTTTCTTTCTTTGCTGCTATTCAACATTTCCTTGCTTAATTGCTGTCTCTTTGACATAGAGTGCTCAGCGGAAAAACAAAAGGTAGGCAGTCATCTGCCGGATGTGGATTATCACAGTTGGTGTTGAAACGAAGTCTAAAGTTGAAAGGTGTAAATGTTATGTTAAAGTATGCAAGTAAATGATCCACTCTGACTAGATCTTGTAACTTTGGAATGATCAGAGTCCTACAAATGTATATATAACAATGGTGGTGTTTAATAGTTAAGTTTCTAAATGTTCTCAGTTGGAAACTGAGTGGCAGCCATACGACTGATTCTGTATCTTTAAACCGAGCTTGGTGGGTGAGTGATTAATGCTCTGGCCTTGCATTAGGAAAGATCCCAGTTCAAATCCACAACCGGGCATCGAGATTTGGGTTTTCCATTGTTTCCCAAAATCACTCCAGGCAAATGCCAGGATGCTTCTTAAAAAAGGCCATGGCTGATTTCCTTACCATTCCTTGTCCCCAGTCTCATACCACCTCTAATGGCCTTAATGTCAACAAGGCATAAAGCAAAAAAAAAAAAAGCAAAAAAAAAAAAAAAAAAAAAAAAAAAAAAAAAAAAAAAAAAAACTTCATCTTTTAAAAGGAACTTGCAGTAACAATTTAGATGGTACAAATTTTTACCCAGATTTCTAAAGTTAAAATATTGTGGTAGTTGGTGAGAGTGGACAACCCATGAAACCACAATATCTTCTTGCCAATCTGTTTAGCCTCCTCACCTTCCTATTATAGTAAGAAGGCTGTGTACTTTTCTTTATTTTTTGTTTTGAAATAAACATTACTTCTGCCTTTCTTATTATCTCCTTGAAAACCTCCCAACTCATTTCCACCATACTGGCAGCCTTCTTCCAAATGCTGAATATTTCACTGAAATACATGTTGACTGTCATACGCTTTCCTATAACTGTCTCTATAACAACCTTCACTTTTGGCTGCTGGTTTACTAATCTATCTAATAAAGATAATCACTGCATCATGATCACTTATTTCTTCTGTAACCTGAGACCCCACAAAATTTTCATCAGGCTTTATTAAGAAGATATGCAACATGTTTGATCCCTCGTACTCTATTCTACTACTTGTGTAAAGCCTCCTGGTCTCATTAAAAATTTCAAACCTCTGTTCCCTTGTATAATTTATATTAATTCGCTGACAGTCAACAGCTGGTAGTTTTAAGTCCCAACTAATTATGACCATTCTACTTTGTCATCAGAGCTCTGAATTCAAATTTAATTTTTCTGCAAGAGCATCAGCATCTTCATCATTCATTCTTTCACTATGGTAGGCAGCCGAGACCTTAATTTTTTTGTGCACCCCAAAAGACCACCCCTAGTAGCTCATAACTATCATCTATGAACCCAAATGAACTGTAGTAATCTTTACTAACCCTTCTACCAATTCGTCCTCTGTCTCTACAGTACACTCAATTCCCATCGGGAAATACTTCAATGTCTCATGATTCTAAACTGATAACTATCTGTGGTTTATGAAACTCTATTAAGCTACCAAAGTCTACTAATTGGTTCATTATACTCATATAGTTTACTAGTAACAGTCTTAGTTATAATTCCACCATTACTCGTCAGCTTACTATTTGTGAACCCATCTTTTATTTTTTCATCAGCTTCTACTGTATCATTTTCTTTATGATTTTTGCATCATGCATCTGCATTCAATATCTCTTTGGTTACATGTTTTTAATCCCTTACCAGCAACCTCTATTTTAAAAAAGGCATAGTTCTTTCCCCATCATAACTGGAAGTGGGCTCCCTTACAGATCTAGCTAATAGCTCAGAAAGTGCCCCTTTTCCCCTCTATTTAGGTGCAGGACATGCCTAATGAAACTCCACCTACCAATGGTATCCACAGGCACAATCACCAAGAAAGAACCAGTGCCTTTCCCAAGCAGCACCCTGCAATCTATATTTATCTGCCTCACAGTGTGGTTCAAATATGGTCTATAATGGCTGCTCAGGACCTGCACAATCTCTACCTTGGTACGACTTACCTCCTTCACCACCTTCCTCAGGTCAATCTCTATGCTATACCTCTCATTTCTATCAATACTATTTCCTGAACCCCCGGCGATCAATACTCTCTCCTCCTTAGTGAAAACCTTACAAAATGGTCCTAAATCCTCAATTACCTGCCCTACTGTTGCACTAGAACTGAAAAAAAAATGTGACCTGGTAGCCCTCACCCAACTGATCCTACAGAAGAGAACCAACATCTCTCCCCTGGCTACTATCTAGTAGCAGAAACTCTTTCTTCCTCTTTTTTCCTTCCATGCATCTAGTCTTATAGGTCTGCTGTATCTTACCCCCTCCTTCTTGTAAACAATACGGATTGTGAACAAAGAATTAGTCAAAAACTCAATTCATTTTTAGTTCTGAAACAGAGAAATAGTATCTGTAATATACTTTAGATTTTAGATGAAAAATTTATAACATTTTATTAGATGATTACATGAAGAAAAGAATTCTTGTTAAAGCCAGAATAGGTACAAAGTTTGTCAGTTACAATAACAGAAGGTATGACAACATAAAAAAATGAAAAAATAGAACTTTCAGGCAAGGCTTTCCCTCAAATATGGGTTTACTTGGCTACTCACTGCAGTGAATGAAAACGTTGCTGAAGTAATAATATGTTTGGGTTCTCCATAATAGGTGTGGAGATCTTTGCAAGAAAGAACTAGAAAGGGATGATTAAATAATAAAATAAAAAAATTTAATTAAAAAATCTAAATAAATAAATGATAGTAAATGCTGATATTGGTGTAGAAAGGACAGAGAACGTAAACATCAAATACCAAAGTGAAGGCAGAGGTTATGTAAAGTTAATAATACAAAAAGAACACAGAACTTGAGGAGACTTTTTAATCACTCAAGACAATAATGACGGACATGGCCAGGTCCACATGTGCATTCTCAGCAGATTACATCATATTAATAAAATGAGTTTACTGTAGCTCATTAGGCAGAAAGTGGCAAATACAAATGAAATATTTCCAACTTTTTGTTCACAGTACAGATTAAGGGATCGCCTGAAATTCTGTTTTCCCCCCTTCCTAATGGTTACTGCTCCATTATTGTAAAATATAG
This sequence comes from Vandiemenella viatica, assembly GCA_031002005.1. Lineage (NCBI taxonomy): Eukaryota > Metazoa > Arthropoda > Insecta > Orthoptera > Morabidae > Vandiemenella > Vandiemenella viatica. Next base: position 25,629,287 of record CM061921.1, read on the forward strand.
TAAAGTGATTGACAATGAAAGTAATTGGAACAATTTGTGATAGCCTCTGTAGCATTGAGAGGTGAGTCCAGAAAAAATGGAAAGCTAACGAGAGAAAGAGAGAGGTTGGTAGAAAAAATGATATAAAATGCAACAAAAAAAAGGAGGTCAGAAGAGAGAAGGATAGGCTATTTAAGATTAAGGACTGAAAGATGTATGGTGTCCAAAATATGATGTTATGCCAGTTCCCAATGCGTAAGTTCAGAGAAAATGGTACCATCAGGCAAAGTTCTTGTGACTCTGACTGGGTAACAGCTGTTCAGTTGATTGATGAATAATATACAACATAGGCTGTGTCCAGACTTCATACACGTACTGTCTGCCTATGTCCATTCATCTTAGTTGAGAAACATTTTGTCATCCACCAGAACCTGTGTCATTCAATCAACCTGTGAGGAAATTCACAGCTCTCCATGGTTCACTTCATCATCTGACTCCTCAGTCTATTTTCATATTATTTGTACACATCTTTAGATCCCCACTCTCTACTTGCTCTCCAAAATACTCAAAACTAAGAATACAGCACAGCCCATAATACTTGTGTATGGGCCATTCACTGATCTTCAAATCCACAGTCCAAAGTCTCCAATATTGTATTAAATGAACAACCATTTCTTTCAATGGCTACCAAACCTTGGCATCCCTGAAGAATCATAGTTACCATTGGTGTCACTTCCATACATAGAAATATCCTCCACTCTCATATTCTTGGTGCCATGTACTACCTAGAGCAACAACTCCTGAACAGCCTACCCAGTGCTTCTTGCCTTGTCTCCCTTGCTTACCTGAACTTCTACAACTTCATCTACTCTATTTAATACCATGGTTCAGCACTGCCATTAACACAGGGATGGCACCCTCTTACTTCCATGATTAGAAGTAGCTTTCCTTGAGAAAACATTCCTGTAACACCTAATGTGGCTCAGAAGCATTTGTGGCATATTTATAATTTCAGATATCAGGAAAACCACCAACCAATCTCCTTCAGTCACCCAACCTGAGAAATGTTGTCTATCATGGAACTTCCAATATGTGAGACTATTACCATCACACTATTACCTGCACACTCCATTATTCCTCCTATACCAACCTCACTACCACAGCAATATCAAGTATGATGATTGATCCACAAGAAGATACAAACATACAAACAATGGAATTGATAGTAGCAGCCCACAATTTTACTCATAACATCTATCAACTGTGCAACTACAGCACACTCAAAAAAAAAAAAAAAAAAAAAAATAATAACTTCACTTGATGATACCAGATTCACTTGAATATGCTGTCAACTTGCATAATGATATATCTAGGGCACCAGTCACATCCTAGCTTAACATTAGATAGCCTGCTTCATTTGTCTATGCCATTTCTATTCCATCCCTTACTTTATGTATATGAACAAATTATTATAAACTATTGTAATAAATTCCATTGAACTTGCTTTTGGTTTATAGGGTTGTGATGTGGGTTCAGGTAAAATACTTGTTATATATATATATATATATATATATATATATGTGTGTGTGTGTGTGTGTGTGTGTGTATTGCCATTGTTTACAGCAGGCAGTGTAAGAACAGCACAGAAACAGGGAAAGACCACCATTAAGTAATAAGCTGTTACCCATAGAAATAGAATTTCATTGCCACAATTGGATATAGAAAGCTGTTAGTAAAGTAATATTTGTCCCAAACAACATCAAGTTGGCATAATATGATATGAAAGCCATCTCTATTTTATTCTACCATCGAACCTGTCCCATGAAGAGAATCATTTTCCAACACATTTAAAAACATAAAAACAAATGAATGTGCAAGGTTGTGTGGAGGTTTAACTGCTAGCATCTTTGTTTTGGCTTGGTCTTTTCTTCATTCCTCAGCATTAGCATCAGATTCTTGGATTCTAATAACTTAAGCTGCTCGTGCTCTTTGAAAGCTACACCTTAGGCCAGGTTTACGCTTGCAAGGCACGTCAAAAAAGAAGACAAAATAAACTAGTGCCAGAAACATTTAGGAAGATGCAAAGTAATAGTACAGTGAAGAGCAAATTGACATCTATAATAAATAATAAGTTTTGTCTCTAAACAAAACATATTAAAAAATCATACACTAACAGAATATGCGAGAAGTACTGCTTGAGCAAACGAATTAACATCACAGACCAACACATGCATCCATCTGTCTGTCACCAACCACTATGTCCTCAAAATTTTGTGACTAAAACTGTTATTCATACCTAAAAAAATTTCCTGTGTCCTTCCTAAAGATATCAAGTATTTCCTTGTCAAATTCCATCAATATCGGCGCAGCCATTTTTTTCATCAAAACTTAACAAAAAGACAGAGACTAACTTTCACATTTATAATATTATTAGCGCAGATCACACACACGCACACACACACACACACACACACACACACACACTGCAAAAGAAACAAAGCCTGAGGGATTAATATGGCAAAAACATTTTTTACACATGAAGCATTGTTATACCGCCCATGATTTGCCACTCAATGCCCCCCTAAATTTGTGATATCTACAGTTTAACATAGAATCAGAACAACTTACCATCCAGGCATGGCTCATATCATCAATAAAAATTCTGATAAATCCTTTCTTTCACTGGAATCTGAACCAGAGATCATGCTCAAAACTTCAGTAAGCAACCGCATTAACCACTGAGCTACCAATCCCATATTACCGGAAGGAACTACAAAGACTTACATGTCCTATGTATCTGTCTATCGCCATTCAGTAATTTTTCAAAATTATATGACTATAGGTATAATTTATACAGAAAAAAGCATCATATGTCCATACCAATGCCAAATAGCACCTCCTTGTCCAATTTCATCAGGATCACCATTTAGCCCAAGAAACGTAACAGACAGACAGACATAGTCACTATTGCATTTATAATATTAGTATAAATTAGTGCAGATCGCACATGCACTGACTGCAAGAGGAACAAAGTCAGAGGGATCAATATAGTGTTATGTTTCTTGGGATAATGGTTCATCTGATCAGGATTAAAATTGACAAGGTAATGCTATTTGCCATTAGGAAGGACATGGGATGCTTTTTTCTGTAAAAATAATACATACTGTAGTGTAATTTTTAAAAATCACTGAACGGTGATAGACAGACGCATAGGATGTGTAAGTCTCTGTTGAAACTTCCCATATTGCGGGCTGGTACCCAGTGGTTAATGCACTTGCTTACTAATGTTTGGAGCGTGGTCTATGGTTCAAACCCCAGTGAAAGCAAAGATTTTTAAGAATTGTTTTTGATCGTACAAGCTATGCCTAGATGGTCAGTTGTTTGGATTCTATGTTAAACTGTAGATAACACAAGTTTAGGGATGCAATGAGTGGGAAATTGGGTACACTTTTTTTATGCTATATTGATCCCTCCAGCGTTTCTTCTCTTGCAGTCTCTGTGTGTGTGACCTGCAAAAATCTATATCTATACTAATACAATAAATTCGAAAGTAACTCTGACTCTCTGTATGCTGTGTGTAATGTTTCTTGGGCTAAACGGTTAATCCAATCATAATGAAATTTGACAAGGATATGCTATTTGGCTTTAGAAAGGACAATGGATACTTTTTTTTCCATATAATTAAACATATTGTCATATAATTTTGAAAAATTACTGAACGGCAATAGATAGACGCATCAGATGTGTAAGTCTTGTACTACTTTACGGTGTAGCAGTCTGGTTGCTCATTGGTAAATGTGCTTTCTCACAGATGTTTGTAGCATGGTCTGTGGCTAAAACCCCTTTGGAAGCAAAGATATTAAGAATTGTTTTTGATAGTATAAGCCACACCTTGATGATCAGTTGTTTGGATTCCATGTTAAACTGTAGATACCAAAAATTTTAGGGGAGTAATGCGAGGCAGATCATTGGCAGTCTAACAATGCTATACGTATACAGTTTTTTATGCTATATTGATCCCTCAGGCTTTGCTTCTCTCGCAATCTGTGTGTGTGTGATCTGCACTAATAATATTATAAATCCGGAATGAAGTCCTGTCTTTTTGTTACATTTTGTTGACTAAATAGCTATACAGATATTGATGGTATTTCACAAGGAAATACATTGTACCAGTAGGAAGAACACAGTTTTCAGTGTGAATAACAGTTTTAATCACTAAATTTTGAGATCATATCAAATGGTGACAGACAGACCAATGCGAGTGTTAGTCTGTGATGTTATGTCTGTTGCTCAAGCTGTTCTTCTCACATAGTCTGTTAGTGTATGACTTGTTAGTAAATTTTGTTGTGAGACAAAATTTATTATTTAGTATAGATGTTGATTTGCTCTGAAGAATCTGATGTTCATGTTGAAGAAAGAAGAAAAGCTGAAATAAAGATGCCCTCAGTTAAAGCCCCCTTATCCCCACACCTTCATTTGCTTTTCTGTTTTTAAGCATGATTGAAATTGATTTCCATCATGAGACAGGTTCAATGTTAAAATGATAAAGTGATTGCTTTCCTGTCATATTATGCTGACTTAGTGTTATTAGGGAGAAACCTTACATTACTAACAGCTTTCTACATTCAATTCTGGCAAAAAATTCTAAGGCCATGTGTATGAAGTAACGGGTAACATCTAGCTAATTTTATAAATGTGAAACTCTGTCTGCCTGTCTGTCCATTTGTTATGTTTCTTGGGCTAAGTGGCTAATCCGATAATGATGAAATTTGACAAGGAGATGCTATTTGCCATTAGGAAGGATTTAGGATACTTTTTTCTACATAAATGATTCGCACTGTGATATAATTTTGAAAAATTACTGAATGGCGATAGACAGCTGCATAGAATGTGAAAGTCTCAGTAGTACCTACAATATAATGATCTGGTAGCTTAGTGGTTAATATGCTTGTTTGAAGTGTGGTCTCTGGTTCAAGGCCCATATGAGCCATGCCTGGACAGTCAGTTTTTCAGATTCCATGTGAAACTGTAGATCCAACAAATTTAGGTGTGCAGTGCATGGCAAATTGTAGACTGTCTAACAATGATTTACATTAACATTTTTGTATACTATCTTGATCCCTTAGGCTTGGTTTGTCTCACAGTCAGTCTGTGTGTTATATGAATTAATCTATAATAATATTATTATTTTTATTATTTTTTTATCTGCTTAATGTCTCCCTAAAAGCAAGGTCTTTAGAGACAGGAAAGGAGGGGGGGGGCAAGGAATGGGAAGGAATTCAGCCATGGCCTTTTGAAGGAAGCATCCTGGAATTTGCCTGGAGTGATTTGGGAAAGTATGGAGTCTTAAGGGAAGATTAATGGCCCAGTTTAGCCTCTAGATGCTGGGTCAAATGTAAATGGAATAAATAAATAAAACCACGGAAAACCCAAATCTGGATGCCCGGACGGGGATTCAAACCGCGGTCCTCCCAAATGCGAGGCCAGAACGTTAGCCGTTACACAACCACGCTCGGTAATAATATTATAAATGCAAAAGTAACTCTTTCTGGTTGTCTCTCTGATTGTCAGTCTTTCTGTCTGTCAGTTTGTTACGTTTCTTGGGCTAAATGGCTAATCTAAAATTGATGAAATTTGACAAGGAGATGCTATGTGGCACTAGGATAGATATAGGATATATTTTTCTGTATAAATAATACATATTGTCATATAGTTATGCAAAATTACTGAACGTCTATAGACTGCCACATAGGATGTGTAAGTCTCAGTAGTACCTTCCGTAAAGTGGGCTGATACTCAGTAGTTAATACTCTTGCTTACTGATGATAGGAGCGTGGTCTATTGTTCATAACCCGGTGGAAGCAATGATTTTTAAGATTTTTTGATTGTTTGAGCCAAGCCTGGATGGTGAGATGTTCAAATTCCATGTTAAACTGTAGATATAAAAAATTTAGGGGTGCAATGCTTAGCAAATCGTAGACAGTTTAACAATATAGTAGGTGTACACATTTTTATGCAATATCGATCCCTCAGGCGTTGTTTCTCTCGCATTCGATGTGTGTGTGTGATCTTCACTGATAATTTTATAAATGTGGAAGAGTCTGTCTATTTTTTTAATGATCTGATGAATCAATGGCTATACCGATATTGATGGAATTTCACAAGGAAATACTTTGTTTCTGTAGGAAGGACCCAGGACATTTTTTTCAGTATGAGTAACATCTTTTAGTCAAGAAATTTTGACTACTTATGATTTGCTGATAGACAGATGCATGTATTAGTCTGTAATGATAAGTCAGTTGCTCAAACGGTACTTCTCACACAGTCTGTTATTGTATGATATGTTAATAAATTTCGTTTAAAGACAAAATTTATTATTTAGTCTGGTTTTTTTTTTTTTTTTTTTTTTTTTTTTTTACTTTATGCCTCGTCTATGTCACGGTCATTAGAGAGAGGATGGGACTGGGGACAGAGAATGTGAAGGAATTCAGTTATTGCCTTTGGTAGGAAGCAACGTGGTATTCACCTGGGGTGATTGGGGGAAACCATAGAAAACTCAAATCTGGATGTCCAGATGGGGATTCAAACCAGCGCGGCGTCCTCCTGAATGTGAAGCCAGAATGCTAACCATTCACCCTCCACATTCGGTATTACTTAGTACAGATGTCAATTTGCTCTACACTGTATTATTACTTTGTGTCTGCCTAAAAGTTTTTGGCACCAGTTTATTTTGTCTTCATTTTTCACATGCTTTGCAGGTGTAAACCTGGCCTCTTAAAGAGCACGAGCAGCTAAAGTTATTAGAAAGCAAGGATCTGATGCTCATACTGAAGAAAGAAGAAAAGACCAAGCTGAAATAAAGCTGTAATCAGTTAAACCCCCACACATCCCTGCACCTTCGTTTGTTATTCTGGTTTTAAATATGTTGGAAATTAATTTTCTTCAGGAGACAGGTTCAATGGTTGAATGATATAGTGATCGCTTTCTTGTCATATTATGCTGACTCAGTGTTATTTGTGACAAATATTATGTTACTAACAGCTGTCTTTATCGAATTCTTGCAAAGAAATTCAAAGTTCACAAGTGGTAACAGCTGGTATATATGATTATTGGCAAACTTGCCCTGATATGAGATCCATTCTTCCCTAAATCCTCCCCCTCCTCCTAGAACTTGTTTAAGCAGACCTCCTAACCTCAGCAAACTTCTGGTCTTCAAAAATAGTCTTCATCGTCCCAACAGTCAGCCCCAAGGCTCTTTGCATTGCAATAGACTACACCGCAAGATGTGTGACATACACTATGCTTCCACCACTTTCACCAACCCTGTCACAGGCGAAAACTTCCCTATCATAGGACATGCCACCTGCAAAACCTCCCATAAACCTTCCAAGTAATTTACCAGTTAACATGTAACCACTGCCTGGATTCATATATCGGTTTGACCACAAATCCACTTTCCATAAGAGTAAATGGCCACCAACATATGGTGTTTACATGGAACCCAAAGCACCCAGTTGCTGCCCATGCCATCACTCATGACTCCAATGGTTTCAACTCTTGTTTTATGGTCCATGCTATCAAGAGTCCTTCCTAATAGCAGCAGCTCCTCTGAACTCAGAAGGTGGGAACTTGCCTACCAGTACAAACTGGGCACAAGGCAACTACCTGATCTCAACTTTAGATAGTACCCGGCCATTATAATTATAATTTTTACTTATGTTTACCCCTTTTTTAATCCTTTCTTTGCCTCCACTAACCACCACTAACCTAATGTGATGTTTACTTTATAAAGTCTTTTGCTCTATATATATATATATATATGTGTGTGTGTGTGTGTATATATATAGATGTAATTATATTTTGCTCTACCTCCCGACCAGAGAATAGTTTGGATATTTATCTATGCTCGGGTATTTGCTCTGAATCACTGGCCCTCTACTTTTCGTCTGTTTGAATTTACCCCTACCATTTTCCTGGCCAACAGTCTTTTTGGGAGGCAGTCTCCCACATCATCCACCTCCCATAATGTTTTCCTGCTGACAAAGGGATCATCCTGAAACTTTCTTTATCAGTTGTATTTTTGTCTTTTCTGTGTGTTTGTACCCCACATCCATCATCTGAAAGTAACTGTTGGCTCATTTCCCTGTCCTAATTTAATTCATTTTCGCTACTTAGCCAACTTTTATTTCATTGTTTGCTATATATACATGTACAGGAAAAAATAAAAGTGGGTGTTTAAATCATAGTTACTTGCAGAATATCTGTCACATATTTCAATTTTCTTGAAAAATGGGATGGCCAAAAATATTGTGTTTGTGGAATATTTTTTGTTGCAGCTGTCCTTCAACTTTGGTGAGTATAGATTAAGTTTCCTTTTAAAAGAATGGAATAATAAGGCTAGGGAAAGAATAAACATAACACTTATGATTGATAAAAGCAGCATTGGAACAATGAATGTAAATGTCTTGCCCATATCTTAAAACTCCCCCATCCACTCGCTATGCCACCCACATCAAAAGCTCCTATTGTACTTCTTTATACTATACAGCAGTACTCTGCTCACCAATCTTTAACATTCTACCACTCTCTCCAATGGTGGTATAACTTTGCTACCATAGATTAATATGACAATGGGGTGGAGGAAACTATGAAATCTTAATTTACAATGATAGAATAAGCTGTAAGGATAGTGAAAATCAACTTTATTTGTTGGAAAAGAGTTAAAAGCATATTATTTTTAATAAATTAAAAAAGCGGAAAGACTGCTGCTAGTCATGTGATATGAAACATTAATCAGAGGACATGACATCACAAATTAGCTTGTGCCAGTCTAGCTCCTGCATCATATATTAAAATTTTTAAGTTTTCAGTGCTGCTATTAAACTATTTGAAATGTAAATTGGATTTTCCAAGGCAAATAGCTGGAATTTGACAAAATTGATGTGATGATGCTGGGACTGTTTTTTGCATCCAACAGTCATTTCTGTTCAGCAAAATTCTGGAACTTTAAAACGTTCAAGTAAATGTATCTGTTCTGCTAGTCACATTATCACATTACAATGAAATGTTGGAATATAAGTTATTTTAGAAGCATGTGTGTTAATGAAGTGTCATACTTAATAGAAATTTGTAATTTGTGATTTTAGTCAGTGGGTAATAATTTCGAACATTTCATTTTAATATTTTTCTAAAGTATTTAATATGGTTGTTGCTGTGTAGAAACTTGTGTAGTTGTTAAGCATGAATGTCATTACTACTTAAAAAAAATTCCTTGTGTGATTTCCGTAAGTATTTATTGGCCTGGATGGAAAAGGTTACATGTTTGTTTACATTCGTTCAACGTTACCTCTCCAACTGTAACACTGTGAATGTAAAAGTATAACAGTTTTCCATTCTGGATTAGTTGTCTTATACATTTTTCATTTTTAAAATAAAAAGTCACTAACTATCTTCTTATTTGAGTTGAACTGCTCATTGAAGCTTGTGCACAGAAATGTAAAATTAACATCTTATAGACATCTGCTGGGTTATAAAGTGGTACAAACACTTTAGTGAGAGAATGCAGATTTACAACATTGGTAAAGGGATTTAAAAACCACCACAGAAATTTATGCACAAAAAGTTACTAACCAGAAATAATTTATTATCAAATTCACAACATTGGTTTGTTGGAATACAAACATGTTTTCATGCCTACTTGTGACACTGACCCCATTATATGATACTCCACATACATTTTCTTATTGTTTGCCAACATGACCAATAAAATTTTTTATATATTTACAACAAACACCATTTTGATATTTGAAGTCGTATTTTACTTATTTATATAAATTAAAGTTTTCTACAAAACAAAAAATTTAGGCACTTTTTTTTTTTTGGGGGGTGGGGGGGTAGTTTAATGCCTCATCAGTGTAGAGGTCATTAGATGTGGGAAAGGACAGGGGGTAAGAAACTGGAAGGAATTGGGCCATAGCCTTTGGAACAAACCATCCTGGCATTCGACTGTGCTGATTTGAGGAAACCTTGGAAAACCCAAATCTGAATGGCCGGATTGAGATTCAAACCCATTTTGTCCCAAATGCGAGGCCGGAACATTAACCATTCGCACTACATGCTCGGTTACATAGTTTAGTAAACATAATAAAATATTATGTCAAAACGTAAGTCACAGCGATCTTCAAAAAAATACATTGAAGGCTTTGTAGACAAATATACTGAGTTGCATCGTGCATTCGTTAGTTACTTTTGCGGCATATCTTCCTTGTGTGGAATATAAACAAACAATTTGCCAATTGTTTTAAATATTTGTTTACACACTGAGCACTACATACTACCTGTAAACTATAAAACTAGTTTTATCCATAAAATAAACAATCTGCCCATCTGTTTACACTGGCACAAGGAGAGATGTGATGTCACAAGAGATGAAATGACAGCTGCAAACGTTTTGGCACCAATATTTAAATTAATACATAAAAATGCAAAATTTTGCATTTTCCCATTTGCTTCTTCAGAAAATAGTAATTTTATTGTTATAGTAGATGCCCAACTACAATATTGACTACTTTTCCAAAATTAGTCAAGTTTCCCAATTTCTTTGATGAGCCTGAGTTCAGTCTACACCAATTCAAACCTCCTTCCCAACTGAACACACCTCCCATTTATAAGCACCTTATAATATGGGTAAATTCTAGTTTTCTTGCCTATAGAGCACAAAGGAGGGAGTAAGCTTTCCAGTAAACATAAAAATTTTCAGTTTGCAACTACAGGATATGAGAGAAACGTTTCACGCAGAAGCCGATACTGCAGCTTAACTCAGCAAATAAGCCGATTTAAAAACAGTTAAGTCACTCAACATACAATACAAACCTTAAATAAACAATTGATAAGAGTAAATCACTTTTAAACTAACCTAGAATAGGGTTATCCAATTTGTAAACAATCGATTTTTGTTACAAGTACATGATAATTTCATTAATTCCCAACACTTTTTGAAGCAATAAAGTAATTTTATAATAATAATAATCAGAAAGAAAGTTAAATTCACTAAAATTCCGTAGTTTCAGACCGTTTAAATAGATTAAATAAATTTTTAAACACTTCATTAGAAACACTTGCAATTTCAACATTTTTTATCACATTTTTTCAATAATTTCATGAACTAAAAAGTAAATTTCCTGAAAGAACGAAAAATCTAGTATAACATATTAAAATTTTCAAAACATTCCATGCAGTAGAGATAATATTAAATTAATTTTAAAGTTAATTCGTCGTAAACAAAAATGTGGTAGTTTCGAAATTAAATTGCAATTAAACCAGAACCCTTCTGTAAACAAAACCACTGTTAAAACATGTAATAAAATTCAAAGAAAATTCAGCTAATGCCACTTTTTCGATATAAACAACACACGAATAATTATTAAAAAGAAACAGGTTTTTTACGTTATGGCGTCTCGACAGTTTCAAACCAGATTTTTGTTAAACAGATAACTTTGCTAATACTTCTCCGATCATAATAAAATTTACACCTTTGAAATCAGGAGTAACAATAGAATACGTTGACACTAATTTTATCACCATAATTTTTAATCTAGCAGGGACGAGTAAAAAGTTGCACAAATAAGTTAGAAATCGAGGGTTCACTTACTGCTTTTCAGAATCCAATTACCACTGCGCACACACTCTTAATTGATTTACAAGAAAGTAAGTTAATTTAGAATTTTCACTACATACTTTTTATAAACCTTAAAAGCCAAGCTACACACAATTAAATTTTGAACACATTCTGTAAGGCCCAAGGCTAACACCGGGGTTATAGTATCACCTTGGTGACTTAACTAACAGATCACCTGGGTGGAAAGTTCTGTGCAATTTTCATAAAATAATTTGAATTTGATCATGTAGCCTAACAGAAACTCAACTTAAATGCTTGAAGGTCACCACTATATCTGTTTCTAAACCACAAATCTAGAAAAGGTTCCACGATAACTACTAAATCACAAAAGTTCACTTTCAGAAAAATTTAAAGTTTTATTTTCAAAGTCACATTTACTAAAATGCATTTCACAGTTGAGTAGGCAAATCGAAAACTTGTTTCCAAAATATTGCAGATTGTGGAGAGAAATTTTTACCGAACGGAACCCCTATTGAAAAATTTAAAAGTTCTTAACAGACATTATTTGTGCAGACAACCACTGATGTCCCAACATGGCTACCAAAGCGCACCAAATTTCAACCGACTGCTTCGAGCTCCGACGCAAACTCACTCACATAATGCTCCCAGGATACAGACGATGAAATCAAACAAAAGACCTGGTCTCATGTAAGCACAAGTTTATATAGCAAGTGGACAAACCAATGACGTAAGCATCTGTATCAGATCTTTTTGCTACCGCGAAACCAAAAGTGTGCATAACTTATTTGACGATCCAGATTATTAAAAATGTTTAAACTTTGACAGTATCTGGACTTATCTACTAGAAGTCCAACGGCAGTTTAGTGGGAAAATTAGAGTGATTAGTTTTAGAGTTTTATTTAATTTCTGCATGGTAAGACAAATCTCCGAAGTAGGGGATTACCACAAACATTTGAATTTTTACTGCGACAATCAACGACAATCTATCTTCAAAAACTTAATTACCAGACAAATGCTAAACCTTTTTACTAAAACCACTATATGTTCGTAATCGTCTTAATTAGGGCTGTCTACTGATATAAATTTCAAATAAATATTTCTTTTAATTAAAAAGTTCATTTTTTCTCTTAATTAAAATCGCTAATTAAACTTTGCGAAATTATTTCATTTTACTACCAAAATATTGGGAACAATGCTGACTATAGCTGCCGATAAACGTTCAGTTGTCGCTTTACTCGATTTAAAGATATTACAAATCTTAGAATTTTACTATTCTGATCACGTATTTCAAAACATGAACAAACCAGAATATCTCTTAAAATAAACGTTTCTCGATATGATAAATACACTTTAAAATGATTTTTATGACGAATTGTAACTGTAGGAATGATTGCAGGGAAATTCCTTTAAGTTGAAAACTACTCCTCTCGAAATTTCTAAGTCCAGCCTAAGCAAAACTAGAATTTGCCAAAATTCTAGGTTATTACAATTCTATAATCACATCTTTTTAGACTATCTTTTGGTAAGCAGTAGAACACACCTATCATGCGGCTGGGGGTATATAGGAAGCGGCCCAGGCCGTCTGGTTGTCTTTATGTCTTTTAACTTTATCAGGGAACCTTGTGTGTAGCAAACCTGTGTTAGGTTGCATCTTTTTGTGCTTGTCGGTTAGACCAGCATGAGTTCTGTTTGTATTGAACTTTGAAAGGCAGCATGGTTGACTTACCGCCGTGTTGCCTTTTTCTCACCAGTGACTAATATTTGCATAGACTACGCACTGATAAATTTTGTAAAGGGGTTAGCCGGGAACTTCTTCCTCTTCATGACCTGTAATTTTTGGAAACGTTTAGTTCAATTGCCTACTCAACTGTAAATACTCTTTTTCAAAATGTGACTTTTTAATAAACTTCAAATTTTTCATCAAGGTGGATTTGTACGTGCTTTAGTAGTGGACAGTAACCTTTCCTCAGCTTTTGGTTCAAATAAGCTTTATAGCAGCCGATTAGTTTTACAGTTGAAGCATCAAGGCGGACACATGGTCACTTAAAGTTATTAATGTAAATTTCGAGTAACTTTCAATAAGTCAAGATTCAGTTAAGGTTACGAAACCTATACTCCACCCCAGTATACTGGATTCACCCCTTACATATTCCACAAAACCATTCCCACTTTCTATTTTGGAATTTGCTCATGTCCATCTTGTCCTTATGTTTTCCTTAATACTATTCCCCACTCCATAAATCGCAGTTCCATTGAAATTCAGTCTATGAAATAACTATCCAAAAATAAGATCATCATCAGCCTCCCAGCTGACAAGAGATCAACCACTGTAGTCATAGACTACAGTGACTATAAGCCTGAGGCTTTGAGACAACTAGTCAATCCTGGTATGTGCTGTCCACACTACAGGTCACACCACTACAATTTTCTAGAATGAATTAACTATCATTGACTTCCCTAACAAGGCCTCTTACCAAAATAAATGTACATACTTACTGCGCAGAATCCACCTCGTACCTTCTTCCCAAAATCCAAAAGATGCTCAACTTTGGGCAATCTATAGTTGCAGCATATGGATCTCCCACCAAAAGGATTTCAGCTCTGGTGGATCAGTACTTCCAATTATTTGTACAGAAACTTCATTTATAAAAATCCTCCACACTTTGTCGAGCATATTTTCATGGTTCTGGTAGCTAATTCGTAAGGCTCTTATGTTCAAAAGTTTATTGGTCAGATCACAGGTTCAAATTCCAGGGGAAGCAGGAATTTTTTAGTTGTATATGAGCAATAGCCTAGTATGCCCCTTTTGGATTGTATGACTAAGTTAGTTTTTTTACTTTAAAACAAAGATAAAAATACTGTCGACATTTGATTTGAAAAATCAATTCTTCTTCTCCCTTACTCCCTTACTTTTTATAAATTACCAAGAGAAATTATGAATAATTCACCAAAAAATTTAAAGAATTTAAAGTTAAAATTTGTAGAGGGCAAATGTAAATGAGTGAAAAATAGGGGGGAGGTGGGTATATATGGAAGTTGCCACTGGAATGTGCATTCCAGTGTAGTTAAATTAAATTAAATGTTCTTTATACAAACCCACTTATTTGATAGAACTTTGCACACTTTTAGTTTAAAACTATGAGAGAAATATTTTATGTCAAATGGCATTGGACTGAATCAAACTGGACAATTGCTGGCCAAGAAATTTGAACTTGAAATTTACAAATCTACAGTTTTTATCCGATCCTGAAGGAACTTTGAACACAGATAGATAGATAGATTTGTTCTCTTTGATCCCATGTGAGAATAATCTCAGGGATGTGGAACAGTACATACACTTATTTTTAATGTCAATATTACTATATAATTGATAATATTATTATATATTGACAAGCTAGCTACAACCCAGTAGTATAACCAACATCTCCTGTAATCTACACATAAAATCACAAGTTAATTAATACTTATTATGTCAAACAGGGCATACACTTGTTACCAGCATCTAATAACCAGTTATTTTCTTACCAAACAGTTACCATGATAAGTTTCACTGTAATTTGCGACTACATATTATTTCATGTTAGTTGCTATTTATGTGAAACAGTACACACACCTATTAACAATATCAATTATATTACCAACAACTCATAAGCTGTCAATTACTTAAAAACCTGTTAGTATGATAATTTTTCACAGCAGTTTTTGAGTGCATGCTATGTTAGTTACTGTATATGAGTGAAATTTTGTAAACAGTGTAATTACTTCAATTGTCAAAAGTTTCAAAAGAAAGAAAAAAAACCATATATTTTTACTAATTGTGGACAACTTTGTCACCTTCCCCTTCCATACACCATATATATACTATTTTTTCAGTCATTCTTAGTTACCAAATTCCAAGAAGAAAATTCTTTCACAGAGTAATATGGTTTCTGAAGCAGAAACTCTTTCAGTTTGGACTTAAAGTAGTTGGGTTTTTGTAGATAACATTTAATTTCTGTTGGTAAGACATTGAATAAGGAAGCTCCAGTAAATGTTAACCCTTTCTGTAAAATTGACAGTGATTTGTAATCCTTGTGAATATTATATTTATTCCTAGTATTATGGCTATGTATGTCAGCATTAAGATTGAAGTGTTCAGGATTTTCTACTACAAATGATAATATGGAGTATAAATACTGTGCTTCCATTGTTAGTACACCCAGGTTTTTAAATAGATTTCTGCACGACGTCTGTGGGCTTGCTCCACAAATAGTTCTTGTAGCACGCTTTTGCAATTTAAATACCCTCTGTGCTTGTGACGAGTTTCCCCAGAATGAGATGCCATAAGTGAGCAGGGAATGAAAATATGCAAAATATACTAACTTTCTGGTTTCTATATTAGCTATTCTAGATATTACCCTCAGTGAAAATGTTGCAGAATTCAGTTTTTTTAGAAGTTGTTGAATATGTTGTTTCCAGTACAATTTGCTATCTATATATATACCCAGGAATTTTGTGAAACTGATTTCACTGATTGCTTTTCCTTCTGATATCACATTAGAGCTGTCCTTTGTTTTATTTTTTGTAACAAACTGAAGTAACTGTGTCTTTTTTACATTAGGTATTAGTTTGTTGGCATTAAACCACCAGTTAATTTTCTTTATAGCATCATTTGCGATGTTTTTGAGTTTTTGTGCTGATGAGTCTTTCAGCGATATGCTAGTATCATCTGCAAAGAGCACCACGTATTCATTATCACCTAGTGTATGTGGCAGATAATTTATATAGATTAAGAACAGCAGAGGGCCAAGAATTGAACCCTGAGGCACACCACATTTAACTATACCCCATTCTGAGTTTATAACATCTCCTGTATTAGCATCTTTCAGTGATACACATTGCTTTCTATTTTCCAGGTATGATTTAAACCAAAGTCCTGGCTTACCACTAACTCCATAGTGGTCTAATTTACCTAGTAGAATCTCATGATCAACACAGTCAAAGCCTTAGCAAGATCACAGAATATACCTAGGGAATTTAATTTTTTATGCATTGATTCAAGTATGTTGTTTACAAAATCAAAAATTACTGAATCTGTTGAAACGCCTTGTCTAAAACCAAACTGTACTTTACTGAGTAGGTCATTCTTTTGTAGATGTGCATACACCCTTCTGTACATTGTATTTTCAAAGATTTTTGAAAATGCTGGTTGAAGTGATATTGGTCTGTAATTCTCAATCTTTGACTAGGATTTAAGTATTGCTATAGCATCCATATTCACAATATATTTTCATTTTATTTTTTCAGCAACTGTTAAGAAGTATTTATTGAAAGCACTTCCTATATAAGAGGGGTCATTTACAAGTTTATCATTAATGCTTATAGATATAGGTTCATGTTCAAGGGATGATACAGTTGTTTCTCTTTTAATAATGTTCCAAACACTTTTTATCTTATTATCTGAACTACTAATCTCATCGTTTATGGCCAAACATTTAGCTTCTTTTATTACTTTGGTTAAAATTCTACAGTAAGTTTTGTAATGTTGTCTGAGAAGCATATTATCAGTATTCATAACTTTTACATACAATTACCTTTTATGTATGCAAGATGTTTTAATACCAACTGTAACCAAATTTTTGTTTACTCATTTTTGACCAATTGGAGCTAGTTTTGTAGGGAAACACCTTTCGTAAATTTCCAAAAATCTTTAGTGAAAGTAATTGAATTTATTGTTCACCCCTTTTAATTTATAAACAGTGCTCCAGTCCTCATTGAGAAGTTCATCATTTAATGTTTTTATTGAATTGCTCTTTAATGGACTAACTTTGAAAAATCCTTTCTTTTTGTTATTTTCATTTCCCACAACATCTAAAGTAATTATTTGAGCATTATGGTCTGACAAACCATTTTCCATGGGAACTGTTCAATATATTTCTAATTTATTGTGCTCTACAAAAATGTTATCAATTATGGTGCTACTATACTTTTGTGTTCTAGTTGGGAAATCTACAGTTTGATAGAGATTGAATGATCTAAGCATTCCTAGAAGATAATCTGTCTGGTTACATTCTACAGCAAAATTTTTGTTGATGTCTCCACAGTAGATAATTTCCCTTTTAGTTTGTGATAATTTTATTAGAACTGCTTCAAGCTTTATTAAAAAATTTACTGAAGTCTCCTGTGGGAGCCCTATAAACTGTCAGCACTATAAGATTTTTGTTTTCTAATTCTAACTGTATTGCACAACATTCAAAATCTTGTTCTACACAGTATTTACTTACATCTAACGATTTTGTCTCAGTATTTTCTCTTACATATATTGCTGCACCACCTATTCTCATCTCTGACCTACAATAACAAGAAGCTAATCTATATCCAATAAAAGGGAGGAGACATATTTCAGAATTCTTCAGATGATGTACTGTCAGACATACGAAATTTATGTTAAGATTCAATAATTTTTGGGTTTCTTCTACAGATATTGTCAACTCATTAAGTTTGCTTGAGATACCCCTAATGTTCTGATGGAACAAAGCTATTTTAGACTGACATTCTTTATTTTTGACAGTAATATCATTATGAGCATTTCTTAAATAACTCTTCCTACTCTTGACATTTGGCCTAAAAAAGACCGAGTCCTACCACCAATTACCACTGGGATGGGGTTCACATCAACCTGCCTCTCCTGATGCTACTGGCAATCAGTTGCGTTAGCTTCTGCTTGCCCCGAACATTCAGGTGGAGTCCATGGGAGGTATGGTCATCCGAGTTATGCAAGAAACATCTATCAGACCAATGTGTGTTCGGTCAGCCTGACACAATGCATGCTTCAGATCTACCTGTGTATGTTGTACATGACTACGCATCCAGGGTTGATCATAACGCTTGAAGAGGTCAACAAAACCAACATTGGTGTGAGTGGTGTTTTTAGCAATGTTGTCAATGTCTGTTTCAACACAATAATTGAGATTTCTGGACAGACTACTTCCAGGACCCCCAACTATAATTATATGAACCTCTTTAGTAAGATCTATCCCCAGGTTTGAAATTTCATCTACAACATCACCAAGTTCTGCATTAGGCTTAAATATACTACACACCTCAACATCAGAGCCCAGGCTTGACTGTAACATTTCACTTAATTCTCTACCGTGACTACTTCCAAGCAATAACACCTTCTTGGATTTCTTTTTACAAGCTTTGCACAATGTGTGCTTTTTTACAGCTTTGTTGCAATGAGACAGCCCTGCTGTGGTATCTGATACATCCTCAGTTAGATTCTCCAACACCCCAAAAGTATTGGAAACTTCCAACTGAAAATTTTTAGAATGCAGGTCCTGTTGTTTCCCTCCAGTTTTTGCTGCAATCCACTGGAATTCCTTAACATTTAATACTGCTTTTTCAGCCTTCAAAACATTGAGTTCTTTGGTTAATTCAGCCACTGTGGATCAAGACAAGAGATTCTACTTTCTAGTTCCCTCATTTCCTTGGTACTGTTCCAAGTCAAACAACTCCAAGGAGAGTGAAGCGCATTTTCAGATTCCATGTAGCCACATTTCGGATGAAAACGAACTCCACAATCATTACAACTGTTTCCCTGCTTTACAACCCTGTGACAGCCACCACACTTCATGCTCATTGAGATATTAAACAAAAACAAAATATGGGCCCTTGAATAGATTTGTAACTTAACCTATAAATATCTTTCCCTATTTTGCAATATAATTTCCACAAGATACACCTTTCTCCGTTTACCACGCAAGCAAACCAATTTTAAAATGAAAAATGATGTTTACATTTATTTTACAAAACTGCACTCACACTTTCCCAGCTCCCCTCTTAGTAAAAATTTATACAAGCAACTTACCTGCTTTTTTTTATCAGTAGGGAAATCTGCCAAAGTGGATGATGATTGAGGATTTTTCCTACAATCTGATCAGAGGGAATAAAACATTAGAACTTTGATATCCAGCAACCAAGAAACACTGTAGACAGAATTTTTCCCTTTATTTTAAAGCAAAACATAAAAACTAACTTAGTCCACAACCCAAAGGTTTGTTAGATCCTATTGAAGGGGGCATACTAAGCAATTGATCGTATCCAACTCTTAAAAATTCCTGCTTTCACCGGAATTTGAACCAGACAATAAAACATTTGAAATAAAGAACTGAGCAGCACAGTGCTCTGTTTTTAAACATAGGTGTGCTAAATACAATCAAAACCAAATAAAATCCGTTGGTCTGTTTTTGCTGAAAATGAAAGTCCAAACATGTTTAATATCCCAAAGCACTAGAATAAACTTTTTCGATATTAATTTAATTCTTAAAAATCATTGTCTTCCCTTTATTTTTTATGTGTCTATTTTGTATATGTGTACTCACTTAAGAAAGAAAAAGCGGGATTGCAATGCATGCCAGGCATAGCTACTTATGTTATGAAAATAATAGCCACATTTAAATACTGTTTAGCATTACTTTTTATTATTATTCATTACATATTGTTGACATTGAGATTATTAGAGGTGGGAAGGACTAGGAACAAGGAATGGGAAAGAATTCAGCCATGGCATTTTGAAGGAACCATTATGGCAGTCACCTGGAGTGAATTTGAAAAACCATGGCAAACTGAAATGAGGATCTTTTGACAAAGAGTTGAATCCATATCCTCTCACACTCCAGTTATAAGTGTTACCATTAACCCACCAGGATTGTCGCCAAATGCTGCATTAAGCTGTGCACATTACTAAAAATATGTTACTAACTTATGGATTTTTAACCACTCTTCTTAATATATTTTCTTTGGGTTTTTAGGGTTCTGCAGTGCCAAAGTGATTAGAGCCAGGGAAGTATTGGTGCCAAAAATGGGAAAGAATTTGCGTAGAACAACTCTGTAAAATAATGGAAAACCAAAATTTGCAAATATGGATAGTACATTCAACCTGAATCCTCCTGAAAGTTAGGACCAAGGGTAAACTGTTAGTCCACTAGGCTTAGTATTAATACAGCATATTGACTCAAGAGCTTAAGTACTATCCTTCATAGTAATTTGTAAAAGCCTTGTTATCCATATTCAAACTTAATTTCTAGAAATTATATTTGTGTAATTAATTGTCAGCATTATTTTAATTGATATTATAAATGCACAAAAAAAATATTAATTTGTGTAACTAGCCTCTGTTTATCCACTTCATGACAAAATACTGTTCTAAACACCCAGCTAGAGTAGTGTCTGGACTGTGCAGGTCTCCAGGAGATTTAATCATTGTAAAATTATTATTGGCATATTCTATTTGCAAGGAGCATTTTGAGTATATCTCATACTTCCTATTCTGTGGAATAAATTAATGAAATAAAGATTGAGTTCACTTTTTGGATTGTTAGGCTGAGAATGGTGGTTGTAGTGTAATCACAGTTTTGTTGCAATGAAGTCTTCGTTGGTGTACCACCAGAATATGCTGTGAAAACATAATATTTCGATGACTAGATCCATCGTTTTCTACAGTACCAACAGATTGTAAGATAGCTCAGGTGCTGAACTTCCTTATATACCCAAACATCTGTGTATGAGGCTCACACATGGTATCTCAATGACAGTGGACATGCTTCTAGACCTTCTATGCTGGCAGCTGGACAGAGGTACCACGCTCTCTGTGGAGTTTTGCCAAGGCTGGTTTCCACTCCTCACTAAGATATAGCCCACTGTCTGTCCAACAAATTTTGTTTGGTTTTTTACTGCTGAATCCCAACAATATGAAGTTCTAGCCAATATACTAACATTGTTAAAGTCTACCCTGTGACCATGATCATACACACACTTGGCAATCGCTGGTTTGATGTCTTAGGCAGAGACGGTGTTTGTGTTCTTCACACCATTAAACCAGACATGGTCTACATTTAAATTATAATGGAAAAATGAAAATATGTCTTAGAATGGTAGATATAGTAAAAAAATCTGAAACACAAAGTAAAAACCACATAAAGCTTCAAAAGAAGTTAACTTTCATGGACAAGTGGTTGCTAAGCAGTAAAACAGTTTGGGATGACAAGAAAGAAACTAAAAATAAAATTAAGAGTAAAATCACATTCCTAGACAAATGGTTAATGAAACATAATACAGCCAAGAACAAAACAGAGTCAAAAACATGTAATTTTTTAGGGAAAGTAACTCAACATCAGACAATATTATAGTGGAGGAACAAAAGTGTTGTATAGGAAAACATGAGATTAGCAAGAATGAACATAGAAACTATAAAATCATACATCAAAATGTACAGTATATCAGAAGCAAAACAAATAAGCTAGAATTATTGAAAGAAGAAACAAGTCCAAACATAATAATACTCACTGAACATGCATTAAAACATGAATTAATTCCAGGATTGCACATTGAAGGGTATACTGTGGGAAACAGCTACAGTAGGGAAATGTATAAAGAAGGAGGAATCTTAATTTTAGTAAAACATAAACTAGATTTTAAAGTAGTAAATATAAATTCACAATTATTGTGTGAAAAATATTTTGAAATGTGTGGTATTTCAATCTGTATAGAAAGCAAAATTTTGGCTGTAGTGGGTGTATACAGAGCACCGGCAGGAAACATTGAAATATTTTATAAAAACCTATACAAGGTGCTAGAGTCATTGTGTAGTAGTTATGACCATGTAATTCTAATGGGAGATTTTAATATTGATTTATTAAAGTGCAATAAGATTTCAAAAGAACTTGGAGACATTTGTAGCTGTTTAGGACTTAAGATCTGTATAAAAAGCACTACAAGGGAAACTGGAACTTCAAAAACAGCAATAGATAATGTAATTACTAACTACCCAGAGGATGAATATGCAACAAAAGTAATACACACATCAATATCAGATCACTATGGGCAAGAAATTAGTATAAAACAAGAAGGAGAACATGAGGAAACATGGCTCCTTAAAGAATATCGACCCTATACTAAACAAAATATTGAATTGTTTAAAAACCTTTTAAGGAGAGAAACATGGACTGAAACAGTCAATTCTTACACAACAGATGAAAAATATTACTCATTCATAAACTTAGTTAATTATTACAAAGACATAGCTTTCCCGGTAAAAAACAAAAAGCAATCAAAGAATAAAACAACACACAATAAATGGGATACAGAAGACATTATACAACACAAGGACCATATAAAATGGGTTAGTAGATTGTGTAGGGAAGGGTATCCATCACTGAAAAAATATTTGAAAAAGTATAAAAATGAATTAAAAAATATGATTAACAAGGAAAAATCAGATAACATTCAAAACATACTATACAGAAGTAGCAATAAGCAAAGAGCATTATGGAAAATTATTAATAGGGAGAGGGGGAAAAATCAGATTATGAACCAGGATAAAAGCATTGAACAGATTGTGTATAATGAGGCTGTAGTACATGATTCTAGGCAAATTACATGTACATTAAATGAACATTACATAAATATAGCAGAAAAACTAACTAACAGTCACAGTAGCAACTCAAAAGACAATGATTTAGCAGGCATTAAGGTGAACACAGATTCACTATTCCTTAGACCAACAACAGAAAAAGAAATAAGTAAAATTATAAAGTCCTTAAAGACTAAAACGTCCATGGGAACTGATGAGATATCTAATATGCTTATAAAAGAATGCAATAGCTATCTCTTAAAACCATTAGTACACATAATAAATCATTCATTTACAAGTGGAACATTTAGAGATTCCTCAAAGATTTCTAAAGTTATACCTGTATTCAAGAAAGGGGAAAGGTCAAATGTAAACAATTATAGACCGTTGTCACTAATATCTAGTATATCAAAAATTTTTGAGAAAGCAATGGAACAGAGGCTTATTGACTTCCTAAACAAGCACAACATAATTACTGATTCTCAACATGGTTATAGGAAATACAGGTCTACAGAAACAGCAGTCACAATGTTTGTAGATTCGGTAAAGAAATCCCTGGATGATGGAGAGTATACAACAGCAGTACTTATAGATCTATCAAAAGCCTTTGACACAGTCAATCATCAGAGGTTACTCAACAAACTAGAAAAATGGGGAATAAGGGGTAATTCCTATAAATGAATAGAATCATATCTGTCAAATAGAAAACAATTTACGATCATAAAAAGCAACACAGACTTTAAAAATGTAACATCAAACACCCTCACTATAAAAGCAGGAATACCACAGGGCTCGGTGCTGGGGCCTCTGTTGTTCATCCTATACATAAATGATATCCCAAGACCAATAGGGTATAATGATTCAATGGTCCTTTATGTAGATGATGCAACTGTGAAGATGTCAAACATCAAACTAAGTAATCTAGAAACAAACCTTAATCTTTACTTCCAGAGACTAGCAAAATGGTTAGAAGATAATTATCTTGTAATCAACTTAAACAAAACCCAAATGATATCATTTCAGTCGAAAAGAACAAGGTACTCTGTAAATTTATACATAAGCATTGAGCAAATAAAGGAGACAGAATCAGCTAACTTGCTAGGGATTCAAATAGACAAATTCATGAATTGGAAAAAACAGGTGGATCAATGCTGTAAGAAACTAACCCCAATTGTATATATGGTCAGCTACCTCCGAGAATTCTGTAGCAGGGATATTCTGATGACTATCTATTACTCCCTTTTTGAAAGCCAACTGAGATATGGTATATCAGCGTGGGGAAGGCCCACAGTAAATAACGTAATAAAAATACAAAAACATATGATTAGAACAATACTAAAAGAAAAAGAATGGTTTCATGCAGAAAATATTTTGTAGATTTGAAGATTCTAACATTTCCCTGTATATACATATATAAGACTATACTGCTCTCACTCACAAAGAAGGTTGTTAAAAAGATTGAGCAAGTGCACGAATATGAAACACGTAATAAAATTAATTTCCATTTACATGCACACAACACAACTGTTCAATAAGCTTCCGACAGATATAAGATTAATTAGTAACAAGGGAGAACAGTTCAAACATAAGCTTAAAGAGTATTTATGTGATAAAGCCTTCTACTCAATCAAAGAGTATTTAACTGATGAATGAGGGAAGGAAAGGCAGAATAAAAAAAAAATTGTTTGTAGTAGTTTGTACTTATATAGGATATTACAGCACATATTTGTCAATAACATGTAAAAAAAAAAAAAAAAAAAAAACTGTATTAAACGATTTATAGTTAACTTAAGGCATAAAATTGTTAAGTAAGATAAGAATAATATTGAATATACTGTACCTTGACTTTTCCTAATTCATTATACTAGTTATATGTAAATGATGTATAGGACCAAATAAAATGAATGAATGAATGAATGAATGAATGAATGAATGAATGAGTTTCAGTCTGTGCGGTAGGTTTAGCCAAACTCACATTGAAAGCTGAAAATTTGGGGAACTTGAAGGCAAAGGTCATCCTTAACTGAACGGAGACAGTCCCATATTTTGACTGGTGGTCAGTAGAAACTTTTTATTCCATGTCTTGCGAGAATTCTGCCAATTTTCCCTGAAGCGTTTCCAGGGAATGACAGACAAGCAGTGGCCTTAGACGTTTCTTCCTGTTGAACTTGAAATTTCTCTGGCCTACAATCAACTGCCTATTCCACCTGAAGACAGTTATAAGAAATTACAATACCCTTGCCCTATGCACAAGCATATTTAAAAAGTGTTGTAGTATAGGGGATGGTGGAAGCTTGTGGCTCCCAAGTACTGGTCAACGTGGGTTGATTTTCTGTATATGCTATGTCTTAGCATTCTGTCTGGCTTTCTTTCAATCAGGATGTCATGGAAAGGAAGGTGGCCATTCTTTAGCAGTTCCATTGTAAACTTCATGTTGGGATTAATTCCAGTTAGATGTTCCAGGAACTCATTTAAGACCCTGTTACCATGGTGTCACATGACAAATGTGTCATTTATAACAGTGTTTGTCTGGAGTGATTTGGGGAAACCATTTTAAAACCAAATATGGATGGCTGGATGGGGATTCAAATCCATGTCCTCCAAAATGCAAGGCCAGAATGTTAACTATTCACATACCATGCTCATTATCTCCTCAAAGCACAGCATGCTTCCAAGCAATCTTATTATTACTGTGCAGTCAGTACACAAATTTGGCAGCTACCATTCTAATACCAAAATATTCACATAAATGCAGTGAACTAAGCTCTTTGTTGCTCCAGACATCTCCACAATTTCTTCAATTGTATATCATCAATCTTTAAAGATCATTTTGCGAATTTTTGTGACATTTTCATCACTTCAGGCTACTGGAGGAGGTACAGAATGAGGTTAGTCATCAGTTGACATTTCAGATCTTTTGAAATGGGAAAACCACTCAAACACTTGGGTTTTCCCTTTATTATCACTATTGTATGCCATTTTCAACATTTCAAGAGTTTCTGTACCAGTTTTTTCAAGAACTTTATGGCTGCACACTGTTCACAAGAATCGGCTATCACAAAAATGATGAGTACACAAAACTGCAGTTACAACAAAACTTAACAATAGCCAAGCACAACCTTCTCTTGTGATGAAAATTGGTATGCTGACACAGGGATAGAAGTATTACAGGCTCCAAGTGCAAAAAGTGTTACTACAAAAACTCTGCCCACTACAAAATCAGTTTGATTCCTTTTTGATACCCACTTGTATATACATTAAAGTTATTATTTTAGGCCAAATGTTAAAAAATAGTTGAGTGAGAGATGATTGTTTTACTATAACTTTTGCAGTGAAAGCAGCAAGTAAATCTGAGGGTTTTGGGTGTTTATCTGATCACAGTTAACCTCAGCTATAGACAATGTGAAGAAACCTAGCTCCATATCTATAATACAATTGGCGTATATTCATCTCCAAACATACAACTATAAAGTAGAGGCAATATGTTAGGCGATGTCCTCAGTATACGGCTGCCAGCCAATAACTACAGCCACCAGTGGCACCACAAATTTTGCTCTCTTTGCTATGGCAGTGACTGGCTGTGGTTGAATAGAGAAGAGCCCTGAGTGGCCTATTTCCTAAGGTGGAGGATGGCACCTCAATGATGAGGCCTGTCAATGTGGCCATCTGTCCTACTAAGTTAGACCACTGCACATTCTATACTAGCTGTCAGCACTCTAAATCCCTGGCTGATGCCTCTACATAGGCTTCCTAACACAAATTCGATGCCCTCAATTTCACATCTAAGAAATACAGTCATCCAATGGGCTTCCGCAATAATTCACACTTACATCAAACAAAAAAATGCACAACTATGCAAAAAATAACAATAATTTTCAAGCTAACTATAGTTTCATATTTAGCAATTTTTTTGAATGTGTAACACATGGAAATCAATCACAATTTTAAAAATTGTTATCTGGAACATTTGATAAGAATATATAGTATTTTGCAGAATGTGGGTAAAATTATTTCTCTAGACCATCAGTGAATTCCACTGTGCATTACTAATTAATGTTCTGATATAAACAAGTACTTATTCTAAATGAAACTTTATAACATTGAAGTAGTGGCATAGCTAAGGTGGAGGGGGCAGTGGGGTGCGGTCTGCACTGGGTGTCACCCGTTTGGGGGTGACACCCGCAATTCATGAATTGAAATAATCGAAAATAGTGTTATACAAAAAAGGTTTTTTTTCATATCTTTTGGTGTCCAACAAGTTCTACTTTTATTGTTTTAAATTTTTTAAGTTAATGTAGCACTTTTTTAGATCCAATCTAGTGAACTGTGCGCTTTCGTTACAGTGGAGTACAATTATTGGCAATACTGTACACTTACACAAAGGTAGCATCACTCTATCTATAGCTCCAAAAATCACCGGAAATCGTACTTGACATCCGTCACTTGTTTGGTTTGATAGAAGTGACAGTAACTATACTGTAATTTTTCTTGAAACGATTATTTACTAAGCAAGGTAGTTTCAAATTATTTGAAAGATATCTAAAATTACTAATATAAGGGTAAGTAGATAGTTATATTGTAATTTCTCATAATTATGTAAAGGAAAATATTGTATTTTCTTCTGAAACTAAATAAAAAAAATAAGCCAAGTGTATGTCGTATCATGCATAGTCTTGGGTTCCATTTCAATCATGAATTAATATCAGATATTTTATGGGAGGCGCTAAGTTCAATTTTTAATTTTTTTAAATTGTTTTGCTTATTTAAAATTCAATTAGCTTTCAAGCTAAAATTCATGAATATCTTGAAGTATTTTCTACAGTTTGTAATTTTGAAGTTATCATCTGACAGATTCTTGTAATTATAAAAAACTAGCGGCCCGGTACGTGCTTCGCTACGTATAAAGTGAAATAATAAAAAAATTTAATTGGAACATCAAATTCATTTATTCAAACAAAAAAATATTTTATTAATTGCTAGCTATTTTAAAACTTAATCCAAAACATTTGGATAAACAATATTTTTTGTTTTTCCATTTTGAGCATAAATAAACAAACGGCTGGGGGTACCGACTCTGGAACAGGCAACATAAAGTTGGCCATGTGAAAAACATGATTCCTCCAAATTCACACCACAAACGTGAAGTGTTTGCCCTTGGGCCTTGTTGATGGACAATCGGAAATGATAAACGCACAGGATATTGTAATCGTTTGAATCAAATGGCATATCAGTTGGAATCATAGGGACACGCGGTATCAAACAAACTTCTCCTTTTGATTTACCAGTTAAGATAGTAGCTTCAATCAAATTTGGCAATAACTTTTCACTGCCAATCTGGTGCCATTACACAGTTTTGGTGGATTAATATTTCGCAATAATATAATCAAAGAACCAACTTTCAGATTCAAGCAATGTGGTGGCATACCAGCCGGTTCCAATGAATTTAAAAATTCAGTTGGATAATTCATTGCCTCATCTTCATTCATAACACTGTCAATTGATTTATATGTCGTGACTACACCTGGCAGTTTCGCTTGAATTTGAAAATTAATGGCATTGATATGAATGTTCTTCGGTGCTAAAATGGCGCGTTTTCTCAACCAATCATGATTTCTGTAATTCTGAAGAATATTCGGAAAAACCCATTCAATCAATTCATCTATCGATTGAGCAATTGTACAAAAATTGTTCGGTACAGCGATCAATCCATTGGTACTGTCGATTTGTATTTTGCCATCACCAATTTCTAATAATTGTTTTGAAAACTCATGGGCAGCTGGATCATTTTGTAGGTGAATACGCATATTAATGTTCAGTGTCAATTTTTGTACATATCTCCAAAGAACTGATGACTTCAAACAGGCATTTATTTCATCAGCAGGAGTTGATCGAGGAATGACAGGCAATGTTTGACGAAAATCCCCTGACAGTAATATCAGAGCACCACCAAAAAGCTGTTGATTACCACGTAAATCTTGCATTGTTCGATTAAATGCTTCTAGTGATTTTTTATTCACCATTGTACACTCATCCCATAAAATAATTGACGTTAATCGCAGAACTTTTGCCATAGCAGAATTTCTCGAAATATTGCAAGTTGGAGTTTCAATCACCTGTACATTCAATGGCAATTTTAATGCAGAGTGTGCGGTCCGACCACCTTCTAATAATGTAGCAGCAATTCCCGAAGATGCAAGTGCCATGCAATTTTCTGTTCCGATCGAATAGTCGCTAAAATTAATGATATAACGAACGTTTTGCCTGTACCACCAGGCGCATCCAAGAAATATAATCCACCTGCATTATTGGAAACGGCTTGCATGATTGTGTCATATACATGTTTTTGCTGAATATTCAATTTGGTTATATTCGATTGTACAAATAAACGCAGATCATTATAATTGAATTCCTGCTCACGATGCAATTCACGATCAAACAAATCATGCATCTCACGATTTGGTGCGGTCATACCCAATTGTACTAATGCTTTATTTGCAATCGTTAGACACATATCTTCAATTATTATCAAAGCTTCGTTGTACATTTCCGAGGTAATCAACAAATCAGGATTTCTTGCATGATGACGCATACGAATTAAAATATCTTCTGTCATATAATGTTTATATTTGTTCCATAATTCATGTGGATTTGATGGCATACATGTTGATAATATAATGGCAAATAGCATTCGTATGTGTTGTGGATGAGCTGAAGTAGATGCATCATGAAGTGTTGAATCCCAATGTGCATCATCCTCCAACAAATGCAAGAATTGACATGCTTCACGATATGTTTGACACAAATGACCGTTGACTGTTCTCAAATCTTGAAATGATTTTGGGCCATTGACGTTAACTAATAACAATCGCAAATAAAAACACTCAGCATTGTTTGGATGTACTGTATATATTCTCCCAATTGCATGTGTTTGGAAAATGCCTGGATGCCCATCGACTGCTGTTCCTTGTTTACGTCTTTGAAATGTTTTCGAAGACACATTCCATGTGTAGTACTGAGGCACTTCAGAATATAACAAATTTATCGCAAATGTATCTGTTTCGCATAATTTGAAAAAAGCGGTCAACGTAGTCGCTGGTGGTTGTGCTGCTCTTTCCAATACATTTGCTTCATTAAAATAAACACGTTGGCCATTCTCAAGATGCACAGCCAAGTGAACAACCACAGGATGTCTTTCGTGCATTGGAAACGACATAATCCTCCAGACAGCTTCATTACTACTAATATAGCGCCCCATTTGATACTGAGTAATTTCATCATTTCTATTATCACCAGCAACACCGAAAACAGCCATATCGCTCCCTTATTTACATACTTGCAAATATATTTAATAGATTTGACTGACTTACAATACTCCACATTTATATGAGCATTGAATATTTTTCGATAATAATGGACAATACGGAACCACCCAACGATTATCAACTTCAACGTCCTGGTTACACATTCTAATGGTTGCCGTTTTGCCATTTTCATTAGGTGATCTACGTCGATACAACGGATATCCGTCATTGCCCGTTATTGTGTCTGAAGTCAATTGCCTTGGGTATCGTTTCGAACACTTTCCTTCAATCATACATGGCGAATTCATATTTAGTTCACCGCACGGACCATGTATCATGTTTTTAACGACAACGTGAAATAACTCAGGATCAACAGTTTGATCAGGAATTTCAGCTGATATAACGTTATCGATTTGATCCGGAGTTATTTTATGTACCAGCCAAATTAATATATGTGCGTGCGGCAATCCCCTTTTTGCCATTCGATGGAGTACATATGGCAACGCACCTCTCCAAATACACATAATTTCACAATTAAATCCATAAGTGCTTTCAATTTTTGCCGAAAAACACGTGCTGTAATGTCATGACGATCAGTTGTTCGACTGTCCTTCAAATAAATTGTTTTTGATGTCATCCCTCTGCGGATTACACGTAAATGTAATGAACAGATCCGGTCGACCGTATTTTCTTACATAAGACATTGCGTCTTGTACATATTCGTTCATATGCCGTGGGCTACCAATATACGAAGATGGCAATATAGTTAAACGTCTGATGTCATTAACATTAACATCATTCGCTATCGCATCTTGCAAATGAATATATTCTTCGGATCTTAATTTTGCTTGGTTGAAACGAATAAAATTAAGATGTTCAGTTTCTATTTTGGCATACATATCAACGATGTACTGATGATATAGTTTACCACATCTCAAGATATAATTTTGTTCTTGTGGACGAACCATCAATCGATACGAATAAAAATTCATGGCACTAACTTTTTTCTGTACATGTAGACCTGAAAATAAGTGCAAAATGTGACTTTAGAAAATTATACAAATGAAATGTCAACACACTGAAAATAGGTCAATTATTTACCTGTTCGTGGATCAGTCATTGGTATATTGATATGGTAGCCATCGTCACCTTTCCAATGCAATATTGGGTATTGTAATGCATCGTAACTACGATGAAGTTCCGAAACACGTTGCAATTGCTCATTTCTGCGATGAAGTACAATATCACGGGATTGAAAATGATCACCAAGAATTACAATTGCAACCTCATCAATTGTCGGTGCATTGAATCGCCTTGCATGCTCTCCAAAAGGTGTTCTATCAGCCCTTATTACGATTTTGTGATTATCAGATGGCATACGATCGAGAGCAATTTTGAACAATTGAACTAATGCGTTATGCTGATGGAAAAGCCTTTGTAGCTCAAGAATAATTTCTCGTCTTGTATTCGAAACAATTGCACAACGTTGATCCCAATTCACGATTTTCATCACCAATAAAATAAATTTGCAAAATTGATGATCAGCGTCGGGGTATGGCAATAACGAACCAGCTTGATGATAAATCTGGCCCTGAATCTGTAACATGCATGCAATTTTAGGTAGATGTTGGATCAGAATTTTTAAAACTATCGAATACTTTATGATTCAGATTGATATAAACATGGGACAATCCTGTTGAAGTATTTACCTTAAACGTCGGCATAAAATTATCTCTAATAATTTTAGTAGCACCAAAAGAAGTCATTTGAAATGCCGAATTGTATTGTTGAATATGACTCAAAAAGTGCTTCGACGTTTGAGATGTCCCAAAAATAAATGAATACAATGGTTCGGGTGGAGTTTCTAATGCTGGCAATCTCACTTTGCCATTAGCACAACACATGCTGGGCGTTTCGCCTGGAAAGTTAGCCGCATCACAATGTGCACATATTGCGTCCATCATTCCAATGTATCCGTACATACTATAATCAATCTGACTGTTGTAATTAAAAGCAGCACGCATCATTTCAGCCAAAACAGCACGACGTATTCGTGATCGCCGTGCAAGATTCAGTACAGGTACAGGGTCAACAGATCTATTTCGTGCATTACGTTCACGCTGCGATGCATTAGCTTGTGCGCGTTCATCTGCAGTCTGTGATCGTCTTAGTAATGCCACATCATTTGCATTACGCGTGCGCCGACCTATATTTGCTCGTCTGGTTCGTGGCATTTTTCCTTCAAATAAAAAAGAATAAATCAAATTAAAAACAAATTGCTACATTAATAGTAATCAGTACATGTGCGTATATGTGTGTATGGAAATATATATGACTGCATACGTCAATGTATATAAAAATGTCATTAAATAATTCATTTTTAAATCGACGTGCTTCCATCTGTTACAAAAGAATAAAACATCCGTATGCACACAATATGTTTACATACATGTAATTCAATTCAACAGTTCAAAACTTACCGTTTGTGTAAATGCGTTTGACAATTTAATTCAAATAAAGCCTGTAAACGATATGAAACACCGACAGCTCGCTAAAAAACTGAGAAAAGTACACGCACACATATACATAGTACATTTGAACAATTGAAGACTCAACGTTTGTATGAATGCACTCAAGAATATCGCTGACAATTTGCTTTAATCGAAGCACGTCCAAAATGAAATGACAGCATGAATGACATAACATTCTTTCCTGTCAACACTGAAAAAAGCTTGAATTTGACAGCACAACCCCCATTAACAAAATGATCTGCCATTTATTGAATTCATTTGTTACAAAAAATGTGATAAATGAAGAACCGCTCGACCGATTTCGTGCAAACTTCACATAAACCATCTACTAAATAGTCCGAACAAAGCCTAAACATTTGGTTTGGATAGGTGAGCCCGTTCTTGAGTTATAAAATTACAATGAAAAGTGGCATTGATTTTTATATATATAGATGTAAATTTGATAAATAGAATACATTTTGAGATATCAGATTTATAATTGTTTATACCCACTGGTAAGGTAAGCGTACCTACTTGTGACAGTGCCTCTATAGTCGACATGAAATTGTATGAAGTTAGAATTCGAGCAAATACGATGACTCATGCATAACACTGCCAGGTTGCAAGTCAATCCGAAAGGGTCCAAGTATTCGGTGATGGTATTGTCTGTACTTTCTGAACAGTTTTCTAGAAATGTGCTTACCACAGTTGAAGCATGTATCTTTTTAGGGGGCATCCATTAATTACATCAGGTAAAAAAGGGGGAGGGGGGTCCAATGAAATCTCACGAAACCTCACCAAGACGGTTGGGGTGGGGGGGGGGGGGGGGGTCAACGGAAATAAAGTTGCAAGGTCGATTTGTAGCGGCGGGTCTCCCAACAAAATCTCCGGTTATTTTAGAAAAGGGGGGGGGGTGCAAATCTCATGAAGTATCACCAGAGAGAGGGGGGAGGGTCTGAATTTCCGGAAAAACACATAATTAATGGATGCCCCCTTAACAAAATTATAACCTCAGTAAGTACTTTAACTTTCAATCATGGGCGCCGGGAGGAGGGTGCAAAGGGGTGCACTTGCACCCCCCGCTATGAAAGAAAATACACAGAAACAAAGATTTTATTATTAAATTCACTGTTTGAATAATAACTTAAAGCGCCTAGGTTGTTGTCCAAATTTGTTCAACACCTTGTCAATAAAATCAGTTTACTTAGTTAATAAGTAATAAGTGTTATGTATAAAAAAGATACTGATGCACCTCCCTTAAAGTAAGCCTGCTGGCGCCCATGCTCTTGGTTTGTGTAAGTTTGCTTTGCTTTCTACAGAACGAGAATATGCAAATGTGATCAGGATGAAATAAATAATGATACGTGGGTTAGACGAAAAGAATATTTCAATCATGGAAACCACTCTTTTGGATAAAGGTAGGCTACCTAAATCCTTACGTGTTCTTTAAATTGACATGGATGTGTTCCTCGATAAAAATTGAGCTTCAATCATAAACTAAATGAATCTTTAAGCCGATTATAACATTTTTAATATGCTACAGTGTGGCATTAAGGGACCTAAAATTTACACGTAGCATCTGTCTTTGGTACATACGATGTCATATTTAGGAGCATGTAGCTACATGTATTATGTCTGAGGCAGGTAGTGAAATACTTCACCTACTAAGTACTCCATGTAAAGCTGGCAGAAACTGCAAATGTATGTTTTCATACAATGTGATCCATTGTTTATTATTTTAATTAAGATATTTTTATATTTTATTTAGCCTTATTTGTTATGAAAGAACTAAGTGAAGAGTTGCTTCTCTAACAGTATCCCCCAGGGACTCAGGATTTGTGGGCCACTTTTGTTGACTTCCCTTTCAATTTCTTTTGGTCAACTCTTGTTCTTTTCTGACCCTGAGGATATTTTATGGTTATGGAAAGCGTGTCGATTATAGAAGCCAAATGTGTTGACTTTGGGAGTCTGTCTAATTCAATGTCAACTATAGGAGTAAGCATAAAGGTTAATTTTAAAAAAGAACATTATATGCTAGCATTCACAATTTGCCAGAAATGTTTTTAAGGCTACATATAGTAGAAATATTTAGGAAGCAGAAAATGACTTTAAAATGCATAGTTATTAAAAAGTATGGTGGGAGACTTCGAAAATGGACAAAAATTCTTAATGTGTAGACAATTGGTGTACCAACCTGATCTGTCAAATAATTTTAAAAAAATAATAGAAAATAATTCTAGGAAATCATTAATATGATTTTGAATGCTCTTGAGTAATTAAACAATAAAACTCAAAACCTGCACAAGAAAAATTGAATTTCGCATCACTCATAAAAGAACAGTAACATAACATTGGTTTCTTTTTTTTTTTTTAATTAAAATCATGGTACTGCTTAAAAAACATTAGTTTTCCGTATTTATTACTAAGACCATATGTAGTAATATATGTATTATTACCCCCGTGATACTGACGGATAATATTTCATTCAACTGTTCATACCAAAAAATGGAGGAATTCATACATAGGAGAAGAAACGTTGATTTCAGTAGAGGAAAGCAAAACATGCTAAAATTGATGCAGTTCAGAGTATATCTGCATCCATCTTGAAATAAGTTACAAAATTTATAGATATCCTAAACTCATGAAAACAAACTGATTCTTACCATGATGCAAGAAATAAATTATATGAAGTCAGCTGATCTTCAAGAAGCAAACAAGATGCTAAAGAAATGATCTGCAGTACTTGAGATATATGTCAGATTGGAGTATACTCGTTCTTGGTTCTCTTTGTATAGAGATCATTAAAAAAGGAAGCAATTGTTTCAAAACAGAGAAGAACCATTTACCGCTGTATATACGCAAGGGTTTAAAACAACAGGTGATTGTCGACATTTTTCAACAGAATGGTTCCACAAGGAGACGCCAAAAGATGAAGTATTTCTGCACTACTGGATGGCTTACTCACCCATCTGTATTGCTTTTGCTGTCTTTTATTTGCTGGCTATAATACTAATACTAGATCTGCTTTTGTGACTGGATTTCAGAAGTGGTGGAAACTAAATAATAAATTGTCAGACTACAAAACTAAAAATGAACTTCTGGAAAATCTTGAAAATTTGAAAACTTTAGATATAAAGCTAAAATTCCACAAAACAAAGAAGACACAGCTTTGCAATCAACTGATTGTGAAAAGCAGAATTTTACTTAAATTATTGGATATAACATTGTTTCTGGCTAAACAAACTCAAGAATATTGTGAACCCAGTGAAGAACATGGTTCTACAAAAAACGACAGTTTCCTAGAACTAGTCCATCCTCTTTCAAAATATGTTCTAGTGCTGAAAGAACATATCTTGGATTTTGAACATAATACATATCTGCCGTCAGATGAATTCATAAGCGTTGAATCAAAGCACAAAAATCTGAGTTCGTTAACGAAATAAAATTGGTAAAATATTTCAAAATTATGTTTGATAGCATCCCCAACATTTCATACATTGATTACATGTCAGAAGGGAATAATTGGTGAAAACCAATAACAGAAATGTCCTGGTCAAAGAAATATTAATTGGATTTTTCCCTTTAAAAGGGAAGAAAGCTGTCGACCTAAGGCACGATATTTGCAAGAAGCTTGATAGTAACGAGTTACGTTATGTGATATGTCTTAGTGAAGGATATGAAAATGACCAAGCGTGGTGCTGTAACGGTTAGCGTTCTGGCCTCGCATTCAGGAGGACGGTGGTTCGAATCCCTGTCCGGGCATCCAGATTTGGGTTTTCCATGGTTTCCCAAATCACTCCAGGCAAATTCCAGGATGCTTCCTTCAAAAAGGCCATGGCCCAATTCCTTCCCGTTCCTTGCTCCCCATCTTTTCCCATCTCTAAAGACCTCGCTGTTAAGAGAAGTTAAGCAGTTAAAAAAAAAAAAAAAAAAAAAAAAAAGATATGAAAAAGCAGCTAATATTAGTAGTGGAGAACAAACAAAATATAGCCGTATCATTTGACATTCTGGTCCTTCAATTAATTTATGTCGGCCAACATTCATTTTCACAAAAAGAACGTGGTGTAACATTTTTCAGAACCGCAGAAACTATTTTCACATCTTTCTTTGTGTCCATCAGCCACTGGTAACTGCTTACTGAACAGGAATGATGTATTAAGGAAGTAAATTGTCAGATTCGATTGCAATGTATAATCTTGAGCCTTGAACAATCAATGATAAAAATAAATGCACTTCGCCTTTTCATTCAAGAAAAGCGGTGTCATATTGTACAAGGGGCAACAGATCTTGCTACGAAAAACAAAAGGACTGCGTCATTCCGACAGAACCAAGAGTTCTGTTATAAAAACAAATGGCCAGATACAGGACTCGCAATGAGAACTGAAAATCAAATTGATATGTTGGGTCTTGGCCGATTCAACACCGAACTCTGACCTAGATCAAATCGGTTCGAGATTTAGTTTAATTGGAAAAACAATTTGCTTTAGGAGAACGTGGAAGAATTAAAAACAGCTGCATTCATATTTTGTGGTTTTCATGATGAATTATGAGAACCAGAACCTCTCCTTCAAATATCAGGATTGAGAAGGCATTCAAAAGAAGCCTACATTACCGTTTCAGTAACAAATTATTGAATAGCTCTGGACTTCATTGTGGAATCTTATGGTCACCCTAAAGTTACTGATGACAATTTGCGTATAAGGTGCTATGTGTAAGTGCAGCTTTAAAAAATTAAAATTAATTGAATGGTAAACAATGAGCAACACAAAGCTAAACAGTCTAGCCAGGTTGAGTACTGAACATGATTCAACTCAAAATGTTAATATTAAAGATGTGATTTCAGAGGATGCAACTGTTAAAACTAGAACAAAGAAATTGTGAAAGCAATTGTCTTTCATTTACTTATCTTTTAAATGTTAGAAATGTTACAATTTTATTAATAAATGATTATTTGTAAATAACGATTATTGTTTACTT
Source organism: Vandiemenella viatica (assembly GCA_031002005.1). NCBI lineage: Eukaryota > Metazoa > Arthropoda > Insecta > Orthoptera > Morabidae > Vandiemenella > Vandiemenella viatica. Next base: position 25,667,084 of record CM061921.1, read on the forward strand.
AACCACGTTTTTTGTTTTAAATCATACTTTCCACTTATAGGATATTATATTTTAATATTTTACTTAATATTAAATTTAAGTTTTCATGGGGTGACACCATCTATATCTGCCCCGGGTGTCACCCATGCTAGCTATGCCACTGCATTGAAGTACTGATTTTGTTTTCACTGTGGAAGTGAAATAAACTGGAATTAAACCCTCAGCGTGCCTATTACATAAAAGATGTTAGTGTCAAAAACACATTCATAAACATTGGTTTTGTAAATCAAGTGTTCTGAAGCAAAGTATTCAAAGGTCCTTTTCTTCTATTATGTAATCAAATTTCCTATTGAAATTCATAAAACTGGCTTCTCCACTTACTCAAGTTTCAGTAACTCTAGAAATAAAATATATTAGACCTATTTACTTTGGCAGATCCCATTAATAACATAATTTAAATTAGGGAATCCTGATTATGATGTGGTAATTTAAATATTCAGTGAGACGAAGGTGTTATTTCAATATGATATTGTCACATAACCTTACTTATGTCAGTATACCTTCAAAAGCAGTTCAAAGGGTCCTTAAAAAACTTAAAATCAACAGCAAATTGTTTTAGAAGCATTTTCCAGTAGTTTTAGAGTCAGAAAACATGTCAGCACAGAGAGTTAGAGCTATTTTATAAGTTTTCAAAAGCACTATAAAGAAAGTCAAAATTATTTAGAAGCCTTTCAGCCACATTCATTTTCAGAGGTGTAAAATGAGATGACAATTCAAATAAGATCTAACACTTGCATTTTAGAAAATTATATTAAGGAGATATCATGAAATTGGTGATCTTGCAAGCTCATGGAAAATATTGGATAAGAAATTGTTATCACTTACATCTAAGATTCATAGCTCAAAATGTTCAGCATAAAATAATATGCAACATATGAAAAGATAGAGTCAATAACTAACAGGAAAGTACATTTGTTAGACAAAATTAGAGATTTCGCTGACTCTGAAATTCAGCATTTCTATGAACATACGGGTCTTAGGGCACAGAAATGACATTTAGATTAAAGAGAAGTTTCCACTGAACACATGGAGTGATTTTGGTAAAAATTCTGACAATGTAAAATGGAAATTAAGGTTTAAACATAATGGCTGCTAAAGAGCATCATTTTGGAAACAAAGGATTTGCATTAAGGGAAAGAGATAATGAGGAAATAATATTACAATCAGATAGAGAATCAAATTTATCAAGGTTTGAAATATATTTCAGATCGGTAGCACACATAGGCCTATATTTGTTGATAATCGACATCAAAGCATTTTAGCAGACTTTGAAGTTATAGTCTCAGTAGATTTTCACTATCAAATACTTTTGAGATCTAGACATGTTATATGTCAAGGTCGAGAAAATTTTTATAGCATATTTTAATAGCAGAATCATTTCACAGACTGGAGAATCGTAGGAATAATGACAACTTTAGGTCAAAATCGACAACACCTATGCGAAAAACTGTCATAACTAAAATTGACGTTAAAAATATGCTTCAGAACATTTCAAAATGAGCGGAATAAAAAGAAGGTTTCCCTTTGTCAAATTATGCATATGCTGAGTCTGCTGGGCACAATATGGATATAAGGAGCCCAAGCTAGCCTCAAGAAGCAGCAGTAATCCAGCAGTAATTGAGAGGTGAGGGTGGCGTGTTGGTCAGTCACGGAGATGTAGAAAATTTTAGTAGTGACGCAACTGTGGTGCAGGCTCACTCTTCCTTTGAGATTAACTTTTAACTTTCATCTACCTTTTAGGAGGAAGTTGCTTACTGTGAGAGGATGGCTTAACCTATACTCATTTGATGCTTTTCTATTAGGCCTATGCTGGTACCGAGTTTGCATATGAGAACTTTTGGACAATATATAATTTATCACAAAGTATAGATTTTTCCCCTTTATCCCTTGGAGTAATTACAAGGGATTGGTGATCATCAAACAGATTCTATTAAGGTGCCAGACACGATCACAGTTAAGGATAATTGCTTTATGCTACAACCCTGAGCAAGCAAATGTTTTACAATATGAAAAAGGGCAAATTTAATTATAATATATGCAAGGGAATATAAATAAGAAAGAAATCTAAGTAGGCTGTCCCAAAGTATAAAGTACAGTGCTGATTATTAGGAACTGTGTATTCTCTGAAATACCAAGGGGTAACAATTCAGAACACAAAAATGTGACCAGTTAATAATGTCAGTCAATGATAGGCTGTGACTGGAGTAGTTTAAAGGTCAAATTTTGTCCAACATTCAAAATGTATAAATCCCTTATCAATTATAATTTTGTAGAAGTGTGTGGTACCTAGATCACAAAAAAGCTGTTTAACAGTATAGAGAGCATACAGAAAAAGGCTCCACTTTCTGTGAATATTTAATATTATTTGCTTATGACTTAATGCCTCATCGATGCTGAAGTTATTAGAGGTAGGAAAAGACTTGGGGCAAGGAATGGGAAGGAGCTCAGCTGTGGCCTATTGAAGTAGCCATCATCTGACAAGATTTTGATAGAACACTAGAAACTGAAATCTGGATGGTCAGATAGGGATTCAAACTCATGCCTTGCCATATGTGAGGCCAGAATGTTTCTGCTCATCTACCATGCTCAGTGTGAACAGTTATAGCCATTATGACTGTCAGACAATTAAGAACGTAATCATCCCACAAATTTACTGTTGTGCCAAAAAAAAAAAAAAAATTCATTTGTGAATGCAATAAATTATTTTTACACTAACGTATTTGGGTTAACAATGGAGAACAAAAATTAAATAAGTTCTCATACTAAGATCTGTTGATAGTTTCTTTCTTCATGCTATTATGGCTTAGAACATTTGGGAAGGAGTGCTGATTAAAGTACATTCTGCCTTTATGCAGATAGATGAAATGTAAATAAATATAAGGTGAAAAAACATTGATGACACTAAAATGGCTAAAGCAAAATATTGGAGAATTAATGAAATTGCTAGAACTAACAGTTTGGCGTCATCTGTCAACAAACGTATATATTTATTTAAATGGAAAAAAATGATTGACAATGGACATAGTATTGGCCATATTGAAATATCAGATTTGTAAAAGTTAATGCAAGACTGTAAAAATCATTGTTGAATATAAGGCCAACCAAACTAATTACTTTCGTGAGGTTGTTGAAAAGATTCATAACACATGTAGGAATATGATGAAAATAGAAAACTTACGGACAATAAAGTTAAAAAAAAAAAATTGGTCATATTTTCGTTTACTATGGATAATAAACAGTTTCAAGGAAAGGAAATGACCTGGATTAAAAACAAGGATGAGGTAAGGGACATTAACAACATTTTCAAAAATTGCTGATACAAAGAAGAACAGGATACACCACAAGTAATAAAACAAGCAACCATAACAAAACCTGTAAACAACAGAATATTAATAAAGATGAAACTCAACAATTGAAGTAAATGGTAAAATATTAATTAAATCTGACAAACATAATGGGCATGTGAAGGTTTCTCCCGGAAATTGATAGATTTCTTCCCAATCAACTGTCATTCATAGTATTCCTCAGACATCTATTCCTCTACTGTTCCCCCAGTACTGTTCTGTTTTCTAATTTTCTAAACTAATATGATTTTCTTTGAGCACTCCTCATCTGTCCTCCATCCTACTTCCTGTCTTGTTACGACTTTCAGCAAGAGTCTTATTCAGCCAAATAAATTATTAGTTTCTTGTTCTATGACTTGATTTCAGAATTGCACGACTAAAATTACAATTCCAATCCCCAATATGTCTCTCCTGCCTACAACCATTTCAAAAGAATCTGTCTAACGCTAAGTTGCCAGAAAATCTAGCATTTCATTTTGATGTAATGTTGAAATTTCAAAATCTTCTAAACAACTAAGAATGTACTCTTAAATTATATACCAATCAACAGGCAAAGGATTAAAGGCTGTAAACAGCATAACACTGAGGGCACTATTGCATCACCAGGGTGGGAGAGAAATAGCATTGTTTTTTGACATACAATGCTCATTACAACTGACATGTTTCTGGACTCTGATACGATAGAATGTTAAGTTAGGTGTCCCTGAAATCATATTATTGAGTACTATTTGTGTAGCATACAGTCCTACAAGTGAAATTATTAAAAACAATACAATAATAATTATTGAAACAAAATGTCACAAAATTTGCTACAAGATGTAGCGCTTTGTAAAATTTCAGAGAGATAGGATTATTTTATTGTTAAGTTCAAAATTAGATGATGCAAGGTTTTCAGACATGCGATTTTTCATATGATTAGTCTTCCAGAAGCCACCCATCTGAATGTGGAAATGAGCACTTTCCCATGGTTCATGAAAGTACAGGTAGCTTCCTAGAACCTTCCCTCGGCACTCTCTTCGAGAAGCGGTGAGCGTGATGTGATGTAGACTCATGCATTCACTCAGTCGGCCTCAGTATTTTGGGAACTGGGAGTGTGATAACATGTAGTATATTCGGCCAGTCAGTTTTCCCTTAGAGCATTACTGTGTTACCTTGTTGGCGAGATGTAGGTATCATAACGTTTTAAATTTTCAGACTGGATAACAACTACGCAGTTTTGAAGTAGTATTATGCCATGATGGGCCTCAGGATTACTTAAGTGTCGGTCGGTTTCAAACCAAGTGTAACAGCAGAAGTGCATGACGAACTTTTACAGACTTCCAAGTGATAATCAATTATACTTTGAACTTTGGGGTGTGGTTTGGATCGAGTTGGTTAATTGAACTTCCAAACTTTCTTTCTGTGACTTTCTCTGATGCCTATTCAGCTAATGACTTTACAATACTTTCAAGAATATGGTGATTTTGAATTCAAACTACCTCATAAACATTATTTACCTATACCTTTCCTTAGCTTTTGGTTAAAATAAAACTAAGTGAAGACCTTGTATTCCAATAATGCAATAGCAGGACATATCCAAGGCTACACACGGTCAGAGTTGAGAGAAAGTGTTGCACCTACCCCAGTGCACATCTTGATCTTACATACTATAGAGAATCACATATCCAATTCGTCAGTCTGTCGCCAATCAGTAATTTTTCAATATTATATGACAATACGTAATATTTATAAATAAAAAAAGTATTCTATGTCCATCAAAATGCCAAATAGCTTCTCCTTGTCAAATTTCATCATGATCCAATTAGCTGTTTAGCCAAATAAACGTAACAAGCAGACAGACAGAGTGACAGATGGACAGAGTTACTTTCACATTTATAATATTAGTATAGAAGTATAGATTAGTGCACATCACACACAGACTGACTGGAATAGAAACAAAACCCAAGGGATCAATATTTCGCATTTGTAATATTAATATGGATTAGTGCAGTTCACAAACACACTCACTGCAAGAGAAACAATATATGATGGATCAATGTAGCGTTAAAGTATACACCTATAGCATTGTTGGACAGCATTCGATTTGCCACACATTGTACTCCTAAATTTTTGGGATAAACTGTTTAACATGGAATCAAACCGAATTGACTGTCCAGGCTCATGTGATCAAAAAAAATTCTTAAAAATCCTTATTTCCATCAGGATTTGAACTGGAGACCACTCTCCAAACAGTATTAATCAAGGGAATGAACGATTGACCTTCCAGACCACTGTACTGGAAGTTACTACAGACACTTACACATTCTATGCGTCTGTCCATTGACGTTGAGTAATTTTTCAAAATTACATGACAATATGTATTATTTTGCACAGAAAAAAGTATCCTATGTCCATCCTTATGCCAAATACCATCTCCTTGTCAAATTTCATTATGATCGGATAAGCCATTTGGCCCAAGAAATGTAACAAACACACAGACAGAGAAAAGATGGACAGAGTTACTTTCACATTTAAAATATTAGTATAGATATAGTCTTGCCATATACGATTAAAACCACATTTAAATCAGCTGTGCAACCATAATAATTGATGATGCAAAGCAATTAATTTAATCTGTCAATAATGAATAGTTTTTTCTAATGATGGCCAATTTATAAAGAAAAGAAAACACAGATACACACACATACCATTAAAACAATATGCACTTGGTCAGTGTAGGAAGAACAGTGGACAACATGCATTACTTGAAAGAACACACTGACTTGCTCTTTACTTATCTCTGCATACAACTATTGCAAAATTTCACAATTGGAAAAATAAATCTACATGTTAATGGTTTTGTCAAACTATAAAGCAGACAAAAATTACTAACCTCGTCATTCTTCTTCCACTGTCTGTAAATTCAGTATTTTCAGTACTTCTCTTCTTTTGACTTTTTACTTTAAAGCAGAAGAAAAAACAGAAATAATTGTCCAGAAAGGAAACAGCGTTTCAAAATAACAAAAATATAGCGGTTATCAAATTAAAATGAGACATTACTTAAATTCTGCACAAGAGCTCAAATTATATGCTATATAGTCACCAATGAATATCAACAGTTCTTAGTTTTATATCTTGTTGGATTGTAATTTAGCCTTAGCCACATAATCACATAAATATCTTGTATTAATCTATTAAACCATATATAGGAGCATTTCATGTATAAAACCATAATCCATCCAGATACTTCAAGAAGATGATAAGAACCAGTTCTGGATAGCCAAACTGGGTATATAACCAAGACATGAGATTATATTATTCCTCCTTAATGCTAAAAAGTATTCCTGCAAGTTCTATGAATTAACTCAATTTCTACAAATTCTAAGGAACAAAATAAAGTAAAACCTTCACAAAAATTATAACAGAAATACTTTTTTGATTGACTATTAAGCATTAAAAAGAAGTAATAAAAAATAATGTTTCAGAAGGCACGAATAACAAACACAGTAGAATTCCCCAGAAAATGTATGAAACTAATGAGTACAATATTTATTTTAACCAACTCTTTACACCTTATCAAAATCACCAAAAGATCTTCATGTGGATGGAATAAGTAATGTGAAGCAGGGCTTTGGGAGTAGTTGAATGCATGGAAAAAGCAGGAAGAAAAGGGTTCTGCTGCTAGGTAGTTGGTGTAGGTCCTCTTGTACAGGATGAGTTAGGCACAGTCTACCAGGTCACAAGTTTATTCAAACCTAGAGCAATATTATGAGGGTGAGTCAAATGAAAACCTTAAATATTTTTTTAAATATTATCTATTGTGCAGAAGTGGTACAAAGCTGTATCACTTTTCAACATAATCTCCCCCACGCACAATGCAAGTCCTCCAGCGCTTACAAAGTGCATAAATTCCCTTAGAAAAAAATTCTTTTGGTAGTCCGTGCAACCATTCATGCACCGTGTGGCGTACCTCTTCATGATAATGGTACTTCTTTCCTCCCATTGTTTCTTTGAGTGGTCCAAACATGTGGAAATCACTTGGGGCAAGGTCTGGTGAGTATGGTGGATGAGGAAGACACTCAAAATGCAGGTCTGTGATTGTTGCAACTGTTGTACGGGCAGTGTGGGGCCTTGCATTGTCATGTTGCAAAGGGACACCTGATGACAGCAATCCACGTCGCTTTGATTTGATTGCTGGCCGAAGATGATTTTTTAGGAGATCTGTTTCTAATGCACTGGTGACAGTGGTCCATCTAGGCATGTAATGCTCCAAAATGATGCCTTTTTCATCCCAAAAAGGAGTCAGCATAACCTTCCCTGCTGATGGTTCTGTTCGAAACTTCTTTGGTTTTGGTGATAAGGAATGGCGCCATTCCTTGCTCGCTCTCTTCATTTCTGGTGGTGGAAGTGAACCCAGGTTTCGTCCCCAGTAACAATTCTTGCAAGGAAGCCATCACCTTCTCATTCAAAGCACCGAAGAAGTTCTTCACAAACATCAACACGTCGTTCTCTCATTTCAGGAGTCAGCTGCTGTGGCACCCATCTTGCAGACACTTTGTGGAACTGGAGCACATCATTCACAATGTGGTGTGCTGAACCATGACTAATCTTTAAACATGCTGCAATGTCATTCTGTGTCACTCGGAGGTATTCCATCACTATGGCTTCAACTGCTGCAATGTTGTGTGGAGTCACAACTTGTTGTGCCTGACCTGGACGAGGAGCATCTTCCACTGAAGTCACACCATTTGCGAACTTTCTACCCCATTCGTAGACTTGCTGCTATGACAAACATGCATCACCGTACTGAACCTTCATTCTTCGATGAATTTCAATAGGTTTCACACCTTCACTACTCAAAAACCGAATAACAGAATGCTGTTCTTCACTGGTGCAAGTCTCAAGTGGGGCAGCCATCTTTATACTGATACTGCAACAGCATTTGTGCATCTGCACTATGCTGCCACCTACAGGCCAGTCTGCACGCTGCTTGTAGCACGCTTACCAACTTACAGGATAACGGCGCGAAATTTCGATTTTTTATTACAAATTTAAGGTTTTCATTTGACTCACCCTCGTATGTCAGGTAATAGAGGGTATAGTTACACTTTGTAGGTGTTTGAAAAAGAATGATAAACTAGTGAAAGTGGGAGGTGCAGGGAACAGGATTGATGGAAACACAAGTATAGTATACTGTCCTGAGGAAAGTTGTGAAGGAGGCACATCATATTGGGATAGAGTTCATGTAGGTGTTAAGTTGCCACAACCGACCATAGTTGAACATCACTGTCAAGCAAGTAAACTTGGAAACAGAGATACTAGTTGGGAAAGGAACTGGTTCTCTCTTGGCAGCTATGCCTATGGCAACCATTCATCACTGGGGTTGCACTAAGCATGGTCTACACCAAAATGGAGGCATGACAAGTGTAATTTATGAGTTGTTAGCTATAGTTGTAAGGGAGCAGTGTTGTTGGGTTCAGGACTGTGCACTATTTAAGTTGTGGGCTAGTGATGAGGAGATGATGATAATTGATCAAATGGATACTGATTGCAGATCAACCATGGGAAATATCTCAAATGCTAAAGAAGATGTTGAAATAATAGCAGATTGGGACAGAACTTGGAAATTTACAGCTGAAAATATTACAAAGCCGGTAATAAGAGTGTAGCAGTAAAATTAACAAAGTAACAGAGTTAACATACTTAATAGAGATACACTAACCAAAAGTAATGATATGGGTAGAGAATTGATTAAAAGAAGGAGTACTAAACAATGAGGTTTTTCCCTGATTGTTATGGGGCGTATCACAGATATAAAGCAGCAAAGCAGGGTTATACAGAATGTTCAACAATGACTACTACAGTTCACTGGTGTTTACAGATCATGTATTACTTGGGTAGACCTCTTGGGTACAAAAAAAATCAGGATTTTAGCTGCTTACTGCAGTAGAAGAATGAATGACACTTGGGAAGAATCCAAATTAACACTCGTGGTTCAGAAGTGAGTGTAGAATGGTCGTTATTGGTGGGGATTTTAATTTACCAGGTTTTAACTGGGTAGAAATTAAGATTAATAACACAAAGCAACAGAGATTTGCAAAAACCTTAGTAACATACAAAAGTAATAGAGCAGGACACAAGGGGACAAAATATGATGAATACCTTCCTAATAAAGGCAAATGATAACCTTGTTTGGCCTTAACGCTTTGACTGCTCTAGACGTGTATACACGCACACCCTCGCCGCCCTGTCTGTGCTCCAGACGTGTATACATGTGCCGCCTTGTCGCCCTGTCTGTGCTCTGGACGTGTATACACGTCCAGCTGCTCAGGTCCCTGTGTGCTCTGCGCGTGTTAACGCGCTAGCCTCTTAGAGGCCTCGTCTTGTAGCCATATTTCCACCCAGGGTGGTTAGTTGTTTTCCTTATTCGACACTTGAACGTTGGCAGCTGCGATCTAATTTGTGTTTCTCTTTTCCTTTTAGTTTTCGCTGAGAAAATGGCACGCCATCGTGTTTATACAATGGAAGAAATCATGGAGATTCTTACTAGAAGCGACAATGAATATGATGTCATTGATATGGATCACAGTGATGACCCTTCGACAGGATCTCGAAGTAATAGTACTAAGCTGTGTACATCAGCTAGTGTAAAACGACCATTTGGCTCCACAAGTGAAAATTCTTCAGAATTTGAAGCTACAGATAGTGAGAGCAAAATGTGTGGAATAAGAGAATGCTTTAATGACACGTTTGACCGCATGCGCTTGACGATTAAGCTGCGGGATACTAGTGTGGATTAGGTTAACATTCCAGCAGTTTGTCATTTTTCCTTATATCTCTAACAGAAGTTCATATGATATCTATTGATAAAGAGACCTACAGATACGCGAGAATCAGTTCACACTATATTTTCGCTATGAAGTGGTATAAAAAGTTCTTTTTCCTCATTCTCGAATACTGCATTTTAAATGCTCACGCTCTTCGCCGAGTAGTAACCGGCCGAAAAATGCCAGTTGCAGAGTTTCATCTGTCTCTGGTAAGGGGCATCCATACAATACGTAAGGTGTTTTTCCGGATTTCTGGACCCCCCTCTTGTGAGACCTGGTTCGCGTGAGACCACCCCCCCTCCCGCCCCTAGAAATTGCCCTCACAACTTTTTGAGACCTTTATTTTTTTAGGTCTCAACCTTCCAAAGCTGCAGTTTTCGAGGAAATACCGCACTAAAATCTACTTTCGCGTCATTTGAAGACCTTTTTTTTTAGCTTTACAGTCCAACAAGACCTCCCTCTCCCCCTTGGTAAGATTTCGCCAGAAACCCCCCCCCCTATTTTACCTAACGTAATTTATGGACGCCCCTTGTTGAAGCATATACCAAGAACAAACCTAGCAATGAAAGACACTCTGATAAAGAATGTCATCAAGGATTTACTGGGAGACATTTTCAAAATGTCATTCATATTGAAAATTCAAAAAAGAGCACGCCAATGCGTATATGCGCTGTATGTTCGAAACAGAAAGTGCGTCAAGAAACCAATGCAGAACATGTATTGTACCACTGTGTGTTATACCATTTTTCAAGGCTTATCACACAAAAAGAATAATTAACCATGGGTAACTGCAGAGTAATAATTATATTACATTTATACGCCTCTAAAACTAAACAAAACATAAAAACATATTTTTAACTTGCCAGTGGTGGTCCATAGCTGAAACAAGAAGGTTCGAAAATATGTGCAGATTTTGTGAAAGGTATTCAGAAAGGTATTCTCTCCAGATAAATTACTACGCTCACAAACAAAAAACATTTCAGTTGTGTAATATCTATTTAGTATATGAAGTACCGCATGTTTGCTTATGCAGGCATTCACTTTTAGAGGAGCTTTAAACTGAAAAACTTTAGATGTTATATTAACAGCATTTATTTTGTATCTGGCGTTTCAAATCGCAGAGCGACAGCAGAAGAACCTCACACACAACGCTCCAGACGTATTCAGTACACAGCGGTCCGGTCGAACGCGGCATTCCAGCGCAGGTAAACAGCTTAGGCGTAAACAAAGCAGCACTCAGTGAGAGCTTGGCCGGGCAAACCGTACCAGTTAAAGAGTTAAGTAAAAGAGACAATAAATGATAATGAATAATTTCTTATGAATAATAGAGGACTCAGTAAACCAGCGTCTGAAATTGGAGGGGGAAATAAGTACAATTACAAAAAAGGCACAAAACTCAAAAATGAAGAGATATTTCTGGGAAAGTTTCAACAAATGGAAGGGTGGCACAAGTACAATGGAGTCAAAGCAGGAAGATTTCAAGGAGATGATAGAAAAGAGGAAATATTTGTTCGAAAACAGGAAATAAAGAGAAGTACAGAGTCTACATACTGTGGTAGGGAGGTGAGGCAGTTAAAGAGATTGGTGGGAAGAGAACATAACATAATTAAGAGCCAACAAGGCTCTAGGGAATACCTGAAACTAAACAATAAATTAATAATAGTAAAGAAGGTGGGTAAGATAGATTTTTGAAGAATATTGTTGGTGCAGGGGGCTCTAAAACTTTCTATGGCTATGTTAGAAAACTAAGAGGAAGGGAGAACATTGAGAAAATTATAGATATAGACGGAGAAGAAGTTACTGAGGATTTGAAAAAGGAAGAGGAATTGAGAAACTGGTATGATGAGAGCGTTAGTGACTACGAAGAAATAGGAAGATATAAATCAGAGAACAAGTTTATCAGCACAATTAGAGATGGGTAGGATATCACAAAAGAACTTAGAAATGTAGAAAGGCATAAAGAGGCTTCTGTAGATAATATTACTATAGATATCAAAGATAGCTTTGTACTTTATCTTGAAATGTTATTTAAATTGAGTCTAGATACTTGCTGCTTATGAGAGGACTGGAAAAGTGTGATACTAGTACCTGGAGAGAAGACAAATAGGGTCAAAAATTACAGGTCTACTAGTTTGACATCAGTGGTAGGTTAATTAATGGAGACATTGATATACAGCCACATCCGATATGTCTGTGAGGAATGCTAGTAATTTTCAAGTCAAGAACATGGCTTCAGGCAATGATATTTATGTGAATCTCAGTATATGCAAGATATTTCAGATGAAATAGACAAGGAAGTTCTTTCAAAGGCTTTTGACAGACTGAGCCATAAAATGGTGCTAAATAATGTAAGAACTATTGGAGTGGACAAAAAAATAAAAAATTTCTGGGTAGAAGAGTTCTTTAGAAAGTAAAAAGTTAGGGTAGGAAATGAAGTATCAACTGGAGTGGAAATGAAAATGGAAGTGCCACATGGTAGTGTATTTGGACAATTGCTACTCATTATTCTAATGAGTGATTGTTTTGATGCTTTACTATCAGAAATTAGGTAACTTGAAGATGACATAATGTTAATAAATAGTATAAAAATGGAAGAAGACTGAACAGCTGCAGTTTGAACTGGACAATATATCCAGCTGTGTAGGTCGACATTGGTTGAAGATAAACACAAAGGAGAGTCAGCTTAGTAGGTAAACAGATAAAAATCTAAAGGCTGATCATGGTTGTAAGATGGGAAAGGAACTATTCATTGAAGACTTGAAATGTAAACACATTGGCATATTATTCTAAAACAAACTAATTGGGCAGGATACATTGCACAGGTAACAGTAAATTGTTTCAAAATCTTTCACTCGTTGGAGAGGGTGATTAGGGGATGAATCGAGAAGCAAGGGAATTGTGTTACAAAACTTTGGTCAAACCAATACCTGAATATGGCGGTATAGTATGAAACCAACGATTTTAGTAACAAATACAGGAGTTGGAGAGGGTTTCAAGAAGGGCTGCTAGAGTTGTCTCTGGAAATTAGTGCAGAACACAATCAATGACTGATACGATAAAGGTTCTGGAATGGGATTTATTGGAAGACAGGAGAAGGATGAAGAGAGTCATGGGAGTTATTGGTGATGAGGCGTGGAAAGATATTGGTGGAAGAATTAAGAGAGGTTCATGGAAGGGAAAAAATGACCATGATCACAAGCTGGCACACAAGTTCTGGCATTAGGGTTGGGAAAAAATTTGTTTCTTAGGCATGGAGGTAAGGTATTGGAATAAATCACCAAGAGAAGTGATGAATAATTACCAAAAATGATCAAAAAATTTAAATATTAAATTAGTAGAGGGCAAAAGTTGGCAGGTACAAGAAAGGGAAAATATAGGTTTGTAGGGAAAATGCTAGTGGGGCATGCATTCCATCACAATTAAATTAAATTTGATTAAAGACTGGGGACAAAAATTTTAAGGTATTTAGCAATGGCCTTTTGATGGAAGCATCCTGACATTTTTCTGGAGTGGTTTCAGTAAACTGTGGAAAACAGAAATCAGGAAGGCTAGATGGGGATTCAAACTCACATACTACCAAATGTGAGGCCCAAACTTTAATAGGCTAGTGGGGTATTAAACTGGCATGGTGTACAAACATTCTCTGTACTTAACTTAGTATAGAAAATTAAAGTATTTATAAACCCTGCAGTTTTACTAGATGATACTATACTCTTCTTGCAGAAAGGGTTTTTGAGAGTTAATATGATCACTAAAACATCCCAAGAAGATGTATGTCAGATTATGAAGAGTTACTTTCAGTAGACTTGATCACACTGCATGGATATATCGAAAAATATCACCCAAGTTGAATCTATTGAAAACAGGTTCAAATGTACACTCCTAAAAATTGAAATAAGAACACCGTGAATTCATTGTCCCAGGAATGGGAAACTTTATATACACATTCCTGGGGTCAGATACAACACATGATCACACAGACAGAACCATAGGCACATAGACAAAGGCAACAGAGCATGCACAATGTCGGCACTAGTACCGTGTATATCCTCCTTTCGCAGCAATGCAGGCTGCAATTCTCCCATGGAGACGATCGTAGAGGTGCTGGATGTAGTCCTGTGGAACGGCATGCCAAGCCATTTCCACCTGGCGCCTCAGCTGGACCAGCGTTCGTGCTGGACGTGCAAACCACGTGAGACGACGTTTCATCCAGTCCCAAACATGCTCAATGGGGGACAGATCCAGAGATCTCGCTGGCCAGGGTAGTTGACTTACACCTTCTAGAGCACGTTGCGTGGCACGGGATACATGTGGACGTGCATTGTCCTGTTTGAACAGCATGTTCCCTTGCCGGTCTAGGAATGGTAGAACGATGGGTTTGATGACGGTTTGAATGTACCGTGCACTGTTCAGTGTCCCCTCGATGATCACCAGAGGTGTACGGCCAGTGTAGGAGATCGCTCCCCACACCATGATGCCGGGTGTTGGCCCTGTGTGCTTCGGTCGTATTCAGTCCTGATTGTGGCGCTCACCTGCACGACGCCAAACACGCATACGACCATCATTGGCACCAAGGCAGAAGCAACTCTCATCACTGAAGACGACACGTCTCCATTCGTCCCTCCATACACGCCTGTCGCGACACCACTGGAGGCGGGCTGCACGATGTTGGGGCGTGAGCGGAAGATGACCTAACGGTGCGCGGGACCGTAGCCCAGCTTCATGGAGACGGTTGTGAATGGTCCTCTCTGATACCCCAGGAGCAACAGTGTCCCTAATTTGCTGGGAAGTGGCGGTGCGGTCCCCTACGGCACTGCGTAGGATGCGACGGTCTTGGCGTGCGTCCGTGCATCGCTGCTGTCCGGACCCAGGTCGACGGGCACGTGCACCTTCCGCTGACCACTGGCGACAACATCGATGTACTGTGGAGACCTCGCACCCCACATGTTGAGCAATTCGACGGTACGTCCACCCGGCCTCCCGCATGCCCACTATACGCCCTCGCTCAAAGTCCGTCAACTGCACATACGGTTCACGTACACACTGTCGCGGCATGCTACCAGTGTTAAAGACTGAGATGGAGCTCCGTATGCCACGGCAAACTGGCTGACACTGACTGCAGCGGTGCCCAACCGCTGCGCAGCTAGCGCCCTTCGATGGCCAACACTGCTGTTCCTGGTGCGTCCGCTGTGCCGTGCGTTTGATCATTGCTTGTACAGCCCTCTCGTAGTGTCCGGAGCAAGTATGGTGGGTCTTTACACCGGCGTCAATGTGTTCTTATTTCAATTTCCAGGAGTGTATGTTAATAGAAACATAGCATTTTGAAAAATATTTTATAATTGTAGTTTTGTGCATGGGAATGCTGTCTGTTGAATTAAACTAAAAGAAATAAATGAATTTTGATAGTAAATAAAGTAATTTAAAGTAATTAATGGGGAAATCATATTCAGAGAGAAAATCTAAATTTTGTGGTTGGTTGCTTTGATTTATTTTCACATCACTGTTATATGTGGAATGACTGCTTTGTTTCATTGAAACAAAAATGTAATAAATTTAATATGATCGAAGTTTTTAATAGTTCAATCCATTTTCAGTGTAACTTTCTGAAATTGGCTTGTGGAATAATTTTGAAGAATATTCAATGAATTAAAATTTTCTACTACTTTTATTGGCTGTATCTTTCATTATTCTGTACTTAAAAACATATTTATAATTTCCAATTCTCTGGGATGACTACTTTATGAAAGAACTACTTTAAAAACTGTGAAGTTAACTGACTGGTATGATCATAGTTCACATACCACGTAAGTCTGTACCAGAGAAGTATTGGGTACTGGGTTACAAAAATTTTGTCAGACCATTGCTTTAATACAGTGTTGTAGTATGGAACCCACTTTTTGGTTATTAAAAACAGGAGTTCGAGGTGTACAAAGATGGCAGCTAGATTTGTCTTTGGAAATTACCATGGAACACTACCAGTAACTGATATTATAGAGGAGCAGGAATGGGATTCATTGGAGGATAAAAGGAGGGTGAAGAGAGTCTTGGGAGTATACAAGGCATATTTTGGTGATGAGTCATGAAAAGATATTGGTAGGAGAATTAAGACAGGTGCTTGGAAGAGAAGAGATGACCGTGACCACAAGCTGGCACCCAATGTCAGGCATAAAGGTGTGGGATGATTTTCTTTTGTAGGTAAGGAAGTCAGGGATTGGAATAAATTATCTAGGGAAATGTTGAATAATTTACCAAAAACACTGAAAGAATTTAAACTACAAATTACTAGAGGGCAAAAGTACGTGCGAAAAGGAAAGGGGAATAATGGGTGTGTAGGAAAATTTCCACTGGAGTGTGCGACTATTATAATATTATTATTAACTCTAACAATGAGAATATAATGAGAATAAAATAAGAAAAATGTGAAAACATTATAAGGGAAATGGTATCTAGGATGATAACAATCATTAGAACTGATATCTAGCTAACCATAGCCAAAAAATACTACACAAGATATCAATAGTGCTCACTATTCCAGAAACAATTCCCAGGAGCAGAGGCTTTCTGAGAACATAATCAAATTGTCATTTTCTAAGACTTTCTGAGCAATCATCTACTAAAGTACATCAACACTGAAATTCAACATTTTTGATTTATTAAAAGAATAACTGCAGCTAACCAGAACATGTAAGAAAGATATAATAAGATGCACTTACCAGTTTTGGAAATTTGTTCACAGGATGGGCACTCCCAAGTGGAACGAAAATCAATGTTCGCACATACAGCATGACTTCCTTGCGAACCGCAGCTTCTGCATAGTATGATTGAATAACGTCTGAAGAAAGAAAATGCAATAATTTGTGAGAGAAAATTTCCACTGCATTGAAGCTAAAAATTAAAAACAAAATTTCTACACGGCACATGAAAGAATGCTCACTGTCTAACTACTGTTTTTTAAGGCACAGCTACAATGTTCATGCTTCAGACTTTTGTCCTACTTAATGATACTCTGATAAAAATTTAGTTTTGCAATTACAAACAGGATATACAGGTCATAGACAGATGGCAACATACACTGCCCTCCCTAATATCAAAGTACTTCGTGACTTGAGAGGACACTGAGCGACAGCAAATAAAGTTTTGTGATCTAGTGTTACATTTGTTCTGATAAAATCGATATTGTATAGGACTGTTTATAAAATCAATGCTCTTTTTATGCAATATATGA
Source organism: Vandiemenella viatica (assembly GCA_031002005.1). Classification (NCBI taxonomy): domain Eukaryota; kingdom Metazoa; phylum Arthropoda; class Insecta; order Orthoptera; family Morabidae; genus Vandiemenella; species Vandiemenella viatica. Next base: position 25,684,498 of record CM061921.1, read on the forward strand.
ACTTTAATTATAGGAGCTTCTGAAGGACAGGAAATTCATACTTACGACCCTTCTCGATTATAATATCTGCCCCCTCTGGCCAAGCACACTTCTGCATCACACTGTTGGTGTCTCTCCAATAATTCGTCATAGGCATTTGGATCATTTTCCCATGCTGGTTCTCTAGAAACAGATTTTTTAAATCGGTTAACTTCATATATATATAATATAAAGCTGTAAAGCTTCAGGATAAAAATAACTAAGCTTACACTATATACAAAGCACACAAATCATACATTCTCCCCAAATTGTATTCTTGGAGAAAGCATATAAGAGTGTGTAAATTGTTTATTACAAATTGACATTTTTAATAACATAATATTAAATTTTATACCAAAGACTACTGAATAAGTTATTTTTAATGTTTCATAAGGTATTTATTATAGCCAAACTAATTATACACTGTTGTGATAGTTGTTTTAAATTAAAACATCTTGAAAATTATTGCCATTGGTATAACTCAAATATAATTGGCACATGAAACCCCCATGCCCAGTGAATCACACTCAAATACATCAAACTAAAACACCTGGTAAACTTCATAGGTTTTATACAGACAGAGAATGAATCTAAATTAGCTAAAGAAAGAGGAAATTTGAAGTCTAAAAAGCTTGAGTACCTCTAGATAAGTCAATACTACTTGCTAATATAGAAAATCAAATAATACTAATCTAATACATTCAATCTTACTTTCAATTCAGGTCAATAACCAATACTCATTTAAGCAATAATGGAGTAGGAATAAATGCTGTGAGGGGATATTTATATAGAAAGGAAAGGTAAAATCAAAAGTCGAAGGTAGGAGGCCAGCAGCCACAAAAGATATGCATTTATGCAGTAGTGTTGTATATGGCTGCCGGCATTAGCTGTCATGTGGTACTATTTTCTTGAATACAGCCTCAAATATTGTGTACTTGTGTTTGTGAAGTGCTTTTTGTTGTTTTTGCCCTAGAAATATTCATTTACCTGTGATTAATTTAATAAAATAAACCTAGCCATACATCCTGAAAAAAAATTAATTGATATTTTCAAATAGAAATTTTAACTACCTGCAAATATAAATTGCAAATATTTGTACAGAATAGACACTAGGTGCCAGGCGCTGGAGTAAAAGGAACCAATAAAAAAGTAAAACACACAGCCTCAATACAAATAATAATAATATTTTTGCTTCTTTCAAGAATGGAATCGTCTTAAATACCTGGTTAAAAATGATGTACAACAAAAGGATTAATGGGTAAAAGTTATCTGCTATAAACAATAAAAATTATTGGTTTTATCTGTGAGAAATCATAGACCACCTTTAAGCAAGCAGTCATCAAAGAAAGTATGAGCAAGGTGCTGTAGGTATACAAATGATTATTGAGTTGTAGAATTCTGATTAATCATCTTCTGTCTTCTATGAGTTCTTCTTGGATGGCTTCATCTTTCATCCCTGCCTATCTATTGGTTAGTAAAAGTCAGGGTTAACACTACTCACTTGTTATGACAGTGAGGAACTTTGATGTTAGTTTGAAATTTTATGAGTAATTTTCACGCCAATGCAATTGCATTGGCATGAAAATTATACATAAAAAATTGAGCCTACCACAATTGAGGAAATGGTCCACAATATCCAAATGTTTGATGTTAGTTATTATTCATGGTAGCAGATTTCTGAACTGTACAAGGAGGTGAAGATTATCTGATAATTACTGAAATGAAAGTCTACTTAAAAAGAAATTACTATTTAAGGTACAAATTTGATGTATTACAGAGGAATATTTATTGCCCAGGATAGGTGTGGCATAGTTTTCAACAATCTGTCTAGGTCCCCATACATAGTTAGATGAACAAAATTAATCAGCAGAAGTGATGTGGTAACAGTATGCAGAATAGCTAAAGGCAAATTGGCAGAAGGGCTTGAGATGTTAACTGGTCTGAGGCTGTAGTAAGAGAGGGCAGAAGTCTCAAACCAACTTGCTTGACATAATCAATCAGTTCACAATAATTAGAGATAACTTCTAGAATCAGCAGTACAATACCTTTAGAAACAAACAATTACTGAATGAAATACAAATGGCACTGGCAACTTAACCCAGTACCATACACTTACCGAACCATGGGCACTAAATCACATATATGATAAACATTCTGTCATAGTGCTATATCCATATTATGCCTGCCTATATTTTAGGATTCTTCCATCCCACTGCCTACCCCACTCAAAAAATATCACATTTATTCTAAATAATGATAATTACATACAGTTGATTATGCTTATAAATGAATTAGGTGAATTCAGTTGAGAGTAATGATAGATTCCAAGATTGTATTATTTTTATACTTTATATGTACTTTATATGTAAATCCAGCTGCGCAGTTTTTTTTATTAAAATTTAATTTAAATGACTTTGCCTCAAACCAGTTCATTGCCTCAATAAATAGTTTGTTTTTAAGTTGTTATTTTTTTCATGTTAAAAAACTCTGAACCTTATCAAATAATATTCCAGGAATATCACTAATGTATAAAATAAGCAGAAAGGATCCAAGGACAGAACCTAAAAAGCCATGTTGTATTTTCTCCCAGTCTGATCAAACATGCATCTTTTCAAATTTTAAAATCAATAAGGGAAAATTTCTATGTTCGGCTTTCCATGTATAGAATAAATCATTTGCCTTCAGTTCCATAAACACCATAGTATTCTTTTTTTTTTTTTCAAAAATAATTCAAGGTTTACACAATCAAACGTTTTGCAAGATCACAAAAACTTCCTCCAGGGAACATTTAATTATTCAGTTGTTGAAACATGTTATTTAAAAATAGTCATTTATGGAGATGACCCTTTTTGGAATCCAAACTTTGAAGTAGTCACTAGAGTGTAACATGTTTTATTACTCTGTGACACAAGACTATTTCTAAAATCTTTGAGAATCCTGGAAGTAAAGAAATGAGACAGATCTATGCATCTTGCTTCTCCTAGTTTAAATAATGGTTTTTCAACTGCATATCTTTATATATAAAGATGAATGTATGTTTGATTGTTGGTTTGTTTGTTTGTTTGTTTGTTGGTTTGTTTGTTTGTTTGTTTGTTCTTCATACAAATCCACAGTTTTCATCCGATCTCGATGAAACTTTGCACACTTATTCTTTGAAACAAGGAGAAAAATACTGTCTACATTTGGTTGAAAAATTATCTGTATAAATAACACATTTTGTCTCATAACTTCGAAATACGGCGATCGACAGACACGTTGAATATGGACGTCTCCGTACCGTGTTTTCCGTGTAGTGAACTGCCAGCTCAGTGGCTAAAGCGCTTGATTACGAACGTCCTGGTCTCCGGTTCAAATCTCCGTCGAGGCTAAGATTTTTAAAAATTGTTTTTGATCGTAAGAGTCACGGTTGCGCCGTCGGTTATTCGAATTGAATTTTAAACTGTAGATATCACAAAGGTAGGGGTGCAACCTGAGGCAATTCGTAGGTAGTCTTGCAATACAGTAGATGTACACTTTTTTTACGTTATATTGATCCATCAGGGGTGATTCGTAGTCAGTGTGTGTGTAATCTGCAGTAGGAATACTATAAATGCGGAAGTAAGTCTCTGTCTTATTTTACGTTTTGACAATTAAATGCCTATACCGATATTGACGGAATTTGACTAGAAAATCTGTAGGGAGGGCACTGGACTTTGTTTGTTCCTCATACAAATCAACAGTTTTCATCCTATGTCGATGAAACTTTGCACACTTATCCTTTGAAACAAGGAGAAAAAAAATACTGTCTACATTTGTTTGAAAAATTATCTGTATAAATAACACATTTTGTCTCATAACTTCGAAATACGGTGATCGACAGACACGTTGAATATGGACGTCTCCGTACCGTTTTTCCGTGAAGAGGGCTGGCAGCTCAGTGGCTAAAGCGCTTGCTTACTAAAGTAATGGTCTCCGGTTCAAATCTCCGTCGAGGCTAAGATTTTTAAAAATTGTTTTTCATCGTAAGAGTCAGACCTGGGCCGTAGGTTATTCGGATTGAATGTTAAACTATAGATATTAGAAACTTACGGGTGCAATGCGAGGCAAATTGTAGGTAGTCTTGCAATGTTGTAGGTGTACACTTTTTTACGTTATAATGATCCCTCAGGTGTTGTTCGCAGTCAGTGTGTGAGTGGGAACCACAGTAATATTATTTATAAATACGGAAGTAAGTCTCTGTCTTTTTGTTACGTTTTGACGACTAAATGACTATATCGTTGTGATGGAATTTATATAAGGAAATCTGTATGAAGGGCACAGGATATTTTTTCCAGTATAATTAACAGTTGTAGTCACGAAATTTTGAGACCTTATCGAATGGTGACAGAAATATGTTGGAAATTGATTCTCTTCAAGAGACAGGTTCGACGTTACAATGATATATTGTTAGCTTTCCTGTCATATTATTCCGACTCGATATTGTTTGGGAAAAATCCTTCGTTACCAAAAACTTTCCATATTTAATTCTGGCAAAAAAATTCTTAATCCACGCGTACGAAGTCGCGGGTACGGGCTAGTTTTATTCTAATTGGAAATACACCTGACATTAAGGATTTATTACAGATGTGAGAAAGTTCATAACTGATACAATCTGAAAATCCTTACAGTAGTTTATATGAAATATTGTCATAGCTGTAAGAATTTTTAGGTTTTAGTTGCTTCATGTGGTTATTTATTTCTGAGACTAATAATGGTATTAATTTTATCTCCACAAATCTATTTGTGAAAGCAGCCTGAAGAAGCCTTATGGTACTATTTGTAGATTGTTATTCAATGCCTGCTTTCTCTACAACTGAAGTATAATGTCTGTTAAATATTTTACAAACCATGTGAACGAAGACTTGTATATGACCTTAATCTTGTCATCATTGTTCAGCATTTTTTGTGGCATTTACTGGTAGGAAATCACCCTCATCTCCAAGACTCCGAAGAAAATAGTATATACACATCCACCAGAAATGTCAACTTTGCACACAAACTCATCTATTGTTAACTGGTACCACTTTATCCACAAAAATGATCATGTCAGACTGCCTGGTATTTGACCAAAGCTATTTTGGCTCGTTATCAGATGATATTCAGCATTATTTTAAAGAGTGCACCAAAACAACACACATTTTTTATGTCCATACCTCTTCACGCATGTCTCAGTTAACTGGAAATGATAAGTACCATTGCACATGAGTGGAGAAAAATGATGTTTACCCAATGTTACTGCTATGTTACCATTTCAAGAATTCAAAATGATTTTATCGCAACCACTGATTTGTTGGTTCTGAGTGCTGGACGTCTGGAAGTGACAAGAAATCATGTTCACTGAAAATGTTGCACCATGTGTTAAAGTTATATTATGAATCATGGTGAAAGTGTATATAAAGAAATAAGAATTAAGGAGGGGAAACAATTTATAATTTTGTGCACTAAGTGCTACAGGGGCAGGTTCAGCAAAAGTATTGATGGACAAGAACACATCTTAAGGATCAGTTTATTTTAAACAACTATTGTAAAAATACATTAATGAGCATCTGCCTGAAAGATAAAATAGTTAAGTGACTCTGAGTTTATTATTGGTCAGTTTTAAAGATTAATGTGCATCTGTCTGAATGATAAATTAGTTAAGTGAGTCTGAGTTTATGAAGAGTCAGTTTTAATGATTTGACTTTTGTGTTTAGGAAAAGATTAGGGCAAACACAATCTGAATCAAGCCAAGTATTTGTGAGCCAAGCAAGAGAAATTTTGAAAGATATTTAAATGGTTACTTTTCCAAGTTTGCCAAACTCTTTGGAATATTTTTAGGGAACAAAGTTGACACCTGTGTTTGATAACAAATGGCAATTAATAGAAAGTAAAATATTTTTATTAATCAACCTGCTTGTATTAGAACACTTTTTTTAGGTGAGATTAGAAACCTGAAGTGTTATTATAATGTCAAAATGTACATTGGTGTTATGCAACATTCATACATTAACTTTATTATGATGTGAGTTATGTGATATTTCTGATACCTTACCTAAAGATGCTGTTAGATAGGTATACTATGTTTTGTTCACCAATCTGTTTACCATTTCTAACACAACAGAGAATGGTGGAGAGGTTACACATACAAATAAAAAACTATTGATAATAATTGTTATATTCTTCAAAGTTTAATGAAGTTAATACTGATATCAGATTACTTGTTAGAAATGCCAGACATTCGAAATCACATAGAAGATTGTAGGTTATCCTTCAAGGCACAACATGGTAGAAGGCATGCTCACTAGCAAACATAATTTTCAATACTGCTATTGTCGACATCTTAAACCATTGTAAAAAAAAGTTCTTGACATTGAGTTTGAAATAATGTTCTTCTTGAAATGAATGTTAATGTTCATGAACTTATTCCAAGGTAAGGGAATTAAACTTTTAGAAGTTACATTTTGAAATTTACACTCGTGATGTGACACGTACTGTTTGACTGTTGGATTGATACTAACTGCTCGACGCGTATAGTATGATGGTTGGATTGAGACTGTCTGGCCAGAAGGAAATACAGTCCCTATATTTATAGTCTTGGCTAACCTTCAGCTTGATTTTTCTGGATTTTCAGTGTAACACCATGGGAAATACTATTATCTTGTGAATTACAAAAATCCCATCTTCTCATGGTACACTATTTTTAATTTGACTTTCCCAAAACTTTTGTTTGTTACAGTCTGATTTATTTCGAACATTATTTCGTTTTGCTCTGATAGTAAAAAGTTTTTTGATCATACATTTTAACATTAAACAACCTGAAAAATTTGGTACAAGGGATAAATGTTATACAACATCCACCATTTCGTTGCAATGTGAATTGGACCATCATCAAACTTTTTAACATTTAAATAGATAACCTAATACACAACTTACTATTAACAATATTATAGATAGAAAACATGCATTCGAAACTGGAACCATGGTTAATTGCAGGAACTTCACTAAAGTAGTGATAGAGGGAGATGCGGGAAATAGTATTGATAGAAACGCAAGTTATAGTATTGAGAGTGACATGAGGAAGGTGGTGAAGGAGGCACAGCATACCAGGGTGGAGCTCATGAAGGTCCTTAGTCGCCATGACTGGCCACAAATGAATTATGCTGTGAGGCGGGTAAACAAGGAAACAGGGATGCTACTTGGAAGAGGCATTAGTTTTGTCTTGGGGGTTGTGCCTGTAAACACCACTGGTACTCGGGGTTTTACAATGCATGGCCTACACCTAAATAGAAGGGGAAGGGAATACTTTCTCAGTTGTTAGCTAAAGCTGTAAGGGAGCCCGCTTCCAGTTATGATAGTGTAAGGGCTGCCTTTTTTAGGTTAGGGGCTGCTGGTGAGGGGATAAAAATAAATGATCAAAGGGATACTGGTTGTAGATGCACTATGGGAAAAAATACATGTGCTACAGAAACAGATGAAGCTAATGAATTAAAAGTAATGAATGGAAGGGAAAAGATGACCAATTAATTTCTAAAAGTCACATGTGGCAAAAACATTATGTTTCAATACAAAAATACCGATTTTCTCTCTTTAAACACTGAATTATTGTTAAAGTATTATTATTATTAAATGAATTTTTCTCTATCATTTAAGCCTACTTTTATCTTCTTACATCTCTTATTTACAAAATTCAAATTCTTCACTAAAAAACATATTTAGAAATTACTTGTCTTCTCCAATTTTATTCAGTATGCTTCTACCGATACTGACAAAAACTGTGATATTAAAATTTTGGATAACTCTATCCATTAATTGATAATTTTAAATTTTGTTCTTTTTGTTTTGTTCACTTGTACACACATGGCAGAATACTTATTGAAATCAAAATATCTCTTTCAATAAAATTTTAGACCATACAAATTACACCTCAAAATACTCATAATTTTATGATTTATTAATAGAAATGAATGTGGCAAAAGGCATCAAGTTTGTAAAATTTTACTTTTTTAGATCTGATGTCCTTTCTGAAAATTGCTGGAATGTGAATATAAAAGTATTATTAAGAAAATATTTATAAAAGTCCTTTACTGTATAACTATATGTGATAGAACCCATTTGGCAAGGTTATAGATATATGACATTGTGCAATAGAGTACAAACAGGATGTAAGACTACTGCAATACTTGTATTTGAACAATTCTTCATCAAGTAGCAGTAAGAGGGAAAAACTTCCACAACCATTTAAAATTTTGTAAATATTTTTCCACTATTACCTAACAAGGTCAATAAGAAGACAGGAGTTTTTTATAAAGAAATTTCCTGCACTACACAACTTTCTAGAAAACATCTGGACAGGATCAAAAATCATGGTGAAAACTTATTTGGGTGAGACATTACAAGTGATAGTGATCTATAAAATCAAAAAGTGATTCATGAGACTGTTAAATAACATGAGAGGTTATTCGTCCTCCTTATGTTATTAATTAAGATGGTTTAGGAATTGCAGTTAAGTCTTTCTCAGCTGTGTCAGGTAATGTATTCTGTTGGCTAAAGGAGGAGGAAAAGCAGAAAAAAAATTAAAACACTTAAATCAGAGAATTTCTGAATTTCAGTGGCAAGTTGATTGTCATATTGAATGTTATGGCACAGTCACTATGGAATCGACATCACTCAGGACCAAACTTGACCGATTACCATCAGCCAACAATGGTTCCTATTTCTGTCAGTGAGATGTAAGTAAAATTATCATGTGTATATAACCAAGCCCCATATTCAATATGTGTTATTAAATTGAAAAATATTTCTCATTAAAGAAATTTGTTTGTCCAGAGAAGATTGTGGTGAGTATCATACACTATTTCCCTAGTTACTTCAACAATCAGACAAAATTTCACTAGTATATTAAGATGAAGAAGGAAATTTTCCACAACGTACCAAATATGATTCGTGATTTTAATAAGAAGCTTTGGCTTTGCTCTCTTTGTAACTCTTCGGCTCACCTTTTCCTATAGTACAATCCTTTTCACGAAAATATTATTATGTTTTCATACCTCCTATTATGAGGCTGAATAATTAAGTTCATCTTTTGTTTACATCAAAAATAGCCTCATATAGAATGTAGAGATATAAATGTATTTAATAATTGAAAAGTGTCATTTCAAACAGTGGTGATTAATAAAAAGGAATTTTATAGCTGCAATCAGTTTAAACATTTGCCTAAAATGTAAATATTACCTCTTATCTCCTTGTTTCAAATTACATCATGAAAAATTGAATCAATTGTCATTGAACTTCCTTGTTTAGAAATGCAATGAAATGGTTGGGCAGAACACATTTTGATGAAATAAATTTACAGCTGCCATTCTATTTTCTAGTATTGTTAAAAACAACTAGAAAAAATATTGATATAATTCTTGATATGGATATACTGAGTGAAAATAAACTTAAAATGTGGGAACAAAAATTTGTGATATACATGTTAATACAGTGGTTGTCCTGTATTACATCTTTTTTTGCAACAAATTAGTAATCACAATACAATACATTCATTTTCCATTGATCCCTATATAGGTGACTGGCTCTATGGGATGTGGAAAGTTGTTGATTTACAGATAACAATTGCATAAAAAAATAATATATACACCAGTAGATGTACAGTCATAGCTTACATGGTACATTAAACAATTCCATAACAAAATAATATATACACCACAAGATGTAGAGTCATAGCATACATGGTACATTAAACAATTGCATAACAAAATAATACATACACCATGAGATGTACAGTCATAAAATACATGGTAAATTAATTATGTAAACTACATTTACAAAAGATACTGGCAGTTATTTAGTAGATACCTTAGAAATAAATTCTTCGACAGAGTAGAAGGAGTTGTCAATTAAAAATTCTTTCAATTTTTTCCTAAATTTATTCTCATCATTTGCCAGACATTTAATATGTGTTGGGAGCTTATTGAAGATATGTATCCCTGAATACCAGACCCCTTTTTGAACAAATGTCAGTGACTTGTTATCCTTATGAAGATCATTTTTACTTCTTGTGCCATAATTGTGTATTTTACTATTTGTTTCAAACAAAGTATAATTTGTGATTATAAAGGAAATTAATGTGTATATATACTCAGCCACCAATATAAAAAAACTTTAACTTCTTGAACAGCTCTCTATATCAAGTTCTATTACTAACCTGTCATATAATTCTTATTACTCGCTTTTGGGCTCTGAAAATATTGTCTCTATAGGTAGAAATGCCCCAGAATATTATTCCATATGACAATAAGGAGTGAAAATAAGCAAAATAAACTAGCTGCCTCATACGGAGATCACCTATAGCTGAAATTGTATGAATTGAAAATGTGGCTGCACCCAATCGCTTTAATAAGACAGAAACATATACTTTCCAATTTAAATTGTGATCAATATACAAACCTAGAAATTTCACACTCACTACCTCTTGAATAGACTGGCCTGCAAATTTTATGTCTATATCTGGTGTTAATCTTTGTGATGTACTGAATTGCATATACTGAGTTTTATCAAAGTTTAAAGACAAGCCATTAGCTGTAAACCATTTATTAATCAATTCAAAGACATAATTTGAAATATATTCTGTAGATAAATCTGTAGTATTTTTAATTCCTATGTTTGTGTCATCTACAAATTGGACAAATTTTAAGTTTTTAGATGAAATACAGGGTAGATCATTTATATATATTAAGAACAGTAGTGGCCCCAATATAGAACCCTGAGGTATTCCGTATCTCATTAATTTCCACTCAGAAAACAGTGGACCTCTTAAGGCAGACTTAAAATTTTCCATTGACACTTTCTGTTTTCTATTTAGAAGGTAAAAACTAAGCCATTTATTAACAATGCCACCTATCCCATAATACTTTGATTTCTATATCAGAATTTTAAGATGTACACAGTCAAATGCCTTAGATAAGACAAAAAATTTCCCACAGGAATTAATTTATCATTTATTCCTTCTAAAATATTGTCAGTGAATACAAATATAGCTTGTCCTGTTGAATGACCCTTTTGAAAACCAAATTGTTATTTAGTTAGAATGTTATTATTTTTAAGGTGTTCATAAACTCTACTATACATTGCTTTCTCAAAAACTTTGTAGAAGGCTGTTAGTAATGAAATTGGTCGGTAATTCAATTTGGCTGCCTTATCTCCCTTTTTATAGAGTGGTTTAACTGCAGCATACTTAAGCATTTCTGGAAAAGTACCCTCAAGTAAAGATATATTAAACAGATAACTTAGTATATCACTTAATTCTGTGGAGCATAATTTATATTAATCTGCTTGAAATCCCACATAACCACTTGAGTATTTGCTCTTAAGAGATGTGATAATTTTTTCTTCTTTCTTCTGGAGTAGCTAATTTTACTTGGAATTTTTCTTGGAATTCTGATTTGACAAAATCCATACTGTGTGTTACAGATCTATTAGCAGTCAATTTATCAGCAACAGATAAAAAATGTTTATTAAATATATCAGCAATTGAAAAATTAGATTATACTTAATTTTATTTGATAAAAAATATCATTACTTGTTTGATTATTTTTTCCTATTTCCTTTACTACAATGTCCTATATTGTCTTAGTTTTATTTTCAGGATCATGAATTTTCTGTTTGTAGTACACACTTTTAGATTCTTTAATAACCCTTTTCAGTATTTTGCAGTACTGTTTATAATGTGTTTTAACATTAGCAGTCTGACTGTTCCTAAAGGCAAAATATAACTTCCTTTTACAAATGCCAATGCCAATAGTTACTTATCCATGGGTTTTGTTATTTTCGAGAAACATGACGCTTTTTCATGGGGAAGCAACTCTCAATGTAATTTAATACCATGCTACTAAAAATGTTGAATTTTTTTATCCATACCTTGTACACATGTTCGAAGCTTGTGGTATTGAGGCACTTTCTAAAACAAGTAACTGACTCATCATTTATTACACACTGAAGTTTAAAAACATCACTCTTAGTGCTAGTTCCTATTGAAGTGTTGATGGTTAATAACTGGGCATCGTGATCCAAAAGTCCATTCTCTTATCAGCTAGATTCTGATTCCCATACTTTGGTGATTTGATTAATCACCACAATAACTACAAAGAAACAATAGGGAACGTGTGCAGCAGTTCTGGGTGCCAGTTCACATTAACACAGCTCGCACGTGCCACCTGGCATTTCCAAAAGTGAAAGGAAAAATAAAAGAAGTCCTACAGAAAAAAGAAAATCTGCTGAATTTATTATTGTGTTAGAATCTTATGACTTTACCATAAAAAATATTATTACCTTGTGTCACAGAAAGAATAATAATAGTTTCGAAAAGTTCATAGAATTGTGCATGATTTCTGACTAGCAATTGAATTAGCATGTATGTCATTTATATCACTGCATTTTGAACACCAATAAAGTTACTGAGAGCAAGATAGAAATTGGAAAGCATGCCACGGCCTTTGTTTCATCATGCAAGGACACAAGAATAGGAAGTGTAAATGGTTGTTTAAAAAATACTTGGTTCACAATTCCCTGATTTATCATCTATCTAGTCCCATAGAATTCTGGAGTATGAGTCCAACTTTCAAGAACTCTCTGATACCTTAGATTTGTGAGAATTATTTTAAGAGTTATCTGTTTTGAAGGATATCAGAAATAGTTCAAATAAAGTATACAAGCAATAGCTGCCTAGTAAAAGATACCTTCAAGATATATGCCTTTCAATGTTTTCTGCATTATGAAATCAAGAATTGTGTTTTATTGTTACTAGAATGTCTCATTAAAATTAAAAATATGTTACAATTGGACTAGCTACATAATATTTATCAAAATCTCTTGGTCAACATTTGTTTACTTTCTTGCAATGAAGTCTTGATGAATGTGCCACCAGATTGTGTTGTAAAAACAGCATATTTTGAAGGCTAGCTTCACTGTCTTCCTCAAGTGTGAAATCATCTGTAATGGTCTGATCACCTTAGTGTCAGTCAAACACATGCTGGAAAAGTCTCGTTCAAACATCAAATATTAGCTATCTTCTTATGTGAAATTTTTTATTTGTGAATAAAGTTTACTTAGTTATTTCTGGAACTCTAGTTAAAAATAAATAAAACATCTGATGTACTATTTTTTCATCACACAACATGCAGTAGCTAAAGGAATTCTGCAATATTTAATAAAATTTTATCCCAATTTATTCTGACAGTTTGTGATTTCCTCCAAATTTAATGTAAATTTTCTTCTAAAATTTTCTCTTTAAAATAATTGTCCTCTTGACCTTGTATGTATCCCTGTATCAGCTACCAAATGGCCAGTTAATTAAAGAATTAATTTCTCAAATATGCTATTAACCTCCACCTTGCACTTCAGACTGCTTACAACAATCACTTTACTACATTGTGCCCCTCCCCGCTCAACAATGCTTCATGAAACGGCTGAGTCTTTACAAACAATTAATTCTATTCATTTCTCTCATTATCTTATACTTCCCAAATATTTAATTAATCCTCAATATCATACAAATACATTCAGTCTTTCTGCACTTAGCTTACCCAATACTGTCTCGCTACAACCCCCCTGGGTTTATATTTGCTATTTGGAAATGACAGTGCACAAAAGCAAAAATAAATCCACAAACTTGAAGAGACAGTTTGATACACTAATAACTTGTATTGTGTTGCATTGCATTGTATTTTATTTGACCCATGAAGTCATAATTTATGACATAGGACAAGTCATCAGTAATTATAATAAGCATTACAATATTAGTTTTTCACAAAATTCAGGATTATATATTATTATTTATAACTTTCTTAATTAAATTGCACAGTTAATACAAGCAGCATATGAAATACATCTGTTCAACTGAAGTAAAATGAATATTTTGATGCTTTTACAAGTTGCAATATAAAATAATTCAATCTTGTTTGTTTATTTCTCGATGGTTCATATATTCAGTGCTATAGAAGCTATTGACTAATAAAAAAAATTTCAGCTTATATTTAAAATTATGTAAATTTGATATTTGTTTTATGTCTTCAGGAAGAGAGTTGAACAGAATTTTAGGTTGGCAGAGTACACTATTTTGGTATAGAGCTTTCTTGTACTACTCTAAATGAAAATCATTCCTGTTTCTTGTTTCATATTTATGTATTTCCTTATTTAGCAATATATATTCCTAATGTGATTTCTGGAAGCAGATACACTCAAATAAATATATGGATGGTAGAGTAAATATTTTTAGCTCTTTAAAATTTTCCTCCTAGATTCTCTATATTTCACACTTTTCATGATTCTTAAAACTCTCTTTTGTAGTATGAATGCCTGTTTTGCATGTGTTGAATTTCCCCAAAAAATTATACCATATCTTAATATACTATGCATATATGAGTAATAGGCACATAACATTGTTTTCATAGAGCAGCACTCGTTAAGCATTCATAAAATATAACAACATTTGTTTAACTTCTTACTCAGTGACCCAACATGTTTATCCCACTATAATGTTCATTCAACAATACCAGGTGCGTAAATATGAAACCAGAATTTTTTCATAAAAAATACACCTTTATTGTATAAAAATGGTACTAAGTACATTTGAAATATTTTCCATTGCTATACATAAATTTTTCGCTTCACTCTGGAAATTTATGAATGCTATGCCAAATTTTTTTCTTTCTCTTTTGACGCAAATCAGTCATTGAGCCATTTTCATACATTTTCATAAGAAGTGAAGCGCTGCTCAGCAAGTGTGTGTCCCATCAATATAAATAGAGAGTTATTGGATGGAGCTTAGTCAGGTGAGTAAGCCTCATGCATCAGTATCCCTCAATCATTTCCTTGAGCGGTTTTGCTTAATGTGATGGTGAGTTGTCATGGAGCAAAATCACTTTGTGTTCCCTTTTCTGGTATTCTTGTCATTTTTCCCGCAATGCTTAATTCAAATTGATCATTTGCTATCGATAAAGTTCAGTATTAACAGTTTCACCAGGATTTAAGTAGCTCGTAATAAATCACACCATTTTGATCTCACCAAACACAGAGCATAGTCTTCATTCCACAGCAATTTGGCCTTGATGCTGATGTTGGCGGTTCAGCTTATTGTTCTTGAAATATATCCACTTTTCATCATCAGTCACAATTCAATCGAGAAATGACTTTCGTTTATACCTGGCAAGCAGCATTTCACAAGTGGTTTTTCATTTTTCTGGCTGGATGTCAGTCAGTTCATGTGGAACCCATTTTCCCATCTTCTGGATCTTTCCCACCACTTTTAAACATGTGGAGATAGCTTTCTGTGTTACATTTAATTATTGATCTGTGAGTTGCTCTTGCATTTGGGCATCATCCTCATCCAACAATGCTTGAAATTCGCTGTCCTCAAACTTCTTTGGAGGTCTTCCATGTCAAAATCATCAATTTTTAATTTTTTAAACCACTCAAAGCACTGCGATTTACCAAGAGCACGCTTTTGATGCCATTCTGCAACAGTTTTCTTTAAATTGTAACAGAAAAACAACGATGTCTGCAAATTGTAGTTTGGAGGCTCAAAACTCAACATGTTCAACATTACTTAAAACTACACTGTTGTATGAAACTTGTATTGTTGTGGGTTGAAAATGGCTGTCAGATGTCAAAATAAGAAAATGGTGACAATGATGCAATCTGATGGTAACTGCATTGATAACTAGAGCCATATATTGGCAAATAACGTTTTCATATTTACACACCTGGTATTCCCAAAAATTTCATATCATGTATTTGTTTTATATAAGCATCTCCTATCTTCGCCAAATTATTATTGTTATTTTTGTTCATTATATAAATGAATCTAATCCACACTGTCTTTTCTTTATTTACAATCAAGCAATTATCTTCGAACCATTTTTTTACTTCTTTTGTTGTTGCAGTAATTTTCTCTTGTAAGTCAACTTAATCCTGCCCTTTTGTAAAAATATTAGTGTCGTCTGCAAAACAATACCTCATCTGCTGTTAATAAATGATTTGGTAAATCATTTACATACATAAGAAATACTAAGGGCCCTAAGACTGAGCCTTGTGGTATTCCGTGATCAACTTTCTGATACTCTGAGAAATATTCTTTACCATCATGACATATTTTTACTGTCTGGTATCTGTTGGAGAGATATGATTAAACCAATCATATAATTTGCCATTAATACCATATCTGTACAGCTTTATTAATAAAAGGTCATATCTAATAAGGTCAAATACCTTAGACAAGTCTAAGAATAACCCACTGTTGATTTCACCCTTATCCAATGCATTGAGAACTGTATTCAGAAAATTGTAAGTGGCTGTTTCTGTGGACCTATTTTTCCTAAACTCATACCATCAAAAATCTTTACAATGTACAAAGAAAACTTACATACTTATACAAAACCATTACTATATATTTACACTGTAAAGCTTGGTGGTGATGAACTAATTATTACAACTTCCATTACATCAAATAATCAGAAATAACATTAAATTGTAATTAATTACATAATATGCCAAAATTACCATGTCACCAGTACAATGTATTGAAAGGAAATGGGATACTCTTCCTACCATGTGACATCCCAAAATAATGTCCAAAATCTACAAAAGTTCATACGTGTCCAAAAAATCACCAAAGTTCATTGTGTTGTAATGACGCCACATCAATAAACTTTTACATAATGCCATATAAATAAACACTAACATAATAAGACAAAAGTTAGTGTTGTTATCATAAGTAACAAAATTGTTCAATATATATGTTAGCAAAATTGGTCATTATATACATTTTTCCAATCCTTAGAAAGACACATTTGTACTACAGTAAACACAAAAATAAATCATTAGTAGTTCAATGCTTTGAGGTACAACCCCCTTTCTAAACAATCAACCATGGAGGGTAAAATACACAACTTCTTTTGTGCTTCTTAAACTTATCTCATCACTCAAACTACATTACATTAATTTGATAAATAATGTGTGTTGGAATTTTTGCAGGGCATGTCAAGAAATAAATTACTTCAGAACTGTTGTGCCTCCTTGACTCCCAAATGAAAAATATTTTTACAGTGCATGGACAAATGAACGGTACAAAGCCTCATGACATACAAAGACATCATCATTAAAACATGTTGTGGTAAAATACATCATCACTGAACCATGTTGTGATAAAACACATCATCATTAAAATATATTGTGATAAAATAGATCAACAGACCGAGTGGCGCGGTGTAACGGTTAGCGTTCTCGCCTCACATTCGGGAGGACGGCGGTTCGAATCCCCGTCCGGGCATCCAGATTTGGGTTTTCCATGGTTTCCCCAAATCACTCCAGGCAAATGCCGGGATGCTTCCTTCAAAAGGCCATGGCCGAATTCCTTCCCATTCCTTGCCCCCATCCTTGCCCCCCATCCTTTCCCGTCTCTAAAGAACTCGATGTTAAAAAGAGTCGTAAAGCAGTAAAAAAAAATTAAAAAATATATCATCATTGAGGCATGATGTGATATTATCTTAATGCAATTACTCAGCCAATCGCTTCTTTCAAAGCTTTAACTCCATACAAAAATGATATAGTATACACAAAATCAAAACTGTATGTGGCTTGTGTGACTAATACATCATCATGTCTTGATAAGTTATAAAATTACAAATAAACAGATAAGAAAAAAATATAGTCAGATGTAAAAAGAGAGGGTTTTTTTTCCATGAAGAATAAACAAGTGCTTCCTCGAAGGAAATCAAATAACTTCCATCTGACTTTCTATCAGATCTTTAGTTTGGAACATACAGAAAATAATAGTCTTGAAATGTGATTTTTTCTAACTGACACAAGGAAGAGCCCTTGAGCTTGGTAAACAAAAATAAATACTGTGCATATAATATACTCAGATCCACCCCATTTAGTCGAGGTACGGATGGAAAAATGGCAGTGTATCATGGTATGTTGAAGGTTTGTGACTGAGGGTATGGTTTGGTAATAGCATCATTTAAAGGTTGTATCACCTGGACCTCAGCTACACTTGTGGAAATCAAATCCTGAACTATTGCAGTATTATTTAAAGGCAAAGCCTGGACTATGATCCTGTCCAAAGGAACAAATCTTGATTTTCTGCTTCTGTGAGTTCTAAACTTGGACTAATTGATCATACCCAGGAAAAAAAAAAAAAAAAAAAAAACAATCAAGTTTCAATATGTTTGTAAAGCTTCATGGAAACTACATTGTATAAGCTCTTAACCATCTGGGTGGATAGCACAACCAAAATATATGAATTTTCATTGCATATCTTAATAATCTGGAAAAGTTAAACTTCTTAATTTCATGAGTAGGGGCAGATGATTGAGAACGTGTCCTGACAAGAACTAAATCTCCAATGTTATAGCTGGTTGGTTTCAAATGCTCACCATGTCTTTTCTTTCTATTTAGTGCACACTTAGTCAGGTGTGGCAATACTAAACTTTGCCTCTCGGCATAGTCTACTTGTCTGATGTTCTCCCAAACCATCCTAGGTGAAGGACCCTGGAACATAATCTCTTGGTTGAGTAAAAGATGTGGAATCATGTGGTATTGTATTGATCACACTCCATATATTGGGGATTTCAAAAGCCCACTTACGGTGATTATCTGAACCAAGTGCCCAATTCTTTCACTACTCACTCCACCGGATTCCCTTGTGGGTACTAGAACGACGTTTTCAAAGCCTTTAAGTTAATTTGTTCCAAACCCTTCTGCCAAAATTTCCCTGTAAACTGCAGAGCATTGTCTGTTAAAATATTGTTGAGAAGCCCTAGCTGGGGAATGTAGTCTCAAGCAATTCAGTTAAGTATAGCTTGAAAGGATATATCTTCACGAATTTCGAATAATGATACAAAACAACACAAATATAGGTTACTTATCCATGAGAACTTGGCAAGGGTCCATAGATATCCAGAGAAAGAATATCATTCGGCGCCTTGTGTATGATGCTCTGCATCTCACCTGTCCTCTTGACATTGTCTGCTTTTACTTTCTGACACATGACACATACAGCTACTATTCACTGTATGCATCTATACATGTTTGGAAAATAGAAAGTTTCAGTCAAAAGTTTATAATATTTACTCATGCCATATTGGCCATAGCTTAAATGTCAATGATTGATAAAGGTATCCACCCATTTTTCAGGAATCCACAAATTCCAATTGTCACTAGTTTTGTGGTTCCTACAGAAAAGTATTCCCAATTTAGTACAATACAACTTAAGTTAATATGGCAAAGGACTGTTCTGACTCATCAACTATTGCATTTATAGCATCATCTCATTGTTGTTCTTGGCTCATATGTTTAAAACACGACTGCAATTCCATTTCCCCTGAAACATATTTGATATACACCAACATAGAATTTTAGTTATGTTCATCTATACCAGCTTCATTTTATAGTATCACCAGCAATCTGGACATTGTATTCGCTACCTGGTTGTTTTGCACTGGCAAATACCTTACCTCAAAATCGAACTCTTGGAGTGTCCATCGAATCAACCTCCCATTCAGCAATCTAAAATTATCCAAGAATGATAATGCCTTATAATCTAAAAAAAAAAAAAAAAAATCACCTTTCCCCAAACAACAAATATCGAAATTCCTGGAATATCTGTATCACAGCTAGATATTTCCGTTGCATAATTCCATAATTACATTTAGCTTTATTCAGTAGCCAACTTGCAAAAGCTACAGGCCACTTTTCACGCACTCCCTGTAACTCAACTATATGGAAAATTCAGCTCTGAGTTCGTTCTCCAAACTATCTGTTGCTATACAAACAGATAGCTCTCATATCGGTGAGTGTAGAACTGTATGCTGTAGTATGAGTTTCTTTACTGTCTAAAAATCCTGCTTCCTATCTCCAGTTCAATTCCAAGTGGATACATTTTTCTTTAATTGTTCAAAATGAGGGCTATTTAAAATTTGTCCTTTCAAGATTTTCCTATAGTAATTATACAGGTCTAAAAGATTCTCCAATTGCTTCTTGTAGGGGAAGGGAAATCTTTAATGGTGCTCAGCTTACTGTAACTATTAGATAATCCCATAGGCATAATTATGTGTCCTACGAATTCAATTTTGCTATTCAAAAAGACACAATTCCTCAATTCACCATCATGCCCCCCCCCCTCCTTTTAGACCTGTTAACACCTCCCTCAGCATCACCCAATGCTCTTCAATCGTCATGCTTGCAATCAGTATATAATCTAGATATACTTGGATTCTCTTCAAAAAAATCTTTCCCAAGAACTAAATCTATGGTTCTTATCATATTTCCTACCGCTATGTTCAATCCGAAAGGTAAAATTGTGAATTGATAATTTCTACACTGAAAAAGAAAAGCTGTGAACTTCCTTGAATCTTTTGCAACACACAGCTGCCAGTATGGGGCTGTAATGTCTAAACTGGGTAAGTATTTCTTCCCGTGAAACGTATATAGGATTTTTTTCAATCAGCAGGGGGTGATCCCTCTCTGACAGTAAAATTTTATTTTAAGCTCAGGCATCCAACACTAGACGGACTGACTGGTCCACTTTTGCTATTACAACCAGTGGGTTATTGTATGGATTTTGTGCACGTTTGATGACTGCCCACTCCAACATTCTATTTATCTCTGCCTCTAACTGTCTTTGTTTTGCTATAGGAATTGGATAAGGTTTAATGTTGAATGGCTGGGCAGAATTGACCGTAAAATGGCACTTATAGTTCCCTAACATGTCCCAGCTTGACTGAAAAAACTTCTGAAAACGCCTTGAGGATACTGCTCAGTTCCTCGCAAAATGCTATATCAACCCTGTCTACTACTGTTTTCAAACTGGTCCTTAAAGATATATAAGAGTGGGGTTCTTTACGAGACCCTATTGATTTTGTTATTAAATACTTTACTGATTTATCTGTCTCTTCCTCCCAAAAATAATTCATCGGGACACAGAATCTATTTGAAAATGTAAAATCCACTTGGTACAATCCAACCCAGCATGAACAGACTGTAGCTACTCAGTTCCATTGCAGTTCTTCAAAAACAGAATGTGAAATAGCAGACAGTTCTGCTCCAGTATCAATTAACACTCTGATCAACTTCCCCTTAACTGTTATTTCAATCACTGGTGCTCTTACTAGTGGTACTGAGGTGTAACGGTCTTTCTGAATGAGATCTTCCCTGGGATTATTGTGACTGATGCCATTAACTCTGTAAATAGGGTGAGACCCAGGATCATCGTCCATCATTGCTTGGACCAGAGCATTGGCCGGAACTAGTTTTTTGAACCTCCCCCCTCCTGTTGGTGAGACAGTTCCAGTTCAGGATCCTGTTCCAATGTTGTGACACTTCTGTGGTGTGTTTGACCCCCTCGGTTGTCTCTGTAACCTCTACCTTCTCTGCCTCTACCTATAAGTTATATGTGAGGTCCATTTCTTGAATACTGTTGGGAGTTATAAAACTTTCCCCTGCCTTGATTATGATGGGATGTGTCCTGTGGACTATCATGTAATATACACTGATAACTCTGGTCCCTTGTATCTTGTGTTTGATAGTTATGTTTCTGTACAAACCATTCTCATTAATTCCTGCAACCCGGGTATATATCTAACACCTGTAGGAGTGTTTCTGCTCTGTCACGTGTGGTAACCCCCGATGTCGCAAACTCTGTCACAACCCTTCTGACTTCCGGTAAACAACATCTTTGATTAAAATTATCTCTAGTATGGAGTCAACCAAATAGGTAGCTTTATCTGCTTCCTGCAGAATGAAATCATAAAGTATGGGAAGGGTCCTCTTCCACGGTGCCCCATGCCCTATAGTTCTGTGAACAGTGTATTGAATAATTGAGAAAAGTCTGCTTTTATTCAGCAAAAGTTGTACAATTTTGCAGGTGACTGTCACCCCACAACCTGGCAGGACATGTTAAAAGTTGGCAAACACAATTTATTTTCTCTTTGTCTGAGTAATTGGCAAAAGGTTTGGAATCCTCAAAACATTTTAAAAGTTTGACCATATGAAGATTCCTATGTCCACTTAACTGCTGTATTCCACTTTTTCAAGCACAGTAACCATGCACTATGCAGATGAGGTTGTTTGGGTATGTGTATTCAATGCCTCTGTCACCTATCTTTAATGTAACAACTTCATCGGTCACCTACGTATGTAACAAACAAACTCATCTGTCACCTGTGTCTTTAACAAAAAAAATTGTTCCTCACAATATTGGATTTTACTACTATTTTTCACACACACTGTGGTCAAGGCATCATTGTTTTTATCTACTTTTGAGTTAATGTTCACTACATGTGTCTGAGTCTGCTGTTGCAACCGTTCCAGTGAAGAAATTTTCTTTTTGGATTCATTTTAATCATTTGTATCCCGCCTCACCTGTTCCCTAACTGTGGGGAAAGTTTGGTTGACCTCCTCTTTATGAATCTCAAATGACTGGGATAGTTGGTCAATCTGTGTGTCTATGGTGTGAGAATACTGCAGAAACCTTGAGTTTTTTGTCGAAAGTCACTTCAAGCTGTCTGATTTGATCAGCTTGTTCTTTCAGCGACTCTTTCCTAAATGATTTCAATTGTTTAGTCTGTTCCTCCCCTGTTTGTTTAGTTTGTTCTTCAAGTGATTCCCATGTTTATTTGTTTTGGATCTTGAGTGATTCGAATTTTTTAGTCCAATCCTGTTGTGTTTCACGCATTTCTTTTAATAACTATAAGATAACTGTCTTGACTCTTCAGGTACTGGTTGTACAAGGTGTACATAATTTGCATCAAAACTCATTACATCATCGTCAGAAGATAACCTATGGAGAACTCTATTTGGTCACAAGACAGGATCTGGTCTGTAGTACTACCCGTTAATGTTAGAAAAGCATCTTGTCTAGTAAGAGGTGCAACATCGCTATTTAGCTCTAGAGATGTGTCCTCCCCAGGTGCAAAATTGTTTTCTGCCTTATCAAGCGCAACCTTCCACGAAGCACTACCAAGGGGATAATTCCTTTCTTCCATACTAAAATATGTTCCTTATCTTATGGACAAAAATGTGAATGAGAGCACACAAATAACTGAACAACACCAAAAAAACAAATGCCACACATATAATATAGTAATCCCATTTTTTGGGACTGAAGGAACCAATGCGTCTGCAGAAACAACAGAAAAAAACATTCACATCTACTAATCCCTTAGTTTAAATTTCCTGTTTTGCTTTAAAAAAATTAAAAAAGTTTTAAATGATTTCTGCAAAAGAAATAGCCAAATAAACAAGACAAACAAAACACATTCAAATGAAAACGTCGTCTCATGAACTTCAATCCTTGCACTGTAAATAAATGAACCGAATCTTTGTTCCAAAGCACCCTCTCTTTATGGTTACTATGTTTGACCTTGTTGCTGTGTAAAAGGCAATACAGTGACAATGCTGTATTTACAAGCTCGACAGCCACAAAATACAGAAAAATTGTTTAGTGAACACGGAAATTCGCTAATATTTCTAACTAAAACTGACAAGCAACATAGTTACAATGAAGCTCTATGCCATGAATATGCATTGACAATAATACTGAATAACAATGTAATACTTCGTTGCCTTTAAAGTGAAAAATTGCCACTTGAAAATTACTATTTTTTACATTTAATTAATTTGATCGTGATTTATATTTCTAAAACGCAGCAGAACATTTGAATGCTGTGGCCATAAATGCTGCTAACCAATATTTAGTATCCACATGCATATTCACAATCTTTTTAATAATCCTATATTATTCTGTAACCAACCAGAAAGCTTGCTTCCTGCTTCAAATATATTGAAATGTACTTCACTTTTTGTGTGATGGATGTTGTGGTGCTTCAATGGAATGTTTGTGCAGGTTAAAATATTCTGTACTAAATATGCTGTTGCATACAGGGATGTGGTAAACTTGTGGTTGTTTGCCACCGGTGCTATGCTGTTAATATTTCTGAATGTTAAGGCTTGCAGGATTTACTAGGTTCAGAAATTATATCAACGTTCACCTTAAAGTTCACTCTAGGTTTATTCATACAACACATAAAAGTTATCCATCACCACCACTATTTACAATATTTACTTTAACTGTGGATATGGCTTATTGTAATTCTTCTCTTCTGATTTCAGATTCTGACCACGCTTCAGTCCTGCTAAGTTACACCATGCTTTCCGACCTCTAAATTCTACCAGCTTGTTGTTCTACACAACACGTCGAAAATACTTAAAGGACAGCATCATATTGCTTTTTTGTCCACTCAATATTTTATCTAAAGGGAAGCATGGCTCACTTTACGACTATATACGCCGTGCTATAACTTTTCCTCCATCTTGCGCAACTGCCAGCTTCAGAATGCTTACAACAATCATGTTACTATACTGTGCACCTCCATGCTCAACAATGTTTAATGGAATGACTGAGCCTTTACAAATAATTAATTCTTTTTAATTCTCTGATATACTTCCCAAATATTTAATTAATTCTCAATATCATCCAAATACATTAAATGTATGAATGACTATCCACTCTTTCTGCATTTAGCTTACCTAATACTACCTCAAAACAATGTGTCTCAATTTTGGATAGACTATACAACCTACAGCGCATTGAACTATCTTTCTAGTTTTGTATAATGGGTTGAATAAGTCATTGCAGGAAATGTAGCTATGTGTGATTCAGGTTATTAGGATACATTTAAGCATGGTAGTACATAAAGAGACAACATTAACTGGAACTTCTTAATTTAATATCCTAATACAGGAAATAATATGTTATCTATAAAACCTAACAACTGTAAATCCAAATTGAAAGAGTTTTTGCTTCAGAACATATTTTACTCTGTGATAGAATTTTTTTTCTTGGAAATGGTAACTAAGAATGATTGAGAAAAAACTGTATCTTTGCTGTAAGAAAGGGATAGGTCGCAAAGTTGTTTACAATCACACATGGAAAACCAAAATCTGGATGGCTGGACAGTGAGTTGAACCAACTTCCTCCAAAATTCTATTTCAAAGTGTTACCACTCACCCACCAAGCTTCGGATTACTGAGCAGCATTCTAACTTCTGGAAATGCATTTCAAAAGGAAGGCTGCTTGTAACCTTGTTAATCATTACAGATGAATTTGTTTTTATTATTCATTATTGTTGTTAATATAATGTCATAACAATATGTATTGTAATATATAATGACTCATGTCATAATAATATTACCTAAACAATTATTATAGGGAGTAATATAATTTGATGGTGCATTGTCACATTAATTATTTTTTAAATTTCATGAAATAGTTATTGTGGATTCGATATTAAACATATCTTATTATCGGTGGGAG
Source organism: Vandiemenella viatica (assembly GCA_031002005.1). NCBI lineage: Eukaryota > Metazoa > Arthropoda > Insecta > Orthoptera > Morabidae > Vandiemenella > Vandiemenella viatica. Next base: position 25,709,885 of record CM061921.1, read on the forward strand.
ATAAAGGTATTACCTTTCATTATGAGACAAACAGTTGTGAAAATGCATAATTGAATCTTTATTTAAAAATTTAAAAGAAATTGTAAAAAAATTGACATTGTATGTTTGATGTTACATAAAACGATTAATATAGTATTGGACACCACCGAAAAAATTAGATTTTCCTTAGAGAAATATTAATGATGTTAGCTCATCAGTAGGAATGAGACTCTCGTAAATGTGACTATTTATCACCAGAATCGTTCTGAGACAACTGTTGAATGATATTTAATTACCATTGTTTAAAATTCGCACTGGTGCCTACACCACCAGCTGCATTGATAAAAGACCCAGTCCAACTGCCCTCAAACACTACCCAGCTAATATCACTATAATGCAAGTTCAATTGACAAGATTGTTCAACCATCTTATCCCAGAGTGTTACCAAAAATGGTTCTATATGATGCACATGCCAATTGTTGTCCATGAAGCAAGAGCCATGAGATCAGAGACTCTGCATTGTTTCTCTCAAAAAATCTCACACCCCACTACATAGCAGAAGTTTACAACAATTGGGTGACTGCTGAAAATGTTGACACATATGAAAAATGAAAACCAACAATAATTTTGTTTACTGAACTTTTCCAGTGGCTTCTTACACCCATATTTTTTACACATACTTCACTGCAGTACCAAAAGTAAGCTGGGAAGTTATGCCATTATTCATAAATAAATTTCTTACAGATTGCCACCAACCACTGTTTATGTATCCGGCCACTTGACTCCCTCCTTCTCTCATCCACCTGTCTAAAAAGAGAAGCTGCCCCATTCCACAGTGCTTTGACTGACCAGAAAAAAACCACCTGATATTGTACATCCTTCATTTCACATAGCCTGTATATCAAATAAAATTCACCACTGCTATTTGCGGACTTAAATATTTCTCATTTTCAGTGTGAATGGTGATAATCATCACGGTATTAACAAACTGAAATGCATACGTTGGTAAACATCAAACAAAACACATTTTATTGTAAACTTATGAGAAGGACACAGTTGCAGCAAAAACAGAATGATATAAGTGCACATCTTATTTGTTTTAATTTAATTTAATGAGTAAATATCAAATATTTCCTCTCTCTTCTACCACAGTAATCATGTTTTAAATCACCATGTTGACTGTATGGCAAAACCATTACTAATCTGCTGAACTTAAAGACAAACTGATTTAAAACTGACTGATCACCAACAGACATTTGTTGTAATTGGATGACAGAATGGTGAGGATTACCACTTGCTGCAGGTTAGCATACAGCTTGAACTTCAACTATGCCCATTAATGTTGCCTAATGTTTTATAGTCTTTTTGTCACCTATCCCCTGTAAAACCCCAGGAGATGAAGGTAGGTCCATAAATAAATTTTCACTGTAGACTCTTACTGGACTGTCAAAACTGTATATTGTTTAAAGCACTTTACATATTATGGTACCAAATTTTAAGGCATGGGACTTTTCTCCAAAATACTGATTGCAGGTTAAACCACTGAAACAAGCAACAAATAACCCCTGATGACCTCCTAAATTAAAAAAAAAGTCCTATTTCATTGAGAGTAAAGCCTCACTTCCACCAGATGTTGGAGCTAAAATGACAATGGTGGACCACTCTACATCATGATACTTCTGCGTTCAACTTTTCCACGTAGCACATGGCGTGAAAATCTGCTTCTCATGCACTCATCCACTCTCAACCAAGTCTTCTGAAACACTGACTCCAACATGGCTGCTTCTGTCTCTTACATAGAAAATAGGCTATCTAATACAACTTTCTCAGTTCTTGCGCAATCCTATTCCTTATTATTTCCTTAAAATTTTATGCACGATACAGGGTAGGATCAGAAAGTAGTAGAGCTGAATTTCTGTGGTGAAAACAGAGAGCTGGATAGGGTCATACAATCTGGGTGTGGTAGTGTGGAGCCATCTGAAGGGACCGATATTTTTTCCAGTCGTCTACGGGCAAGCAGAGAGTAAGCACGTCGATTTCCGTGAACCTCTGTTAAGAAGTGTCGTCATGATCTAAGGTGGAGAAAATCTCGATCAGCACTACTCCATCAACCTCTGTGTCAAACTCAGGAAAACCACAATGGAGACCCTTGGAATGCTTAAGGTCTCCTACGGAGATGCTGCCATGAGCTGCTCAACAGTTTTCAAGTGACATAAGTTATCCCGGGAGGGGAGGAGCTCGTTAAAGATGATCAGTGCACCAGTTGCCCATCAACTTCAGGGATTGATGAAAATGTGGCCACAGTGAAGGCGATCCTCGACTCCAACCGGTGCACAAACATTCATCTGATTGTTACGAGTTAGGGATTTCGTACGGTAGCATCCAAAAAATTATTACCAAGGATTTGAGCATGTGAAAGGTGTGAGCCAAGTTTATACAAAGAGTCCTGAGTGATGAACAAAAAGTGAATCGTGTGTAAATTTCAAAGGAAATTCAGAAATGTGTCCAAGAAAATACATATTTCCTTGACAATGTGATTACCAGTGATGAAACTTGGTGTTTTGAGTATGACCTGGAGACCAAACTCCAGAGCGCCGAGTGACATACCAACAAGTCTCCGCAGCCGAAGAAAGCCAGAATGAGAGAGTCAAGGGTCAAATACATGCTCATCTGCTTTTTTTTGACCATTGTGGTGTGGTTCACACTGAGTTCATACCCCCTAAACCGACTGTGAGTGCCAGTTTTTTATGTGGATTTATTTGACAGGTTGTACAAACGCATCCATCGCGTGTGGTGAGACATCGATGTTTCTTGAAAGCTTCACCACGACTGTGCCACACCGCGCTGCTTGTGAAGGAGTTTCTGGCCAATCAAAGGGTTTCCACATTGTCTCACCTCCCCCCCCCCTTTCCCTGTACAGTCTAGATCTAACACCACTGGACTTCTTCCTCTTTCCTTGGTTCAAGCAGGACCTCAACAAAAACCAATACAGCTGCATAGGAGACGTCCAATGGGCCTTGACAGCATCTCTGAAGGGTATTCTGGAAAGTGAGTTACAGAAGGTGTATGCGCAGTGGGAATCGTATTATACACATTGTGTCAAAGCACAAGGTGGTATTTCGAGGACTACTAAGGATTTGTACTGATAAGTTCAATAAAACAAATTAAATTAATTCAGTCCTACTACTTTCTGATCCTACACTGTAACTCTTGGTCTGAATGTCAAATCAAGTCCTTATAAATGCAAACATTCTTTTATAAAAAATTCCTAAAGTTTTACAACATAACATTTCCTCTAATTTGAAAAGTGTTTAATCGTACGTGTTAATTCTTTCTTTAAAATTCTAGTTAAACTGTATTTCTTAGTGAAAACTTCTATTGTGTTTTACTTAAAAACTTAGATATCACTTATTTCCAAATGTACTGGTGCTACTAAGCTGAAATGCATGTCAAGCTTTACAGAATATTATTTTCTTTGTGGTAGTTATGTTTTTTATCTACTATCTACTCTTTTTTAATATAGTTTTCTTTCATACTTTCAAAATCTATTATAAAGTTCAATGACATCATCCCGCCATTTTCTCATTTAAATTTCAAATCTTCTATCCTCCTTTCTGCCAAAATTTTACCTAAATCTTTACAAAAATCATTAATTGTATATAATAAAAAGCCTGCTTTATTTCAAATATACTCTCAAGTCTGTAACCAACTGAACTCCACACATTCTAAAAAATTCTCTCAAATTTACTACTGATTGGTACAATTTTTGAGACCAGGTACATACACTCCTGGAAATTGAAATAAGAAGACCATGAATTCATTGTCCCAGGAATGGGAAACTTTATATACACATTCCTGGGGTCAGATACAACACATGATCACACAGACAGAACCATAGGCACATAGACACAGGCAACAGAGCATGCACAATGTCGGCACTAGTACCGTGTATATCCTCCTTTCGCAGCAATGCAGGCTGCAATTCTCCCATGGAGACGATCGTAGAGTTGCTGGATGTAGTCCTGTGGAATGGCATGCCAAGCCATTTCCACCTGGCGCCTCAGATGGACCAGCGTTCGTGCTGGACGTGCAGACCGTGTGATACGACATTTCATCCAGTCCCAAACATGCTCAATGGGGGACAGATCCGGAGATCTCGTTGGCCAGGGTAGTTGACTTACACCTTCTAGAGCACGTTGCGTGGCACGGGATACATGTGGACGTGCATTGTCCTGTTGGAACAGCATGTTCCCTTGCCGGTCTAGGAATGGTAGAACGATGGGTTTGATGACGGTTTGAATGTACCGTGCACTGTTCAGTGTCCCCTCGATGATCACCAGAGGTGTACAGCCAGTGTAGGAGATCGCTCCCCACACCATGATGCCGGGTGTTGGCCCTGTGTGCTTCGGTCGTATGCAGTCCTGATTGTGGCGCTCACCTGCACGATGCCAAACACGCATACGACCATCATTGGCACCAAGGCAGAAGCGACTCTCATCACTGAAGACGACACGTCTCCATTCGTCCCTCCATACACGCCTGTCGCGACACCACTGGAGGCGGGCTGCACGATGTTGGGGCATGAGCGGAAGACGACCTAACGGTGCGCGGGACCGTAGCCCAGCTTCATGGAGACGGTTGCGAATGGTCCTCTCTGAGGAGCAACAGTGTCCTTAATTTGCTGGGAAGTGGCAGTGTGGTCCCCTACAGCACTGCATAGGATGCGACGGTCTTGGCGTGCGTCCGTGCGTCGCTGCTGTCCGGACCCAGGTCGACGGGCATGTGCACCTTCCACTGACCACTGGCGACAACATCGATGTACTGTGGAGACCTCGCACCCCACATGTTGAGCAATTCGACGGTACGTCCAGCCGGCCTCCTGCATGCCCACTATACGCCCTCGCTCAAAGTCCGTCAACTGCACATACGGTTCACGTACATGCTGTCGCGGCATGCTACCAGTGTTAAAGACTGAGATGGAGCTCCGTATGCCATGGCAAACTGGCTGACACTGACTGCGGCGGTGCCCAACCGCTGCGCAGCTAGCGCCCTTCGACGGCCAACACTGCTGTTCCTGATGTGTCCGCTGTGCCGTGCATTTGATCATTGCTTGTACAGCCCTCTCGTAATGTCCGGAGCAAGTATGGTGGGTCTTACACACCGGCGTCTATGTGTTCTTATTTCAATTTCAAGGAGTGTATATTCAAATGTTTTGAAATGATTGACCAACATTTTCCAATGTCAGGAATCAATTATATCATCCAAGTTGGTTCCATAGTGTCAACAGACTTAGTAGCTTGAACAGCAATATTTCCATCTACATTATTTATAAATAGCAGCAAAAGCTGCATATTCTTCTTTCTACTAATAAAACATGGAATAGATCATATTTTGATGAAAAATGATGAGTTCACCAAAAACTGCTGATCACATTAAAATGTTTCTTCCAAAATGTGATTAATTTTAACCTTAATTTGCCAAATTAATTACATTACATTTCATTGAGAAAACTGTAGTCAAAACCATCTCCTAGAATTTCTTCTTACAAATGATATATACCCAAGTCTAGAGATCTGAATAATTAACTAAATACCAAATAATCATCCTTAATACAAGAAAAATAAGTTACAATAAACATAGTTACTTGCCTCTTAATTACAAATATCCCATGTGTTTTCATTTCCCGTATAAAAGTATTTTTATCGTTACACAATGGGCATCTGAATGCACGTCCTGAGGTGAGAGCTTGATTCTGTAAAAATAAGCACAGCAAATTAATTTCATATTTCAAAAATAAAACCATGAAAATATATCACAAGTTACAAAATTTAGAAGTACAATGAACTTGGTTTATGATTGATCAGATTCATATTTGCTTCAGATAGAGAAATTCTCTTCAATATCACCATAAAGAAGGTGCCACTGTTTTTGTATCTTTAGGACACAAAAACAGCACAGACATCAGCCCTCTAGTGAAATTTTCTTCAAGATTACCAAAAGGGAAATCATTGCTGCTGCTATTGTTGTTAGGGCTTTAGGGAGTGTAATCAAAAATTGTCCCTAGACAATCTGATTGGTAAATGTTTCCATTACTTGAATCAAACTGACCAAATCATAACAAATAATATAGTTCAACTAGGTTGAAAGTCTCATTTGCTGGAGGATTGACAATCTGCTATTTAATTTTTTTTTAAATAATACTACTAGGCTCGTAGCAGCAAGTTGCTTGAGTATAAATTACACACTAGAAGATACAGACCGGTCAGTGAATAATGGGGTAAGCATATTGCTAATTTTTGATATCGTACAAAAACCCTATTGAAAACGTATCCTGACGCACAAAATTTTTTGTATCATGATATTTCTAAAATCATTCTTGACCTCTTTAAAACCCAAGACACTAGTTCTAGCCCTGACTTAGGATGCTCAAAATTTTATATTTTATCAAAATTTCTGGTACCACCCCATGCTTATTTGCATGGATGGATGTATGGGATGGATCTGCTACTGTTAGACCCTGAGGATATGATGCAATGGTTGCAGTCTGTCAATGTGTAAATGGTACCATCTGATGGCAAGCCGCGACGCATCAACCTCTTCACACAACCTGAGTATTATGCTGCTCCACTAAATGCTTATAGCCAACAAGGCTCCTATACAGTGGATACAGTCCAGTAACTGTAGATAGCACTTTGAGCTAAGGTGTATACAACGCACCATCTTCCATGGTTAGACCCTACAGTCGATACACAAACCAATAGCAAGAAAGACGACAAAGAAAGATATAATTATTAATGAGCTTCAGTATTCTCACCATGTGGTTTCTAAGGCTGGTAGCTGTTAAGGAAATACACTACCCAACAGAAAAGTAATGCACCAAGAAGAGGAGGAGGAAATGAAAAGAAACTTTATAGGCTGAGAGTATTTGTGATATTATTTCAGTGATTAAGAAAATTAGAAAAGAACTTGTTAGTATGAGCCCATCACCAGTATGCTGTTGTACCAGCTCTGGCATGGATTCATGCATTAACTTAGTTGGCAAGCTTGTCATAAAGCCATTGAATCCTCTGCTGAGGCAAGCTGGCCCACAAATGTTCTAACTGGTCCCTGATATCCTGGATACTGGTGCAGGGACAGAGTTGATGTCTAAGCTGGTCTCACTCATATTCTATTTGGGAAAGATCAAAGGAGCTTGCTGGTCACAGGAGTACCTTAACATCATGCAGAAAGTTCATAGAGACAAGTGCCATGTATTGTTGAACATTTCTCTGTTAAAAAATGGCACTATGATACTGTCACAAGATATGAGGATGTAGGATGTCTGTACTGTATTATAGTGCTGCCAGAGGTCCCTCAATCACTGCCATACATTACCTTAAGTCATATCTGATTAGATGCCTCCCCACACCATGACTGCAAGCATAACATCTCTCTCAAACATTGGGACAATGGAACCTCTCCCCAGTTCACCACCACTATCACCGACAATGGTCATCTGAGGTAGAGCTAAGTCACGAAGCATGGATGAACACAATTGATGCCATTCATTGTGTTATGTGATTCTACACCACTGTCGGTGAATATGGCAGCAACCTGGAAAGTGGATCCATTGTTCCAATGTTTTGGAGAGCACATCAGTGTTACTCCTGGAATTAGGGAGTGTGAAGCCATTCGGCATGTCACGGCTGATAATGATTGAGAGAACTCTGATGGTACAATGGTACATGATGGATATCCTGCATCCACATGTGTTAACTCTCATGTGACAGTAACATTGTCCCATTTTTCATTTGTCCACATGCAACATATCTTGTGAACTGCCTGAATGATGTTGAGGATCTCCTGTGGACAGCAATATCTCCAGATCTGTCCCCCAAAAGAACATGTGTGGACTAATACAGACATCAACTCCACATGAGTGGCAGTTTCCAGGATATCAAGGTCCAATAAACAACAGTTATGGGCCAGTTTGCCACAGGATAGGATACAATGACTTTATGACACCCTTCCCAACTGAATCAAGGCATGCATCCAGGCCAGAAGTGGTGAAATGTCCTAATGATAAGTAGGCTCATACTGCCAAGTTCTTTATAAATGTCTCTCAATTTTGTAATCTTAGAAATAACATCACATATCCTCTCAATCTATGAAGTTTCTTTTCATTTCCTCCTCTCCTTCTGGACACTTCACTTTTTTTGCCAGGCAGTACCCTAAAACTTGTCAAACTGAAACGAGTTGTGAGAGAAATCTTGGTTTCTTTATATTGTAATACTGACTAAGAAACACCGTCAAGGTATTTATATAGGTAAACGTTTTACACTCTAGTTTAACAAAACATGGCATGCACTATGGTCAAGCCACCAGATTTTCTTTTAAATAAAATCAATGAACTATAACATAAATAGAAACCATTCTGTTTCAGAAAGTGAGGTGATTACACTCTGTTGAGTGTTGACTTGGCTCAGAACAAGGTGTCATAAGTTTTGTCACTAAAAAATACCATTAGTTGTGTTAGGTATCTATTAAATTTTGTAACTGCGTGACAAAATTTTATTCTCAGAACAGTGAGTTAGATTGGATAATATTGTATTTTATTTCCAAAGTCAGTTTCTATGGTAATTCAAGCTAGAAATCAAGTTTTTACATTTGTTGGGATAGTATTTTTCATTTCATCAGCCTTCAGCAATCGCCTGGACTAGTATTTCAAAAGTTCGTATCTAAATTACTTATTTTTGGTTAAACTATTAAAGTTACGAAATTTTTTATAATAACCAAAATTGATGTATGCTACAAGATCTAGCGATTTGTAAAGTTTCAGAGAGATAGAATTAGTTTTATTGTCAAGGTCAAAATTGGATGATGAAACCTTTCAGACATGCAATTTGATACCTGATTAGCCTTCCAGAAACTGCCCATGTGAAACAGTAGTTCGGGACATTCCCACGATTCGTGGGAGAGCAGATAGCCACCCTGGAACCTTCCCTCGGCGTCAGTCGTCCAGAAACTGTGTGCGCGTCAAGATGTAAGCTCAGTCTGTTAGGAACCGTGCACGTGACAAGATGTAGGCTCAGTAGACCGACAAGTTTCATATCAAGCACCACTTTGCAATAGTTTATTTTTGACACAATGTGGGTTCTCATATTTAAGTTTTATTGCAATATAGCAGTGAAGGAGTAATAGGCCATGTGGGGCCTCGAGATTACTTAAGTGTTGGTAGGTTTCAAACCAAATGTTACAATAGAAGCATGTGAGGAAATTTTGTATACTTTCAAGTGCTAATCAATTATATTGTGAACTATGGGGGGGGGGGGAGGTGGTTTGGCTCAAATAGTTAATCAAACTTTTTAACTTTTCAACTTTTCTTCTGTGCCTTGGTCTGATTGCCTATCCAGCTAATGACTTTACAACATGTTCCAGAATATAGTGATTTCAACAACAACGGACTTTTAAAAATCATTTACATATTACCCTTCCTTAGTTTTTGGTTAAAATAAAGCTAAGAGGCGACATCGTATTATAAAGTCGTAACTGGACATATACAAGGCTACACACTGTCAAAGCTAAGACAAAGCCTTTGTTCACCTACCCCAGAGCTCATCTTGTTCTTACAGTTGGCTCTATTTTGACATGAATTAATTTTGTGTAATTTATTTATTTGTGTAGGTTGATTACTTAGCTAGAGTCATCTTTCTTTTCTGGTTTGAATTTTAACACATTAAAACTGTTATATGTGACAATGGTAAACCTGATATTGAAGACCCACAAGGAGTTACTTTAACCATAAATAGAGTATGTTAACAAGTAAAATAAACAAAAACAATCTACCAGTATAAGTACCACTCAGTGGTTTTGCACCTTATTATCACTCAAATGTAATGGCAATGCCTGAAAATTTGTGGATAAGGACATTTAAAAACGTAATTGTTATAAATATGCTGTATTTGTTAACCACATCTCTACTGACATGAGTGTTCTGGCTGCTAAACTGACAATATTCCTGCTACTTAAATACTACATTTTCAAGGACTGTATGGCCCCATCAACACAACATCCAGTACCAACAATGCACATATTCAATGGAATCAAATGATGTGTGTTCAGAGCAAAGCAATGCTGGTTGCTCTTCATCATAAACTGCATATTCTGAAATCTTTTGTAACATAACTGTAATCAGTTGATAGTCTAAGAAAAGGCATCTGACATATATATCTATTGATGAAGACAGCAGATTTAAACAACTAACTCACTTAAGTCCACAATTTCGATAAAGCTTTCACAACTCCCCCATAGTTAGTGAAAACATAAGAAAATCCCTTCAATTCATGATAATATTTGATGTAGTTCACTATCGAAGCCCAATTGTTAGACGACATCTTTGCCTGGTATGAATACTTGATACACCCAAACACACCTTATAAATTCTATCACCCGCATATTGACTATAGATGTGTTCTTATAGAGACATACCTATCCTATACCAACCAAATAATCCTGGAAACAGCCTCTCCAAGGGACGCTGATTCACTATTTATAGTCTTAGCTAATCCTGAGCTGGAATGTTCCAGAACAAAGGTGTATCCCCTATTCTCCAGTGAATTACAAAAATCCCTTCTTCTTGTGGTACACTATTTTTACTCAGATTTTCCAGTAACTTTTATATCCTATAATCTGATTTATTCCCAGTATTCTAAGTTACTACAAATTATCTCATAATTATACATATTTAAGAATTATTAATTCCTAAAAGTCACACATGGTGATGGCATCAAGTTTCAATACTAAAATTTAATTTTTCTTCCTTTAAATCTCAAATTACTGTTAAACCATTATATTATTAATTAAATTTTTCTCTTTCTTTCAAGCTTTCTTTTATTTATAAAGTTCAAATTCTTTACCTTACTAAATTTTTTTTTTTGAAATTACTTATCTACTCCAGTTTTATTCAAGACTAGCTGATACCCGTGACTTCGTATGTGTGGATTAAGAATTTCTTTGCCAGAATTGAATATAGAAAGTTGTTGGTAATGAAGGATTGGTTCCAAACAACACCGAGTTGGCACAACATGACAGAAAAGCTATCACTATATCATTCTAACATCGAACCTGTCTCTTGAAGAGTATCAATTTCCAACATATTTCTGTCACCATTTGATAAGTTCTCAAAATTTCAAGACTACAACTGTTTATCATACCGGAAAAAATGTCCTGTGCCTTTCCTACAGATTTTCTTGTCAAATTCCATCAATATCAGTATAGCCATTTAGTCATCAAAATATAACAAAAAGACAGAGTCATACTTCAGCATTTATGGTATTATTACTGCAGATCACACACACACACACACACACACACACACACACTGACTGCGAACAACCTCTGAGGGATCATTATAACGTAAAAAAGTATACACCTAGAGCATTGCAAGACTACCTATGATTTGCCTCACATTGAACCCCTAAATTTGTGATATATACAGTTTAACATTCAATCTGAATAACCAATGGTCCACGCGTGACTCTTACGATCAAAAACAATTTTTAAAAGTCTTTGCCTCCACGGATCCAAAAACCAGTAAGCAAGCATTTTAACCACTGAGCTACCAGACTGCTAAATGGAAAAGAACTACAGAGACCTACACGTCCGATTATCGACGTCAGTAATTTTTCGAAATTATAAGATAACATGTATTATTTATACAGAAAATTTTACAACCAAATATAGACAGTATTTTTCTCCTTGTTTCAAAGGATAAGTGTGCAAACTTTCATCGAAATCAGATGAAAACTGTGGATTTGTATGAAGAACAAACAAACAAACATACATTCACCTTTATATATAGATAGATGAGTCTAGCTATGCTGACAACAAACTGTAACACTGCAATTTGTGATAACTTTCCCATCAATTGATAATTTTACATTAGGTCCTTTTTCTTTTGTTTGATCATGTGCACATAGCAAAGTACCACTTGAAATTTAAATATTTCTTTAGAAAAAATTCTTAGCCTATACATGTTACCCATCAAATTGACCATACTTTTATGCTTTATTAGTGAACACAGAGACAACAAATGGGGTTAACATAAAATTTCCAGCTTTGACTTTTTCTGTTTCTTTCCAAAAATGGTTACAATTTGAGTTGAAAAGTGCTTTATTATTAAGAACATGATTATAAACATTATTTTCTTTATGAATTATATACAATAGGCCTCCTACTAAACAGTATATGCTAAATAATGGATATATAACATGGTTATTTTCTGAGTTGAAAAGGCTTTATTATTATTAAAATAATTATATAGTAGGCCTTGAACTAAACGGTTTAGGCAAGATAATAGATATATAACAACTGGAGTGACTTTAGTAAAGTGTAACACTATGTGGTGTATATGTTGCACCAACTAACAAGCTTGTATTTATTAGTTTCTTTATGAAATACTAAACAACAACCTATTGCATTAGCCTGTTTAGACACCATCTATATATACCAGGGTAAATGCATGATGCTGGTTTAAAACATAATTAAAAACTTTGATGAAAAAATTAACAGCAGTAAAGAGCTTGTTGTAATGTTACAATTCTAAAATAATTTTTGGATCCCTTTAATAGACAAGGCGGGGATTTTTTTCAGCCCTGGTGAGAGAAAAACGGCAACTCATATCTAAATTCTTCAAAATGGCCCTTGTATGATAGCTGATGGGTTTGGTGACTATAACAGTTAATTTAGAGATATTCAAAGGGTGATTCATAACTGCATCATAAATAGGATTGTCATGTTTTGACACAATGTCTGTGATGTTCCACACTAAAGGAAATACCGCCGTACAGCAAGCAGTGTCTCATCGGTGTCAGCACAAATGCTGGGAATTGGGCTGGTGCAATACACACCAATAGCAAGCTAAAATCCTGCATAGTGAACAGTGTCCAATATACTTGCCCCACGCCAAACCATAAACAATACAGCTGCACTACAACCAAGACCACAAAAAGGTTATATAAAATTGTAGTAGGCATGAGCAGTCTCCACCCCTTGACCTACCAGACAGAAACATCAAATAATGCAGAGCTTTTAGGGTTCTTGCTTTTATATCTAAAAGAAATTGCAACAAGCTCAGTCTATTATAGAAAATGAGGCCCAGATAACAAAAAATTTCATTAAAACTTAAAACAGTGTTCCTTAAGGTAAGATGAACTTCTACTAAAAGATTACTGTTATGAGTAAAAAGTACGCACAAGATTTTCTCAACTGAAAATCAAAAATAAGTGTGTACTGACTATTATCCAGTCAGTCAAGTGTGAGTTGTAATTGCCTCTCAGCACCTCAAAACATGGTGAAGGTGTCAACAAAAAAGGAGTATCCAATGGGACTAATTTAACAGATGAAATGCTGTTGATAGCTATGAAAAATTGGTTACATTTAAAACTGACCCTAAAGGAATACTGTTTTTATTGATATAAAGCTCTGATATTTATCAACAGACTTGGTACTTGAATCAAAACCTTGACAAAAATAAATGTATAAAATATTTCAGTCGTGAGTTATTTTAAAATTTCATTCTGCCAGTTAGTATCCTACATCAAAGACACACCCAAAAGATGTTGGCTACGGAAGAATGTGTCCTGTATTGCCATTTCAGCATGAGATTTTCCAACATGAAACTTCTTGAATCCAAACTGAAAGCAGCTCAGCAGAGTTTGGTACTCTAGATACAAGATTAGGCAGTGGTCTACCATTTGCTCTAATCTTGTATCAATGCAGTTCATTAAGGCTATACCATAATAGCTACCTGGTAATATTTTGTTCTTCCCCTGTTTGAAAAATGGAATAGCGTTGCATCTTTCTACAAGTCAGGGAAGTATCCTTCATTCCAAATATTGTTAAAAATATCTAGAAGATACTCTCTAACATCTTTGGTAAGATACCTCATCATCTGGTACAGAATCGGGTTAGGTCCTATGTAGGTTCTTTAGAACAGTGCAGAGCAGACTACAGCTCCCAGATGGTAAAGCCACTGTTATATAATTCCATATGAGATGGAACAAAGCATAATGATTCCTTTCCCATAGCAGCTCTTCATTGCTTGACCCTTGGGCTCAAATTGGCAGAGGAATCGATGACAGTGAAAGACTCTGCCATTGCTCATCGCTGCCAATGTGCCTATAATCTAATAAGCCAGATATTGTTTGATAGTACTTTCATAGTTCTGCCATGACATTTTTCTTTCTCCCTTAACAAGTCAACACACCCTAGATTTTGCAGTTCAGAATGATGCTGCATTGTCACTTCTGCAAAATGATTCACCATCTCTTAAATGTCATGACACTGCCGGAGAGTAAATGGCCAGCAATACACTTGCCAATTGGCTTTGGTGACCTTCTATTTGGATCATGGGTTTCCTCCTCCACCTCCAAACTCTAGGTGCATCCATACTTGGAAGTGGTCGCTTCCACCTTGCAACGCACGGAGTTCACAATTGAAGGAAAGCACAATGAATGGCCTATGGCAGTTGGTGCACCAGAAGCAGTGGTTGAATGCATCATTTCACCTGTGTTCATGATAAATATTTACTCTCGTTCTACTAATTGGCAAGCTACTCGACCAATTTGGCAATCTGTTTTTGTCGGCATTGAAATTTCGTAAGCGGAGAAATGGCCAAGTAAGTTGCCACACAATGAATGCTAGTTTGTGGTAGACAATGAGTGCACTGGGCTGTAACTAAATAGTGCATATGGTCAGATATATGGGACTGTAGATTCTCACTGTGAGAGTAACAAGTTTAGAGCCCACTGATTTCCAACAAATGCAGCGACTTCCCCCTTTGCTCAATAACCCTCAGTATTATCATTTCTGTATAGGTCATATCCTCTCAGCACTGGGTGGTGTATTAGTCTAAAGTGTGTCTGCTATAACAGTGGCCATTCTAATAGTTCTACCTCTTATTTGTGAGCCTGAAAGTAATTAAAATTCCATTGAAGTATGGGAACCATCCTACTTGTTAAAATTAACCCACCCCATTTAAGGGGTTTCATCATCCACCGGCTGCTGAAGAATGTATTTTAGCTCATCTATCAACATTTCAGTGTCTTCAGAATATGAAGATTTGATAGACATCTCCAACTCTCTGAAGACAATGAAGATTCTTGGATTTTTGTCTTTGATAGGCCTCTTCAATTTCTTCTCCCTACCACTGTGTAGCCTGGAAGGCGGCGAGTAGTAGGACCTAACAAATTTTGATGGGTCCATTTGTCGAAACTTAGGACACCCAGCTTTTTTCTGTACTGGTACTATTTATATTTCACATTTAGGGTACATTAGAGGTATGAATATCACCAATTATAGATTTACCATATAATTTTAGTGTAAAATCTTTTTTTGTGTAAAAAATCTCAGCTTTCTACTATTACAGGGAGTACTACAGAATTTTGATGATCATCAGTGAGTGATTTAGTGGTTAATTGACTGAGCAATAACCAAGAACTGGAAAGAAACAATATTTAATGTGGTTACTAATTATTTCTGATATCTATCCATAGTAAACATTTGAAGCATATAGTGTCACCTAGAACAAAGATGTTAAAGTACAATAAAATAATTGTTTAAAAAACATAAAAACCTCCTTCAAAAAAGGGCACTAAACATTTTAAAATAACTTTATACCTTCCTTAGAAGAAAGTAAAGCTAAATGGACAATATTTTACATTACTGTTATTGAAATGTTTACATTAATTAGTTATTTTTGGAGTCGGTACCAGCTGTCAGATCGCGCAGATCGAATTACTGAACTTTATTTGGTGTTCAAGACGAACTGAGAGTACGAACAAAAATTCCAAATATTTTACAGCATGTCGTGAGGAAGATAGTTTTATTGCGGCAGATAGCTTAGGGAAACAAATTAACGGTATGTTATCTGTGGCTCGGCCTCATTGGTCATCCAAACATATCTCTGGCGCTATAGTGTCAGTTGTTAGGTTGTATCATGCAGTAAACACTTTATAGTTAGTATAATATCGTTGTATCATCTATATGTTTCAGTTTTGTTGAAAAATGTTTCTAGAATTGATTGTAGATAAGTAGTAACATGATTTTTTATGTATTATTGTTTTTATGTTTTTGTTTTTCTTGTTTTGGCTGGCACCGACTCCAAAAATAACTAATTAATGTAAACATTTCAATAACAGTAATGTAAAATATTGTCCATTTAGCTTTACTTTCTTCTAAGGAAGGTATAAAGTTATTTTAAAATGTTTAGTGCCTTTTTTTGAAGGAGGTTTTTATGTTTTTTAAACAATTATTTTATTTTTAAATTTTCAGTGGTATTATTGCTAATTTGTATTTAAATATGCCGCATAAGTTCTCATTTTGCGAACTTCCTGGTAGCTCAGTGGTTAAAGCAAATGCTTTCAAAAAAAAAAATCTATCTTTATATACCCTAACAACTTTCTGAATGGGGTGAATTGGATGCTGTGTTAAGTACAGGGTGAGTCAAAAGTCGCAGTACACCCTTTTATTTAAAAAACTCAGCAGGAATTGGGAAACCTGAATATTCCAGTAAGGTATTGGTGAGATGGTCTATCTTTTACGGGATGTACCGAACATGGGCGCCATCTTGAAATCGGCCATCTTGAAATCGGCCATCTTGAATCTAATTCAATTTTTTTAAATGGAAAGGGGGTCGTGTGACACATCAAATAAAATCAGAATTTTCTCACAAGTTCATTCCTGTAAACAGATTTGAAATAGCAGTTGCGGTTCAAAAGTTACATACCATTTTTGTTGCAGATAACTAAAGATGGCTTTGACCAAGGAGGAGAGAATTGAAATCATTTTGATGTCTGGAGAACGAAGTTTCCGTGTCATAGCTGCAGATTTTAACAACCGGCACGCAGAAAGACCTCCAATTTCACACAACACTGTCAGGTGCTTAATTTCCAAATTCTGAGAAACTGGGACTGTGGCTGACAAGGCACAGAGTGGCCGTCCAAAAAGTGCTACTGAAGAGACAACCTCAACAATCGTTTTGGCGACCTTCGTGAAGAGCCCACAATGCAGCACACGACGTTTGTCAGCAGAATGTGGAATCAGCCAGTTATCGATCATACGAATCCTTCATGCCCATCGATGGCATCCATTCAAGATTCAGTTACTCCAGCACCTAGCAGAGGATGACCCAGACAGACGTATGCAGTTTTGCACGTGGGCCTTAGAGGAACATCAACAAGATCCCTCTTTTGCACGAGGCATCTTGTTCAGTGATGAGGCAAACTTTTATGTCAGTGGTGAAGTTAACCGTCACAACCACAGGTACTGGAGTGACCACAATTCATGCTGGATGGAACCTTCCAAGGTAGTTGGTGACGTAAAGGTTATGGTGTGGTGTGGGATATGGGGTACCCGTGTAATTGGCCCCATTTTCATTGACGAGAACCTAAATGCTCAACGCTATCTGGAAATGCTGCAAGAAGTGGTTTTTCCCACATTCCTGAATGAAGATGGCAGCTTTCCCTGCTACTTTCAACTGGATGGGGCTCCACCACACTACGGAGCAGTTGTTCGTCACTGGTTAGATGGTCAATTTCCTGGTCACTGGATTGGCCGACGTGGTTCTGTGGAATGGCCACCCAGATCACCTGATCTCACACCACTTGACTTTTATCTGTGGTGCCATTTAAAGCAACTTGTGTATGCAGAGAAAATAAGAAACAAACACCATCTCCAGCAACGCATTGTAGGAGCGTGTGCCAGCATTTCTGCGGAAATCCTTCTGCGAGTGCATGACGATTGGATCCAGCGCCTTCAAATGTGCCTTGACCGAGAGGGACAACATGTTGAACACATAAAATGACTGTCCTTTCTGGAGAAAAATCCGGTTTGTAATTCTAACCGAAATATGTTGTAACTTTTGAACCACAGCTGCTATTTCAAATCTGTTTACAGGAATGAACTTGTGAGAAAATTCTGATCTTATTTGATGTGTCACACGACCCCCTTTCCATTTAAAAAAATTGACTTAGATTCAAGATGGCCAATTTCAAGATAGCGCCCATGTTCGGTACATACCGTAAAAGATAGACCACTTGACCAATACCTTACTGGAATATTCAGGTTTCCCAATTCCAGAAGAGTTTTTGAAATAAAAGTGTGTACTGCGACATTTGACTCACGCTGTAATGTCAGTTTACATTTTGGTCCAGGCTGTGTTTCGATCTAATCATAATCTGTTAAATCTGCTGCTCGATAATCGAAACATGTAACATCTGGACATTAATATATACCACATACACTAATCTGTCTCTGGAATATATCTGTTCGTTCCGGCATCACACAGAAAATATAGATATTTGATTGGTTTTCATAACGTAAAAGCTCGGCATCCAAGATGAAATCTGAAGTACATGTTGAGACATTAGGACACATACATTTTATAAATATTCTGCAATGACTTAAAAATAGCTTAATTGATTTTGACGGTACTTAACACTGTGGATTTTGTAAAGAACATTGGAAATAATAAACGATGGGGGTAAAGGAGAAGAGGGATTGGGCTTTTGTATATCAAATGTAGACTGTCTTTTCTGATTGATTTAAAGTATACGTTTGTAAATTTCTATTGATATCATATAAAATTTTTAGGTCTGTATAAAAAATAATTAAGGGGTGTGGAGGTGAAAAGTAGTTTGTTTTTTGTTAAGGTAATGTGGAGAGCATTTTTCTCTTTGTTTTAAAGTATACATGAGCAAAGTTCCATCGAAACCAGATAAAAACTGTAGCTTTGTGTAAAGAACATTTACAAAAATTAAATGGGGTAAGGGAGTGAGTGGTTGGGTTTTGTAAACAGAATGTTTCTCTTTGTGCTTAAGTATACATTTGCAGTGTTCCATCGAAATCTGATAAAAACGGTAGGTATCTATAAAGAATATTGGAAATTAGGAGGGGTGGGGGTAGAAGGGAAGAGGGGTTGGGCTTCTGTAACCTAATTTAAACGCAATTGTTATGTATTTTTAAGGTATACGTGTGCAAATTTTCTTCAGAATCAGATAGAAACTGTGCTTTGTGTAGATTAAAGGGGTGGAAAGGGGGAGAGAGGTTTGGCTTCTCTAAACCAAATGCAGACAGTATTTTTCTGTTTGTTTTGAAGTAAACATGTGCACACTTCCTTCAAAATCAGATAGAAACAGTAGTTTTATATATTGAACATTGACAGTAATTAAAGGGGTAGAAAGGGGAATAGGGTATGTGTTTTTGTCAAAGTAATGTGAGTAGTATGTTTCTTTTTCTATTTGCTTTAAAGTATTGTGCAGTTCCACCGAAATCGGATTAAAATGTGGGTTTGTACAAACATTAAGGGATGTAAAAGGGGAGGTAGGGTAGTTTTTTTATTTTTCGGTCAGAAATATTCTCCATAAAAAATGCATATATGTGCCAACTTTCATAAAGATCGGTCAAATGGTGTCAATTGTAGCTTTTCAAAAAGAAAATTGACAAAAGTCAAGAGGCGGAAATGGGGAAAGGGGTTTAGTTTTAGCAAACCAAAAGCTGACATTATTTTTCTCTTTGTTTTACAGTAAAAGTTTGCTAAGTTCTATCTAAACTGGATAAAAACTGTGGGTTTGTATAAAAATTAAACTGTTTAATGGGGAGTGGGGGTGGTTTTTTTATTTTTATGTCAGAAACCTTCCTCGTGAAAAAATACATATAAGCGCCAACTTTCATGGTAATAGGTCAAATGGTGGCTACTGCAACTTTTATAAAAAAAAACATTGACAAATATTAAGGGGTTGGTAGGATGGAGACGGGTTGATCTTTGGCAGATTAAATGTTGACAAGAATTTTCTGTTTGTTTGAAAGTATACATTGGCAAAGTTTAATCAAAATCAGATATGAAATATAGGTTTCTATAAAATTAAGGGGTGTAAAGGGAGAGATGGGGTGGCTTATTTTATTTTTTGGTCAGAAACCTTCTCCATGAAATATTACATGCATATGACAACTTTAATGGAGATCAGTTAAATGATGTCGACAATAATTTTGCAAAAATTAAGGGGTGGATAGGGTGAAAGGGGTTCAGTTTTTTCAAACCAAATGTTGACAGCATTTTTCTCTTTGTTTTTGACTATACATGTCCAAAGTTCCATTGAAATTGGATAAAAAATGTGGGTTTGTATAAAAATTAAGTGATGTAAAGGGAGAGAGGGGTGTTTTTTTTATTTTTTGGGGGGTCAGAAACCTTTTCCATTAAAAATTACATGTATATGCCAACTTTAACGGAGATCAGTTAAATGGTGTCGACTTTAGTTTTGTATAAAGAACTTTGGCGAAAAATTAAGGGATGGATAGGGGGAGAGGGGTTCGGTTTTTTCAAACCAAAAGTTGACAGTAGTTTTCTGTTTATTTTTTACTATACATTTCCAAAGTTCCATCAAAATCAGATAAACGTCTGGGTTTGTATACAAGTTAAGGGCTGTAAAGGGGTAGAAGGGGTGGTTTCTCAATTAAATTCATATGGGACCACTTTGGAGGTATACTCTACCCACAGTAAAAATTTCATTTAAATCGGTTCAAAATTAGCGAAGATATCGCTGAACATACATCCAAAAAAAAATTCAGACGAATTGAGAACCTCCTCCTTTTTTGAAGTCGGTTAAAAATAGGAAGGATTGCTCCAAGGGTAAGCAGTGCCATACTTACAAGATTCAAAATTTGACCTATAACACACCCACATACCCTTAGAACAGCAGCGCTCATTTTGTTCTACTTGTGTGCAGTGTATGCTGCCATAGTGTGGGAGAGATCAGCCCATACAAAAGACTAGAAATTAAATGAAATTCGCCAAATATTTTCTCATTGCTTGAAACTGACTCCAGTCAATCAACTGAGGCTGCCCAGTGGCATAGTCCCTAATAAGATAAGACATACTAAAAACACTCAAAAGAGCTGCATGACCCATGTCATTCAATACATAGTCAAGAGCCTGTTCACACAAGAAGTAGCTTTCTAAACATCGTGCTCCCTCTAGACCAGTGTTTCCCAACCTTTTTTGGGTCATGTCCCACTTTTAACATTTTTTTTGCCCCCCCCCCCCCCATACATAATTTTAAATAAAAAATTTATTGTTATTAAAGAAACTCATATAGGATGGTTTTTGAAAGAAAACACTTTAATATTGTCATAAAACACAGTAAGTAAAATTAAAAAAACATATAATGAAATACTAAAATTCAAAAGATTTTTAATAAAGATTTACTATGGCAATTTAGTGTGATCCTTGTGTTTGATGCTTGCTACATAGAGATTTTATATTAGGCTCCAATTTAGTAAGCTTTAATCTCAAGTCTCCACGTTGTGATATATCCAGTCGATTTCTTTTTTTTTATCAGTAAATTATTTACTGATAACAGGCCGAGACAGGTGGCACATTACGCGGTGAATCCTAAAAAGGTCAAATTGACGACTCGAATTTATATTGCTAACATCAAACGAAACTATACCTAATAATTATTTACAGCACTGTTTTAAGAATTTGCTTTTTTGCTGTATTGTGTACCTATATCTAGCATTGCATTTAAATAACCCGAAGAGAAAGTGGTAAAGTCGTATCAAGTCAATTTCTAAATTGCCCCCCTAAAAAAACAAATTGCCCCCCTGTGGGGCGTGGGCCCCACATTGGGAAACACTGCTCTAGACCGAATATCAAATAAAATATGGAAGGCAGAGCCACTACCAAGAGATAAAGTTATGTGTACAAGAATTAGTAACAGTATATTATTAGGAAATACAAGAAATGGCCCTAAACCATTCCCACACACAAGTTGGAAAGTGCAATGTCAATATGCAAAGGGGAACAAAGTGGACTAAAAATTTTGTTTTTGAGCACAAGAACAAATAATGGCCCAGCTGCACATCTGTCCCAGTGTGGAAGTGGAATGCACTAGGTCAAAAGTGGCCCAGGCTATACCTTCAGTAATAACATATGCTGTTTTCTGGTAAAAAGTCATGAAGAGCCTAAATTTCCGACACAATGACACCTGCTTTCCCCCAACTCATCTTTGCTTTCATGTTTGTATTTGTGCATATTTTTTTACTTATTTTGTATTTGTTTGTATTTGCATTTATATGGTTTGGATACAAATAAATAAATCATGGGGAATAAAGACTGCATAACAATATTTGACAGGTCATACTAAAATGTTAAATTGAGAGCTAATCTACCAGTACAATACCTTCACTTTTGCATAGTTATTATTACCAGAGGTGTCACGTCTCATAACATATATATATATATTTTAGAGTTGTTTTAGTTTCTCCTAACTGGGAAGACTGCTATGGTGGAACAACACAGCAATCTGTTTCACTTACAAGAAATACTATACAAGCCAACAATAAATGATACATGACACATTACTAATAGCAACAATTATCACAGAAGGAGGAAAATATTCTGTTTTGACCATACTAGCAAACAAGAGTGTATTAATACCTACTAAAACTAGAAATTAGGAATCAACTGAGCAGAAATGAGTCATTGCTTTGGTGATAATCATATTAAGCTCCTCACAGTTTAAATAAATGGCATCAATATTTCGTTAGATAATTTAATTTTACATCAGTTGTTTGGCTTCAGCTACAGTGCTGAAGTAGGTGGACCTGTTTGTATCCATAGAATTCGCTGATGTGCACTTCAGAGGTACATGTTAGCTGGTTTGATCAAGCCAGTTGTAATGTCAATTGCAGGTGACATGGAAACTTGAAGACAGTGTCTAATGTCACGGCATTCACTCAGGTAGTCACACAGAAATTTTTTCAGTGTATTACTGATCTTCATTGTTGAAGTGAAAAGTTCGTGGAAGATCAGCTCAGAGTTGATTAAGAATCTCACAACCTAAAAAATTTCAATGTGTGACTGTCTCATTACATGTGTGAAATTTTTTTGAAATTGAAGGATTCAATGATAAATGCATTTAAATTGACCAAAAGGTAAACAATGAATGATTAGCAAAAATTAGTGAGTTGACTTACAGACCCAATAGGCACGAATAGATACTAGTCTAGTGTTCCCCAAAAGATATAATTTCTTTCATTAAATATACATAATAAAAAATGAATAAAATCATTCAAAATAAAACAGGAACCAAACCTAAACAAGGAAAAATTCCATACATGTTAGTGATGTCGCAGGTAATTGCAACTGGACCGAGACCCATGTCAGCCATATTATTACAATAAGCACATTGTAATGTCTAACCTAGTGCAATTTTGTGATGAACACACCAAATGTGTGGAGATTAGCATACACTGGGGCAATTTCATTCTATTGAACATATATTTTCAATACTGATGAAATCAAACTGTATTTGAATAAAAAAGGGAAATTCATTTTGCACTCTCAGACTAACTGATGATAATAATGGCTGAGCTAAACTCAAAGTTAGTTCTGTACCACATTCATCAAACAGATGCTAGGGTGAATTATTGGTAGATCTTATTAATTAATTGCAACTGGAGTCAGGATCAAAGAGCGTATTCCTTACATCTACAACAATACTACTGGTGCCAACACCAAAATCGACATAAATCTAAAAATAATTTGCTGCATGACTGGATAGTGATAGACAATTTGACAATCAGAGATCACATCATATTGGCAGGGAAAGGAGAATAGCTGAACCAGGCAAAATCTATTTCAGAAGGCAATACAATATAAGAAGGCAACATGGCGGAGGCTAAGAGAATCTTTTTTTTTTACTCCAATAGTATCAGAAGAATCCTTTGATGTGGACAGCATGGTGAAGGAATTAACATGGGCGATTCAGGACGCAATGAGAGTAGCTGTTCCTCTGAAGAAAATTGGTGGTACAACAGATAAATCCTGGGCATTCGAATTGCTAGCACTGAGAGCAGGAGTAAGGAAAGCTAGAAAAGTCTACCAAAGGAGCCGAGTAGCTGCAGAAAGAGATTTTCTTCTTATTAGATACAGGTAATTGAAAGTAGAATACAAACAAACAATTCTAACAACCAAGCAAGGTAGATAGGAGCTGTTTGTAAAAGACAAACTGAAGGTTAATCGATGGGGTACTCCATATGAATTAGCCACTGGTAAAATATGACCTCCCACCGTGTTTTCCTCAATCAGACGAGAAGACAAATCAATTACAACTAACTGGAAAGAATCAGTGGACAAATTATTCAACAGCTTAGTGTCATACAAAACACTAGAGGAAAACAGCAAATAACAAGATGACCTCTACATTGACCCTATGTCAGTGGAGAGATGGACAGCAACATCTCTCTGGATGACGTGATAACAGCAATCAATTCTCTGAGCTTGGAAAAGGCATCAGGACCAGAAGGAATCCTGGCTGAGGTGCTCCAGAAGTTGATCTTGGATGTAGCTCCAATTCTGTGCAGACTATTTAATGAATTTCTTAGGCAGAGAAGAATACCAAGCATCTGGATGCATGGCGAAGTTGTTATATTTGAAAGGAGATGACAAAGACCCTCTCATACTGAAATCATACTACCCGATCTGCCTATTAAACGTGATGAGGAAGGTGCAGGAAAAAGTCCTGTGTGGAAAGCAAGAGGAATAAATCCAGATCAGTATGGCTTCAGGGCAACAACTTCAACTGGGCATGCAATAAACAGAGCCATAGAAATAATCAAGGGGTTAGAGAAGAAATATGCTCTGGGAATCCTGGTTGACATCATGGGGGCTTTCAACAACTTGTGGTGGCCAGCATTGTTTGCAAAACTCCAGCAAATTCACTGTCCTATGCCATCACTACAGTCTGAGAGACTACTGCAAACATCAGACTGTTACTATGAAATGCCCTAACACATAATCACAAGAGAAATAAACAAACAGTGCACACAGGGTTTGTCTGTGGCCCTATTTTCTGGTAATTTGTATAAGAACTAGGACTGGAAATTCTTCAATAAACACCTGAATTGCTAGGACTAGGACTGGTTGGAATCTTCTTCTGCTAATTGGAGGGATGTCAAGAGCTCAGATCGAAATAAAGGGTGAAAAAGTTTTAAAAGTTCTTTTGAATTTGGGTGAGGAAGTTAAACTTAAAATGCACCCATGGAAACAAATTACATGGTGTTTACAAAGAAGAAGCAATAGAAATGAAACCCTATTATTATACAGATAAGATACACAGATGTCCAGTCAGTAGATACTTGGGCCTGTGGCTAGATGAAAGCCTTAACTTTTGGGCCCCACTGGAGGAGGTCAGCGGAAGAGCTCTATGGGCAATGAATGGGATCACAAGTATTGGTCGCAGATAGTTCCAGATCCCAGATTTGGCAATGAACACAAACCATATCATTATACTTGCATCATCAGCTATGCAGCTAGCACCTGGGTCAAACACCTCAGAAAGGGTAAGCTGAGGGAAATAATCCACAGGCTACAGCAAACCACACTAATTTGGCTTACCGGCGCATATCGTTCAACATCAACAGCAGCTCTAACAGTAGCAGAAGGTGTACTGCCCCTGGATCTAAAAGTGAGGGGATGAGGAGCTATGTATTGGCTGAGAAGGAACAGAATGAACAAGGTTGTGGAAATAGTTGGGAAAGAGACAACTACAAAGGACGAATTGTGGAATGCATTGATTGAGGAATGGCAAAACGAGTTGGACAATAGTGAAATAGGTCATATAACATACAACATGTTCCCATCCATAGCTAAAGAATCAGTATGGAATTCTTTCAACCTTCTCCAGGGCTAATTCAATACATAACTGGCCATGGACCATGTGGAAGCTTCCAACATAAACATGGGTTTTCACCAACCAAAAGGTGTATGTGTGGAGTGGAAAAGACACCAGAGCATGTGGTATAGGAATGTCAAACAACAGCTGAGATGTGATTCACACAGCAACAGCAGCTACAAGGGGTGAAGATATTTGATATACTGCGTTCTGAGAAACTATTGCACTTTTTAAATTAAAGTACAGAAATAACCTCTCAAATGTAAATGCAAAAATATCTAGAGTGGAAGACATGTACCATGAGTTGCCAAAATCATCTCATAGTTTCCCAGAGAAGTCTCTCTTCTGAGTTACTGTTGGAGTCCCTCCTCCATTCCAGGAGGGTAACTTCCTGAAGCGCTGGGGTCTCTGCCACAATTGATACCAGGAGAGAGAGTTACGGCTGGGGCTGCAGTCAGGGCTCTTTAAAACATACATACAGTTCTGACGATCTGGATATCTAGACATCTGAAGACATCTGACGAGGTCTAGTACCATATTACTCACTTAATATATGTTGAAGATAGTTGTTAAGAAGTAGGGTAGTAAAAATTTTTCAAATACATAATATGTATTATATTATATTATATATCCTTGTAGCCTGATACATTATGTTCAGATGTTCATACTGTAATTTGTTTTCTAATTTAATTGTTAGTTTCATTCATGGTGTTCTATTTATATATTCATTATTATTGTCATTATGTTCAATGTAATATTGTCTTAAGCGAAGAAGATTTAGCAGCCCCTTTAATCTTCTAGAGGCTTGGTCAAAAAGTATATAGAAAAATAAAAAATTGAAGTAGTATGAAAATTATAATGTTTTTGGTTTCATTGTAATGTAAGATAAATAAAAGTAACTTATAAAATATCATAAATTGTAAAAAGCATTTCTTAATTGAATAAAAATTATGATCTATTAATTTAGTCATACACAGTATGAACCTTTTCCTGGAACTCATAAAATAATGATATTGTTCAAAAACACAGAGCCCCAAAATTATGAGTGCCAAGGGCTCCATACTTTCTTAATCCAGCACTGCCTACATCGCACAGCCATTGCCTTGAATGACTACAATGGCATTAGAAAACATTTTGTTTCAAAGTCATTTTCTTCTACCTGCATTCATAAACTTGAGTATTGCTCGTTCAAAGAAACTAATAAACAGAAACAATATTACCTCGTCACAGTGACAAAGCTTTTAGGGGATACAAGTATAGTGGAATGTGACGAAAATCGCAGCTGCTGCTGCCTTCTGATGATAGAGTTACTAACTTTATGGAGCTCCACAATGTTGGAGAGCCCCTTTGCCCACTGCCCACTGGCACCCTCAGACAGGATGGAGTTGTCATAAGTCACCATTTGAAAACCAGTCCCCCTCCCTTCCAGATTTCTTCAAACCTGCCAGTCTCCATGCACAATTAGTGCCATCTGAAATCTATCTATCTGATAATGAAATTGTTCATTGAAATGCCCAACAGATGGTGTTCAATATTTCCCCTAGATATCATAAGTTAACATATATAAGAGAATGTCGCACTTTTAAATATTTACTATTCTTTCACTACATTTTTTTTTTTATTTATTTATTCCTGGTCCCACCTTAATGTCAAATTGGGGTAGCAATTAATTAAAGTTACCTGGTATTAAACCTTCTCATGCAGTCAACTTTCAACTGTATAATTCACAGCCTTCACCAGCCAATAAATTAGGTTACCAGGACATTTTGCTATTCATTACATGGATTAGAGAACCCATCCACTCTCTAGTATATAGGTTCTAAGTTCTTTCAAAATGTAGTATTGTCAATAACCTATTTCCCAGATAACACAGCAGTAGGCAGAAGATGCAAATCTATGCTGAACAGAAGATACTGCTAGGAGGCTATATATTGTCCAGGTTAGTCACTCAGAATACAACCCACCCACGCCACTAAAAGCCATCCAACAGTGAGCCACTCACTAACAAAGTATCTAGTCTTTAGAGGGAAAAATTGTGCCTGAGCTGTATGGCATTTGCCATAGGTTTGTAGTGAAAAGTTTGGTTTTTAGTAAATGTAAGAAGTAGTTTTACTGAAAAAATTGTTGCGTAGAGCGTAAATGGGAACTAAACAAGTCTCTTCCATAGTATAGTCCACTTTGTTTCAGGGATAGAAAACATGTAGAACAGGAGAGGAGACTTGCAGAGCAGAATAGAAAACTTGCAGAATAAGAATATAATATTGGGGAAATGGGCTAATTGTCAGAGCCTATCAGGCTCAGCCTTTAAAGGTGGAAATGAAATCTGGTTAGTAGAGTGAAAAAGAGGGATAAAAGCTGGCAACATGTCATAGGAGAAGTAAGTTAAACTGGATAAGGTGCCTGATACTTTAAAAAGTGTGGGGAGAAATAATTTTGACCTGTTACCGGGCTTAAGGTAGGGGTTGTAACAATCTAATGTACATTGGGGTTATGTACAGATCTTGTCATTTGCTATGAATATATGGTTGACATTGATTATTGTTTATGAGATCTCTGATACCTGACTAGAAACTGGGTCCAATACTTACAGTTGCCAAATTATTAAGTTAAGACCCTGCAATAGTTAATGGGTTTGCATGACACAAAGAAAATTCCCACATGAAACTTTAATTAATATATATTATTTGAAACTCTTTGAAATAAAACTGGTATTATGTCTCACATTTTACAGACTCTATTGGACTTTGAAAATCACATTTCAAGACTGCAGATTATTCTTCAAGAAACATACTCTGCGTAAAAGCATTTACATTTGCAACCTTAAATTAAATTGCAATCACATTTTGTGTGAGCTTAGTAAAACTGTTTTAAACTTTTAAATCTTAGGCACACATTTATAGTTAAAGTATAAGTTTCTGTCATTGAATAAAATCCTAATTTAACTTCCATGAAAATAATTAAAGTCCACTAATGTTGAACAAAGCCTGAAATTTAACCAGTTTCTTGCGTAAATGTTAGAAATTTTACAAGTTCCCTGCAGCAAGGAAAATAGTGGCTTTGTATACCCTCTGCCTGAGAACTTCTATACTTTTGGTGTTTCTCCATAGAAAATTACCATTCTCTTGTGAATTCTTGTTCCTTAACAAAAAACAAAGGAAATTACATTACCTGCTTACAATAATAAGGAGGTAAGAAAGCTAAAGTGGTTGGTAAGAAGAGAATTGTCACATAACCTTAGTTATGTCAGTATACTTTCAAAAAACAGTTCAAAGGGTCCTTAACACACTTAAAACCAATAACAGATCATTTTAGAAGCATTTTTCAGTAGTTTGAGAGTCAGGAAACAAGTTAGTAAGGAGAGTTTGAGCTATTTTGTAAGTTTTCGAAAATATTATAAAGAAATTTAAACATTTTTAGAAGCCTTTTGGCCACATTCATTTTCAGAGGTGTAAAATGAGATGAAAATTCAGATTAGATCCAACACTTGCATTTTAGAAGATTATATAAGAAAATATCATGAAATTGGTGATCTTGCAAGCTCATGGAATTTATTGCACAAGTAACTTTATTCACCTAATTTTCAAGGTACAGCTAAGATTCAGAGCTCAAAATGTTCAGCATAAGATATTAAAAGATAGAGTCAATAAGTGAAAAGAAAGTATGTTTTTTAGACAAAATAAGAGATTTCGCAGACTCTGCAATTCAACATTTCTGGAGACATACAGATCTGAGGGCATAGAAAAGACATGTATATTAAAGAGAAGCCTTCACTGAACACTTGGAGTGATTTTCGTAAAGATGCCGACAATATATAAGCTGTAAAAGGGAAATTACTAAGCATTATTTTGCAACAAAGGATTGGCATTAAGGGAAATAGATAATGAGGAAATAATATTACCATCAGATAGATAATTTAATTTAGTAAAGTTTGAGATATATTACAGATCGGTAGCACTCATATATTTGGAGATAATGAACATACAAGTTTTTAGCTGACTTTGCACTTATAGTCAAAGTCTTTTTTCCGCGTCAAATACATTTGGGATCAAGACGTGTTATATGCCAAAAGTTGAGGAAATTTTTATAGAACAATTTGATAACAGAATCATTTCACAGGCTAACGAATTGTAGGGATGGTGACAGAGTAAAACTTTTATGACTTTAACTCGAAATACACAAATCCTAGGAGAAAACTTGTCATAACTAAAACTGACATTTTAAATATGCTACATAACGTATCAAAATTTCAGACTTATCGGAATAAAAATAAGGTTTCCCTTTGTCAAATCAAGCGTCTGCTGAGTCAGCTGGCCCAATATGAATATAAGGAGCCTCTGCTAGCCTAGGCGGACAGCAGTATTTCGGCAGAAATTGAACCGAGAGGACGGCATGTTGGTTGGTCGCGGAGATGTCGAAATTTTAGTAGTAACGTTATACTGGTGCGGGGTCAATCTTCCTTCGGGATGAACTTTTAACTTTCATCTAGGGGTTAGGAGGAAGTTGCTTACTGTGAGAGGATGGTTTAACCTGTAATCATTTATTTCGGATAGAAGTCTGATGCTTTTATTTTAGGCCTACGCTGGTACCGAATTTATGTAAGAACTTTTGAAAAAAAATATATAATCTGGAATTAATTGGGAAGTCTGAAGTTGTTTTAAGAACAGACCTTTATCCCTTGGGGTAATTATGAGGGATTGGCGACCGTAAATAGCATCACTTAAGGGAACCAGACACGATCATAGTTAAGACAAGCTGTAAGCTGCAACCCCGAGCAAGCAGCAGGTTTTACAGAATACAATAGAGTTAAGAGACAGCAAGGAAGCAGGGAAACCTTGAACTAAACAAGAAAGTAATAGCAGCAGAGAGGGAAGCTATAGATGGGATTATGAAAAC
Source organism: Vandiemenella viatica (assembly GCA_031002005.1). Lineage (NCBI taxonomy): Eukaryota > Metazoa > Arthropoda > Insecta > Orthoptera > Morabidae > Vandiemenella > Vandiemenella viatica. The sequence continues at coordinate 25,740,469 of CM061921.1, forward strand.
TATTTTAGTTGCAGGGGGCCATGAGGTGACACATCTAGCAATTTCTATGGCAATTCTAGAAAACTTAGGGGAAATTAAGGTATACAGACAATTGTGAGTAAGCATCGGAAAGAAGATACTGTTGATTTGGAAAAGGTAGAGATACTGAGTAATTGGTTTGATGAGGCCATTGTGGAATACCATTCTGATATGGCAGGGGAAAAATCTGAGAAACAGCATCTCCACATAAGTAGTAAGTAACAGACTAAAAGCTGGAAATAAGTCCTTTGGATAATATGGGCAAAATAAGAAAGCTAAAAAAGAGGGGGGGGGGCACTGGTGTAGATAATATTAGAACAGATTCATTAAAGCTAGCAGGATATCACATTGTAACTCATCCAGCAAGATTATTTAGATTTAATTTGAAGACTTACTATGGGAGTGGAAAAGTGTCGAATAGTACTAGTTAATAAAGTAGGTGAGACAAATAGAATTGAAAATTATAAGACAATTAGTCTGATATTAGTGGTGGGAAAGTTGATGCAGAGATTGATATGAAGCCACATCAGAAATGACTGATGTCTGTGAGGGAGGGAACTGGTTTGTAAAACAGCAATATGGATTTAGGAAACGACACTCACAAGATATTGCAGAAAACAGGGACAAGGGAGGCCAGGTCAACAGTGTACCAATGGATCTCTCCAAAACTGAGCCATAAAATGATGGAATATTATACTCAATTTGGCAGGACACATTGGGCAGGTGGTAGGAAGAGGTTACAAAATTCTTCATTTATTGGAGAGGCTGATGAGGGGATGTACCAGGGAAGTGAGGGAATTGGGTTACAAAATCTGAATATGGTGGAGTTGTATTATGGATATCAAATCCAGTAATTGGAGGCAGTACAATTGAGAGTGGTTAGATCTGTTTTGTGGATATTATTGCAGATTGCAATCAGTAATTGATATGGTGAAGGAGCTAGGTTGTGAAGACAGAAGGTGGGAGAAAAGTGTGTTTGGACTGTTCAAAGTTTATGATCGCAATAATGCATGGATGGATATTACTAGAAGGATTAGGAGTTGTACATGGAAGGGAAGAGATGACCATAATTATAAGCTAGCACTTGAATTCTGGTGAAAGGGTGTGGGAAAATTTTCTTTAGTGGGTGAGGGAGCGAGTGAATGGAATAAATTACCAAGGGAAATTATTAATATTTTATCAACAAAAAAAGCAATTTGAAGTTGCATTTCATAAACGGCAGAGGTGGTGAAAAATCATGAAATGGGTATATAGGGGTGTCTGGACATTGCCATTGGATCATTTGTTCTCCATTGAAGTTAAATTAAAGATATAAACCATGTATGGAAACCTCCAAGTCCCATCTGACTGCTGCTTCCATAGGTATGTATCATTAAGTTACCAATCCAGTGTTGTGAAAAGTACCCATGAGGAGTTTCTCAAACACTGACGAGGGTTACACACACATTCAATTCTATAATAGTGACAATACATCTTCTGTTAGGAGATGAAAATAAGAAAGAATAGGGCTAGGCAGGAGAGCCAAAATGAACACAAACACATGAACACATTTTACAATATTTTGATAAAAAAAAGTTTAGTCATGTTAGAGGTACAACACATGGCAAGGGGATCAGATATGTACACATTCAGACCTATCATGTGAATGAACCAAAGGTTAACCAGGTAGGATGTTTGCAGATTGTAATGTTGGGGTTGGAGGAGTAGAAGAAGTTCACCTACAGTAATTGTGGGAAAGCATAATTCTGTAATGACCCTTCAATGTAACATATGTTTTATTTTTACATAATATTCTTTTTACTATATTTTACTTTACAGAGATTATACTTCAGCACAATTACCAGTGGTCAAATTCTCCCCCAACCACCACTGCAATCCATGCTATTCCCATCTGCTTCATCCTTGGCTCATTCATGAGGTAGGTCTCAATGAAAATACAACTGATCCCCATGCCATACATCTCACCTCAAATATGACTAATGTATTTTACCAAAGTACTGTAAAGTGTGTTCATGTTCTGTGCTCTTTCTGGCCCTCCTGCCTGTATCTGTGGTAAGTGATGGCTTATTTTCCTTATTCTTCCTTATTTTCATTTATATATATAATCAATAATGTAAGTTAAGTGTTATTAAACACACATTACTACTTCAGTGATTAGGAAATCACCTCAAGAATATCCTTCCTAATTAAGTAATACATATCTCCAGAAGCTCAAACCTCAGTCAATAATTGAATATCAAGGTAATCGATACTCAGTGACCCTTTAGCTATCGACTCTTTTAGTTTTGAGAAAGGATCCTTGTTCCCTAATTTAACATCAAGATTGAATATTATTTTCCTTTATTTCTACAATAACTGTTCTTGTTAGCAATGTGTCATGTATGTTTATTTACTTAATAAACAAATCTGATTAAAAAATCAGATCTGAGTAGATAGAATAAGTATTGATTTAAACATACTATCTGCACACTATGTCTCATTTTAGAGGTACAGTAGCTGTTAGTAATAATTAGGAAGATAATGAATTATTTTACCAGACAGTGTGGCAGTGTGTATTAAAGAGTTGAAGAGGTGCAACTGGCTAGCCTGATGTTCTTTGACCCTCCTTAAGAATAGGATTGCCAATTCATCATTGAAGAAGGGTTAGTGATTGAAAGCTTTACATCCTTAAGAGTTAATGAGCTTTCCAAGACTATCAGGAGGCCACATTATTCATGACTGAAATTGGCTGGCGGCAGGGAAGACTAACTTTAAATTTAAGAACATGAAAGGATAATGTGGTAAACGAAGCACTTGCCAAAGATTAAGGAAGGAGGGCAGTGACAAACATTAAAAAAACACACACACAGACACAAATCATTATATTTTTGTTTATACCTTTTTGATATTTATTATTATACTTTGGTATAAAGAAGGTTTACAGTGAAACTCAGTAATTATTGTTAATCTTTTCTAGGTATGTTGCTGCCCTTCTGCCTCTATCTATGGTGAATAACAGGTTTATTTTCTATATACTTTCAGGTTCAGATATGGGCCAAAAACATTTTTACCTCATTATTATGTACACTTTGCATAAAAATATTATGCCATTCTGTTTGGCACAGGTGTTGTCAATATTTCATAAAAGATCCATTCACTACTTCTCATGCAAGATAATTTGAGGGTTACAGCTAATAGCCACATCTAATTATATTCCAGTTGCCCTTTCAGAATGAAGAGAAATGGTTGTTGTTACTGACAAATAAATTACACACACACACACACACAAATAAAAAAAAATAAAAAATACCTGTAAGCAAGTCCTGTGGAACCATGTGTTTTTTTTACAACATGGTGCCCACAGTGTCGCAGGACCAGGATGTGGAATTATGGAATCAAAACAGATTGTGCAAATAGTCTGTTGGGCTGGATGAATTGCACTAACAATAGGTAATGGGATTTTCTGTACAGGTCGATGAATATGACAATATGACCTAAAAAATAAAGATAACACTTGAATAATTACACGAAATATGAAAAGAACCAACAGAATATACAGGTGAAAAAGAGGATCATAAATTTTACAGACTAGTTGCTATAATTTTCAGTAACTGCGTTTACTGTAATGAGACTGCACTGAGATGATGCCAATTGTTTTTTGTTTGCTTTCCTTCCCAGTAATGACCAACACAGAGAAAAAAGTAAAAAGCATTATAATTTTTCAGTAATATCAGATTTTGCCATAAACAAAGTAATGGTCTGTTATATAACTGAACTTTACCATCATTTTAAAATAAGTTATACATAAGTTTAGTTTCTGCAGCTGATCGAAATTCATTTCTTACAAGACTAATAATAATACATTACTAGCCACCCACCACTGTTATCAGATTTTAAAAGGAAAATTCATTAAAACTAAATTTTGAAAAAAACACATTATATTAGGTTTAAAACAAAAAATTATGCACAGCCAGATTTACAAGTAAGCTATAAAAATAACACAACATTAGAAACAAAGAGTATAAAATTCCTTGGTATTAAAATAGATGAGAAACTCTGTTGGCATGAACATATCACTTCACTACTGAAGAAGTTAAGTAGTTCCACCTTTGCAATACGAACACTTTCTCTAACAGCAGATCTAGAATTAACGAAACAGGTTTACTCCTCATATTTTCATTCAGTAATGTCATATGGCATAATTTTTTTGGGGAAACTCTTCACAAAGTAAAAAAGTTTTCATAGCACAGAAAATAGCTATTAGGAAGTTGTGTAGGGTAAAACCAAGAACTTCTTGCAGACAACTTTTTAAAAAACTCAGTGTTCTTACAATGAGTTCTCAGTATATATATATTCTCTCATGTGCTTTGTCATAGATCATTGTAACCTGTTTACTTCAAATTCACAGGTACACAATTTCAATACAAGAAGTAGAAATAACTTGCACAAACCACAAACATCTCTGTCATTAGTACAAAGAGGAGTTAATTATTCTGGTATACATCTGTTTAATAAACTTCCCAAGGGTATAAAACAATTTGCAGAAAATAAAGATATATTTAAAGAAAAACTGAGAGATTATCTTATTGGCAACTCCTTCTACTCCATTCAAGAATTTGAACAAAACAATTAAATGTATTCAATATGACTTTTGAAAATCACAGTTGTAAAAATTTATGTATATTTTATTGTCTTTATTTTTCTTTGTAACATATAATTGTTTTTACTATGATTATGACTCATATTGTATGTATGTATATTAACCATGACATGTTTTACATCCCAGAGGTGCTTCCTCAGCAGGGATCCATGAAACAAGATTGATAAATAAATAAATAAAACCTGTAAAAAAATTCAGCAGTGACCAAAATATGAAATGGTGACCTCTTGATACCTTGTTTGAAATTGTAACACTTAGTTATCAGACTACTCCGCAAAAGACTAATAAGAAAATGTAATATGGAAACAGAGAGTGTGTTATGTGAAGGAGTGAATTTTCAAATTATAACAGTTACTACAACAATCCAAAATTCATAATAACAACAAAATGACAGTTAAACCCCCAGATTTTCACTGTCTTTAGTTTCTTTTAAGGGTTATGTGGCTGCCACTACCACCGAATTAACAAGATTTGATGATTTTTGAAAAGGATTATTTAAAAGAATCCTACTTTCAGAGTATTTTGTTTTCTTCGTTCTCAATACAGAAAAGAATGAGTTTGAATGCAGAAGTAAGATTTTAATATAATAATTGATATATCTATTCATGGAGTGAAGTTGCACACTTCAAAAAGTGACTCTAACATAAATATGCCACCACTGCAATATTACATCCAAATATCCAAGGAAAGTTGTAATTCTGGTTAAAAACACACTGCAATAATAAAAAAGCGCATTTGATGGAGTGATCATTTTAGCCCAAGTGGTATTTAACACTGATATTGGGAGAAATACTTATATTCACTTTCAACAATAGGAAAGATTTTTGTAATCTGTATTGTGTAAGCTGACAGTGATGAAGATTTATATTTTGTTTCAAAGTTCTCGGAAAATATTTTCTCTTTGATATCCTGACAAAATAATGTGCATCACACATTTATTGCTAATTTTACAGCATCAACCTTCAAGACACACGTTAGCATCAAAGATAACTTTAACAAAAATTTATAAAATGCAGAGGAACAGCACTTGTCCCAGGGCATTTATCTGGTTACAGCTGGTTTCTTGCCATTTGCTTGTATATCAGTATCCAAAAAAAAAATTATACAGGCTCATTTTTAAATTTCTGACATGACCTGACATTTGGCAGATGATTTAATAACAATAACATTTAGCAAACTCTCATGAAAGCAATGTTATAAGCTAAAAAAAAAAAAAAAAGACATATTAGAGGTTACCAATCCTATTATAACATCCTATGATAACATCAGACAATATGTGGTGGTGTTTCCAACTACAGAGCTAGACACTATCACCCAGATAAATCATTTATAAAAATCTATACCACATAACATAAGACATGTCAGAATTGATAATAATGATAAGCATGAAGCTAAAAAAATTCCAGTAATCTCACAGAAAAGGCAAATACAGCTGGCTGATAGCTACACAATTGACATGAAAGAAGTCAGTGTAACCTCCATTTTTGTTTCTCCATATTCTTAGACTGACAAAGGGTGCTACTCCACAAATTTCACTTACACATTTCTCCTCTTCTTTAATGATCAGGGATTTCCATCAACTAACACAGTTCTAAATAGTATTAAACTAGTTCTTAGTAGGAGAAGGAATGCTCATAAAGCAATAATATGGTTGTAAAAACAAAAACCCAGTACGTATTCAAATTACACCATACACCGGTGAAAAAACTTTTTCTAGAAAAGTAGGTGTTCTTTATGTATTTCTGCCTCCTGAATTCAAAAATGATCCTCAAAACATTGTATAATACATGGTTTTGGCACACATTGTGTATGTTGCCTATACATATATAAACTCATAGAACATTTTCAATTTTGTTAGCATGTTCTCAACTATGGGCTACGATTATTACCCAGGAAGTTTTTAACCACAAACTTAAAGGCGCTTCTCACTCCATGGCATTCATTAAATGAAGGAAATCTTCATCCAGCTTTAGTTTCTGTATATTGGGACCAGAGAACAAGCGGTCTTTCAAATTAGCATCTGACAGGTTGGAGAACCTGTTACCTAGATATTTGAAACACTTAGGTAATGCCTTGACAAACTGCTTCATTATGCCCAGTTTGAGGTGCAGAGGTAGAAAGAGTATTCTAGCTCATTCCACTAGTGGGTCATACTTGATATTTTTGTCCCTGGAACCAATTCCAACCTTTGGAGATATTGTTTCAAATATTAGTCACCAGCCCTACTGTCCCATTCACAGATGAAACAGGGGAACTTGATGTATCCTGGTTGTTGTCCTAAAAGTAGATCCAAAACTTTTAAAACACCACACACCATCCAGTTGTCATCATAAAGGTAGTAAGAAGTTCCTTCATGTTTTCAGATGTTTCATTCATGTGCAAGAATGGCAAACAGGTATGGAGACATACATATTACCATTGTGCAGTAGAACTGCCTTCAGGCTTCTTTTAGATGGATCAATCAACAGTCTCCAGTCAGTGAGCACACCCCACCCATCAAACCTTGTACATCACTGCAGTACACTAAGTCATTTTGAGAAAAATATTGTGTGAATATTAAGTCCCTTTTTCTATAAAATGTAAGGGATATACCAGGTGTTAACAAATGTCTTTCACACAGTCTTGAGCCTAGGAGCTCTGCTTAATCCTTTGACAGTCCCAGATCATGGACTAATGGTCTAAATCATTTAGATCTGGATGAGTCAGAAGAGGGCCCTCATCTGTGCCTACTTCAAACTCAGTATCATTCATCTCCTGCATGGTATCTATATCATCAATGTGGCCGGTATCGAATGTCTGTGGAGGCTGTGATGTAGGTATATTGGGGCCATGTGGAACAGGACAAATTGCTGAGTGAATGTTGTTCAGGTACTCAATAATTGTCTTGTTTTCCTTGCTGAAACCAGTTACATTACAACAGCAGAAGTAGCAGTCGTCAGTATGATTCCGCTGCTCCCACCATTTCATAGGAATGCCAAATCATAATAACTTCTTATTTCCTGCTGGCCATTGTCATAAATCTTCTACGCACACAACCTGTGGAGCCTATGGTTTATTTAAGTTGCCTAATTTTACTCTGAAACAGGTATGGTAGACCTTTTTAATGAAACCGGTAATGTTTCTTTAGCCTTTTTTCCATGACAAATTTAACACAAATATAACAAACTCTGTTATGAGAATTTACACAGCATTGGGTAGACATTGTACACCAACACATATTTCCTTCCACAACACACAAAATAGTAATGGAGAGGCAGTGCCATTTGCAACGTTGACATTTCTCTGTGTGCCACTAGGGGAACAAGCTTCTGAGCTTAACATGGTGTTTTAATGTATATTATAATATCATTATATTGCATTATCATTAATTGTAAATATATGCGACTTGTGAAAAACCTGTTGGTGATACAATGTTTTAAGTATCATTTTCAAATTCAGAAGGTTGAAATACATAAAGAATGTGCACATTTTTTAAAAAAAAATTGTGATCTTGCAATTTTTTGCATAGTGTTATCTGAAGAGTAGTCTACTTTTTGGTACACAATGTCAACTTCTATCAAGGCTGTGGTTATAACCAGATTTTTCCACCTTGTGGATGTCAAAGGAGAGGAGAGGGACAACAAATATAAACGAATTTTACTCTGGCCTTTTGAAGGAATTATCCAGACATTTGCCTGGATTGAGTTCTAGAAACTAAAAAAAAAAAAAAAAAAAAAAAAAAAAAAAAAAAAAAAAAAAAAAAAAAAAAAAAAAAAAATCTGGATGCCAGATGGGAACAGTAGAACTCCAATTATCTGAACTCTGACTATCCGAATCGTTGATTATCTGAATAGCTTAAGGCATTCGCATTAAGACGTGCATGGAACAAGCTTAAAGGCATATCCACTGAAGAAGAGAAGGAAAAGGAGAAAAAGGAAAAGAAGCTTAAGAAAACGAAAAAGAAGAGAAAGGAGAAGATGCGGATGACATGTCACTTGAATTCAGAAACATTCTTCTGAAAATTCCTGGTTGTTCAGAAGTTAGATTTAGGAGAGAGGGTGGTGTGTGATTCGTCAGACCCTGGGTATGAAATTATTATGAACTCACTGAAAGCGTGAGAGAAAAAAAGTGTCGAGGAAGAAGACAATCTTAACGGCGAAGTTGAAGCAGACAAGGGGTCATCAAGCATTTACCGGCCTTTAAAACTGCATTCAACCTGAGTGTGACCACATTCAACTTCTCACTGTCAAGTGGATGCACAACTTGGCTGCCAGAAAACGGATGAATGCAGTCAAACAGATTTCTTTGATTGAGATGTCGAGCAAGCAATTACAGTACTTATTTACAGTATGGTACATAAATACTGTACTGATGTACAGCATTTCTAAATGCACTCAACATGTAAATGTGTTGCTTTTAATTTAATTAATTAAAATTCTTTTTCTTTAAAAATAGTTTTTTCTCCGATTTTGAACATACACACAGTAATTAATTAAAATATACCCTTTTTCAGAAAAAAATCTAATTATCTGAATTTTTGATTATCTGAATGGGGTCCGGTCCCAACTGATTCGGATAATTGGAGTTATAGTGTACTTTAACCCACATCCTTCCAAATGCCAGGCCTGCTCATTGCTGCTAACCCAACAGACTCAGTCATTGATTGCAGACAAATTGTAATACGAAGCAACAGCTAAATCTGTTATCCTTTTTTTATGTTCATTGCCTGGCTTTTGCCACATTCAAGATACAGTGATTTTCTTTCTTCTTGTACAACTCACTTTTCACATTCCTGTATACTGTCCTTGTGTTTCTTTTGCTAAGATTAAGATAAAAAATTTCCTTGTATTAATTATAACTTCATTATAACTTAAATTTTTGTAAAGTAATATAAATGAGATCGAAGTTCCTAAAACTTAAAGGTAATACTTAAGAACAGATTGCAGAAAAATTTAAAGAATAAAACAAAATAGTTATGCCAATCTATTCACTTCTGTTTACAAAGTCTTTCCACATATATTACATTCCAGAGAAAACACTATAAATTATTTTTCGCAATTGATTAAAAAATAAACTTTTGTTTGTTGATTTGTTCTGACACATCAAAACATCATGTTATCAAAACATATTGTGAAGGAACAATATACAGAAGGTGAGGTCAAATATACAAATTACTGATACCCACACCACTTCCTAAATCCCCTCCCTCTCTCTACACCCAGTTTGGGGAAAGCTCTACAGCATAACTATGCTGACTTACTTGTTGGTGTGTGGTTAATGCAGCTGCAGAAATATTCTGAGTTGTAGTTTAAAAAATACACCTGGTAAACTGAGGGTGATAGAGGTACTCTAGTTGAAACAAGTATATGTTAACCACATTTATTCATTAGAAGACAGAAAACAATTTCAGGGTGTGACTTGGTTACTGGAAAAATTCTTAAAAGTTATAAAGCAAATAAAAAAATAGTGGTAAATGTGGTATAAGAGGAGGTGGAAGCGAGAACTGGAGTGTGTAAGGAAACACAGTCTCCTAATACTTAAAAAATTATTGATTAATGTTTTCCTTTTATGTTGTTTCTTAGTTAGTGTAATATTTTTTGTATGATAATTTTACTATTTATTCGAGTTGATGAGAGTTATTTCTAGGGCCGCATATGTGATTAATTTCTGAACAGTAAGCTACAAGTGTAAGAAGAATATCTGTGTCAGAGAGGAAACAGAAATAAAAGTGGACAAGCGTGGGCAAATGAAAGTAGTGGAAATAACTCAGATTTTTTTAAAAACTGCAGCTTGTAGCTGTATGTAAAAACAGTTAAATAAAGCAGATTATGGAAATTGGCTTACAGGAAGGTTGTAATGTGATAAAAGTGTACAGTAATTTAATGTTCAGTATATCAAGTTATGAAATCATATATAATTAAAGGAGAGTAAAACAAACCAAGTGAGATTCTTTAACGTTTATTTTTGAATTGGTTAAGAGTATTGAAGAAATGCATGCTTATCTTCAATGCTAACAGGAAGAGGCTAGTAAGTAAAAGTATATATGGCAATGGTAACTTAGACAGAAAGCTAATTTAATTAGCTTGGTAATTAAAGACTCCTGTAATCTTCAGATGCATGACAACAAAAGGTAGAAGTAGGAAAAAATAATTTAAATATAATGAACAAAAGATAAATTAAAGACAATTTTTAACAAAACTGAGTAAAAAGATAGAAGTTTGTCAAAGCAAAAGACAAAAGTATTATTAAAGTGAATTATGGTAACAATTTAATAAGCAAACTGTAAAGTAAAATGATAAGTAAACTATCAGAGTTCTAATGTTAATTTCTGATTGCATGAAGTGATTTTTGTACACTGAAAGTAAACACATGAAGTATACATATAGAGAAAAGAAATTGATTAAACATGTAATGATAAATTGTAAACTTGGTTTTTGCATGAATGTTCATAAAGATAAATATTTTTTTTATTATGTGCAGGTAATGTGCGTGTTGATCGTCTTTAGTGGTCGACACAGCAATGAATATCACTAAAATCAATACTGCATTGCTCTGTGTTTCTTATTTTTCTAAAGTTTTACTAGAAATATTTATTTCTCTTTCTGCGTTTGTTTTCGGGTATTAAGGAAATACCAAGGGTTTCGGAAAATGTAAATAAGCAGCACAGATTTGGGATTTGGGTGTCATGAACCATGCAATTATGAAGGTAGTAATGCTGGTAACTTTCATGGGGTTTCAACAACCAGCAGTACTGCAAAGAAGAGAGTAGTTCTATAAAAGAGTTGTTGGTAATGATTATGCTGGTACAACAAGAAATGAAATGAGAAATGAAGGAAATGGTTATGCAGGGTCAACAAGAAAAAAACGAGAAATACAGGAAATAAAATGGGATATGCAAGAAATGATTATGCAAGGAGTGAAAGGAGAACTACAAAAATTGGAATAGATGATTGATCAGAATCATCAGCAAATGATGCAAGAGTGGCGAAAGGGTAGAAATTATGATAAAGCAGTGGACAAATAAGTGGAAGAGGAATCAGAGGGCCAGATAAAGCAAGTTAGAAGAGCATATAAAGAAAAGTTAGGAATGGAGACTAAACAAAATGGAAAAGGAAAGGACAGTGAAGATAAGTGGGGTTGTGATGAGAAATTGAATTCAGTGTCTGATAGCAGTGGACCATTGAAATGGTTGGAGTGTTTGCAGCAGATAGAAGAGAACAACGAGATTAACAATGCTAAGAAGAGGGAAGTCAATCTTAATGAGATAATTGGCAATGTGAGAATGAACCAAAGTGAAAATGACGACCAGTACATAAACGAAGAAACAAATAAGGAAGAAACTGAATGAGATAAAATGTTGGCCAATAATGAAAGAAACAGTGGAGAAGACGAGAAGGAGGAATTAACCAGAGGCAAGGTGAAATGAAGAAAGGGCTAGATATATGCCATGAGGGCCACAATGTAGTAAAATACGAAAGGAAGAAAGTTGGCAGAGATTGCAAGGAAGATGAAGCAACAAATGGGAAAGTGAAGATAAAGAGACTAATACATGAAAAACTAAGAAGAGAGAGAATTAGTTGAAGGGAATATATGATCAGAATTTGAGAAAGACTTAGCTCAAAGTAGGTGAGCTAGTGTTGGTGAATACTCATGAAAGATCCAGCATCATTATGGTAGAAATAATGAAAAATCTTTGGCGTGATTTGGGGAAGAGTATGATCACATCAGCACCCATATTACCTCCAGTATCCTAAATCAGAAAAAATATTAGGATTAAGAAATATAAGGGATTTGAAATTATACTGGGAAGAGATAAAGGGAATGTATGTGGAAGTAGATAAAGGGAATGTGAGTTGTAAATGAATGAAAGGAACACTGTAAAGGAAATTAATGAATGGTGTGAAGGTAGACCACAGGAAATGTGACTAAAAGAAAAAATTTTATAACAAATTTGCCATAGGCATGTGTAAGGCAACACAGTCTCCTAATACTTTTAGAATAATTGATTAATGTTTTCTTTTCCTTTTATGTTGTTTCTTGGTTAATGTAATATTTTTGTATGATAATATTGCTATTTATTTGAGTTGACGAGAGTTATTTCTAGGGCAGTGTATATGATTAATCTCTGAACAAGTAAACTGCAAGTGAAAGAAGAATATTTTTGTCAGAGAGTAAACAAAAAGAAAATTGGACTATCACAGACAAATGAAAAGAATGAGGACAGCTCAGAGTGTTTAAAAAAACTGCATAAAAACAGTCAATTGAAGGATATTATAGAAACTGGTGTACAGGGAGGTTGTAATGTGATAAAAGTGTAATTTTATGTTCATCATAATAAGTTATGAAATCATATATAAAAATAAAGGAGATTAAAACAAATCAAGTGAGGTTCTATAATGTTTATTTTTGAATTGATGAAGAGTATTGGAGAAATGCATGAATATCTTCAATGCTAACAAGAGTAGAAGATAAGTAAGTAATATAATAAGTGCCGTATGATAATGTATTGGGACCAGGGCTGGCGGATAATGTGGGTATGGTGGGTAGCAGTACCCACCCGGGAAATTCCGGGTCGGTACTGCCCGTAATTTGAGAGCGACTGAGAGTGAATAAAGGAATTAAACAAAAGAAAGAAGGAACAAGAGACCAGACCAGCTAAGCACACTAATTTCACTATTCAAACAGCGTGTAAATTAGGCTATGTAACGACAACAACGCCATGAAAGAATAGCAAAATTCCTTTGATGTTTCAACAGAGATAACAAACCAAGCTATCGCCTACTGACCCCTACGACTGGAAACAGTCAATCTGCGTGAAAGCAAGAATGTTACGGTAAAATGTCGAACATCAAAACCGTCATGCATGGAAGCCGCCTTAGTGTATTTCGAGCGTGCTTCGGCTAAATCCGTGTGTATTATCGACAAAATAGTTCATAAGGATAAATTCATAGTCAAGCTATAAAGGAGAAACAAATCAAGTGTAAATAATGCTAGAAGACAGCAGCATGTGGGGGATAAATTCGCATCGCACATAGACGTAGATCCACTGGAACTTTATAAGATGGCCTTGTTCAGTCAGCTGAAAGTCATTTTTTTGTTCTTCACTATATACACAAGTATATAGGTAATGAATATTTACGCGTATGTTCTAGAGATGAATCGCAAATTATATTATGGAAGTGGAAACAGAAGCAGAAGTTATATGAAAATGTTGTATAAAAACGTCAGTTGGTGTCACCACTCTTAATTTAGTTCCTAGTTACTTCCACTTAATAAAAATGTCAAGTGAAGTAATGTTTATCTTAATAAACAAATCAATCAGGAAGTTGCTGACTTTAAAGTACATAATAATAATAATTTTACTTTAACTAATATTCGAAAGTTAAAAATGGAAAGTTAATTTTTAATAATAGGAGCTTAGCAGCCTTTTCTTATTTTAAATTCCTTCTTTTTTCACCCAAATTAAGGCTGCTTTCTGAACATTTTTTCATCAGCAACACTGATAGGTGGAGTAATGACAACAATATGGAAAATTTGTGAGTGTTCATTCACCACCACTTAGGGGGCGCTTCTTTTCATGGAAGTCGTATTTGCTTCAGCTACTGGACCAGACTGACATTGATATTTTCTTTCTTGTTCCTACAACTTAAGAACTGCATTTAGTTTCTCACACTCTTCAAACTCTTCTGGAAGCATACATTTCAAATGACTTTCTAAAGCAATGGTAGAAATTCTTTTTCATATATCGTACACTTTACAAAAGACTCAATTTTTTCTATGAAAAATCTCCTGATCAGACTTGGTTTCATTTGAGACACACTACTGGTTATACAACAAAATACATAATTAGTGGTTAAACCAGTTCTCCTCAAACCAACTACGCGGAAGTATTAAAAAACGTTAATAATATCAACGTGGCACAAACGATATCAACGGCTCATTCAAAACTGATGTTCGATAACTGTAAGATTTGTCAAAAATATGTATTTAGTACCTCGATGGCTTTGGCGAGACAAGGTTTTCTGTGAGAGGAGCCAACAGCGATGAAACTTCCAAATTCCTGGCATTTTTAAACTCGACATGTACATGTGATTGATCTAAAATCCTGGCTACAAAGAGCTGGTTACAAATGACTTCATAATGACTGTTGATGGCTACTATTGTCTGGAATCATGGAAGAAAGAGGATCATCTGGCCTTAGAATCGTTTCGGAAGATTTCTTTGCAAATGAATATTTTATTGGATTGTCTTTAACTGCGAACACCAAAGCAGAAACCTTATTTGATCCGCTCAATGACATTTTGGCGCTCTCAAAAGGCTGCGATGAGGCTTTTAATGTTTCTGGAAAAATAACAGGATTTCAATCACGTATATGCAAAGAAGAGCCTCGAGCTTTACAAGTTAAATCCAATTTTTTTAAATTGTGGTTTTATATTTGTAAGCATATTTATACATTTTTTACAGATGGTTAATGAGAATAACATCTCTTAAACTAGTAAGAGAAAATTACCAACTACGAATTCAATTTTTATTCGATCATTCTGCAGCAGAGAAGGAGATAGCACTGTCGCTGCAAAGGCTTCTGACTTTTATTCCTACATGGAATCGCTTAAGTGTATCTTCTATATAACAATGACGATAGAAATTTTTAATCGCTTCAATATTTTGAATGCAGATCTACAGAAATCTAATCTATACGTTACTGGATCATCTGAGAAGAGAGAAGCAATCATCGACGTTTTCAAAATTCGAAGCAATTTAGCGGAAAAGTATATTAACTTTGAAATCAACGAGCCACAAATCCAACAACAGCATAAAATTCCCATCACCTCAATCAACGTAGAAGCGAAAATTACTGATTCGAAACGCCTCAACATTTTTTTCGTCAATCTTATATTGAAGTTTATGATCAAGTACTCTTGTTGGTAAAGAGTTGGTTCCACAACGATTCCATCCATTTCTTAAAATCCTTAAAATTATTGCCTTTGGGACATCCCACAAATATTGAAAGAATTGTAAATTTCTATAACCATGATTTTTTACCAAAAAAGATTTCTGAGTGATAGAGACATTTTGTTTTTCAACTTTTGAAAATACAAGATGAGAAGGCAAAAAAATATGAGAGGGGTTGTGGATTTTTGATAAAACTACAAACATACTAGAAGACTCATACCAGAGTTTGTGCATTTCGTTCGATTACTCCTCACGATTACTGAGTCATCCTGTCCGAATGAACGAAGTTTTCGTCTTACACCTAGTCAAGACTTAGCCAGGATCGACAATGTTTCAAAACAGACTCAATAATATGGCAATATTACTTGTATACCATAATCTGACAAATGAACAAGATTTCGGAAAATGGTTGAATCGGTTCATTTCCAAACAAGCAAAGCGTAGTACAGTTTTTGGATTGCGAAATTAATACTTAATAGTAAATTAAAAATATAATTTTTCTATAAAACTAAATTTATATTGATAAAATTAAATTATATTTTTTTAAATTCATTTTTTAGTTTGATTAGAATGAATTTCTCTTACGAATTTGTTTGTATAATTATCACTGTTATTACTTTAGGTAAGATAACCAAATAACATTTTCAGGGGAATCTCCCCCCCCCCCCCACACACACAGACAATATTACTGCCTGACTACCTACCCCGGCCGAATACGAAGTGCTTATGAACTTTGTTTATTATTGCCCTTTGGATTGTTGCAACAGAGTCTCCACTAATTCTCAAGTTTTTAAGAATTTTAATACTTGCTCTTTTCTTTTCTCACATAAAGTGATATATTGATGTCTTCTCCTTTGGTGCAGAGTATTTGGTTTTTGATCATCATTTGATCCAGTTCGGCACATTTTATTGCTACCAGTTTCAATTTTATTCTTTTTATTTTTATTGTGTCTTGAATTAATCTTTCAGTGTTCTGGTAAGCATTTCTTAGACAGGCATTATAAAACTTTGCTGTTTCCTTACATTCTTGCTTCTTTATTTTTCCGTATTCTGTCAGCGTGCAGTACAATTTTGATTTTGCACATTGTAACCAACATTCTAATTTATTACTGTAGCACTGAAATTGCCTTATAGATATTTGCCATGTTTCTTGGAACATTTCATTTAGTTCATGATCTCTCAGAAAAGTATTATTAAAGTTTCAGTAGCCTCCTCCTTGGTGACTTTCTGATCTGCTCATATTTATTTGGATTATGTAGGTGCTGTAGTCTAAAAAGCTTACCGGCCATAGCTCTGTACTAGTAACATTGGAATTAATATCTTCGCTTACCTATATCTAATAAATTCTGTTTGTTGCATCCTTGATGAAGTATGTATAGGATTTGTGAGTTCCATGTTTTGTTTTACAAGTGTCTTTTAATCTGAGTCTTTGGACTATTAATTTTAAATCGTTGCAGGTGTTCACATTTGGGAATTGATCTTTAGGGTATAATATGCAGTGGAAGTCACCTCCTATTATCAAACTATTGGTACTTTTTGGTAGGAGGGGTAGCATATCTTTTTTGAAAATGCTCAATCTTCTGTTTCTTTTGTGCGTTCCAGAGGGAGTGTATATGTAACATATTGTAACTATTTTAATTGTGACTGATATTCCTCTGCCATTTTCTATGGTGATAAGATTATTGTGATCTATCCCATATTTTATTAAGATCTGGCTTTTTGCCTTGGTTATATATATATATATATATATATATATATATATATATAGTTAGGTCAAGAACTTTGGTATTGCAAACTTCTTGAAGTAGGGCTATATCTACATCAGCAGCATATAGGAAGTCTTTTAGACATTCTGTTTCTGTTTTGCTTGTTATTCTATTCAGGTTTATTGTTGCTATACAATATATTTGCATCTCTACCAGTACTTGCTGCATTTCCCTTTTATTGTGCTGTCAACTTCTTCTTAGCTTGTTTGTGATTATGACTATATCTTCGTTTCAGTTCTTTGTAGATGCCCTAAGGTGTCAGACTGTTTGAGTATGCTCTGTTGGCTCCCCTTGAGGTTGGTCATCTGCCAGCTTAGATAGATCTTTGATTCTTCTCTGACTCTTTCTGATAGCATGTTGGTATCTGAAGGTAGTTTTTCTAATGACAATGGTTGGATTTTATCGTTTGATTGCATTCTTATTTTCTTTCCTATTGCTCTGGTGTTTTCATTACTTTCCACTTCTTTTGACTTTTCCCTTGTCTGTATAGCATATGTCTCAGGTCTTCTCTTTGTTCATCTTTTTCTAGCAGTCTTATCAAGTTCTATTTGCATCCACTCCATTTCATCAGCCATCGACTGAGGGTCATTCATCATCATGGGATCACATCTGATTCTATTGCTTCATTAATTTCTTTGTATGATTAAGTGTTTCTTCTAAGTCCTTTAATTTTTTTTTGTATTGTTATAGGATTTCCCTGTTCTTTGTGGTTTGGGTTCTCCATCTCCTTCATTTGGCATTTATCTCATTCTTTTTTCGCTAGTTTCTCTGATTTTCTGTGCTTTCTCATTTTCCTGAAGTGTCATTTCTGTCATTATCACTATACCGTCAGCTTCCTGCAGTGGAGGAAATTGCTTTGTGTATTCCAGTCAATTTTTTCCTATGTTTCCTGAACAGCTGTCTGCTTCACATATGTAAGTGGCAGCGATTTTGACTGTATTTCTGTTGTTTCCCCTATACTATCAACTTCCTGGAGCAGTGGAAATTGTCGTTCATATTCCTGTCCACAGCACAAGTTCTTGCTTGGACGTCGCACACTAGCAAAGCACAGAATCTACACACATTGATATAAAAAGGGATATGCCTAGATATTTCCATTTTTGCTATTCTCATTCTGTTTGACTTTTTGTATCTGATGTTCCCACTCCACTTATCTTCCATTATCTCTATTACTATTCCGAATGGTTTGACTGTGTGTAGTGTTGATTCACTGGTTACTTAAATGGGAAGGTTCAGTATTCTCTGCCTAATTCCCATTCCTGCATTGGACACTTTAACACTGCTGATGTTTCCATCTGAGTGATTAAATTTCCAGAGTTCAACTCAATTCATTTCTCACATGTCGGAATCTTCGGCGTGTGCACACCTCCCGAACTACAGGACACATTCTCTCTAACATGAAGGAGGTATAAGACAGAAGTATTGTGTATATTTTTTTGTGTTCATGATATACGTTCTTCTCACATCGCTGCCTTCCACTTTGGTGAGAGTTGGGTCATTTTCCCTTTCCTTGTAATTAATATTTTTCATTTGTCACTTTCACAAAAACGCTATTCTGAAATCAATCCAACTGAACCCCTACAATTTCTTCATCATTCAGTTTGAATATGTCATATAGCCTCTCATGAACCTCAAAAGCTGTTGGTCTTATATATGGTACACTCAATCAAATGCAAATTTCACTGTATTCTTTCTTGTTAACGTCGCAAACACCATTGCTTACCTCTTCTATATTTTCAGCTGATGACCTGCCTGATATCCATAATTCTTCAACTTTTTATGAAAACACTTTACTCCTCTAAATATTACTTGAAATACTGTAACAGTATAAACTCTGAGCTTTGTGGAAGTTGTCCGTTTTCACATCCACACATGTCAGCTGCTAGCACTGAACTCGCCACTGAGCTACCAGACCACTCTGCTTAGAAGCGTATATGTGTTTAATTATTATCAAAATCTGATAAAAACTGTGGCCTTGTATAACCAACGTTGGGAAAAATTAAGGAGAGAGGGAAAGGAGAAAAGGGGTTAGGTTTTTTTTAGACCAAACATAATCAGTTTTTCTATTTGTTTTAAAATGTACACATGCAAATTTCCATCAAAATCATATAAAAATTGTTTGTTTGTATAAAGAAACATTGGCAAAAATTAAGTGAGAGAAGGTAAAGAGGAAGAGGGGTTGGGTTTTTGCAATCAAAATGTGGACAGTATTTTTCTCTTTTATTTTAGTATACCTCTGCACAATTACATCAAAATTAGACAAGAAGTGTGGGGTTGTATAAAGAATATTTGAAAAAACTTTTGGGGGAGAGGGTGGTTTTTTTTAATTTTTCTTTCATCTGAAAACTTCACAGGCATGCATGAATAACTCACAAAAGTTTCATAATAATCAGATACATAGAAGGTAACAAACAAACCAACAAACAAACATTCATGTGTTGTAGAAATTACATGCTTCTTAAAAATGAGGCCTGTGCTGCAACAATATTTCCCATGAGAAAAGTCTACTATCAATAAATTTTCAGTATCCAAAATCCAATCTTTAGTACTTTATGTATAGTGATAACACTTTCACTGTGTTTTCTCTTTTAGTGACTCTCTTAATTTTCTTATGGTAGGATATTTCCTTTAATAATATAATTATATTAGAGAACATCAAATAACATCTATCTGGAAGCCATCTAATTCTTTGACTGGTTTTTCTTTTGGGAATAAAAGCATAGCCCTGAGGCCTTTACATTAGTTAAACTTTATATACACGGCACTGCTCATAATGATACACCATATTTAATATAATTGCAGTAGGGCAGATACATTGGTGGCAAGTTCCATATGCACCTCTAACCGCACCTCTAACCTATTCAGCCATTCCCACATATTTATCTAGCATAAAATTAATTGACTGTAATAACATCATCTAACTAATTTTACCCTCTATTAATTTTAATTTCTTGTAGTGTTTCTGTTAAATTGTTCATTATTTCTGTTAGTGTTTTCTTCAATCAATTACTCCTTTACGTCTGAAATCAAGTGCCAGCTTACAGTTAAGTTCATCTCTTCCCTTCTGTACACTATTCCTAATTTTCCTACCAATCAAAGCTATATCATCAATACACGCCTTATACATTCCCAGCATTCTCTTCAACATTTCCTATTTTCCAACAAATCCCATCCTAGCTACAGTATCATATCAGTTACAGGTAGTGTTCTGCAGCAACTTTCACCAACACATATTACTGCTTTCCTTTGCACCCCTTCCAACTGCTGTATCTGAAACACAAAATGTGAGTCCCATACTATATCACCATATTCAACCAAGAGTCTGAGGAAGGTTCCATAACACAATTCTCTTGCATCACTTGTGCATTCCCTCATCACCACCTTCAATAAATAAAGGTGTTTGAAAAATCTTCCCAACTCCTGTCAAACTGAGTATACTATCAAACAATATGCCAAGATATTTACTCTTAATATCTTTGACAAGCAATACCTTGTACACTGATGTTGAATTTTTAGGTCCCATTGACACCATGATGATTAATATAACCTAGAGGCCAATAGAAAGAAGGGACTAAGTCATCAGTCCATGTGAACAGGTTACGTCTCATGATAAAGACATTTACATAAGATTGGAACAGGCTAACATAATCACATCCAAATCCTTGCACACATCACGAAGATTACATTCATTTCAATTTCTAAAATCTCAACTTGCAAACATCAGATTTTTCTTCCTCTTAGAGATTTTGTGCAGTTTCTTTCTATTTAATATCAACTACATTTATCTCTACACAAATGTTTTAGTCCTGTATTTATTTTATTTTTTTACTTACTGTTTTATGCCTCGTCGATAGCTAAGGTCATTAGAGATGGGATGGGACTGGGTACAAGGAATGGGAAGGAATTTGGCCATGGCCTTTTTGTAGGAAGCATCCCGGCATTCACCTGGAGTGATTTGGGGAAACCATGGAAAACCCAAATCTGGATGCCCGGATGGGGATTTAAACCCGCGTCCTCCTGAATGCGAGGCCAGTACCTTAACCGTTCACCCACAATGATCAGTGAAGCTCTTGTAAAAGAAATTTTAACTTAAAACATTAAACAAAACATACAACTACTATTGGATTATATTTTGATTGTTTCAACTTACCATATATCATTCTGAACACATTAGTCACATCATTTTAAATAAAGTTGTATTCCTCATCCGCTAAGGCCTAAGGAACAGTCTGACAGAGAACTCTCAGATGCCCATTAACCTATATTCAATGACAGTTTGTTAAAAAGAAAAAGTTTGTAGATGACTGCAAGATGCATCTAAGTTGATATACAAGAAGGAGAGGTATATACCCACCATCCCCCAAGCAGTATGGGCGGATCCAGGATTTTGGTTTTGGAGGGGCTTGAGCGGATTTTGATTTGGGGGGGGGGGTGTTTGAGTGGACTTTGGTTTGGGGGAGCTTGAGTTGGGCATGGCAGTCTTCCTTAGACTTCTTCGATTGCTGCCCCCTTAAAAATGGGGGTTCCACCTTGAGTATTGCAAATTAGATGGATAGGCTGGATTTGATAGATGAGCAGAACGGACCAACTAGGTTGGGATAAACACTTCCGTTGGTCATAACATGTTTTAGGGCACCTTCTATTATCCTCAGGAATGGGGCAGTAATTATGTCAAAGGAATATATTTACAAAGCATTTCACAGATAGCATCTACACAGATAAAGAACCTAGGCTGTTAGACAGTTACAATACAACAGTCTACTACATAATAGATTATGATGACAATGTTTATAGATTGGTTCAAACAGAGAGTAAAGCACAACCAAGCCTCAAAGCACTAGGTTTGGCCCTGGACTGGAGCCTGAGATGTGATGTCTCAATGCTGGTTGTGCACAACCAACTTTCTGCTGGTGGTTCCCATAAATATATAATTTGTGCTGACTGATCAACTAAGATCATATTGCCACAGCATAGATCAAACGTTGGTTGACAGTTCTCGAAACTGAAGCATGATGCAAGAAAAAAACCATAACAAAACTAAGAATAACAGTGTGAGAGCTGTTCCTTACCACAAAAACAATCACTCCAGTTTATTGCTAATGGCACAATTCGAAATTAGGTTTATGTAAATAAAGTGGAGCAGACTGATGGCTCAGTGATAAGGTAACTAACTAGGGCTCGCAAGGCCCATAATTTGAAACACAATCTCAATTCAGATTTTAAAGGCCCTTAATCTGTCCTTAATCTTTGGCAAAACCTACTTTTGTATGTGAAAGTACAGTAGAATGCCTCTGTGTTTCAGATTTAATATATAGCTTTAGGTTTGTCTTACATAGCACAATTAGCTTAGGTGGCTATGACAGAAGCAGATTGCACAGCCAGTGGAAAACTCTGTCAATATAATTAAGGTGACACAAACTTATCATTGTTATTACAATTTCAGTTCAATGAGAACTGGAGCAGGGGCGGCATTTCGTGTTCGGCCCGGGTGATACAAATTCATAAGAGAAATTCATTCAGATAAAAACAAAAAATTGAATATAAAGACTGATAATTAAGTCAGTATAAATTTAGTTTTATACAAAAATTATATTTTAAAATTACTATTCAGTATTAATTTTGCAATGCAAAAACTGTACTGCACTTTGCTTGTTTGGAAATGAACCATGTCAACCATTTTTCCAAATCTTGTTCATCTGTCAGATTGCCATATACATGTAATATTGCTATATTATTGAGTCTGTCATGAAACATTGTCGATCCTGGGTAAGTCTTGAGTTGGTGTAAGAAGAAAACTTTGTTCATTCGAACAGGACAACCCAGTAATCGTGAGGAGTAATCGAACGAAGTTCAGAAACTCTGGTATGAGTCTTCTAGACTGTTTGTACAATCTACAAACCCTCTCAAATTTTTTGCCTTCTCAAAAGTTGAAAAAACATGTCTCTATGTTTCTTGCTAAAAATCTTGGTTATAGAAATTTACAATTCTTTCAATATGTGCAGGCTGTCCCAAAGGGAATCATTTTACCAATTTTAAGAAGTGGATGAAATCATGGAATCGACTCTTTAATGAAAAGAGTACTTGATTGTAATCATCAATATAAGATTTACAAATAAAGAGGTGTTTCGAAACGGAGATTTTTGCTTCTACCTTGGTCGGACGATGGGAATTTTATGCTGCTGTGAATTTTGTGGATCGTTGAATTCAAAGCTAATACACTTTTCCACCAAATTGCCTCAAATTTTGAATCTCTAACCCAGCACAAAATGTCTATGATTCTTCTCACACAATCCAATAACATATAGGTTCGATTTCTGTTGATCTGCATTCAAACTTTCGAAGTGATTAAAAATTTCTATCATCATCATTAAATAGAAAATACACTTAAACAATTCCATGTAGGAGTAAAATTCAGAAGCCTTAGCAGCAATAGAGCTATCTACTTCTCTGCTGCAGAATGATTGTATAAAAATTGTATTTGCTGCTGATGATTTTGTCTTACTGATTTAAGAGGTTTTATTTTCACTAACCACCTGTAAAAAATATATAAATATGCTTACATATATGAAAACATAATTTTAAAAAATTGGATTCAACTTGTAATCTTTAGAAATAACTTGGACAATAAGCTGCAAGAAAAGGCAAATCATCATTAGTTCCTTTTTATATTCTGATTTGCAGTTACTTAACTGTCCAAGTCGTTTCGGTGAGTCTCGCAAGAAGTTTTCCAAATCTTTTGTATTTCCTATGAATTTTCTTGCTGTTATAACTCTATCAATTCCATCTCAAACAGCAAGATTGAGATTATGGACACTACAATGCAAAAATAGAGCTCGAAGCTCTTCTTTGTGTATTCGTGACTGAAATCCTGTTATTTTTCCAGAAATATTAAAAGCCTCATTGTAGCCTTTTCAGAGCGCCAACTTGTGATTGGCAAAAATTTTAATGACTGGATCAAATAAGGTTTCTGGTTTGGTGTTCACAGTTATAAACAATTCAATAAAATGTTTACTTTGCAATGAAATCTTCTGAAACGATTCTCAGGCAAGATGATCCTATTTCTTCCATGAGTCCTGATAATAGTGCAGAAGCCAACAAATAAAGAATTTTATTCTGACAGTCAATATGAAGCCATTTTGAAACCATCTTTTTGCAGCCATGATTTTTGATCAGTCACAATTTCATCTTGAGCTTTTAAAAATGCATCAATTTTGAATTTTCATCACTGTTGGCTCCTCTCACAGAAAACCTTGTCCCGCCAAGGCCTTCAAGGTAGCAAATATTTTTGACAACTCTTACAGTTATCGAACATCTGTTTTGAATGAGCCATTGATATCGATGTACGATGTTACTATTATCAACATTTTTTAATGTTTCAGCGTAGCTGGTATGAAGAGAACTAGGTTAACTGCTAATTATGTATTTTGTTGTATAACCAGTTGTGTGCCTCAAAATGAAACCAAGTCTGATCTGGAGATTTTTCATACAAAAAATTGAGTCTTTGATACAGTGTATGTTATGTGAAAAAAGAATTTCTGCCATTCTACCATTGCTGTAGAAAGTCATTTGAAATTTTTGCTTCCAGAAGAGTTTGAGGAGTGTGAGAAACTAAATGCAATTCTTAAAGTTGTAGGGAAAAAAATTTTAAAAATTAAAATAAATGTCAGTCTGCTCCAGTAGCCAAAACAAATATGACTTCCATCCAGAGAAGTGCCTCATAAGTGACTGTAAAATTAATGAAAACTCAGAAATTTTCAATATTGTTGTTATTACTTCGCCTATCAGTGTTACTAGTGAAAACATATTCAGGAAGAAGCCTTAATTTATGGTGGAAAAAGAAATAATTTAAAATAAGAAAAGGCTTATATGCTTTTTTTTTTAATTTAACTTTCAAATATTAGTTACAGTAATTAGAAAACTATTATTATTATTTACTTTAAAGTCAGCTATATCCTGATTGATTTGAGTATTGAAATAAACATTATTTCACTTGACATTTTTATTGATACCTAGGGAGTAAATTAAGAGTGGTGACACCAACTGACATTATTATACAACATTTTCATATAACTTCTGTTTCCGCTTCCATAATATAACTTCCATTTCATCTCTAGAACATAAGCATGAATATTCATTACCTATATACTTGTGTATATTGAGAAGAACAAAAATATGACTGTCAGCTGACTGAACATGGCCATCTTTTAAAGTTCCAGTGGCCCTATGTCTAAGGACGATGCAAATTTGTTCCCCACATGTCACTGTCTTCTAGCTTTATGTATACTTGATTTGTTTCTCCTTTACAACTTGACTACAAATTTATCCTCATAAACTTTTGTGTCGATAATGCTCACGGATTTAGCCGAAGCTCGTTCAAAATTCACTAGGGTATCTTTATTCATGATGGTTTTGGGTGTATTACGTAGCATTAATGTTTTCATGCAGAATGACTATTTTTCATCGATTGAGCTCAGTAGGCAATAGTTTGGTTGGTTATCTCTGTTTAAACATCAAAGGAGTTATGTGCTTTTCTCATGGCGGTGTTGTAGATACATAGCCTATTATACACGCTGTTCGAATAATGAAACTAATGTGCATAGCTGGCCTAGTTTCTCATTCTTTCTTTCTCTTACTTCTTCCCTTTATGCACCATCAGCCACTCTCAAATTCTGGGTGGCTAAATTACCCACCCGGAATTTCCAGTGTAGGTACTACTACCCACCATACCCACATTATGTGCTGGCCCTGAGCTGTAGTAAATTCAGTGTGTGGCTGAAAAAATACAATGTTTCAAAGTAACCATGACAGCTATTTTTTATGCTAGCTGCCAAAATAAACCATGTCTATGACTGAAATGAAAGAAAAGTATCATTAAACATCTCAGTGATAACAGAAACAATACACTAGCTATTGCACAGTCTAGCTGTTTAGTTTATATCCACACCATACGGAAAACACACAAAGAATATAAGATTCGTTAACAATTACAAAGACACCATTTTAAAAATTTGACTTCTAATTTGGTTGAACATCACCCAAATAAAAAACCTGTAAAATGCCACTCCATGAAAGATATCGTCACTATAGCAGAGAGAATTTCAAAGATATACAGTTTGTTGATTAGCTGAGTGATGAACTAAGTGAATACACAATTGTGGTAGAATCAAAAAAAAAAAAATAATACTAAGAATTGTTGTGCATCCTTATTCATAAATAGCTGTCATTAATCAATTACCTCAACAAACAGCATTACTTTAGAATACAACTGGATATCCTAAATATACAGAAGAGTTGTTTTCAACAATTCAGTCTCAACAAGAAAAAAATTTTTCGCTAAAGAAGCTAAACATTGTACTTAAACCTAAAGCTTCCAAAATATATTTTATTCTTACCTATATGCACCAAAGAACTGGTGCAAAGAGTTATTTTTAATCCCACATGGAAGATGGAACTGTAGCTTGCAATGGTGACACAGCACTGTAGCTCCAGGATCCTGGCAGTATGCACAGTTCTGTAACACATTTAACATCTTAACAGAATATCTACATTTAATGGACACTTTTGACAAAACTAATATCCACATTATACTGAGTATTGTTTTAAAAACAGCAAATCACACACATATTTCTTTTCACTAACATTAAATCTTCACGAAAGGTAGTTGCAGTCATCTCTGCTGTAACAAGAGTAGTGAGTTTAACCAATTAAAAATTATATAATCTTCAAAAATTTGTCTGTCTTGCCTAAATCAACATTTTCATGGAAAACCAAACTTCAGGTAATTCCTCTATATTTCCCTTAGCAGCTCTGCCAGCAAATCTCACATCTATAAAGATGAAAGCCACACAGCAATCAGGTAATGTACCCCTCCAGGATGGGGTGAAAGACAAATTTTCAGCTGCTATAAACTGTGGCTTTTCAGCTAAGGGCATGTGTAGCTGAACCCTTTTGTTTTCCTTTGTAGAAAAAAGCATTGCAGTAGGGAGTAAGCATGGGAGATTTGAATGTATCGACACTTCAAATGGCTGGTTAGTGACGACATTGTCCACCATGTCAGTGCCCAGGGAAATGTGAACCCCGGACAGAGGCATGGTGAGCTTGGCGATAGGCACAAGGCAGCCAGTCGGCCGCCAAACATAGAGCAGTACAGTTGGTCTCCAAGAGTAGTCTGATTTTAAAATAGCTAAACGTGTGAATGTGATGTAAAATTGTACAAACAGCTGATCTACTTCAACTGGAAGATGTAACTTTGGAATTATCTGAGCCCTTCAAATGTGTTTATAACATTATTGGTGTTGGAAAAACAAAGACATTGAATGAAAAAATAGTTTTGTGAAATGACTGTAATAATTTATTTCAAGTTGCACTTAGCATTTCTGAACATTCTGAGTTCAAAAATGTGTGGCGGCCATACAAGATGAATCTGAATCTTTAAATGGAACTTTTGATAAGGATTTGGACTGTAAACCTTATTTCCTAGTGAAAGAGTTCTAAAGTACAAAAATCGTAATAGCTGGTGACAGTGGATGACCCACAAAACTGCAATATGGCATTCGTTTAGTGACCAGAACAGTTTGAAATTGTGCATGTTGGAGCAGAAATTTGCTATTTTGTAAGAACACATGTGGAAAGGCAGGAATCTAATGATGTCACTAAACAATAAATTTTAAGCGGGTGGATTATCCTTGGCACTAGTGGAAGAGTTGACTTCCGTGCCATGTGGTACATCTTATAAGATGATGAACCATGGAGGAAAGAAAACAGATGATATACTGCTAAAACTGTGAAGCCTCCTGTAAAATCTTGGAACCTACTGCGCATGAATGATGGCCATATTACTTTTCCCAAGACATTGGACTTTTAACATTGTGCTTGCTGCTTTCAATATTTCGTTCACTAATATTTCAATTTTTTTATAATGCCAGCTTGTGTTGTGTACTGTCGCACAAACAGATCATATAGGAAACAACCTTGTATGTCACTTGTTAAGTTAGTCATATTGTAATTACTGTTCTTGAAGTGTTTAATATGATATCTGCAATTGTAGGGCCTATCATTATACATTTAGAATGCTTGTTGAAAAAGTTAATTCATAGCTCTCAATAGGATGACAATATCATCGAATATTTTTTGGCATAGTGTAGACAACCAGAAAATCTTACAAATATATATATATATTTTTTATTTTCCACATAATAGGCTAGCCTTATCCTAAATAATAATTGAATGTCTAATTTAAGCTTCTGACGTTTGATGTATGGTAACAAGGTAAATTCGCTGATGCTGCTGGCAAATTTATATAGGCCTATCTACTGGAAGTACAATATCTTCTGAGTAAGGCTACAGAAATTGATTATTACTATTAGTATCAAGCACACAAGAAAAGATTCAGGTTATGTTTACATCATGATATAGTGAATCTATTATTGTGCATGCATTAGTCCAATTACATTTCATATTGTAGGTACATGATGAAATTGTCATAATTCATGCTACTCAAACTAGGAATCCTGATGTTCACAGTTTTTGTTACTCAAAATATAGTTTGCAATCAATTTTATGTGTTGAGGTGGCCAGCACTATATGGCGATGCAATTTGATGATTGATTGTTATGTCAAACGATGAGAAAAATTGAAAATCAAGATTAAAATTTTTTAATAGCTCCCTCAGTTCTCGAGATATTGAATACTGGTATAAAAATTAGTTATAGCCATAGTTCTTTGTGGCTTTTGTGTCATTTTTATTCTGGTTCAGGCCACATTTCAACTTAACCACAAACGGCAATTAAAAAAAAAAAACCACTATGTATATCCAGCATATTGTTCATTTGTAGATTTGGTGAATTTATTTTTTGGTCCAGGCCATATCTCAACCTACCCACCTCAATTTGGAGACAGTATATCTTGAGATCCAATCGAGTTATAAAAAAGTTTTATTCTTTACCTTCGATTTGTGTCATCAAATTATATAAGAATCCATCATCAAATTTGACTTTGGTGAAATTTTTCTTCTGTATTTCAACCCAAAACCCATCACTATGAGACACTATATCTCGATAACTAAACAGGATATCAAAAAGCTTTATTATTAATTTTTGTTTTGTCTTGTTCACTTACATAATAACCCATCATCAAATTGTGGTGCCCCAGCTCTCATAGAATCCCCTTGAGGTATGTGTGCATATTCCACATGTTTCCTGGAAAATCTAATATGACGACTTCCCTCCCGACTTCTTTCTACCCAGCTTCACTTCAATCTGTGGTGAAGGTCCCTTGCCTCATCTCCACTCTTTTCTTTGCTCCACATGTTGAACAATGTTGTTGCATGTGGGGCATCTTTGGCGCTGGTGGACAAGACAGCTTGGCGGATTACTTATCATCTTTCGCGGTAGTGGACATCAGCCGGTGGCCAATCAATGTGGAGTGGGAAAGTTGGAACTATTCTGAGAAATGGCGGCAGTTAAAAAAATAAAGAAAACTAGTTACTAACTCAGCAACATAAAAACTTTCATTTTTAGTCAGTGAAACTAGATTTTTTTTTTCTTTTCTGTTCAACCACAAAGTATGAGATAAACATTTTTTGTTTGAAGGTTAATGCAAATGAAGATTTAATTTGGTTGAAGACTGAATCAAACCAAGAGAGAATTTTATTTAAAGAACATGAAGAGATTTTTTTAGTAAACTTTACATACTAATATCGTGCATCATTTCAATATACAGTTTTTTTTTTCATTTTTTTTCCGGCAGGCGCATCAATTTTGAGAGTTGTGTTTGATCATATGAGCTATACCAGGATGCTCCGTGGTTCGGATTCCATGTTAAACTGTAGGTCCCAGAGATCAATTAAACCTATTTGTTTAGTGCATAAACTTGACGGTTATTTTCACCATTTTTATGACTTTTTTTTTTTAACATTACTCATCTTCTATTGTAAGAGAAACTGTTTAAAATGGAAGAGAAATAACTATTTAGATGTGAGAACTCTCCTGTCAATGTGCAAACCTCAAATTCTAATAACCTGTCACCAGTTCCAAATATTACCCCTTCTATACCAGATAGTCAGACACAAGACAATCAAAATTTGGAAGAGGGTACACGAACCTCAGGACGAACTTTCCCCACTTGAGATGTTAAAGTACCAGTTCAAGTGAATCTTGCAGCACTTTGCCATCTGTCTTCAACCTCAAGTGAAGGTTTTAGAGGTTTCAGTAACAGTTCACTGTCTGAAATTAATATTTCTATTGAACCCCATTATGGTGAGCAAATCACAATGAACCCAAAGAATGGCATATTGAAGTGGTTGATAAGTATGATGAAAAGTGTGATCAAGTAAAAAAGGAAATTTCCGTAGGTAAAGTAGATGTTGCATATGGAAAGATAAAAAAGAATTCTGGAGAAATGAAGAAAAGAGGTGTGGACATTAAAGCTGCTGATGGGAAGCCTCTTTTAAGCTCTTGCGGTAGAGCTAACCGATGGAAGGAATACATTGACAAATTACATGATAGGGACGACTTGAACAATAGTGTAATGGAAAAGGAAGGCGATATCGACATTGATGACTTAGGAGACCCTGTTTTGAGGGCAGAATTTAATAAAGCTCTGGATGACTTGAAAGCAAATAGGCCCTTGGTATTGATGAAAACCCTGCAGAACTTCTTAAATTCCTAGGAGAAGAAGGAATCGAAAGATTATTCAAGCTGATATAAAAAAAAGTTATGAAACAGGAGAAATTCAAACTGATTTT
This sequence comes from Vandiemenella viatica, assembly GCA_031002005.1. Classification (NCBI taxonomy): domain Eukaryota; kingdom Metazoa; phylum Arthropoda; class Insecta; order Orthoptera; family Morabidae; genus Vandiemenella; species Vandiemenella viatica. The sequence goes on from CM061921.1 coordinate 25,771,568, forward strand.
AATAAAAATATCATCTTCACACTGCCAAAGAAAGCACAAGCCCACAAATGTGAGAATTATTGCACCATTAGTCTAACATCACATGTTTCAAAATTACTGGCCAGAATAATATACAGAAGGATGGAAAGGGTAGTAGAAGAGATATTAGGTGAAGATCAGTTTGGGTTTAGGAAAAATTGCGGTACAAGGGAAGCAATTCTGTCTTTAATATTAATACTTGAAGGGTGGATCAAGAAAAATAAAGATGCTTATATGGCATTTGTTGATTGATAAAAAGCTTTTAATAATGTTAGGTGGAACAAAATGTTCAAAATTTTAAAGAAGTCAGGTCTAAAGTATCGAGATAGAAGAATACTCTACAAACTATATAAAAATCAAGTGGCTATAACAAAAGTAAAGAATCAGAAGATACATGCATCAGTTAAAAAGGGTGTGAGACAAGGTTGTAGTCTATCCCCGTTAATATGCAACTTGTATGTAGAAGAAGCAATAAAGAAAGTCAAAGAAAAATTTCCAAGTAGCATAAGTTTTCAGGGAGAAAAAATCAGTATGCTACGATTTTCTGATGACATTGTCTTGATAGCAGAAAGGGCTGAGGATATTGAGAAGTTATTGAATGGCATGAACAAAATACTGAAGGAAGATTTTGGACTGAATATAAATCAAAGCAAGACAAAAGTGATGAAATGTAACAGACATGATACCAATACTAGTAGGTTAAATATAAAAATAGAATTTGATGCAATAGGAGAAGTAAGTAAAGTCACTTACTTGGGAAGCAAAATTACAACTGATGGCCAAAGCAAGAATGATGTTAAAAGCAGAATAGCACTAGCAAAAACAGCCTTCATGAAAAAGAGAAACCTTTTAGTTTCAAATATTGATCTAGAAATTAGTAAAATCTTTTTAAAATTCTTTGTATGAAGCACAGCGCTTTATGGTAGCAAAACATGGACTTTAGGAATACCAGAAAGAAAGAAAATTGAAGCATTTGAAATGTGGTGCTACAGAAGAATGCTGAAAATTAAGTGGACAGAGAAAGTAAGAAATGAACAAGTTTTGGAAATGATAGTTGAGGAAAGAAGTTTGTGGAAGAAGCTTTCAAAAAGAAGAGATAGGCTGGTGGGTCATATTTTGAGACATCCTGGATTGGTTAATTTGCTGGTGGCGGGAACAGTGTAAGGTAAGAACTGTAGAGGAAGATAGAGATTGGAATATGTGAAGCAGATAAATGAGGGCATGGGTTGTGAGGGGTATGTAGAGATGAAGAGGTTAGCACAGGAGAGGAAGAGATGGAGGATTGCATCAAACCAGTCGAAAGACTGATGACAGCAATAAAAAGAAGTATAATGAAGGAACAACAAATGAAAGACAGTACTATCAAAGAATTAATAGACTTTTTACTAATATGTAATCAAAATTTTAAACTAACAAAGTATTTCTGTACTGAGGTAGACATTTTGTTCAGGAGGATGCATAAAGAGAGGGAGCACTGGAAGTTGTGGGTCCCAGAAAAATATGTTGAACTATTTGTAATAAAACACCATCTTAGGTATGGGCACTATGGAACAAACTAGTGTTATAAAATTTTAAGAGAGTACCTCTATTTTCCCAATATTTCAAGGAGAGTCCAAAGAATGTTTGCAAGTTGTGGGATATGCCAGAAGAACGAAGCTGACAATGAGAAAATAAATGGGTAAATGTAGAGCATTGTCACTGATAGACCCAACTAGTTAATCATGGTGGACATCTATGGTTCCCCTCCCAACTTCAAGGGGTGCAGTTATCCAAATTTGTGTAGTATTAGAAGAACTACTGCACAAGCAATGTGCTCTAAGATTGAAAATGTCTATGTCATCACATTGGGTAAACCTAAAAGTATACTTACAGGCAAGGGGCCACATGTTGTTGTAAAGTGTGGCTGGACTGTTTTGAGCGATTCGACATACAGGTGTAGTGTCCCCACCTAGACATCAGTAAACCTGTGGAGACCTTTGACAAACCTGGCAGGCCGAGCAGAGACTTGGCCAGATTCGATGAGAGGACTGAGCGAATGGGTAAGAATTGAGCATAGTAGTCGATCTGGGATCGGAATGAAACATTCATGGTAGGATCATCAGGGTAAATGATTTCGTAAACACGTACTATGTACACTATTTACTACAATGACAAAGTGCTCTACAAAATATACAAGTGGTATACATTACTGCTGAATACTATTTACAATGTGAGGTGCTATTGAGCTACTTCCCAACCATACTGTTATGACTTATACTGCCAAATGCTTGCTGATATTATAACTGTGTGAGTATGACCTTTGCTTTGAGAATGGCAAGAGCTTTTGTGACTGTGGATGATGATCTAGCCCAGTAACCCCAGCTACAGACAATGTGGAGTAACCTAGCTCCCTATCTTTGATTCAATGATGCCTTTCCATGTCCAACCATACCCTACAATAGAGCAAACCTTTTAGTCGCTATCCATCTTCTTTGGTATGGGCCCATTCCGCGACCATGGCCACAGGAGGGCGACTCGATGTCTGCAATCTGTCTTCTTCAACTGTTACTGGCTCTGAATGAATGATGAAAACAAGATATGACACTCTTCGATAGCTGTGCAGAGGTTTTAAGCCAACCTCCCACTACGGTTCCAAAGTGGAGGGGCAAATGGTAGACCAATGATGAGGCCCAATTATGCAGTCATCTGGACCACTTTGCCTGACCATTAAGGCCTTTACACTAACTCTCAGCACTCTAAATCCACGGTCGATGCCTCTGTCTGGTTTCTTAATATGCAAATTGCCGTCCTCATTTCAAAATAAAAAAATGTATAACTTATGAGCCAAGTGAACAACTGAATTCGCTACACAGGTGCTGAAAACCTCCTTATACAATCCCTAGGGGAACCCCACTGAATGGGTTATAAGAGCATTTGGAACACTATTTCAAAAATATTGTATTCATAACCATAAGAGATGGATTTTAGAAGTGAATAACATGGAAGATATTATCAGTAGAATTTTCCATGATTTGATGTCCCTATCACCCTATGATATCATGTGGAGAAAAGAAACTCCTAGAATTGTAAGTGAAAATGTGAAGTTTCCAGACCACAATATTGTAATTTAACCTTAATTTTGCTAAAATATCATCAAAATTAGTTAAAGGAGATGCGAGCATATAGCAAACCAATAGAAAAACATTCTTAAAGTAGTTTTCTAGTAGTTTCAGATATAAAAGACACATTAGAAAGTAAAGTTCGATCGAAACATAAAGTCAGCACATTTCGTATAAGGAGTTTTTCTTATTTTTAAAAGATTTTGGTGCCTTCATTTACACAGCTGCAGAATTAAATTACAATTAAAATTAAATGTAATACTTTGGGTTGAGAAAATTTTATTAAGAAGATCTTCAACATTTAGTGATTCAAAAGCACATGGAAAAGATTTCATCAAAATCAGCTTTTTTAAATTAATAGTTTTAATTTTCAAATCACAGCAAAGCTTTATAGCTCAATAGATTCAGATGAAAATGACACACATCATAGAGGAAAATAGAGTCGATAGCTAAAAGGCAAATAGGTTTTTAAGCAAAAAATTAGGTTTTGGTTGATTATCATGTTTCAAAGAATTGTGTGGAATTAAGACACTTACAACAAAGAAAGTATATTCAAATTAAAGTGGAATTTTTTCTAACCATAATGAAAACACTAATTTTTCAGTAACATTTATAATAGACACAGAAACTCAAAAAGATTGAAAATAAGAAATATGGCGGCCAAGCGTATATCTGACATCACAAAATCACTACAGCAGATTTTGTGCCAGCGAAATGACTGCACAACACAAAATAAGAAATTCTAAATTGATGAGATAATGCCTAGAAAACACCACCATCAGTTAAGGAATTAACTTTTCAGAAGTTTAAAATAAGTCTCATCTCAAAAGGTTCAGTACCGGCAGTTTAAAAGATAATAAATGTCAAAAATATACTACTTCCGCAACATAAACTAAACGTCGTTTTCATGGCTAAATACAATTAGAACCAGATCATATTATATATCAGAAGTTAGACGATTTCTCATAGAATGTTTAGAAAAAAGAATTGGCTCAAAAACTCTAAAACTTTTCGAAGGAGAGGATATTTCGTGTTTTATTACTTCAGGATTGTTTTACTAGGAATCTACTAAACTTAAAGGAAAATTTGTAGTAACTTAATTTTACAGGCTACAATGTCTAAAATTTTCAGAGTGATTGGAAAGAAAATAAGGATGAGATTTGCATAAGGTACCACTAAATTGTGAAAGATGTCAGAAATCCTATAAAAGACCTTCCCACACTTCTTCAGTATTTTTGCAGAGATGGAAGTGACAGGTCGGCTGTAATGTAAGCTGCTCCTTTGACCAGGCATTTGGCAGTGACAACATGTGTATCGTTATGTAGTGTTGATGGCTTATGGGGTTGTCTAATCTCAACACCCGTTGACATGTTGTTTAACTTGCAATGAGTATTTAAACTTTCCGAAATTTCTGGGGTACCATTGGAAGCTGCTAACGGTGTGTTTCAATTATGGTTGTAATGGAGGTCATCTTTGCGGATGTGGATGCTGATGCAGAAGCTGATGCGGATGTTCAGTGCTTGCAGATGTGGATGTTTTGCGGTAGCGGATGTGGGGGTTAAAAATAAATATTTAATTATTTAAATTCTATTATTTTATAAAAATAAATTTAAAATCAAAATAAGTATATATTTTATGCCAAATTCTATCCTTTTCATAAGTAAAGTCTATTTCCATATAATACAGCCATACTGATCTATTTTTGCCTCATCTTTCAACAACCAAAAACATGGGATGATTTCAAAAGTGAATTAAATTATTTCATAACTAAGCATGTGTCTAAAAACCAATCTGTCTCATATGAACTTTGCATATGAGGTTTGTGGCTCGACTAATTCAAGCATCAAACATGATGCCACACCACTGTACATCTCCCTGCTGCCTTTTTTTCCCTATGATGTTGAGATCATTAGAGATGTTAAAGGATAGGGGCTAGGAACGGGAAGGAATTTGACCATTGCCTTTTAAAGGAGTGATTTGGGGAATCCATGGAATACCTACGTCCTCCCGAATGCGAGGCCAGAGTGTTAACCATCACCCATCACGATCAGTTCCCTGCCTGCCACCCGCCTTCCCACTACTCTGGTGGAGCATTCATAGTACATCTTCTAGGCCCTTCAATGATCCAATTTCTGATAAAGAACTCTTGATGGACCACGAAAGGCGTTAAAGGATACATGTAGTATGTGTTGCATGTTGTTGGACTTCCAGGAAACCAAAAATAGTCCTTTCTGTCCAACAAGCTACAGATATTTGATGAAGCTATTGGGAAAACATCCAACAAATGTGCAATAAAAATTGCGGATGTGAACACGGATGTAGGATTTCACAAAAGTTCCGCACATGCAGATGCGGAAGTGGATATCCATAACATCCTTAGTTTAAATGGTTCAGTCTGCAGTAAATTTTATTTTCAGATAGGAGTCTGATGTCTTATCATTTTCAAACATTATAACAAACTTTTGATGAATATAACTGTTTTAAAATTTCAACCAAAGTCTACAGTGCATCTCATTTATGTACAACACCATTATCTCTTAGGGTTATCAGAGGGGACTGGTGACCGAGAAGAAGAAACTGTTGAGGTACCAGTTTACAGTTATAGTTTAGACGTTGTTCTGGAGCTAACCCTCTTCAGGCAAGTAGTCTAACTAACAATATTCCTCATTCAGAAAAAATAAACACAGCATTACAGGAAATGTGGAAGAATGCTATATAATAATTAATCAAACATCATAGAAACATTAAGCCTGTGGTTTATAATATTGGTGATGTAGTGTTAGTATAGACTGATTTCAAAACATCTGTCATTGACGATACCATTAATAAATTCAAAACATTGTATGAGGGAATGTTTGAAATTGCTGGCAGATATAATCAGAATTTGTACACTTTTATTGATCCAGATAGTGACCAACTTATGGGCAATTACAATGTAAGAATCTTGAAATCTTTCAGATTATTGGAAAAGACTAGATTTTTTGTAAAAGTTGTTCATTTTTTGTGTTATATATATGTATGTATCACATTGATATTAGTGAATATTATTGTGGAAAGGGAAATTTGTTACAGACATATGGTGATATTTGGTGGGCAGAATTGGGGTAATGGCTGAAAAGAGAGCTATGGACTCCAAGAGGTGCCATTGAGAAGTAACTCTTGCAGATGTTGTGAGTGAATGAAAATTGAAATGCAGGGAAAGTAGTGTTGTGAAAAAATCAGTGGTATACACATGGTACCTTGCCTGGTTCAGTAGTGCTTATACTAGCAGACTCCCTCCCTTTTCATATCTGTTATATCTGACTGTTATAAGTCAATGCTTTGCTTCTCAACACCTAGCATTTAAATCACAGGGGTCAGTATTTGGTGCATCAAGATTTCATACTACAGCTTTCCTTCAGCTGTAGAATTTGGTAGTTAAGATTAACGTGTACTTTTTTTTATATTGAATAAGCCTTTCATTTTGAAAGGAATGTGATGTTGACTGAAATATTTGAGTTTATATCTTGCCGTATTGGACTAATGTGTGGATAGTTGATTATAAATTAATCCTTATTTTCAATAATGCTGTTTACCATGACAGAACTAGAGAATTTGGAGGTTTTTTGAAAAAATATAATTTTTCATTGCTTTTTGTGTATTTCATATTGGTAAGTCCTTTTTATGTTTGATATTTGTTTGTTGGTTTTTAGCTGTGTATTTCATATTTGTAGATATTAAATGCTGTTTTAGAACCAATGTGTATTTTGATGTTTGATTGTTTAAATTTGTTTATTGGTTTTTAATTGCATATTTCATCATTGTAATAATGAAATGCTTCTTAGGAAACAATGTGTATTTTGATGTTTACGATTGTTTATATTTGTTTGTAGGTTTTTAATTGTGTATTTTATCTTTGTAGTAATGAAATGCTGCCTAAGAAACAATGTGTATTTTGGTGTTTATTATTGTTTATATTTGCTTGTTGCTTTTTAATTGTGTATTACATTTTTTATTCCTTTTAATTTGTAAATTTCAAGTTACCAATACAGCAATGCTGTTTCATAATCAAAGTGTATTTTGATATTTATGATCTTTTATGTTTGTTTTTATATAACTCCAACACCAACCAATCCAAGAATAATTTTCTTGGCAGTTCTGCCATCAAATCCTACACCCATAAAGATGAAAACCACAGAGGACTCTAGCCTTGCCCTCCTTCAGAAGGGAGTGAAAAGCAAATATTCAGTTGCTATAAACTGTGACCTTTCAGGTAAGGTTAGGGACATCCTGAGAGAAAATCCAGGTACTTGAGGTTGGTGTCTGGTAAAATATCCACATAAAATTAGACCTACTAAAAAGTCCGAAGAAAACTTAAGACAGAATGGTCCTAATGGTGCTGACACTGTCAATGTAAAACAAAAATGAGTTTCACACAGTACATCAGTGCAAGTATTACAAAGAATGATATTAAAAGAAAATTTTTAAAAAATATTTCTCATTAGTAAGAGTAGTGGAAGGAAAATCAAACATATTTATCTGGGAAAAACTGGGAAAAAGCTAAGATGAACCTACTCACATAGAATGGTGTACCACAGAAAAGTAGTGCAAAAGCTGGCTAGTATGACAATTATGACAAATGGTAAATTTATGCCTATCTAAATGAATGGATAATCACAGTAGACAAAAAATCCAAAATGAGAAAAACTTCATAATAATTAAGATTTGCTTAAAAAATAATGAGATTGTTTCAATGAAACTGGGTATTTACTTTTTATTTACAACTAACTGATACCTGGGACTTAGTGTGGATTAAGAATTTCTTTGCCAGAATTGAATATAGAAAGCTGTTGGTAATGTAGGATTTGTCCCAAACAACACCAAGTTGGCATAATATGTTAGGAAAGCCATCACTATATCATTCTATCATCAAACCTGTTTCATGAAGAGAATCAATTTCTAATATATTTAAAAACAGAAAAACAAAGGAAGGTATGGAGATGTGTTTGTGGAGGGTGAGGTGGGGGGGGGGGGGTTTAACTAAGGCAGCTTTATTTCACCTTGGTCTTTTCTTCTTTCTTCATCATGAGCATCCGATTCTTGGGATCTAATACCTTCAGCTGCTAATGCTCTGCTAGAGCTATACCTTAGGCCAGTTTACGCCTGCAATGCACGGCAAAAAAGAAGGCAAAATAAACTGGTTCCAGAAACATTTAAGCAGACACAAAGTTATAGAACAGAGAAAACTGACATTTATACCAAATAATACATCTTGTCTCTAAACGAAATTGATTAACCAATCATACACCAACATAATGATACAGGAAGCACAGCTTGAGCAACCGATATAACATTACAGACTAACGCACAAATCCATCTCTCTGTCACCATTTGATAAGTTCTCAAAATTTCTTGACTACAACTGTTATTCATACCAAAAAAAAAAATGTCGTGTGCCCTTCCTACAGATACAAAGTATTCCCTTGTCAACTACCATAAATATGTGTATAGCCATTTAGTTGTCAAAACATAACAAACAGACACAGAGACAGAGTTACTTTTTCATTTATAATATTAATATTGATTAGTGAAGATCACACATACACTGACTGTGAGAGTAACAATCCCTGAGGTATCAATATAATGTAAAAAAGTGTACAACCGACAGTCCAAGCGTGACTTATATGATCAAAAAACCATTTTAAAATTCTTTGCTTCCATGGGGATTTGAATCGGAGACCATGCACCAAAAATCGGTAATAAAGTGTTTTAACCACTGACCTACCAGACCGCTATATAGAAATGTAGTACAGAGACCTACACATGCTAAACATCTGTCTTTCGCCGTTCAGTAATTTTTCAAAATTATGTGATAACATGTATTATTAATACAGAAAAAGTGTGCTATGTCCATACTAATACCAAATAGCATCTCCTTGTCAAATTTCATCACAATCAGATTAGCAGCTTAACCCAAGAAACGTAACAAACAGACAGAAAGAGACAGAGTTACTTTCGCATTTATAATATTAGTGTTGATTAGTGCAGATAACACACACTGCCCGTAAGAGTAACAACCCCCGAGGTATCAATATAACGTAAAAAAGTGTACACCTATAGAATTTGCCTCCCATTGAACCCCTAAATTTGTGGTAACTACAGTTCAACATGCAATCCAAACAACTGACAGTCCAGGCATGACTCATACAATCACAAATAATTTTTTAAAACATTTGCTTCTACCGGGATTTGAAACATAGACCAAGCTCCAAACATTAGTAAGCTAGCCCTTAAACCACTGAGCTACCAGATGACTATGTGCACAGGTACTACGGAGACTTACACATCCTACATGCCTGTCTATCACCATTCAGTAATTTATCAAAATTATATGACAACATATATTAGTTATACATAAAAAGTATGCAATGTCCATCCTAATGCCAAATAGCATCTTCTTATCAAATTTCATCACAATCGGATTAGCCGTTTAGTCCAACAAACATAACAAACAGACAGGGACAGAGTTACTTCCTCATTTATAATATTAGTATAGATATATAACTCACTTATAAAAATGATAATAAATAAAAAATCAAGAAAATTGGTAATATCATAAAGATAAACAGATATCGCATGGAATAGACTGTAGCATAAAGAAACTGAAACACAACACCATCTACTAGATGGTTAATCAACCTAGATAACCAAGTATTGTGTCGATAAATTAACACATTGCCATCTGCTAGAAACTTGTGGAACTATAATAATAATTTTGGGTGGTCGCAATGAACTGGTAACAGGGTTTCTATTGGTTGCACATTCCGCCCCTGTCATAGCCACCATAACCTAGCCCACGAAATCTGTCAGATACACCGGACCTACAGTGTAACCTGGAATCTGAACCTCAGTACTGTTTTCGCATAATTCACATTACACAGCAGGCTGCGCCAGAAGTGAAAGCCGGGTTAAGTGTCTATAAAAAAATCCCTGTCGAGACAGGGAGTCAAACTGGGGACTTTTCAATCTCTAGTCAGATTTCTTAACCACTGAGCCACCAGACTGCTCAAGCTTTCAGAACTTACAAACAAAGATGTGAATTTCTTGGCTCCTAATTTACCAATTTGAACTGGAAAACTTCGATTTGATGAGAAATTTTTCAACCATAGGTAGAAAGTATTTTCCTCCTTGTTTCAAAGGATAAGTGTGCAAAGTTTCATCGAGATCAGATGAAACCTGAGGATTTGTATGAAGAACAAATAAACAAACATACATTCAACTTTATATACAGTATATAGACTAATACATATCTCACACACTGATTGTGAGAGTAATAACCCCTGAGGGATCAACATAACATAAAAGTGTATACACCTACAGCATTGCTAAACAACCTACGATTTGCCTTGCATTGCACCCCTAAATTTGTGGTATCTACTGTTTAACATGCAATCCGTACAACAGATGGTGACTCATATGATCTAAAACAGTTTTTAAAAATCATTGCTTTGATGAGGATTTGAACCGGAGCCCCGCAGTCAAAACAGTAATAAGCAAACACTTTAATCACTGAGCTACCAGACCACTACAGGCAAAGGTAGTACAGAGACCTACACATCCTATGCGTCTGTCTATCGACGTTCAGGAATTTTTCAAAATTATATGACAACATTTATTATTTTTCAACCAAATGCAGACAATATTTTTCTCCTTGTTTCAAAGGATAAGTGTGCAAAGTTTCAACATGATCAGATGAAAACTGTGGTTTTGTCTTAAGAACAAACAAACATACATACACACAGTCATCTTAATATATATATAGATTATCGCAGACCAAACACTCACTGACTGCAAGAGTAACAACCCCTGAGGGAACAATATAATACAAAAAAAGTGTACACCTACAGCATTGCAAGACTACCTATGATTTGCCTTGCATTGCACAGCTAAATTTTTTGTATCTGCAGTTTAACATGCAATCCGAACAACTGACGGTCCAGGCATGACTCATACGATCAAAAACAACTTTTAAAAACCTTTGCTTCCATAGGGATTTGAACTGTAGACCACACTCCAAACATCAGTAATCAAGCGGTTTAACCACTGAGCTACCAGACCGCTTTATGGAAAGATAGTACAGAGGCCTACACATGTTATGCATCTGTCTATCGCCATTCAGTAATTTTTCGAAGTTATAAAACAACATGTATTATTTATACATAAACATTTTCAACCAAATGTAGACAGTATTTTTCTCCTTGTTTCAAAGGATAAGTGTGCAAAGTATCATTTAGATCGGATGAAAACTGTGGATTTGTATGAAGAACAAGCAAACAAACATACATACATTCATCTTTATATATATAGATTACACATTACCACTTTCAAAGTAGTTGCATTAGGTGGCTGCAGAGACAATGCTCTCTTTCCTGGTAGCAGTGTTGGAAGTTGATGAGCTGTATCATTTTCTATTGTTTGTCACAGTTCTTCGATGACATCTACCATCCCAAAATGATGTCCCTGGAGATGACATTCCAACTTGGGAAACAAGAAAAGAAGGATACAAATCAGCTATAGGAGCTGAGGTGCCACAGAAATGCCTTTTTGCATCAAAAATGTGTGGCAGTGAGTGCTGTGTGATTTGCCATATAGAATAATGGAGCACCCATTTTCCGCAATAGTTGATCTCATTCGATGAACCCTTCTTCTCAATCACTTATGGAATTTCCGGTACAACTGATGATTGATAGTTTATACCAGAGGCAAAAACTCCTTGAGATTAATCCCTCAACAATTGAAAAAGCAAATCACCATTGTTTAGATCTTGGATTTGCTAATCCTTATCTCTCCTGGAAATGGTGAGGAGGGGGAGTGCCACTGCAGACTCCGTTGCTTTGGAAAAATCTTGCTCCCCATATGCCTATACCCACGTTTCTAACATATGCATCACACTATTAGCCAGTTTCACAAATAATTTTATTCAAAAGAATTGCTCCAAATTTGTCTGATTCAGTTCCATGAAGCAATACCAAAGCACACTGAACATGTCCAAAGAATTGTTTAACAATGCTAAAAAAGATAAATTTGCATTAAATATAGAATAGATGACAGAGCATGGTGGGATTTTTGCAGTGTTGTCAGAATGGTTGCTAGACATGCATTCTCATTACTTGTTAAACTGACCTGATGTGACTATATAGAGGATGGGGAGGGGGAAGGGGGAGGGGGAGGGAAGGATAGGACAAGTTCTATGTATGATGTAATGAATATAAATATATATATAGTCAGAGGAGACTTAACGGCGAGGGTATGTAATAAACTGATTTCAAGGTGTATCACTAACCAAGGTGAGTAGGTGGTCGATGAAAATGGCCTAAAACTATGGGATTTTATCACTCTCAACAATATGAAAATTACATTTTCTTCAAAATTTTGGAAATATTAGAAGATTGTTAATAAAAACATGGCTAACCTTGCATAGAATATCCATATCTATTGGGGCACAAAAGTTGAATCAGATCATATTATAGTTTAAAGTGAAATTAGAATCCCATGACCCTTGACTACAATACAATACAAAATATTCATTATCCAATGATCCTAATATAAGTGACTGGCTATATGGAATGTGGAAAGTTGTCAATTTACTCGACAAAGGTGGCAGAGATTTGTATGACTGCCGAAACATTGTGTTTGACTGATGGACTTGCTAGTTACCCGTGAAAATTTTATTCATTTTCAATGCCGAGAAAACCTTTTTTTTGTACCTTCAATATTATATTGTCAAATTACAGTTAAATAATTGTGTAACAAAATAATAGATACATCAGAAGATGTATAGTCATGGCATATGTGGAACATTAGTTTTGTCAAGTACATTTACACAAACTACTGGCAGTTATTTTGTAGCTACCCTAGAAATAAATTCTTTGACACAGTAAAAGGAGTTGTCAATAGAAAAATCTTTAAATTTTTTCCTGAATTTATTCTTATTATCTGGTAGACATTTAGTGTGTGTTGGGAGCTTATTGAAGATATATATCTCTTAATATCGGACCCGTTTTTGAACAAATGACAATGACTTTTAATCCTTGTGAAGATCATTTTGCTTCTAGTGCCATAATTATGTATTTTACTATTTGTTTGAAACAAAATATAATTTGTGAGTACAAAGGGCATTAATATGTATATATACTCAGCCACCATTGCTAAAATCCCTAACTTCCTCAAAAGCTCTATACATGAAGATCTACTGCCAACCCCATACATAATTCTTATTATTCACTTTTGGGCTCTAAACACTTTGTCTCTATGAGTAGAACTGCCCCAGAATAATATTCCATATGATATTAAGGAGTGAAAATAAGCAAAATAAACTAGCTTCCTCATACAGAGATCACCTACAGCTGAAATTGTACAAATTGCAAATATGGATGCAACCGATCTCTTTAGTAAATCGGAAACATGTACCTTCCAATTTAAATCATGATCAATATGGAAACTTAGAAATTTCATGCACTCTACCTCTTGAATGGACTGGCCCGTAAATTTTATGTCTATACCTTGTGCTAATCTTGTCATGATCAATGTACCACTGAGGTTAGGATAAAATAACTTGTCATGAAACTCTGAACGTAATGTTGCCTATGGAGAATAGATTGAAAGTTCAAAATTGCAGTCGCTTTCTAGCTATTAATTTTAACTATCAAGGGTAGGTGATAAAATAAAAGTTCACTGTAGCCATGAAATAAATTTAAAGTTCACTGTATTCTTCATAAAATATTTTAAAAGTTCTTGGAACATTCTTTTGAAATCCAAAATTCTTCTAGAAAATAATTATTGCACAGATAAGTAAAACAAGCCAAGTTAACTCTAATGAACACCTAACTGATATCAGCTACATGAGAATTTTGCAACTATAGCACACGCATCTAGAATTTCAAAGATGGATGCCGAAAGTGAAGAACATCCAGTATTGCGTGATGGTTGGAAGCCACATACCATGCCAAAACACTGACCAACCTGACATGGTGACTACCTAACTGATAGCAACGAACTGACTCTTTTCTCCACTCCTGGGTGGCCTTTTATAGCTACTGCCTAGGGGTATGCAATAATATCGAAACTTCTGAATTATCTGAAACTTTACCAAAATGAATTTTCTCCCAATTGGCTTGAAATTTTTACAGTTTGTAGTTCCTGTCCTAAATGTCAAAACTGATGCATGTGAAAATTTATGTATCACAAATAGTTTGACTGTAAAAAATTACTGTGTAAATATTACCAAAAATTTACTCTCACACTTAAAGTATCCTTCTCCTCTATCTTGTAGTGCAAAAACCTGCTTCTCTTTAAATGTTTAGCTAGGTGAAAATACAAAAAGATCTTAATCTGAAAATATCACCACTACAAGCTTGAAATATGTTCCAGACGATTCTACGTTAAATTTTCTAAATGATAGTGATACTGTTCAACTATGATAATTTTTCTTTAATAGCTTTTTATTGCTCCGAAATTTCGTTCATTGTTATGAATTTAGAAGGAAGTTGGCCATTGCTGAGGTTTGTGAATTAATTTTCTTTTTTCAATTCCAGCCATAATACTGCATGGACTTTATAAAAAAAAAATGATGGAAACTCCTCAGAAAAATCGTGCTATCCACTGATTACACTGGTCAACAGCATTTTTCTTACAAAGAAAATGAATGGTACTCTTAGCTATGTCATGGGTGCTGAATTCGAAAATCAAATCAGTTTTTGCCTATCAGGCTCAGTTTTCTTGTGACATGCTACCCTCTGTCTATCGATATTAGCATAAGTCCTTGAAAAATCTCCATGTTGGTTATTCTCCTGTGGCTTAATCTAATTATTCTGCTGATGTAATTTTGAAAAAAAAAACAACGTAATAAGTAAAACTAACTCTCATATATTATTTATTTATTTATTTATGGACTTAACATCCAATTAAATTTAATACTTTCAATACACTTAACTATATCAGTCCAGTTTTCATCAAAATCATTACAGTCATAATCTGTATTTAAATTCAATCAAATAACATGTTACACATATAATGTTGAATATTATGTTTATGTTCGATGCCACTTTATCTTAATTATAATATTCGAAGGTCAATGCTCTGATATTAAAAATATAAACACTTGATGACTCTGATACACCACTGTTGAATAACATAACACTAAACACAGACAATAATAGCAAATTACACTAAACATTTATGTAGCAAACAAGAAAGACGTCTTCACTGTTTACAACAAATTATTCACAGTTCAGAAATCCATTGCAATGTTTGTTGACACTTTTGTTTCAGCATTGAGAGTGACTGCTTGTTGTTGTAGGTTCATAGTGGTTTCTGTTAAGTGTTAATAGAGAAGAAGAAATGCCTAGTACATGTGTAAATAACCAAAATTCTTTTTGTTATGTCTGTGGAGAATTAACTCTCAAATAAAAAAAATAAAAAAAAAATAAAAAATTATCCCTCTTGTGAAGAAGTGCTATGAACTTTATATCAGGTGTAAAGTTGGCGATCAAGACAAAAAATTGCCACCTCACATCTGTTGTTTGGTATGTGTCACACTCCTGACAGGCTGGTTGAAGGGATCATGTCACATGCCCTTTGCTGTTCCGATGATTTGGAGGGAAAAAACGGATCACACAGCAGAGTGTTATTTATGTCTTACAAAAACAGCAGGAATTACCTCAAAAACAAATAAAACTGTGCAATATCCTAATTTATCATCTGCTATAAGCCCTGTATGTCACAGTGAAGAATTACCGGTACCAGTGCCTCCTGAGATAGTGACTTTGAGTGAAGATGAAGGCAGTGGTGAAAACGCAGAAGACACCAAACGAAATGTTAATGTTGACCCTACATTTCAAGCCCCCTGTGAATCAAATCAGCCACACATTTTGTCTCAAGCAGATATCAATGATCTTGTCCATGATTTAAATTTGTCGAAGCAACAGGCAGAGCATTTAGCTTCACGGTTGAAAGAATGGAATCTTCTTTCTCGCGTTACGAAAGTGACTTTTTTTCCTGACCGCCATGCTGATTTTTCTGTATTTTTCTCCAAGAGTGGTGACATGGTTTTTTGCAATGATATTGAAACAGTTATGGAGACTCTTAGCCATGATTTCAATGTAAATGAGTGGTGCTGGTTCATAGATTCTACCAAAGTTAGTCTGAAGGCAGTGCTTCATCACAATGGAAACAAATTTCTTTCAGTTCCTATAGCTCATGCAGTTAACATGAAGGAAATATTTGAGAATTTTAAGCTACTTCTCATTCATATCCAATATGAGAAATACAAAGGGCCTATATGTCGTGACCTCAAGGTTTTTGCAATTCTGCTCGGCATGCAGCTGGGATACACAAAACATTGCTGCTTTCTATACGAGTGGGACAGCAGGGACAGAAAAAAAACACTATGTTGGGAAAACATGGCCTGCTCAGAATGAGCTACTACCTGGACAGAAGAATGTGGTAAACACTACTCTTGTTGTCCCCAAAAATGTGTATCTACCTCTGCTGCACATTAAATTGGGTCTAGTCATAAACATTGTGAAGGCCATGGATAAAACATCACAAGGATTCATGTACTTGTGAGAGAAGTTCCCAAAGATCAGTGAAGCAAAAATAAATAGATAGATATGTTCACTTCGATCCCATGTGAGAATAATCTCGGGGATGTGGAACAGTACATACACTTATTAGTAATGTCAATATTACTATATAATTGATAATATTATTATTATATATTGACAACAAGTTAGTTATGACCCATTAGTATAACCAATATTTCCTGTAATTTACAAATACAATCCTGAGTTAATTAATACTTATTATGTGGAACAGTGTATACACTTGTTACCAGCATCTAACAACCAGTTATTTTCTTACCAACCTGTTACCACAACTCATAAGCAATCAATTACTTAAAAACCTGTTAGTATGATAATTTTTCACAGCAGTTTTTTGAGTGCATGCTATCCCATGTTAGTTGCTATATATGAGTGAAATTTTGCAAACAGTGTAATTAGTTCATTTGTCAAAAGTTTCAGCAGAAAGAAAAACCATATATCATTTTAGTAATTGTGGACAACTTTGTCACCTTCCCCTTCCATACACCATTTATACTATTTTATCAGTCATTCTTAGTTAACAAATTCCAAGAAGAAAATTCTTTCACAGAGTAAAATGGGTTCTCAAGCAGAAACTCTTTCAGTTGGGACTTAAAGTAGTTGGGTTTTTGTAGATAACATTTTTAATTCTGTTGGTAATACATTGAATAAGGAAGCTCCAGTAAATGTTAACCCTTTCTGTACAATTGACAGTGATTTGTAATCCTTGTGAATATTATATTTATTCCTAGTATTATGGCTATGTATGTCAGCATTAAGATTGAAGTGTTCAGGATTTTCCACTACAAATGATAGTACGGAGTATAAATACTGTGCTGGCATTGTTAGTACACCCAGGTTTTTAAATAGATTTCTGCACGACGTCTGTGGGCTTGCTCCACAAATAGTTCTTATAGCACGCTTTTGCAATTTAAATACCCTCTGTGCTTGTGACGAGTTTCCCCAGAATGAGATGCCTTAAGTGAGCAGGGAATGAAATATGCAAAATATACTAACTTTCTGGTTTCTATATTAGCTATTCTAGATATTACCCTAAGTGAAAATGTTGCAGAATTCAGTTTTTTAAGAAGTTGTTGAATATGCTGTTTCCAGTTCAATTTGTTATCTATACATACACCCAGGAATTTTGTGAAATTACTTTCATTGATTGCTTTTCCTTCTGATATCATATTATTTGTAACAAACTGAAGTAACTGTGTCTTTTCTACATTAAGTATTAGTTTGTTTGCATTAAACCACCTGTTAATTTTTTTAATAGCATCATTTTCTGTGTTTTCGAGGTTAAGTGCTGATGGGTCTTTCAAGGATATGCTGGTATCATCTGCAAAGAGTACCATGTGTTCATTATCACCTAGTATATGTGGGAGATCATTTATATAGATTAAGAACAGCAGAGGGCTAAGAATTGAACCCTGAGGCACACCACATTTAACTATACCCCATTCTGAGTTTATAACATTTCCTGTATTAGCATCTTTCAGTAATACACATTGCTTCATATTTTCCAGGTATGATTTAAACCAAAGTCCTGGCTTACCACTAACTCCATAGTGGTTTAATTTACCTAGCAGAATCTCATGATCAACACAGTCAAAAGCCTTAGCAAGATCACAGAATATACCCAGGGAATTTAATTTTTTATGCGTTGATTCCAGTATGTTGTTTACAAAAGCAAAAATTGCTGAATCTGTTGAAATGCCTTATCTAAAACCAAACTGTACTTTACTTAGTAGGTCATTCTTTTGTAGATGTGCATACACCCTTCTGTACATTGCTTTTTCAAAGATTTTTGAAAATGCTGGTAGAAGTGAAATGGGTCCATAATTCTCAATCTTTGAGGTATCACCCTTTTTATAAAGCGGATTGATTATTGACATCTTGAGTGAGGCAGGGAAGATACCTTCTTCAAAAGAACTATTACAAATATGACTAATAACTCTACTAATGCTGGTGTTACAATGTTTCACTACATGGGTTGAAACATCATCATAACCAAATGACTTTTCATTTTTGAGGGATTTAATAATTTTTTCAATTTCATTTTGACTGGTGGGAAATAGAGACATAGGTGCTGTTTTGGGTGACAAGGATTAAAGTATTGCTATAGCATCCATATTCCCTTTATATTTTCCTTTTATTTTTTCAGCAACCGTTAAGAAGTAGTTATTGAAAGCACTTCCTACATAAGAGGGGTCATTTACAAGTTTATCATTAACGCTTATAGATATAGGTTTATGTTCAAGGGATGTTACAGTTGTTTCTCTTTTAATGATGTTCCAAACACATTTTATCTGATTATCTGAACTACTAATCTTATCGTTTATGGCCAAATGTTTAGATTCTTTTAATACTTTGGTTAAAATTCTACAGTAAGTTTTGTAATATTGTCTGAGAAGCATATTATTTGTATCCCTAACTTTTACATATAATTCCCTTTTATGTCTGCAAGATGTTTTAATACCAACTGTAACCCAATTTTTGTTTACTCGTTTTTGACCAATTGGAGCTAGTTTTGTAGGGAGACACCTTTCGCAAATTTCCAAAAACCTTTGGTGAAAGTAATTGAATTTATTGTTTACCCCTTTTAATATATAAACAGTGCTCCAGTCCTCATTGAGAAGTTCATCATTTAATGTTTTTATTGAATTGTTTTTTAATGGCCTAACTCTGACAAATCCTTTCTTTTTGTTATTTTCATTTCCCACAATATCCAAAGTAATTATTTGAGAATTATGGTCTGACAAACCATTTTCCATTGGAATTGTTCCATGTATTTCTATTTTATTGTGCTCTACAAAAATGTTATCAATAATGGTACTACCATCTTCTTGTGTTCTAGTTGGGAAATTTACAGTTTGATAGAGATTGAATGATCTAAGCATTCCTAGAAGATAATCTGTCTGGTTACATTCTACAGCAAAATTTATGTTGAAGTCTCCACAGAGGATAATTTCCCTTTTAGTTCGTGATAAATTTATTAGAACCGCTTCAAGTTTATTACAAAATTTACTGATGTCTCCTGTGGGAGCCCTATAAACTGTCAGCCTTATAAAATATTTGTTTTCTAATTCTAACTGTATTGCACAACATTCAAAATCTGGTTCTATACAGTATTTACTTACATCTAACGATTTTGTCTCAGTATTTTCTCTTACATATATTGCTGCACCACCCATTCTCATCTCTGACCTGCAATAACATGAAGCTAATCTATATCCAATAAAAGGTAGGAAACATATTTCTGAATTCTTCAGATGATGTTCTGTCATATATATGGTATTTACGTTGAGATTCAATGATTTTTGGATTTCTTCTATAGATATTATCAACTCATCAAGTTTGCTTGAGATACCCCTAATGTTCTGATGGAACAAAGCTATTTAAGACTGACATTCTTTATGTTTGACTGTAATATCATTATGTATATTTCTTAAATAACTCTTCCTACCCTTGATATTTGGCCTAAAAAAGACTGAGTCCTTCCAATGGGATAGGGTTCACATCCAACCTGCTTCTACTGATGCTACTAACAATCAGTTGCGTTAGCCTCTGCTTGCCGCGAACATTCAGGTGGAGTCCAACAGGACCAAAAATTAGAGAATTAATGCATGATGATAATTTCGTTGATATCTTGAGTGGTGTTGAAAAAGTGGCTTGGCTGTCTTTCACAAGTGTCTGCAAGAATTTTTTAGGCAATAATAAGGCAGAGAATGATCACGATATTGTACATGAATTATTGAGATCATACCATTGCATGGGATGCAACATATCACTCAAACTGCATTTCTTGAGTGATCATTCTACTTCTTCCCGGATAAGCTTGGCGCTGTTAGTGATGAACATGGAAAACGATTTCACAAAGACATTTCTCAAATGGAAAAGCATTATCAAGGCATTTGGAGTGCGGAAATGTTGTCTGACTACTGCTGGACTTTACAAAGAGACGTTCCTAAGGCAAAATATCGCAGAAAATCTAAAGAGAGACATTTTTAGATATGTTTCTAAATTTCTTTTACTCTTATGTTGCTCACTTCTCTGATTCATTTGTGTATTGACATACATATTTTAATGTTTACATTTAGAAATGTTGTTGTATGTGTGTCTTATTGGCAGAGCCATACGATAAATAGGCTAACGTGAGCATATATAAAAATCATTATCAAAGGAAAACTGAGGCCTGTAACGAAAGTATTGAGTAGTTAAAGAAAGAAGGAGTGGACAGCTTACACTGAGGGATAGTCTTTGGTGTAAGGAGTGCAACAAGAAAACGCATGATTGGTCAGCAGGATCATTGGTGACGAAAAGAACTGTGATTGGCTGTAAGGTCGAGGTAGTTAGCAGATGGCCATGATAGAGAGGAGTATGAAGCCGGCAGCCATTGGAAATAGTCGCGTAACATGTTGCTCCCTAGCAATGTGATGAGTGTGTATTCAACATGTCGTGCCTTTCAGTGCCTTAAAGTGGCGTGATAGCCGAGATTGTATAGTAGGCGAATAATAAACATGCGTATTGATGAGTTTTCGTTCCTTCTAACTGTTAACCTGTAATCTACGTTGAAGTTGTATGATGCCTGATTTATTGTTTTGTAATGTGAGACTGGTACTGGACTGGATTTGTGTCATTTAAATAAACAGTTTGCAGTTTAACTATTATGCATAAATAAACTTTCTTTAGGAGTAGATAGCCAGGGATAAGGGTTGTATCCACAATCCTGGTTATCTTCCCGGGGACCGGGTGGCGACTGACTGTTATTAACGAACCTGTAAAAGTTCATATAGTAAATCATTACATATAACGAATCGCGTTACATGGCAACTGGTGATGTGAGCTGGCGATGTTAAATTGCCGGAGCAGTTAGAAAGAAAAACACTGACGCAAGATATTGATACTTCGAAGCTGGTCAACAGTAACTACAACCACATGGGTGCCACATAACCTGACCACAGCAACGAGTCTGAATACATCGAGGCATGACCGATTTTCCCATTACCACAACATCAAAATACGGGCGAGCACGCCGGGAAATGCAACGCAACACGTCGCGGCGATTTGATAGTAATAAAAAAGCACCACGTGTTGACATAGCGCAGCAACTTGCAGCTACGTAATATAGTGCAACAAGTTTGTGATTAACAACCAAGTGTTAAACAAGTTAATCAATTGAACCGAGTGATTTTCTTCTAGCAGTGATTTGTTACAAATAAACATTTTTTCAGTGTTAGCTACCGCAATATTACAGTGTACATGTTCATACAATCTCATAGCAGTTTTCGTATGAAAACCACAATGATTTGCTCAATTGGTTTTTTCTCTACAAACACTGGATATCGCCACGATAATTCTGGTACATTGTGTACACTAAAATAATTCCTGTTATCCGTGTGCAGTTTCTTTTGAATATAGTATACAGCATTGCCGTGAATGATTTAACTCGACAGTATACTGTTGTAATTAAAAAAAAAAAAAAAAAAAAAAAAAAAAAAAAAAAAACTATATATATTTTTTTTACCCTTTTTTTGGGTTCTTTCTGATACAGGAATTAGGTATTTTTATTACAGCGAATATGTATTTGCTCTCTCAATCAATAATATCTGTGTACTTTGGCAAATTGAGTCACTAGAATTGTTGTATTGGTTTAACAACCTGGTGGGTGGCTACTATGAATTGTTTTCATTATTCTTATTTGACGATTTTTTTTCCTTTTCTTTCGTTCAACACCGAACGAGTGTATTTAAATCAGAATGTTTATCCGTTACATCTTTGAAATAGTCTACAGTACCTCCAGCTAGCTTATACAATACAACAGAACAGTTTGCATCCATATGTGTGCTTTTCATAACCTTTGTTTTTTTTTTGTGTGTTCTTGTGGATTTGAAATTTGTCTTGACTGCGTTTATGAAATATTTCATAGGGTGAACCAATTCATTATTTCCAACCTGAATATCAGTACTAATTCCAATTAGTTTCACGCAAATTTTGATAAGTTAAATTGTTCATTCTATCGATACTTGTGATTTTGGATTCCGATATTATGGCCAATAATAATAACAACGGTAGGGTAGAACATCGTTTATCCAGTGACGATGAGGTAATGGGGGACATAGCCACTCAGACTAATCTACCACTACTTCCAGGTAATTCTGACGTTCACTTTGATAGTGTACCAGACGAGATTAACCATAGTAGCATACACCAAGTAGCTCAACATTTCGATACTGATAACATGGACCAAAATCATATGGCACCAATGGGGCAAGTAGACTCTTTTTGTGAAGCGATTCACAATCCTCAAATTCCACATACTGTTGTTCACTCTGAATCTAGTAGTGATTGTCAAGGGTTTATTCTTGATACTCCTGACAAGACACAGTTGCTAGATACAGTGACTAATCAAGTTCAGACTAAGCAAACTGATATTAGAGTCCTTTTCAATGCTCTCATGGATCAAATGAAGAACATGGACCAAAAATTGGATAGTCATAAACAAGACATAAACAGAAAATTTGAACAAAAATTTAATAATCAGAGAGAAGATATTAAAGATCTTACTACCAAAATTGATACATGGGGAAAAGTTACAGACAAACTAGGCCAACAAATGCTAGTTTTACTCAAGAACATCACTACCTATAAAGAAGAATGTATCAAAAACCATTCTGAAATAACTAAACACATTAATGAAATTACTACACAGATAACAAACAGAGTTGAGTCAAATTTTCAGGTTACAAACACTCAAGTAGCAGCACTACAAGGGCACATTGAGAACAATAGAATAGAATGTGTAAATGAGAGATGTCTACTTGGAAAAGATTTAGAACTAGCAAAAATGCAGACTAACCAGAACAAACAACACATCCAGCAATTAAATGATCAAAATAAAGACTGCCTCACACAGGTAGACAATATACAAAGTAAACAGACTATCATTGAACAACAGGTACACACCAGCACCCAACATATTGATACTATTAATAACAACTTCCAAGCAATAAAACAAGACATTATAATGTGTAGAGAGAAGGTTGATACAGCCTTACAGAATGCAATTCACAGTGGTAACACATCTGTAGTTATGGATGCTGCATTAGCTACTACTGCCAAATTTGGTATCAAACATTTTAGTCATGAGGGAAATGTACATCCCGTTAGTTTCCTAAGTAGTTTCGAGATGTACCCAGCATTCCATCACTACACGGACCCGGTAAAGATCAATTGCGTCTTCCAGCATATGCGAGGTACTAGCTGAGACTTGGGGGAAGTGAATATCCCCAAATGTAACACATATGACCAGTTTAAAAAGGCATTTTTACATTACTATTGGTCCCCACAAATACAGTACCAGGCTAAATGGCTGTTATGTTACAGGACGACGCTATGACCCAAAGGGTAGGCTGAGTCTGGCGGAAATTTTATATAAGGAAGTGGCAAAAACTCGCCATTTTTCCATACCGTTACCAGAAGATGAGTTAGTTCGATATATTTTAGCCAAATGCCGAAATCAGTGCAAGAAAAATTATACAATGCAGTTACGGTGGAACAAGCAGCAGACACGCTAACAGCACTAGATATGCAACATACATACAGATTGACTCAGGAAGACAGACATCAAGATGTGAGTAACAATCAACGACAATATTACAACACATATGACAAGCGTGACAGTCGGAGACAAAATCACGATTCATTCACTAGCAATAAGCAAGATCACCAACGAACGGAACAAAGCCGAGAAGGAAATTTTTATAAGAACAAAACATTTTATAATAATAAACAAAGAGGAACACCAACCATCAATTATATGCGTACGGGTCGCGGTAGAAATGCAAAACCAAACCATACACCCCCACCAAGTGATAGTGAACAGATAAGTGAAGTGGAAGTTCACGATTTGCAACAATCGAAGGACGAACAAAAAACTGCTGATGGCCAACATTGAGGTCCGAACAGAGGCTACACAGAATGGAGGACCAACACAAGACGTCACAATATATTCCATTTATCACAACAACCCAACCAAAGATTTGTTACAAGAGGACTATGAGATTAAAGAACACCCTTTCACGGTCCCAATGATCCTAGCAACTGTCTTGGCAAAACCCATAGAGGTCCTTTTAGTCACGGGGGCTGAGATTTTGTGTATTTCCCAATCGCTTTTCCTCACATTACAAACTATTAAGAAATTACCAACCTACCCAGTAGAAAATATGGCCGCTATTACAGCTACGAGCAAGAAAAGTAAGCCCATTAAAATACAGGCTTTACTGGATGTTTATATTACAACTTAGTGTGTTGAAACAACCATTTCTGTAGTACCAGGCTTGCAACCCCACTGTATTTTCGGCATAGAGTGGTTGTGCACTATGAGAGCCACCTTAGACTGTGAGCAAGGTAGACTCTCTATACTTACAAACGGACAGAGAATCACAGTGTCTTTGAATCAGGGATGTAACGCGGGGAAGATCAAACCAGTAAGAGTGCTATTCAACAATGGAGATATTAGTACTACCAGAGAAACCAGGTTTTATAGAAAGCTAGTTCAATTTTGGATTCATCGGCTGAAGACTGGTGTAGCAGAGAATAAAGTAGACAGGGTCCTTCAACAAGTAGTACCTGAACATAGAGAACACCTGTCACACTTTCTCAGCGAATTTTCAGATTTGTTTTCAGATAAACCAGGGTTAATAAAGGATTACCAATGTTACTTAACAATCACTTGCCAAACACCATTTTTTGTAAAGCCGTACACTATACCTTTAGCAAAGAGACAACTTGTAGATGAAGAAATTACACGAATGCTGAAGTGGAACATAATAGAACGTTCTAATAGTCCGTACAACAACCCCCTTGTGGTAGTCAGTATTAGATGCACGGATGTTAAATAAATTCCTACAAACAGAAAGGGACCACCCACCTGCAATTGATGAAATCTTGCACAATTTCCATGGTAAATGCTACCTCACGACACTTGACTTAATGTCCTCTTATTGGCAGATCCCCATTGCGGAAATTTCGAGGAAGTATACCGCCTTTTTATACCAGGGACGATCTTATTAATTCTGCGTTCTACCATTTGGGCTTAACAACACCGTTTCTAATTTTATTAGAGCATTGGATGCTGTCATTGGACAGAATTTATTTAAGAAGGTCCACGTATACATGGACGACATACTTATTGCCAGCGAGACAATTGACCAACATTGGGAGACACTAAGGGAAGTGCTCACTGCTCTCAGGAAGTGAGGTATGACACTCAAATTTTAAAAAAATGTATATTTCTTACCTCACAAATAGAGTTCTTAGGGCATGTTATAACACCAACCGGTATCACCTCAGCTGAAGATAAGTTGGCGGCAATAAAGAGTTTCCCCTCTCCGACTACTAAAATACAACTTAAAAGCTTTCTGGGATTATGTGGGTACTACCACAAGTTCATTCCCGGGAAAATTCTCAATAGCTAACACTTTGCATCCTTGAGAAAACAAGGTACCACATGGAAGTGGACAGAGGAGTGTGAACGTGATTTTCAGGAGATAAAGAACACTCTTATACAAAACATGGCATTACACTCACCCAATTGGGAGTACCCAATATGTATATCAACGGATGGGTCATTTTACGGATTAGGTGCGGATATTTTCCATGAAATTCCAACTGACAGTGGCATTGAGAGGAGACCTGTCGCCTTTGCGAGTAGGCTGCTTAAGCCAGCAGAAATTAATTATGGAATCACAGAGAAGGATCCATTATATGGACATTCCAGAAGTTTAGATACCTGCTTCTAGGCAGGACAGTAATAATATATATAGACCACAAAGCTTTATCATTTTTGAATAAGTGCAAACTAACTCATTGTCGGCTAACCAGATGGGCTCTACTTTTACAAGAGTTTAACTACGAAATTAGGTACATCCCAGGAGACCAAAATAAAGTAGCAGACACCCTGTCCAGATTTCCAGATGGCAAAGACAGCAATATTAAATACACAGATACCAACTCACCACAGTTACTCTATCTCAAGGGAACACAAAAGAAACCCCAGGTTAGAAATTATTTCGCAAACATGAGGGATGAACAACAACAGGATGATACCATTAGATCAGTTACACAGAAACTAGAATCAGATTAAACCCCTCAGGATTTACAAAAATTTTACTGTTTCAAAAATGGAGTCCTATTTAGGAGAAAACATATTGAAGCTGAAAATTGGAAATTGTGGATTCCAGAACACCAGGTAGACACATTAATCTGGTACCACCATTGCAGCTACGGGCATTTTGGCGTAAACAAGTGTTACCAGATGTTACAATATTTATTCTACTTCAATAACATTTATAAACAGATTAGAAACTGTATTGCAATATGTAGGGTATGTCAGTTAAACAAAATAGACAATGCAAGGTGGGAAGGGGAAATGCAGAGTATTATACCAGCACAACCCCGCGACCTCCTAGCATTGGATATATATGGCCCTCTGCCAACATCTCGGGGAGGAGTATGACAGATATGTGCTGTAATAGATGTTTTTACAAAGTATATAAAGTTATATGGCCTGAAACGAGCAACAGCTAAAGTGATATGTTCAAAAATTGTCAACCAATACATTCCACAGCTAGGCCACCCTAATGCCATTTTGATAGACAATGGACCTCAATTTATGGGGAAAGTGTGGGAAACCTGTCTAACATAGCTACACATAAAGATCTTAAGGACATCATACTATTCACCATGTGGAAACCCTGCAGAACGAGTAATGAGGGAACTAGGGAGATGGTTCCGTACTTATTCAGGGAATAACCATACTAAATGGGTTTGGGTATTACCAAACATTGAGGAAGTCATCAACACCATGCCCCATAACTCCACTAAGCTCACACCATACGAATTAATGTTCCACACTGGTGAAAAGTTATATACAATACCCACAAACCACATATAGTTATGAGGAAAACAAGTGGCCCTAGCGGAACTTAACAAACAAGCACTGCACAGAAAGATGAAACATGATGTAAGTCTTATGCCTACCAATTACATACCGGGAGATTTAGTTCTTATTAGAACACACTATAAGTCGTCTGCCATAAACAACAAGATAGGAAAATTTTTACCATTATATGTGGGACCGTATCAGGTCAGTGAGGTCCACAATGCCAATGCTTATGTAGTTGTGGATCCAAAATCACAGGTTGTAAAAGGACAATACAATGTCTGGGATTTGAAACCGTTTAGGACTGGAGATGAGGATAATGTCACCACTTGAGAGATGAGTAAATATTCAGTTTTTTTTCACATTGTAAGTTTGTAAATGTATACTACTTTTAAATAATATTTTAATGTGGTATGTATTACAATGTAAATGTTCCAAGAAACGTTCTTGCTTTTGTCCATGACAGGACTGGTGTTATTGTAATAAAAGAGTAATTCTTTTTCCTTGTAATTGTGTGACAATGTACAAATTTGTGTGACTATTTTTATGAACATTCAATTTATTTTAAGGAAGTGATTGTATGTAATCATTGTACCAGCAACCAGTACCAGCCACAAACAAGAGATTGTACTATGAATATGTTAAAGTAATTTTACTAAGATCAAAATAGACAGGAAAAAAGACAAGGAGGGACATTGTAATTGGCAGAAAAATGCCATCAATTTTTGATGTTACAACTCCAAAAACAAGTGACATTTGGGAGGGGTTATAACGAAAGTGTTGAGTAGTTAAAGAAAGAAGGAGTGGACAGCTTACACTGAGGGATAGTCTTTGGTGTAAGGAGTGCAACAAGAAAACACATGATTGGTCAGCAGGATCATTGGCGATGAAAAGAACTGTGATTAGCTGTAAGGTCGAGGTAGTTAGCAGACGGCCATGATAGAGTGGAGTATGAAGCCGGCAGCCATTGGAAATAGTCGCGTAACGTGTTGCTTCCTAGCAATGTGATGAGTGTGTATTCAACATGTCGTGCCTTTCAGTGCCTTAAAGTGGCGTGATAGTCGAGGTTGTACAGTAGGCGAATAATAATCATGCGTATTGATGAGTTTTCGTTCCTTCTAACTGCTAATCTGTAATCTTCATTGAAGTTGTATGATGCCTGATTTATTGTTTTGTAATGTGAGACTGGTACTGGACTGGATTTGTGTAATTTAAATAAACAGTTTGCAGTTTAACTATTATGCATAAATAAACTTTCTTTAGAAGTAGATAGCCAGGGATAAGGGTTGTATCCACAATCCTGGTTATCTTCCCGGGTACCGGGTGGCGACTGACTGTTATTAACGAATCTGTAAAAGTCCATATAATAAGTTGTTACATATAACGAATCGCGTAATATGTAATTCTGAAGTTAGATCTGGATTTAGGAGTGCATTATCATCCAGAAACAGTTATTTTTGTTCTTCAAACAGAAAAAAGTTTTAATTTTTTTTAGACCAGTGTTCTGTAAATTTAGTGTGTAATCACATACTACCCACTTTTGTTACCAAATCATTATTTTTTTATAAAAACAATATTTAACTTTTAGTTATTCTTCTCAAAGTTTTACAGCAGATGTAATAAAAATTAATGCATCTTTTGAGACATGAATCATTCTCATATCTAGAAAACTGTGGCTTCAGGAATTTTTTAACTGTTTTCTTAGACTTATGGAACCAGAAAAACACTGATTTTAAAATGCAGTTATCTCATCAGTAAAAATTTCTACATTCTAAGGTACAGGCTTCATTTTACTTGTCATTACCTAAAGCATCTATAAAAATGAATGCAACGATTTCTCTCATGAAATAAGCCAAATGCTATATTGCAGCTATGTTTACAGTATGTCATGATTTGATATCGCTGTTTCTCTGTCCTTAACCCTTGATACTTAAGAAAATTGATTTTAATATGATTAATAATAGAATTGATGCCAGCTCATTATTCTTTAAACAAATCTTGTTAATAAAGTGACAAAATTTAGGTTATATTCTAATCTGTGTGATGTACTGAATTGTATATACTCAGTTTCATCAAAGTTTAAAGAAAAGCCATTAGTTTGAAGTAAACTATTTACTAATAAGGTCAAAGACATAATTTGAAATATATTCTGTAGATAAATCTAAGGTATTCTTAATTCCTATGTTTGTATCATCTGCAAATTGGACAAATTTTGTGTTTTTGCATGCAACACTGGGTAGATCATTTATATATATTAAAAACAATAGTGGCCTCAATAAATAACTCTGAAGTACTCCACATCTGACTAATTCCAACTGAGAAAATAATGGACCACTTAAGGCAGCCTTAAAATTCTCCATTGGCACTTTCTGTTTTCTATTCAGAAGGTAAGTACTAAGCCATTTATTAATAATGCTATCGATACCATAATACTTTAATTTAAGTATCACAAAAACAGCAAGCACATGACAACAAGAAATGAAAAAAACCACAAAAAACATTTGCAGGGAGAATAGTATTCCGTTGTTGATGCTGCTTTCTACAACAAGTGGCCATCTGTTATTGTTGTTGACATATTTCCATGCTCTTTGACCATGCCTAGTGGTTAATAAATCGCCCAAATGTCACAGATTCAGAAGTGCAAAAAGTCACTGCTCAGTTTTGAACTGATAATCACCTGTAGCAAATTGTTTCTCATTCAATAAACTACTAGGGTTAATACTAATCTCTGAACTGAAAGAGTTGAATGTCTTGAATAATTAAATTTACTTTGACTTTCAACCTTAAAATGTTTCTCCAGACACAACCAGTCCATTAAAACCTTGGCAGAATTTCACAAATATGTCCAAATACAGGTGCTAGAATGGAAGAATCATGTCATTGTGTAAGTACTGCATAACATCACTCAAGCACTCCCTATTGCACCAATTTGGACCCAAAACTGTATGAATAATTCGTCCACCTTTCTCAAAATGATTCGCTGATTTCTCAAAATGATTTGCTGAAATTATAATAACACAAAATAAACAATGTTAACACATTGTGGCCACAGATTTATCCAATATTAGACTCGCTCATAAAAGTTACTGCCTAAATGCTCCTTGCAACCCATACATTTTCAACCGTGTTTCTGATTTCCAAGCTCACCACGTTTTCTCTCATATACATGCCAAACAATGAGCCTGTTACTTCCCACAAATTGTGTGGTATTTTGATAGTCTAATTTGTTCCCCTGAAGCTTACAACATTATTTTAATTTAAAAAAATATCAATCAATATATCAAGAAAAATGGGGATATTTACTAGAAATATGGTACGTGTTCCCCATTTTCCTAATTTTTTTCCAAACAAGTCATTAAATCTTGGGATACCATCATGGTTCAATGCCATAGTCTTGTAACAAGAACATAAGACAGATAGATCGAGAATTGTTAATGAATTATATACTGCAATTTACAACAGATGAGAGCAGAGAAAACAAATGAAACAATAAAAAAAATAGTAATAATAAAACCATAACCTGCCAGTGTGGCTTTGTTCATTAAAGTGCCACCACACAAGATAGGGCAAGTACAATGGGACCAGATTTGAATCCTATTCCCCATGGGCCAACCGTCGTGATGCAGTTTTAAGCAGTTTCTTGCAATATAGGCAAAAGTTGGGATGGTCCAAAAAAAAAAAAAAAAAACACTTATCATATAAAACAGAAGATACAAGTTTTGAAATAGATGGCAACAAAAACATTCTGCCAATAGATTAAATGCTCCAGATCTCACAAATCTGAATCTAAATACAAGTAGGGTAAACAGGTGGTCAGTGTTTATGAGGTACTCTGTGGCTGAATAGAGGTAAATAACCATAGTGCATCTAGCTCATAATTATGAATATAATGGCAAAAGAAAGAAAAACCACACAAAAAAGGGATTAAAGATATGAAATGAGGAAAATAAAATAACTTTAAAGGAGGACCAAAAATCATACAACAACATATTAAGTCATAAACAAAGAGAAAAGAAACTCCACCATGAAAGCTGTAAAAGATCAACCAATGGCATAGGAAATGATGTAGGTGGCAGGGAGGTGAAAGCATATAAAACCTTGAATCATTTAAATAATAAGGAAAAGGAAATGTAATAGAAAAAAGAGGAAGTGTAATATAAAATCAAATATTGCAAACACATTACAAAGACCTGTGAGTGGAGACTTTACTAGAGTAATGATGCAATGTATTCTCGGGTGTCGACACTATCCTCCTGGACAACTGAGAAGATTAAATTGCATTACAAAGACTTGTGGTTAGATTACTGCAAGTTTGAAAAACAATAAAATGTAGATGTGACTGAAAATACCAGCATAGATAGTTTAAGACTGGAAGAGAGAGATATGCTAACAATCAAATAAACTGCATATCCCAGTGTTCGTCTGGATGTGCCTTTAGGGTTCAGCCATCAACTAAAAGGAGAGTTTTGATTTACTATCCATTCAGCCTGTTAGGGCTGGACAGTTTATCTCGAAATATAAACAATGGAACATCCTAGCATACTCACATATAAAAAAGCAAAGCACATAAAAAGCTACTGCTGGGATTTGCAACTAAGACCATGAATTTTTAAGGTGAGCATCTTATCATCTGAGCTATCAGACAAGGCTGACAAACAAGAAGGCAATTGGTACACATAATATTAATTTGGAACTTTTCATGTTCAAGTTCAGTTAAAACTTTTTAAGTATAGCTTTAAATCTGAGATTACTACTATTCATAAACATGTGTTAGAGGTAAAGGGGATCCATTAAAAATAAGTATCCTGTAATAAGCTACACAGAGCCTGTAGGAAGAATTAACGTAAAACTTTTAACATTGTGAATAAATTATACAAGTAGAAATTTAATAATGAAAGACGTTTGAAGTCAAAATAGAACCAGTATCATGTGATTACCTAAAGATTGAAGTCGTGAAACTAAATCATATGGAAAGCTTCACAAACACTCTCACAAGTAGTATGACTAACAACATGCATTTTGAGGTAGACTAATGTGGTGAAGATTTATTTGCAAGTGCTTACTAGGAAACAATGACACAATCAAAACTGAGATCACACGAGCATAGGAAGAAAATTTCGATGAGAAGAAAGGAATGACACTAAATTTAACAAGACTTTGTCAGCATGGATTTTTATTTTTTTTTTTTTTATTTTATTTTATTTTTTTTTTTTTTTTTTTTTTTTTTTTTTTTTTTTTTTTTTTGACTGGCAGAAATAAATACAACTCTTTAAATCTGAAAATAAAATAAAATGAAAGCTAAAATTAAATAAAGTAATAATACAGTAACAGTTTGGAATCAAATCTAAGCTAAAAGGGTGAAAAATGGAATTTTGATTATTAACCTTGAAGTTGCATCATTGACACATGTCAAATAGAAATAGAAATCTGTCGATAGTGAGATAAAAATGATTAAACGAGCATTTAATTCTAAGAAGAATAACACAAATTCACTTTAAAACCATAAACAAATAAGAGAGATATGACTTTCTGAAGATCAGGGTAATTGAAGTAATTGAAAGTAAAATGTAATTTCAGGAAATTAAAGATTGCATCTGAATAAGGGTAGCCACAGAGCTGAGACATATGTCAAATTAGGGATAAAATTTAAAAAATCTGGTGAAGAAAGTACTTTTGCGAAGGATTGAAATCATTTAAATTTATAGACAAATATATGACTAACCCTTGACTTTCAGAAATTAATAACTGATAAACAAACAAATTTAGAAGAAAATTTATCATAGGCAAAAGCCTTTAGAGTAATAAGTTTTAGATAACAGCCAAGTTTCAGAAAAATTAAACTAAAATAAACTACCATGGGAAAAAATGGCTGTGAGGATATAAATATCCCAGCCATTTTTTCTCATCACGGCAAGTTAGAAACAGGAATGGTCCAAGCAAGTGGTCTCAGTGAACATAGGAGTAGCAATACTTATAAATTTTTCCATCATGTAACTTTTCGAGATTTACAATATTTTTGGCTTGATAGCAGTTCAAAGATATAAATTTTTATGGCAAGAAAAGCACTTTGAAATTATTTCAGGTTTCAATCTACAGTGACGGACTTTTTTATGCAGGCTGAACTTTATTAAGATCAGCAGAGATTTGTTGGAACTTTGGAAATTTATTCAAGAATGAAAGCATGTTAATGTGGGTTCTTGTTGTGATTACTTGCAATCTTCAGAGAAGGATGTCGAGGTCCAATGCAATCTTAGAAAATATGCTATGTAATCATATACCAGTTATAAATTATAAAACTTGAGTGATATTCAGTAGTGATTTTCATTTCTATGAACCACCTTCAGGTATTATCTCTTGTGGTGTAAAAATACAAGCAGATTGCTACATTGTAACGGTGGGGGTGTAACGTAACCATGAACATTACGGTTATATTTGGAGCGGATAGTGTAATCTGAGAGGTATGTAAGGTCTTTGGCGGTGGGCGAGCGCCGAGCGCGGTGAGTCGGGAGTCAGTGATTGTCAGTGGTAACGTACGGAACAGCCGGCGGGAGCGGAAGGTTTACGGCAGTGTGTTTATCCCGTGAATACATCGTACGGCCGCTTGGCGTGTGTTCCGTACTAAAGAACACTGTGGGATGTGTGCTAAAGTATATGTTGGACTATGAAGGTTCTTCCGAGTGACCTGATTCAATATAGACTGTGTTTAGTAAACTACTGCAGAATCGGACTATGGCGATTGTTTGTTAATTAGTTTCGAGAATTGTGCTCACTGCTTATTTATGTTTTGACTGTACTTGAATCTGCTATCTTCGGTGACGAAGAAACATTAGTATTATTGTCTGGTGGCATGCTTGTTGACTGTGTAGTCTCAGAGGAATAAATCTACGAAAACTAGTACGCATATGTGTTCTTCTTCTGTGACTTTAATTAACCAATTAGCATAGCCGAAAGACTGGCGACCGCACGGCAAAACGAACCTTTAATTAAAAGAGTAATTAGTGGTGGAAGAAAGCTTAAGAAAAATCGTGTTAGGAAGTGTAGCTGCTCAATTGCTTCAACGAACTTTTAACTATACAAACACGAATAGCGCGAGTACCCGTTACATGGCTCAACGTGACAGGACAAGTTGCAGTTAAAATTGTTAAGGACGGACAGTGATTAATATTAAAAAAAGTGCTGGAAATAATAAGCAGTGAGTAGAGCGGGAAGACAACAATCGGCGATGGTACGGCTACTTCGAGGTGGCGAGTGCACAACAATGTAATAAACGAGAGGACCCGAGCTTTCACGATCGGAACCGAGCAACGCAGTCTGACGGGAAGCCTCGCCAGAGCAACAACTCGACACCGGGGCAACGCGACAGCGGAACAACGCGGGCACGCAGAAGCGGCGCGGCGTCATTGCGGTCGACAGCGGCGCGGTCAGCAACTGAGATTCTTCGAAAGGAAAGTGCGAACAAATTTTTAATTAAAGAAAGCCACAAACTGACATTAAAATAATTTAAAAAAAAAAAATACTGTTTCGATTGGAGTCACATTTCCGCGGTAGTAATTATTTCTTTGGCATTAATGAATCTTCAAATGAGCTACTGACTATGCGGATTGCAAATTTTATGCATGCAGGCATAATTTTATTCTGGTTTGGGTCAAGTTATGTCAGTTTCTGTTAACGAATTAATTTGTAGATTTTTTTGTTGATTTTCCAAAGAAGTGCAAGATTTATTTTTCAGTTTTTGTAAAAGCACAAACCGGCACGAATAATTCGCGATTTTTTTAAGAGAAAAAAAATTAATTATTATTTTTGCATATTGAGTAACAGAGGTCTTTTTCCTTTTCTTTCGTTAACTTATTAAAGTTGAAAGCCGGACAACTGTGTTAGATTTGCTTAGCAAATTATTTTTCAAGGAAAAAAAAAAAAAAAAAAAAAACAATTATTTTAGAGTTTCCGTAATTTTTTTTGTCATTGATAGTAGTGTATGTATTCAATTGAAAGTGTATTTTATGACATGGTGTATATCTTGTTTGATAGTTAAGTTAAAAGATTTGGAAACAGAATTTTACCTTTTTTCTGTGCTAATGTATACTGGTGTATTCTGTTTGCTGGATTGACGGCGTTGGTTACTTCTTGTTTTTTCTACAACGGAAGATTGAATTTGTTGTGTGAAATAATTTCGTAATATGGCATCTGAGCTAGAGGGTGGTGTGAATGGGGGGATGGTGCTGGGAGGTGAGTCCCGTGGTGACGCACCCAGTGTAGACATTAATCAGTCCTCCCTTACTGTGTCGATGACGAGTTTTGCTAGTGAATCAGAAGTTGACAAGTTAAGAGGAGTGGTTAGGGAAAGTAATGAGGCGTCCATGTCGGAAATGTTTTGTGCTTTCCAGGGACAATTTGTCATGTCAATTCAGTCCCTTCTTGAAGCTAAATTAAATGAAAATAGTATTTCACTTGAATCCAAATTAAATGAAAATAGTATTTCACTTGAATCCAAATTAAATGAAAATAGTATTTCACTTGAATCCAGATTAAATTAATCACTTGAATCCAAATTAAATGAAAATAGTATTTCACTTGAATCCAGATTAAATGAATCACTTGCATCCAAATTAAATGAAAATAGTATTTTGCTTGAAGCTAAATTAAATGAAAATAAGGAGAGTATCGAATGTCTTCGGGATGCTTTTGAATCGTGACTAGGGCGGTTTAGAGAAGAATTGACCCAGTATAGGGAACTTTGTACGCAACAAACTGCTGAAATATCGGGTAAACTGACTCAGTATCGTTCAGACTGCGAACAAGTAACTAGTGTTTTGCACCAAAATATGGAATCCCTAAAGAAAACAGTCGAGCTTATAGAAGATAACCATGGTGAAAGATTGTCGAAGGTGGAGACTTTAGGAGAAACCCTTACCGAAAAATACACGGGAGTAAAAGAAGAAGTTGACCATTTAACAGTCGGCGTAGAGAAATTGTCGTGTCAGGTGGAAAAGGTTAAGGCTTCCACTGCAGTGTGGGTGAATGAAAAGTTACAGTTACAAGAGAAGCAAATTGAAAAAAGTCTAAAGTTACGAGTTCCACAAGTTGTGCGAGAAGAGGTTGTCAAATGTCAAATCTTGCCAAATGTGAATGCGCTCACTGCGTGCATGGTAGAAGAGAAAGTGGACTGGGAGGACTTTTGTGATAATGGGGGGATACACCCAGTTGATTTTGTGAAGAAGTTTGAAAATTTTGGGCCGTTCTGTAGGGCCGTAGAAAGAAAGAAGATAGAAATGTTCAGTAATCATATCAAGGGGAATGCCCGAATGTGGGGAGAACGGGCTGCAGATAATTGTGAGACGTTTGAGGAGTTTAAGTCAGCTTTTTTGGAACATTTCTGGTCCATCGACCGGCAAATTGCTGTTCGGCGGAATTTAATGATGGGAAAACCATACTCGCCGGGTGGTGGCACTCAGCAAAATTTTTTCTTGAAGTGTGTTAATTCTTGTAAACATTTAAGTTCACCATTTAGTGAAGGGGAATATGTGCGGATGATTAGTGCGCGTTTGCCCGAGTCGACACAGCTTGTATTTGTCAGTCACAATATATGTACCATTGACGAGGCGGTAAAGATGTTGGGTCGGCTGGACGAACAAGAGAAAAGTATAAGAGCAAAAGAATATGGGGTGAGGACACCCACACATTACGCGGAGAAATCGCAATCAGAAGGGGACAGAAGTAATTCACATCAGCAGCAGGAGAGCTACAATCATTTTGATAACAGGAATCGAGGCGGCTACAATAACCGCGGGCAGAGAGGAGGATTTGGACGTGGTCGTGGAACAGGAGGAGGAGGATTTAGAGGTGGATATCAAGGACCAACGGGAGATGATCGGTCCCGAGAAGAGTCAGTAAATCAGGTGCAGGTGGCCGTTGTGGAGAGTGAGCCACAGGTAAACTAGTGCCTGTCACTGCTTCAGCCTCAGCTGGGACAGGAGACGATACGAGGCTACCAAAAGAAGAACCAGAAGACAATACGAGGGGGCGAGATGAAGATGAGATTTCTAATGAACCAATTACAAACGATCAAGGAGAGGAAAGAGTGATCTGGATGAATGTCAGAGATTATGCTAAACTGTTCATCGCTAAAGCGCGCTTTCATGAGGAGGAGAGTGATGACTCGTCAGAAGAGTGGTCAAGTTGGAAGGAGATAAGGTGGTTCGGACAAGAAAAGGCAAAGATAATTTCAGAACTAACTTATAGATCAAATGGAAGAGAAACTGGGAATAAAAATGATGTTTGTGAGCCAGAAGAGCAGGAGAAGATTGTGTAACTGACGACAAAATTGTTAAGAAAGATACTGTAGTAAAAGAAGGAATGAGGTCAGTAGAAGAAGATGGAAGACAGCGAGAAGCAGTCCTTGAGGTGAAAGAAACAGTTCAGGAGAAACCTGGAACTTTGCCGGAAGGGAACCTCGAAGTGAAACTTTGTATGATGGTAAATGAGCACTATCAATTATGTAAAGACACTAAACAGAAGGTAATTAATGGGAAGAAAGAGACTATGCAGAATAGAGGATACTATGTGAAGCCAGATGGATGGTATTTGCTGAGAAAAGATTTGGAAATAAGTGGAGGAAGAGCAATGAGAGAAGAAAGTTGGAAGAGGCGCAGGAAGAAGTTACGGTTATATGATGAAGCAAAGAATGTAAATAAGAAGAAAGGAGGAAGAAGAGAAGAGAGTTGGAAGAAGCGTAAGAAGAAGCGGGGTTTAATGCTGTTTGGTGAAGGAAGGAATATTGTAAAGAAAAAGAAGTAGGTACATTAGGTAGAGAGGGTGAGGTACAGTCTTCAGTTGCCTCACTACGCATGATGGAAACATCCATGCATAAATGCCTTAGCGTTATGGTAGGTTTAGGTTTTCAG
Organism: Vandiemenella viatica; assembly: GCA_031002005.1. Taxonomy (NCBI): domain Eukaryota; kingdom Metazoa; phylum Arthropoda; class Insecta; order Orthoptera; family Morabidae; genus Vandiemenella; species Vandiemenella viatica. Next base: position 25,810,152 of record CM061921.1, read on the forward strand.
GTTGTTTGGTCATCACAATTATTTCTTCTATGGTATTGTACAGTTGTTGTATCAAATGTCTTTTGCGGTTGCGCGCAGATTAGCGACCCGCACACTGTTTGTTTTGGTGTCAGGCACCGGATAGAGGGGCCCACCTCACAGCACTGTCGCATCTACCGCACCTCCAAGCTTTAAGTGTTGCCATGATTTAAGTAAGTTTTCAGTAGTTTCTTGTAACAATCAATCGCAGTCGCAATTAGAATGTGTAAGAGGCTGTGTCAATAAGTTAGTGGGGAAAGGACCTTTGGTAGTTGGGTACAGATTGGTGACCCACGTAGTATTAATACACAGTTGCGGAAGGCATTCTTGCTGGTTTGTGTTTCCCAGTAATTTTGGCCCCGAGGCTGGACAATGTACTTAGAAGTGCGGTTTTCCCTTTCATTAAAGTGTTAAGATGATTTAAGTGTGGCGCAGCGTAATGTCAGTTTGCGTCTTTCCGCGGGTGGAGTGATCAGTGTTGGTGTACAACAGTCAGTGAATGAGGCACCTGCCTGAGCAGGGCACACTGTCAGTGCACTGTCGAAGTAAACAAGGCACGATTCAGTGCATGTGTCATACATCAGAAAAAAAAAGAGAGGAAAAATTGTTGTCAAAATATATTGTAACTCAATTTGTAATTTCTTGGTTATATGTCATGGATCTAAGCAAGGACATATGGACATTGAAAGGTTTGATGATTTGTTTCATGCAGTTTCAGACTGTGTGTGTTATTCTTAATGTGTATGTAATTATGTTAGTTTAAGGATAAGCAAGCAGCCACCCAGACTTCCCTTTATGTTTGGTAAACATTTAATCTTGTATTTTTTTGTAACATGTTTCTATGTATATGTGAACAAGTGTGGTTTGTGATGACAAAAGTCGGTGCTTTGTCAATGCCGACTTTTGCCACATTGTAACGGTGGGGGTGTAACGTAACCATGAACGTTACGGTTATATTTGGAGCAGATAGTGTAATCTGAGAGGTATGTAAGGTCTTTGGCGGTGGGCGAGCGCGGTGAGTCGGGAGTCAGTGATTGTCAGTGGTAACGTACGGAACAGCCGGCGGGAGCGGAAGGTTTACGGCAGTGTGTTTATCCCGTGAATACATCGTACGGCCGCTTGGCGTGTGTTCCGTACTAAAGAACACTGTGGGATGTGTGCTAAAGTATATGTTGGACTATGAAGGTTCTTCCGAGTGACCTGATTCAATATAGACTGTGTTTAGTAAACTACTGCAGAATCGGACTATGGCGATTGTTTGTTAATTAGTTTCGAGAATTGTGCTCACTGCTTATTTATGTTTTGACTGTACTTGAATCTGCTAGAATAGCGCGAGTACCCGTTACATCTTCTTAGCATTTATCTTCATCCCATGTTGACTCACCCAGCTAGTTATTCAGATCACCCTGCAGCTGTTTACAGTATTCTATTGATTTGATCCTTTTATATAACATTATGTCATCTGCAAACAATCTAACTTCTGACAGTAAACCATTAACACACTCATTCATTAGAATAACGAATAACAATGGTCACAATATGCTACGCTGTGGGGCTCCCATATTAACTCCTACTTCTTTAGATACTGTATTTCCTACCCTAACGGTTTGCTTTCTGCCTTTTAGGAATTCTTCTACCCAGCAAATCACATTTTTATCAAGTCAAATAGTTTTTACCTTATTTAGTACCATTTTATGGCTCACTCTGTCAAAGGCATTTGAAAGATATAGTGCTACACTATCAACTTGACCTCTCCTGTCTATTTCTTCAGAAATATGTTGCATATAGCCTAATAACTGAGATTCGCATGAATATCCTTGTTTAAAGCCATGTCGCCGACTTAAAACCACTTACATTCCTCACAGACACTACTAATACGGTTGCATATTAATCTCACCATTAATTTACCTACCACTGATGTCAAGCTGATTGACCTATAGTTTTCGACCCTGTTTGTCACCCCTCCTTCATGGACCGGTACTACTATCGCACTTTTCCAGTCATCTGGTAAACAACAAGTATCCAGATTCAATTTAAATAATGTTTCAAGGTAAGGTACAATACCCCATCCTACTATCTTTAAAACATCTGGAGTAATATTATCAACACCAGCTCCTATACTCTTTTTTAGATTCCTTAGTTCCTTCATGATATCTTCATGTTTAATTTCAAATTTTCTAATGTGCTTACATCCAACTTATCTTCTATTATTATTCCTGAATTATTGTCCCTAATGGTCTGACTGAACCAGTTACTTAATAACTCTGTCTTTTTAAAATCCTCAGTTACTTCTTCTCCATCCTTATCTATAATTGTCTCAATACACTCTCTTCCCCTCAGTTTCCTGATATAGCTATAGAAAGTTCTAGAGGCATCAATCAGAGGTCCTCCTGCACCAATAATATTCTTCATAAACCCATCCTTAGCTAGTTTCTTTGACATTATTAATTCCTTGGTTAATTGTTTGTTTCATGACTTTCCTACTGCCATGCTATTTCTTAACTCTGTTATGTTTTCGTCTCATCAATCTCTTTATACTCCTCACCTCCCTGTTATAGTACGAAGGTTCTGTGCTTCTCTTTATTCTCTGTTTTGGAATAAACATTTTTTTGCCATTTTTTATTATTTCCTTGAACTGTTCCCACTTAGTCTCCACTGAACATTTGCCATTCTTCCATTTATTAAAATTATCCCTGAAATATCTTTTCAGTTCCAAGATTTGTGCCTTTTTATAATTGTATCTATTTCTGCCTTCAATTCTGGCCACTGGTTTACTGAATCCTCTTATATCTATCAGAACTGCATTGTGATCACTTATTCCTTTAGTTACTTGATACCCTATTAGGTTATCATACGACTTTAGTATTTAGTAGGGAAATTTCCAACATGTTTGGCCCCCTTGTTTTTTGCTCAACCAGCTTATTAAGGTATTTGCAAATCTTTGTTCCTCTGTGTTATTAATCGTATATCTATCCCAGATGATACCTGGTAAGTTCAAATCCTCACCAATAATGACCATTCTGTGCTCACTTCTGAACTCTGAATATAAATTTAGTTTTTCCCAAGAGCCTCATCTTTATCATTCATTTTTTCACTATGGTAAGTAGCCAACACCCTGACTTTTTTATTTTTTATTTTCCCCGAAGTCTATCTCAAGCAACTCATCATCATGATCTCTGAACACCAATATGACTACCCCTCTCCCAATTGCTCCTCTATCTCTGAGGTACACTCAAACATTGGTAAAAACCTCATTATCTAGTACTCCTTCTTTTAACCCATAACTACTTTAGGTTCATGTATCTCTATTATGTATTTAAATGAAGATAAGTCTGATGAATACGTACAGAGTATCAAAGAAAACAAAATATGACCTGATTTTTGTTAAATTCCCTGCACAAAAATTGTAGGTGCTTAAAAGGAAGTATTTCATTCGCATATAACAAAGCATGAAAGAGCAATTATCAAAAAATATTATCAATTGACACATGGCCTGTAAATGACACTGTTGATGCCACTTACCACATTTCCATTTTCAGGTGATTAAGAGTGAAATGGAACAAAATTACTTGTCAAATATGTCAGTTTGCCACAACCTTGGCTGTATTAAGTAGTAAGTGGTTACTTCTCTGAACATTGAGGCAACATTCCTTCGAAGACTTCCTTTTCCATCTAACCACATAGCTAAATTTCAACATGTAGATAAACCAGCATCATTACATAAAATTAATTAATGGAAATAAATTCTTCAAATTAGGTCAAAACAGTTCATTTTGGTACTAATAAAAGTATTCACAGTAGAAAACATGACAGCTGTAAAACAAACCATGAAAATATGCAAATATTTTCCCCAATCTTTGTAATCATAGATTCAAAATAAAAAACAAAAATGTAAACTTCGTCCTTGTAGACAATATACAAGCAACTGAAAAAAAAAACTCCTCTGTAAAAAAGAAAACAACAGTTTCTTATAATTTGTATAATTTTAAATTTCTTAATTAATCCACAATCATGTGCATACAATTTTTAACTGTCCCATTGACAGCAGTTGAAACCACTTGGTAATTATAAATAAAAACTGCAAATATTAAATGTTTGTAATGTATAAATAGTCACAGACTTAATAAAGTATGATGAAGTGAGAGGTAAAAAACTTTACTTACAACATTTTTAGTAGCTGTTATCAAAGTTCTAATTTCCTTTAGAAGAAAACCTCTAATTCCATCATTGTCCTGGCCATTCTGTTGTAGATTTGTTGAAAATAACTGAAATACAATCACCAAAACTTATTTCTTTTTGTGATCATTTAAGTATAGCTTTCTATTTAGTTAAATAAATCAGTGAATAAATCTACAACAATATGGGCAATATCCGTATGTTGCAATTTACACAAGAAGCATTAAACAGTTGTATCATACAAAAATATTGCATTTCTGGTCACTTACCAAGCAATGATGGTGACAAACTGTATTTGATTTTTTTAAAAGTTCACCAAGTTGCAATGGATCAACAATATCTTTGTTGCAGATGCAACACATTGATTTCCTAGTTTCCAGTTCCATGGTGAAATTCTGTTAACATACAACAAGAATAACATTCATACCAGAATACACACTTCCAGATAATAATTTCAGAAAGTGGCATTTAGTAACATTTCAAAAATAGTAATACAAAATAGACATTTTAAAAACTATTTATTCTTAGTTTGATCATCACAAATGAGGCATCCTAAGTGGAAGACATAAATTGATATAGAAAGGGCAGTCAGATCCATTCCTCCAGGACCTAAGAGCTTAAAGCAGAATCTGAACCAGTTAGCATTCACAACCACATCACAAACAAGAAGGGCTAGACCAGAAATAGATTTCAGATTCAAGGAAGGAAAAATTCTAGCTGGAAACAGGATTGAAAATGTGAGCCTCGAAACCTGCAATCAAATGTGATACCACTGAGCTATTTTACCTCTCCAAATTGACATGGTCACAAATTTAAAATGTATGTATGGCAACATTAATTCTCATAAAAACTTTAATGTAATGTTTATTAATTACAGATTTCTTGATAATTCACATCAACCATCTAAACCATCAGAATGTTCAATACCCTCAAGTTTACATTTTACTGAAAGAGTTAATAGAGTTAAGGCTCCATTTCTAATCTACTGAAGCTGGCAAGGAAAATTTGTTGGCAGGGCTGCACCATATCTTGTACACTGAATCTAGGATAGAGAGGCAAATAGCATAATATTTACAGGTATTGAGAAGCTTTTGTCTGAAAGAATGTATGTTTAAAGTTGTCAACTATCTACAATCTTTTCTCCACAGTCATAAAAAAAAAACACACACACAGATCTTTGCAGTCGAAAAACATATCAGATCATTTGTGGGCCATGAAACAAGGAAAGAAATGGAAGAAAGACACATGTACAATATATGTTGTATAGCTGAAATAGGCACGGTAACCAAGTAATTTTGAATGAAAACAATAGAACAATTTGATATTGTTAGGAAACACAGGCACTATTAATTGGTTTCATTAAACATTTGGATAGGAGAATAACCTCCACTTACATAAGTAGAGGATTGCAGTGGCATAAGAACATATAAAAATACATACAACAGTGGTTATTGTAATGCAAAAGCATACATAACATACAGCGAAACAATGGGGGTTTGCATAATCAGCATAGATTCAGAACAATGATGCCAAAATCACAAATAGAAGGCAAAACTCTATTTATCAGAACCACAAACTAGCTCAAGTCCTCAAATTCATACAGGTTCCACTGCCTTCATAATGCTCATTCAACCACTAATGCTTTCAATAATCTATCAAATGACTTCCTGAATATCTGGGGGGAAAAAGAAATTTCTGTCATCAGTTTATTGTAATTTTATTTTAATGAATTGAGCTATTCTTAGACACACATCTGATATTAAGTTTTCATAATAAACAACTACCAATCAATATCTTCCAAATTGGCCCCACCAATACATGAGTAAATGATATGTCAAGGTTTGAGTTAACTGGGTGTGAGATTTAGAATATATACGTGTATACTCCCAGAAGATAAAGAGAAAACTATCAAATTTGAAGAAGTATAATCAGAGCTTAGTTTCAATTAAATGGAAACAATGCATGCCACATAAATGTTGAAAATTCTGCCTTCATTTTTGCCTTAAAAAAGGCAATGTTTAATATTACATACGAGGGCTGTCCAGAAAGTAACAGACGTTTTGTAATAAAAAATAAACAAAGTAAAAAAAACGATTTTTATTATATACATTTTAGAGGTAAACTCTTAGGCTATTTTTCAACATAATCGCCATTTAAATTAAGGCACTTATCATAATGTGGTACAAGCTTTTCGATACCCTCTCTGTAGAAATTTGCCGCCTGAGACTTCAACCACTGGTTTACACCGGCATGCAGTTGAGCGTCAGTTTCAAAACCGTTATGTTGCGAGCCACGTCTTCATCGCCGGGAACAGGTGGTAGTCGCTCGGTGCCAAATCCGGGCTGTACGGCGGGTGATTGAAAACTTCCCATCAAAAACCATCCAAGAGCTCTTGGGTACGATTGGCCGTGTGTGGACGAGCATTGTGGTGGAGAAACAAAACTTTCTCACTGAGTTTTCCCCGACGCTTGTTTTGTATCGCGCATCTTAATGTTCTGAGTGTTTCACAATACCTTTCTGAAGTGATTGTTTGGCCACATTCAAGAAATTCAACGAGAATCACACCCTTAGCATCCCAAAACACAGTAGCGATAATTTTTCCTGCTGACAGCGTTAGCAGACACTTCCTCGGTTTCTTGGGCGAATGCGTGTGTCCCCATTCCATAGACTGCCGTTTTGTTTCACAGGTGACGTGCTTTACCCAAGTCTCGTCGCCAGTTACCATATGATCGATAACTTGGTTTCCAGTTTTGGCGTAGTCTTCCAGAAACGTCAGTGCTGCAGCATGTCTCTGTTTTTTGTGGTCTTCTGTTAAGATTTTCGGAATCCACCTGGCACTAAATTTGTGGTAACCAAGTTTACCAACCACAATCTCATGAACTAAACTCCGTGAAATTTGGGGAAAATGTTCTGAAAGATCCGTAATCGTGAAACGACGATTTTCACGGATTTTTTCGTTGATTTTCACCACCAGTTCATCACTCACAACACTAGGCCTACCCATGCGGTCCTCATCGTGAACATTGGTTCGACCATTTTTGAAATCAATGCACCATTGCCTCACTCGGCTTTCACTGATTATTCCTTGGCCGTACACATCACAAATCTGGCGATAAATTTCAATTGGTTTGTGATTTTTCGCCAACAAAAACCGTATTACAGCTCGCACTTCACAACTGGCGGGATTTTTAATTGCAGCGCTCATTTTAACACTCTACTGTATTCAAAGTACAATAGGTACGATGTGCAAACTACCACGGCTGGTTGCGTACTGAATGTATGAACAATCTGACGCCAAGATGGCGGCTCTAGGAGCACCCACTGTTGCGCCAGGTCAAAACGTCTGTTACTTTCTGGACAGCCCTCGTAGATCAATTACATAAACTTCTTGACTTATTTAACAGCAATGTCAATAGTTACATTCAACCATGATACATACATGGCATTGCAGTATCTACAGTGCCATTTCCTTTGCAAATGACAGCTCTTTAGAAAAGCTTTAAAATATTTCTTGGCCTCTACCAAATTATGTGTAGAGACTTCCTTCATTCCTAGTGGACAGCTTCTGGTACCTAACACTTCCATTCTTTGGACAGCAAGAGTGAAAATTAAATTGCTGTATCAGAATGCATAACCACATGTAATATCAAGTAACACAGAAAACTTATAGCTCATACTGAGTTACAACTTGCAGCCAAGGCAACTAAACAGGGTATATTGTAATGGTAAGTTCAGTAAATGTATGATGAATATCCTGCTAAGGCAGCTAATATGTGCAATGCTGGAAAAAAAAAACTTAACCATAATCAAACCTAGAACACGCTAAAGTAACATAAAACTGTTGAAGGAAAATGAAATCTAAGTGCCATCAACTAACACAAACATCTTTAAATAGTCAGAGATTCAACCTCCTTGCCCTGAAAATATTTCAGTTTAAAAGTAAGCCAACGGTTTAACAGGAAAAACCTCATTTCCTCCAAATTCTCAAAAACTGCTCATCAAATACTTTTTCTGAATTCCATTATATTTTTAGCTACCGTAAAAAAAAAAAAGAGCAGAATCATATACAAAAAATAGAACATATTCAGTTTCTATTATGACAAGATGAATGCACATAAACCACCTTAAGAAATAGATTTTCTAGATAAAAACTGTACTGGAAGGCACACTACTTACATTTTATACTATGAAATGACAGATATTCCATAAGATCTATTCGAACAATGTGCACAAAACTCAGCCTCTTACATCAAAATTTCAGTTTGGTTTGATGAATCTCCTACTAGTGATGATGTGACAAACACCTCATCCAAAATCAGTTCCTTTTCCAAACTCCATACACCAGCTTCAACTAAGGGTCAAACAATAAAATGTTCTCAACGAAAAAGAAAGGGTCACACAATTCACATTTGCTAAGAACACATTATCTTTTAAGTTGCAGGATATAAGGATTAACATGCATTTTCACTATCACAAATCTTGAAGCTATGATATTTCACCTTACCACTGAGATGAAATGATCACTCATTGCTGAAGATTACTGTTCTTGCCTTCCTCTATCTGAGCCAAAATTTCCATACAGGATTTTCCATGAGCCACCTTATATACATCAGTGATTTCTTACACCGTAGTCAATGTGCGTAGTTTGAAGTGATATCATTTATATAGCCCATACTAAATGGTTCATCCTGGAAAGCCATTCTCGCAAGATAAGCATCACATTGATTTCTTGGGATTATGAGTAAAACTTTTTCTAATCTGTTCAACAACTTCATCAACTCAACACAGACCTTGCAATTTTTTACACTGAACTGCATAACCACTCCTAAAAAAAAAGTTCTAATGCCAAGAGTATACTATAGAGTTAGTATGAGTATCTTAACCACTCCCAGTTTGTAAATTACATCGAGTTGTTGGTGACGGGTTTGTGCCATTAAAGCAAAACACATAGTAAGTAAGTCCCACAGTTATGTATGTATTCACTTTAACAGCACATGGAATGACTGAATGTGGTACTATGGCTCAACACGAGTAAATCTTGACAAGGTTTGCAATAAAATACATATAAGCCTTCTAGGTTATAAATTCCTTTTTTAAGCTCCCTGTATATGTTTCAAAATTCTAAGATACTGTGCAAAATACACCCACAAATGTTTCTTCTAACAGGATTAGGATACAAATTGTTTTAATTTCAGAAACACGTATAACAGAAGAAATTGAATTCAATGTATCACACAAGAAAAAGATAGGCCATAAACAATTTTCAGTTAAGCTTATCAAGACAATATCATGGTTGTTCTTAACTGTCCAATTATCTCTGCCATGGTTGCATAATGGAATCTGACTTCACATCATAATAAAGTCTATTTGTAGGTGGTTTAAGTTGTGCTGATTCACAACTGGCCTAATTGTGATAGCACTTAAGTATTCCTATTGACTAGGCCTCCTTCTTCATCATCACCCCAATCAGTAACAAAGACACAGCAGGAATGATGCCTGAGAAATCCTTCCCAACTGTTGTAAAGCAATCCATTTCAACTAACAGATGGGATTTAGTGCAATGTTATGCCACACATGTAAACATGAATAAGTAGGTAAATCAATGGCAACTGTGGAAGGTACAAACTCCTGATTTTAATTGTCCTTCTGTTTCATTAAGTACATTCTGCCATTTTCATCACCTCCAAATATTTAACTGAATTTACTATTACCAAAATCCAGCCATTTATTTAGTACTCAATAATTTTTTTCTATGTTTGTTTTTCCATCCTATTCATCACAAAATTTTGGCAAAATTCCAACATTTTATCCACTCTGAATTTTAAAAAAGGTCTCTATTCTACTAGAAAATATTAATACTTGAACATTCAATGACGACCATATCACCTTGAAAACATATGTGGACGTAATGTTGGAGAACAGTATGCTTTCTTTCTCTGATTACTACAGCCATCTATTCTAGCATTTAGTTGCTGCGTATTCTTAGCTGCTCTAATTTTTATATAATGAATTACAAATTAGGATAGCAAAATGAACCTTACTTACCTTAGATGATGGTTGCATGGCATGAACACATGAAAAAAACAATCTCAAAAATGAAATATTAATTTTTGGGTCTCTGCCCTTTGTCAACAGGAGAAGATTAACCTCCATAATATTCTCTTGTTGAGAATGGGTGAGACCCGAAAATTCTATGTCATTTGTGTTCTTGTCTTATTATGTGTTCACACAATGCAGCCATCATCTACTGTAAGTGGTGTTTTATTTTGCTATCCTGATTTGTAATTCATTTTCGCTACTTAGCACCTATTATTTCTTATTTATATGATATAAAATGGTGTGAAAATGTGTGCCAGTTTGTGCATCATTGCCACCCCATCACTACTTTCAGACACAACCCAGCCTTGACTAGTTGTACTGATCTGTGTATTGCTTAAACCCTTCAAGATGACATTTGACTTGAATCAGCAAATGTGAGTATATGTCACCCATTAGTGGTTTTTAAGTAAATAGAATCACTTTTATGTACTTACATTTATTTTTTTATTTATCAATCTTGTTTCATGGATCCCTGCTGAGGAAAGACCTCTGGGATGTGAAACATGTCATGATTAATACACATACATTCAATATGAGCCATAATCATAGTAAAAATAAGTATATGTTCCAAAGACAAATAAAGAGAATAACAATAAACATTAATTTTTACAACTGAATTTTGAAAAAGTCATATTGAACACAATTAATTAATTTGTTCAACTTCTTGAATGGAGTAGAAGGAGTTGCCAATAAGATAATCCCACAAAAACAATTCTTGTAAAAATAGGCCAAGTCTCGTGTTCGTGCAGTGACAAAAAGTTATGAGATCTTCTTCTGAGCCAAGTCTACACTTTACAGTGTGTATTCACTTCACTTTATGAAACAGAATGGTTTTTTTAGGTATTATAGATCATTTATTTAAGATAAAAAATCTGATGACTTGGCCATCTGCATGTCATAATTTGAACTTAAATTGAGGGAATAATATATATACTTGTCAAATTCGAATAATAGCTAGGGAAATCTTGGCTTTTACGTTTTTTATAAGTTTGTGTAGGTTAGTTAAAACATGGCGTGCATAATGGCCAAGTCATCAGATTTTTTATCTTAAATAAACGATCTATGATCCGAAAAAAAAAAAAAACATTCTGTTTCATAAAGTAAAGTGAATACACACTGTAAAATGTAGACTTGGCTCAGAAGAAGATCTCATAACTTTTTGTCACTGCACGAACACGAGACTTGGACTATTTTTAACCGATTTCAAAAAAGGAGGAGGTTCTCAATTCGTCTGATATTTTTTTTTTTTTTTTTTTTTTTTTTTTTATATGTATGTTCAACGATATCTTCGCCAATTTTGAACCGATTTAAATGAGATTTTTATAGTGGATAGAGTATACCCCAAAGTGGTCCCATATGAATTTAATTGAGAAACCGCACCTTCTACCCCTTTACAACCCTTAAAATTTATACAAACCCACACTTTTTATCCGATTTTGATGGAACTTTGGAACTGTATATTAAAAAATAAACAGAAAAATACTGTCAACTTTTGGTTTCAAAAAACTGAACCCCTATCCACCCCTTAATTTTTGCCAATGTTCATTATACAATGCTAAAGTCGACACCATTTAACTGATCTCCATTAAAGTTGGCATATACATGTAATTTTTCATGGAAAAGGTTTCTGACCCAAAAAAATTAAATAAAACCTCTCTCCCTTTACACCCCTTAATTTTTTATACAAACCCACATTTTTTATCCGATTTCAATTGAACTTTGGACATGTATAGTCAAAAATAAAGAGAAAAATGCTGTCAACATTTAGTCTGAAAAAATTGAACCCCTCTCACCCTATCCACCCATTAATTTTTGCCAATGTTCTTTACACATAACTATAGTTGACATCATTTATCTAATCTCCATTAAAGTTGTCATATACATGTAATATTTCATGGAGAAGGTTTCTGACCAAAAAATAAAAAAAGCCACCCCATCTCCCCATTACAATCCTTAATTTTATAGAAACCTATATTTCATATCTGATTTTGATTTAACTTTGCCAATGTATACTTTCAAACAAACAGAAAAATCTTGTCAACATTTGGTCTGCCAAAGCTCAACCCCACTCTCTCCTACCAACCCCTTAATTTTTGTCAATTTTTTTTTTTTATTTTATTTATATATATAAAAAGCTACAGTCGCAACCATTTGACCTATTAACATGAAAGTTGGCGCTTATATGAATTTTTTCACGAGGAAGGTTTCGGACCAAAAAATAAAAAAAACCACCCCCATTCCCCATTAAACCGTTAATTTTTATACAAATCCAAAGTTTTTATCCAGTTTAGATAGAACTTAGCAAACTTTTACTGTGAAACAAAGAGGAAAATAATGTCAGCTTTTGGTTTGTAAAAACTGAACCCCTTTCCCCATTTCCGCCACTTGACTTTTGTCAATTTTCTTTTTGAAGAGCTACAGTTGACACCATTTGACCGATCTTTATGAAAATTGGCACGTATATGTATTTTTTTATGGAGAAGATTTCTGACCAAAAACTACCTTGGCTCCCCTTTTACATCCCTTAATGATTGTACAAACCCCCATTTTAATCCGATTTCGGTGGAACTTCGTGTGTGTATACTTTAAAGCAAATAGAAAAAGAAACATACTACTCACATTTCTTTGACAAAAACCCTATTCCCCTTTCTACCCCTTTAATTACTGTCTATGTTCATTATATAAAGCTACCGTTTCTATCAGATTTTGAAGGAAGTATGCACATGTATACTTCAAAACAAACAGAAAAATACTGTATGCATTTAGTTTAGAGAAGCCAAACCTCTCTTCCCCTTTCCACCCCTTTAATCTACACAAAGCACAGTTTCTATCTGATTCTGAAGAAAATTTGCACACTTATACTTTAAAAAATACATAACAATTGTGTATAAATTAGATTGCAGAAATGCAACCCCTCTTGCCTTCTACCCCCACCCCTCCTAATTTCCAATGTTCTTTATAGATACCTACCGTTTTTATCAGATTTCAATGGAACACTGTAAATGTATACTTAAGAACAAAGAGAAACATTCTGTTTACAAAACCAAACCGCTCACTCCCTTACCCCATTTAATTTTTGTAAATGTTCTTTACACAAAGCTACAGTTATTTTTTATCTGGTTTCGATGGAACTTTGCACATGTATACTTTAAAACAAAAGAGAAAAATGCTGTCCACACTACCTTAACAAAAACCAAACTACTCTTCACCTCAACACCACTCAATTATTTTTGTTATACACACCTAAAATTTTATATGATATCAATAGAAATTTACAAACGTATACTTTAAATCTATCAGAAAAGACAGTCTACATTTGGTATACAAAAGCCCAATCCCTCTTCTCCTTTACCCCCATCATTTATAATTTCCAATGTTCTTTACGAAATCTACAGTTTTAAGTACCGTCAAAATCAATTAAGCTATTTTTAAGTAATTGCAAAATATTTATAAAATGTATGTGTCCTAATGTCTCAATATGTACTTCAGATTTCAACTTGGACCCCGAGCTTTTACTTTGTGAAAACCAATTAAATATCTATATTTTCTGTGCGATACCGGAACGAAAAGATATATTCCAGAGACAGATTTGTGTATGTGGTATATAACAATATCCAGATGTTACATATTTCGATTCTCAAGCAGCAGCTTTAACAGATGTTATGATTAGATCGAATCACAGCCTGGACCAAAATGTAAACTGACATTTCTTAACACAGCATCCAATTCACCCCATTCTGAAAGTTGTTGTAAAGACAGATTTTTTTTAAAGCTTTCGCTTTAACCAGTGAGCTACCAGGAAATTCGCAAAATGAGAACTGCTGCGGCATATTTAAATTCAAAATAACTATTAAACCACTAAAAATTTAAAAATAAAATAATTGTTTAAAAAACATAAAAACCGCCTTCAAAAAAGGGCACTAAAAATTTTAAAATAACTTTATACCTTGCTTAGAAGAAAGTAAATCTAAATGGACAATATTTTTCATCATTGTTATTGAAATTTTTACATTAATTAGTTATTTTTGGAGTCGGTGCCAGCCAAAGCAAGAAAAACAAAAAGATAAAAACAGTAATAAATAACAATAATACATAAAAAATCATGTTACTACTTACCTACAATTAATTCTAGAAACATTTTTCAACAAAACTGAAACATATAGATGATACACCGATATTATACTAACTATAAAGGTTTACTGCATGATGCAGCCTACCAACTGACACTATAGCGCCAGAGATATGCCTGGATGACAAATGAGGTCGAGCTACAGATAGTATACCATTAATTTGTTTCCCTAAGCTGTCTCCCGCAATAAAACTTTCCTCACAACATGCTGAAAATATTTGGTATTTTTGTTCGTACTCTCGGTTTGCCTCGAACTCCAAATAAAGTTAATTAATTCGATCTGCACGATCTGACAGCTGGCACCGACTCCAAAAATAACTAATTAATGTAAAAATTTCAATAACAATAATATAAAATATTGTCCATTTAGATTTACTTTCTTCTAAGCAAGGTATAAAGTTATTACAAGAATTGTTTTTGTGGGATCTAATTTCTTTTTGTAAGTTTATCGCTTATCCTGAATCACCGATCAAATGTAATGATTCCGCTTGAAAATCGGTTATTAAGAACATTTCAGATTTTAAGACATAAATATACTTTTACCAACAATAACCCAATCACTGAAAACAATAGATGTGCCCAATAGCCGGGCAATGCAGATTGTGCTGGCTTAACTACCACCATAAATAAATTACTAGGAACTTCCAAACTAAACATAAGACCAAAGTAAAATTTAAGATATCACTTAAACTTGCTTATCTCTTTGCATTAAAAAATTTTCAGCCATGTAGCTTCATCGGGAGCAAAGCAATTAAGCCGCAAATATGTGTCAGAATTTTTCATGATTGGGATTTTAATTAAATAAATACGGGAGA
Source organism: Vandiemenella viatica (assembly GCA_031002005.1). Classification (NCBI taxonomy): domain Eukaryota; kingdom Metazoa; phylum Arthropoda; class Insecta; order Orthoptera; family Morabidae; genus Vandiemenella; species Vandiemenella viatica. The sequence goes on from CM061921.1 coordinate 25,825,389, forward strand.
AAACTCCAATATTAGAATTTTCTCATGATATTGGGATGAAATCATATATGTATACCAAATTACTTGTTTCTGGGATGACTGGCGGTACAGTGGAATTTTGATATCGGGGTGTCGTGGTTGAAATAAAATTTTGAATTTCAGTAGCTTCCAGAATAAGAAAAGCAAATAAGTAAAATTTAAAACATTAGTTGAACTTAGTAAGCTCACTCTACAATTGAATTCTGAAGTGTATAAAGTTATTAGGATAGGAAACGATTTCACATTAAGGGTAAGTAAGGGGTAGATATATGGAAATTTACGAGTTTGTGGGTATGTATGTGAGTAATGTGTAGCAAATTTCAGCTTTCCACAACTACGGGAAGAACTTTAGAGTTTTGATAATCATCAGTCAGTCAGTGAGTGAATGAGTGACAAAATCGCTGTAGTTTGCATCCTAACAACAACTGAAATAAGAACACTATCGAAAAAAAAATTTGTATGTTTGCTAAGATTGCTGATATCTATGCACAACAGAAATTTGATACATGATCTCTGGAATATGGTGCCGAGTAAATACACGTGTGGCGTTTGCGCGCAAATAATAAAAGAAAATGTATCTAGTATTTTGTGCTCCGAGTGTGATAGTTGGATACACCAGAAATGTTCTGGTATTGACAGTAAAGATTTTAAAAAGACAGCGGCTGAAATAAAGAAGAATGGCTTTAAATGGATCTGTGATGGGTGCATAAGTGAGTTTAGTGTTGTGGTCTCCGGTGACATTCTGGACGAAAATGATGATCCGGTCGTATCCAAATTGGAGTGTATTTTTAATAAATATTTTACTCCTTTCAAAAACAGTGTTGAAAATACGTTGAAGAACATTAATAGTGAACTGGAGAATATCTCTAAACAGAATCTGAGCACGTCAAAACAATGTGCAACGCTAGAGAAAAGAATCAGTGCCGTGGAAAACAAGTTAAAGACATTCGATTGTGGTACTTCAAGTGTCGATAACATTATTTCTGAAACTGCTGAAAGAAAAAGACGTGAAAAAAATGTAATTGCTTTCAATGTTCCCGAGTTTAAGAAGCTAGTTGGCAAAGAGCGACTCGACGATGATCGTGCAGCTGTTTCTAATCTGCTGCCGACTAACCTCACTATTGACGTAACGAAGATGAAATTGCGCAGGATAGGTCGCCAAGCAGATGGTAAAACTCGCCCGCTGCTACTGGAAACACAATCGGTCGCCAGATGCAAGAGAAATACTGAAAACAAAACTAGTCGGCAACAAGGATAAAATACATTTCAAACCGGATCTTACTCGTGCGCAGCAAGCTCATCTGAAGAATTTATGTGCCGAATTGGAGACTCTCAATGCTAACGGTGAAACCAAGACAATAAAGTACATTAATGGTATTCCCAAGATTGAAAATGTGACCACTTTTCGTGCCCCCAAGGAGAATTAAAAATCTGAATCAGGATCTGCTAGTTTACTACCAGAACACCAGAGGACTAAGAACGAAACTTAATAAATTTCTAACTACATCAGCCAGTAGTCAGTATGATGTATTATGTATCACCGAGTCGTGGCTTCACTCGTCGATCATGGATGGTGAAGTAGTTGATAATAGTTATTCTATAGTCAGGAAAGATAGAGATTCTAAGACTGGCGCTCATCAGCGAGGTGGGGGAGTTTTTATTGCCGTAAAGCGTTGTATTTCTGCTGAACCTGTTGTAATTAATTATGATCATTTAGAGCAAATTTATGTTAGAATCAAAGGTCATGTTGGTGACATTATAGTTGGATGTGTATACATTCCACCACAGTCTCACATTGATACATACAATACTCATCTTGAAACTATATCCTACATCAGAAATAAGTACCCAAACTGTCGACTAATGATATTTGGTGATTATAAATTGCACAGTAGCTTACAACAAGTAGAATGTGAAACATTGTTGAATGAAAATTTTCTTCTCTTGGATGCCTTCAACTAAACAACATTCTCAATGATAGTGATCGGTTGCTGGACTTGTGCTTTAGTGACCTCGATGTCTTGATTGACAAGGCATCCGCAATTGTTGAACGGGACAAGTATCACCCTGCATTAGCTGCGCTACTAAATTCAGACAAATCTGAAATCAAGTGATGCCCCTATTTATGCATATAGAAGTGCTGACTTTGCCTGCATTGAATAAATATTTCACTGGTATCAACTGGATAAATCTATATGAACTGGACAATATTGATGATAAAGTAAAATGGTTCAACAAGATTGTTCACAGGGGTATTAATCAGTTTGTTCCGGTGCACTATCAAAAAAATACGAATTATCCATGTTGTTTTTCTAAAGAACTGATATGTAAAATAAACAGAAGAAAATCGCTCATAGAAATTACAAGAAGAGAAGAACCAGCAGTAATTACATCGCATTTAGTAATTTACGATCAGAATGCAAAAATCTAAGTACAGCTTGTTATAATAATTATATTGATAAAATTGAATATGATCTGAAAACTGACACTAAAAACTTCTGGAGTTTGATTAAATAGTGATGTTGACATTCCCTCAACCATGACCTGGAACAGCACAACTGTGAGTAATGGTGCTGATGTCAGCAACTTATTTGCATCATACTTCAAGAGCATATACAAAGAACCATCAGAACTTCTAAATGCTGATACTATGTATGACAGTAGCAGTAAATATCCAGATGTGAACCTCTCTAAATTTGAAGTTCACTTTGATGATGTATTTCGTGAGCTTACACGACTGAACATAAATAAGGGTGCTGGACCCGCCCAGATACCTAACATCTTATTAAGAAATTGTGCTGCTGGACTCTGTGAGCCAATCACTCACATCTTCAATAAGTCTCTTGAAACAGGAAGTTTTCCCTCAACGTGGAAAATAGGATATATTAAACCCATACATAGATCAGGTGCAAAATCCGACATCAGCAAATATAGGCCAATTTGCATTCAATCCTCACTGGCAAAGCTTCTAGAGAAAATTGTCCTGCCACAGCTTACTTTTGCATTTAAAAAAGTCGTAACCTCAAGACAGCATGGATTCTTTGGCAGAAGATCTACAACAACTAATCTCTACCTGTATGTTAACTTCATACTTAGAATAAAGGTCAGGATGTGCACTCCATATATACTGATTTTAGCAAGGCCTTTGACATGGTGAACCATGATATTGTGATAAATAAATTAAGTCGTTATGGTATAAGATCCAAGGCCTTGGATTGGCTTTCGCTCGTACTTATCTGACAGACATCTACAAGTGCGAATTAATAACCATTTGTCGAATGAGTACACGGTTATGTCTGGTGTGCCACAAGGTTCCCATCTAGGACCTATTCTATTCAGCATCTTCATAAATGACATTGGTGAAAAGTTTATGTCTGATTATTTGCTCTATGCTGATGATATGAATATCTTCAGAGCTATTTACAGTGCTCATGACATTGATATATTACAACAAGATATCTCCGAGTTAGAGGTATGGTGTCAGTTAAATAAGTTACACCTTAATATAGAAAAATGTGCTGTCATGGTGTTTTCTCGACGTCTCAACCAGCTACCTGTTAATTACTCTATATGTGGTCAAAACGTGGGAACAGTCAATTCAGTTAAAGACTTGGGAGTGATAATCGATGACAGGCTTACCTTCTCAGAGCACATTAATTACATAACTCAGCGAGCATTTCGTGTCCTGGGTTTCATATGTAGAGCTGGTAAAGAATTCAAAAACGTTAATACATTGTTTCGACTATTCTCTGCCTACGTCAAACCATTACTTGATTATGGTAGTATTGTATGGTCACCCTTTACAGACCAGCAAATTAGCCGTGTCGAAAAAGTTCAACGCAAGTTTTGTAAGTTTCGGTTACACTATTTTCATCGTGAAAACATGGAAGATGTGTGTGATGTATATCAGCATTATAAGATTAACAGCTTGCAAAGTCAGAGGCAGTTGAATGACCTATGCTTCTTCTACAAAGTCATCAATGGACTTATTGATTCACCAGATATACTCAAAACAATTCCAATTTAATTGCTCTAGGGTAGACCTACGAACAAGACGACTGCTGGATGCTGTAAAACCCAACAAAAATTATGTTGCTTCTGGGCCGTACCATAGGATAGTAAACCTGGTTAACCTATATGCAACCAACGTCAACTTCTTTGGAGGTTCTTATACTGGACTGATCTCCAACATTAAAAGACTTTTGTGAATCACTTATTCATTATGTAGCTTGTATGTTGATGATAAATTTTATTTCAATATGTAAAAAGCCGATTGGCATTTAAATAAATAAATAAATGTAGCATAAATACGACTGAAGAAATTGAGGTTCAAATATGGCCCGAATCGCTTCGAGAAAAGGGTAGGCAGTGCCACCGTTGACTCGACTTGTCGGGTGCACTCAAATTATAAATTCGGAAGATGGTGTCTGTCTTTTGTTACGTTTTGACGACTAAATGGCTATACCAATAATGATGGAATTTGACAAGGAAATACTATGTATCTGTAGGAAGGAAACCGGAAATATTTTTTCGGTATGAATAACAGTTGTATTCACGAAATTTTTAGAACTTATCGAATGGTGATGTGGTGTTAGTTTGTAATGTTACAATCGGTTGCTCAAGCTGTAATTCTCGCGCAATTTGTTAGTGTATGGTTTGTTATTAAATTTCGTTTAGAGATAAATCTTATTATTTAGTATAGAGCTCGATTTGCTCTGCACTGTACTATTATTTTGTCTTCTTTTTTGACATTGCTTGCTGGCTTAGACCTAGCCTATAGTGTAGCTCTAGCAGAATGCGAGCAGCTGAAGTTAATAGAACCCAAGAATTGGATGCTCATGCTAAAGAAAGAAGAAAAGACCAAGCTGAAATAAAGCTGCCCTTAATTAAACAACCCCCCCCCCTTTCCACATTCCACACACACACACACACACAACACAAACACAAACACATCCCTGCACATCCTCCACCCCCACCCTCCCCCCACCTCCTTTTGTTTTTCTGTTTTTAAAATATGTTGGAAATTGATTCTCTTCATGAGACACGTTCGATGGTTTGAGCATACTGATTCATCCAGAACAAAGCAATTAACCTGCAAATATGTACCGGAACGTTTCACGTTTGGGATTCCATTGAATAAATACATGGAAAATAAGCAACATCATTTCCAACAATGTCCCAATCTCTGGAAACGATTAATGTACGTCGTAGCCTAGCAATGAGCATTGCCGCTGGTTTATCTACCACCTCAAATAAATAACAAGTAACTTCCAAACTAACCATAGGAACAAAGTAAAATTTAAAGCTTGTTTTAAACTTGTTTGCCTCTCTATAGTATAGAATTTTCAGGTTTATAGCTTCATCCGGAGCAAAGTAATTAAGCCTCAAATATGTGCCAGAATTTTTCATGTTTGGGATTATCATTCAATTAGCTGATACCTGCGACTTCATACGCGTGGATTCAGAATTTCTTTGCCAGAATTGAATACAGAAAGTTTTTGGTAACGAAGGATTGGTCCAAACAACACCAAATCGGCATAATATGACAGGAAAGCCATCACTATATCATTCCACCATCAAACCTGTCTCTTGAGGAGATCAAGTTCCCAATATATTTAAAAACAAAAAAAACAAACGAAGCTGTTGGGATTGGGGGGGGGGGGGGGGGGGGGTTTATTTCAGATAGGTCTTTTCTTATTTTTTCAGCATGAGCATCCAATTCTTGGGTTCTAATAACTTTAGCTTTCTCATGCTCTGCTAGAGCTACAACTAAGGCCAGTTTACGCCCACAAGGCATGTCAAAAAAGAAGGCAAAAATAAACTGGTGCCAGAAACATTTAAACAGACGCAAAGTAAGAGGACAGAGAAAATCTACATCTATACTAAATAATACATTTTTTTCTCTAAACGCAATTTATTAAGAAATTATTCACTAACATAATGCGAGACAAACACACCTTGAGCAACCGACCTAACATTACAGACTAACACACACAGACGTCTCTGTCACCATTCAACAAGTTCTCAAAATTTCGTGACTACAACTGTCAATCATAGCAAAAAAAAAAATGTTCTGTGATCTGCCTACAGATTTTCTTGTTCAATTTCCTCAATACCGGAATAGTCATTTAGTCGTCAAAACGTAACAAAAAGAAGGAGACCTACTTCCGCATTTATAGTATTATTACTGCAGAGCACACACACACTGACTGCGAATCACCCCTGAGGGGTCAATATAATGTAAAAAAGTGTGCACCTACAGCATTGCAAGACTACCTACGATTTTCCTCGCATTGCACCCCTAAGTTTGTGATATCTACAGTTTATCATTCAATCCGAATAACCGACGGTCCAAGGCGTGACTCTTACGATCAAAAACAATTTTTAAAAATCTTTGCCTACCTTGGCATTTGATCCGGTGGTATACACATTAGTAAGCAAGTGCGTTAACCAATGGGCCACCAGCCCACAATTGTGTATGGAACTACAGAGTCTTCCACATCCTAAACGTCGGTCTATGTTCGTTTCAGCAATTTTTTAAATTATGTGACAATATGATAGGAAATTGTTCAACCAAATGTAAACAGTATTTTTCTCCATGTTTCAAAGGGTAAGTGTGCAAAGTTTCATCGAAATCGGATGAAAACTGTGAATTTCTATGAAGAATAAAACAAACAAACATTCATCTTTTTATATATAGATAAATACGGGGAAAAACTCCAATATCAGATTTTTCTTATGATTTTGGGATGAAACCATATATGTGTACCAAATTTCATATTTCTAGGATTACTGTAAGTACAGTGGAATTTTGATATCGGGGTATTGTGCCGAAATAAAATTTTGAATTTCAATAACTTCAAAAGTAAGAAAAGGAAAGAAGTATAATGAAACAGTTTAGTTAAAAATATTAAGCTCACTCTACAGTGAAAATTAGAGCTTTATAAAGTAATTAGGGTAAAAAGCAATTTCAAGTTAGGGGTAGGAAAGAGGGTAGGTATATGAAAATTTACGAGTTTCAGACTTTTCTTGTAATATGTGGGTAAAATTTTATCTGTGTACCAAATTTCAGCTTTCTACGGCTACGGGAAGTGCCTTAGAATTTTGATGATCATCAGTCAGTCAGTCAGTGAGTGACTGAGTGACAAAATCTCTGAAGTTTGCATCCGAATAACTTACGAACTAAGAACAGTAATAAAATAAAATTAAGTACATTTGCTAAGAGCGCTGATATCTATGCATAATAGAAATTTGAGACATGTAGCATAAATATGACCGAAGAAATTGAGGTTCAAAAATTGCCCGAATCGCTTCGAGAAAAGGGTAGGCAGTGCCGCCGTTGACTCGACTTGGCGGGTGCACTGCCGTGCATCAAAATCTCTCAGTTTTTCTTTAAATATATCTTTATTGTCTGCAGACTGTTTTATACTTTTGGGAAGTTTATTAAACAGATGTATACCAGAATAATTAACTCCTCTTTGTACTAATGACAGAGATGTTTGTGTTTTGTGCAAGTTATTTCTGTTTCTTGTATTGAAATTGTGTACCTGTGAATTAGAAGTAAACTGGTTAAAATGATCTATTACAAAGCACATGAGAGAATATTTATACTAAGAAGTCATTTTAAGAATACTGAGTTTTTTAAAACGTTGTCTGCAAGTTCTTGGTTGTACCCTACACAACATCCTAACAGCTCTTTTCTGTGCTATGAAAACATTTTTACTTTGTGAAGAGTTTCCCAAAAGATTATGCCATATGACATCACTGAATGAAAATATGAGGAGTACACCTGTTTCGTGAATTCTAGATCTGCTGTTAGAGAAAGTATTCGTATTGCATAGGTAGCACTACTTACTTCTTCAGTAGTGAAGTGATATGTTTGTGCCAACAGAGTTTCTCATCTATTTTAATACCAAGGAATTTTATACTCTTTGTTTCTAATATTGTGTTACTTTTATAGCTTACTTGTAAATCTGGCTGTGCATAATTTTTTGTTTTAAAACCTAATATAATGTGTTTTTTCAAAATTTAATTTTAATGAATTTGCCTTAAACCAATTTCCTACTTCACTTACATTAAATTCTAGATTGCTGTTTGGTGTTTTTCTCAGAGTCAGGTTAGTGTCACCTGCAAATAAAACACTCTTAACTTTGTTAGATAAGTTTCCAGGAAGGTCATTGATATACAACAAGATGAGGAGGGGTCCTAGGACAGAACCTTGTGGAATGCCATGTTTTATTTTCTCCCAGTCCGATGAAGCATCTTTACTTATTTTAGGATCAAAAATGGAAACTTTTTGCATTCAACTTTCCATGTATGATTTAAACCATTTACCTGCAATTCCATAAATAACATCGTATTCCATTTTCTTCAAAAGTAATTAATGATTTGCATAGTCAAATGCTTTTGCAAGATCATAAAATATTCCTACAGGGATCATTTTATTATTCAATTCCTCAAATGTGTTATTTAAAAATGAATATATAGCCATTTCTATAGATGATCCTTATTGAAACCCAAATTGTGATTTACTTAGGATATTATTTTGTTTAACATGTTTTATTACTCTATAGTACATGACTTTTTCAAAAATCTTTGAGAATCCTGAAAGTAATGAAATGAACGATAGTTATCTACACATGTTGCTTCTCCTTTTTTAAACAACGGTTTTACAGCTACATATTTTAGTTTATTTGGAAACACGCCTTGCATTAAGGATTCATTACAAATGTGGGCAAGAACACGACTGATACAATCCGAACATCTTTTCAGTAATTTGTTTGAAATATTGTCATAGCTGGAAGAATTTTTAGGTTTTAATTATTTCATGTGTTTATTTATTTCTGAAACTGTTACTGGTGGAAACTGCATTTCAACAAATTTATTTGGGAAAGCAGTCTGAAGAAGCCTTAGGGCATTATGTGGGGATTGCTTTTCTATGTCTAATTTCTCTACAACTGAAGTAAAATGTTTGTTAATTATTTCACAAACTTCCCCTACTTCACTATGAACAGTTCCATTTTGTTCTATTTTTATGTCTTTAGAATGGTTTACAGATTTTCCTGTTTCAGTTTTTATTATATTCCATATAGTTTTCATCTGAAATTCTCTATTTTATATGATATATACCTGTTCTTGGCATTTCTTATTACATTTCTTGGTATTTTAGAATAAAGTTTGTAATGAGCTTTCAGTGCATAGTTATCTGATTCTCTTACTTTTAAGTACAGGTCCCTTTTTGTAGTACAGGATACTCTAATACCCTTTGTTATCCGTCCCATACCCAGTTTATTGTTTGGAGTATTGACTACTTTCCTTTTTTTGAAACTTCCTTCGAAAAGTGTTCGAAATATATTGAAAAAGGAATTAAATTTTTGATTAACACCCAGTGCATGGTACACTTCTGACCATTGTTCATTATTTAAGGAATCTATGAAATTTTTTATATTGTTTTCATTAATATTTCTTCTATATACCCAACTTTTCTTTATCTGTTTAATAGTGTTTCTGGACTTGATACATAACAGCTGGGCATCATGATCTGAGATACCATTTATTACTGGAAGTATGTTGTAATTACTGTACTGAGAAATATCCATAAAAAAAATTATCAATTGCAGTCCTGCTATTATTTTGTATTCTAGTAGGGAAATTTACAAGTGCCGTTAAGTTAAAAGACAACATCAAGGCTTCCATATCTAGCCTCTCATTGCTGTGATTGAGAAAGTCAACATTAAAATTTCCACATAAAACTATTTGATTGTTATTTTTGAAACATAGTAGCAAGGACTCTAACTGAGATAAAAAGTCTAAAATTTCCTTAGGGAGCAATGTAAATTGCTATTACTAAGAGCTCTTCCTTACCATATTCTAGTTTAGTAACACATCATTCAAAGTGTTGTTCTATACAATACTTACTTACATCTACACTGTTGCATCGAATATTATTTTTAACAAAAATGGCAACTCCTCCTTTCTCCATTTTACATCTACAGAAGTGAGAACTTAGTTTATAATTTGGGACGGACAGCTGAGATATTCCTGTGTCAGACAAATGATGCTCAGATATGCACAAAATATCTACATTGCAGTTTCTGGAAGTTTTAATCTCTTCTAGGCATAAGGTAATGTCATCAGTTTTACTAAATATTCCCCTTATATTCTGATGGAGAATAGTGGTCTGAACACTTTGATTCAATGAATTTAAGTTGTTTGCTTTGTTAGTACATACTGGTATGTCAGATGGAATATCTAATTTCGATAAGTTTTGATCAGGAGAGACGTTAATTTCTTTTAGACATCTTAATACATTTATTTTACTTACCCTAAAAAAGGTTACGACTTAACGCCACTTATAACAGGAATAAGAACTTCCATTTCTTTTTTTGTTCGCATTACTATAATCTGAATTATGTTGCCTATTTTCTAAGCATTTACTATGTTTACAATGGGCAGAGAAATAATACCCATAAAATTCTAATATGATTATATTTAAATTCTAAAATTTTTATCAATCAGTATTTTAATGTCTTATAATTGTTTGGTATTATAAATCAGTGATAAACCATCCCCCCCCCCCCCCTTTTGGCCCAGTTGGTTGTGACACCATGATGGTTCATAGCTCCTAACATGAGGTTAGCTGGTTTCTGTCCTGATCATGAAAGAAATTTTCATCAACAGATTTAGGCCTGCAGGGTAGGAGAGATGGTGAAGCACAGTTACTAATTATGAAATAGTACTCCAAAGTCCTGGGTTAAATCCTAAGCCTCTATACAGTACATATGGAGTGAAGGCATTTGACACTGATGATGGTGATTCATCTGGTTGGGGACATAAAGTCTGGTAGCCCCCCTAGGTGTCCTTTGTAAGAGTAGGCCTGAATAACCCAATACTGGGGTTCATCTTCTACCTTCTTCCAACTTACATTCATTCACACACACATCACAGTAATCAATACAAAACAAAATATCTAAATATGTTTGAATCACAGATCAAGGCAAGGAGGAATCACCCTAGTTTAAATTTTTTCTAGAAAAAGTACCCATAAACCTAACACTTGTGGGAAAAAAATAAAAAAAAATGTTTTTTCATCAATACAATATGCACAGTAACTATTATTCATTTCATGTCTGCTTGTATGGTAGTCTTGAAACAATTGGATGTTGAATTGAATTATTATTATTATTATTTCATGCTGAATAGAGGAGGATAACCCTTCTTGGTTGCCAGCTACATTCATAATTGTTTAAGAAGTAAAGTGGAGATGAAACAATCAATATTATTTGTTTAAGATCTTTTTTGCAAAAGCAGAAGTGATGAATTAATTTAAAAAATGCTTCTTTTATTAAGACTCAGTGTAGTTACTACTTTAATTTTCTCGGACACAAATACCACTAAGTGTGATTGTTTGAATGCTTAGTAGATACACTGATTATTTTTCAAACTGATATGATTTACTGTGAGGCATGTAATGTTACTAAAATCTGAATACTTTCAACATTTGAATATTTTCAACAGCACCAGAATTAGATTAAAACATTAAAAAGTAAAAGCACAAAGTTACTTTAACAATCAAATGATTAATTTATGGTTGTATGTACAAAGAATACATTTAACAGAGGCTTAACATATTGAAATTAATATAACTATAGCTAAAACATTGTTAACTGTTTTTTTATTAATTGCTATATCTATACTAATATTATAAATGTGAAAGTAACTCTGTCTACGTCTCCCTGTCTGTCTGTTTAATACATTTCTTCAGAGATGAAATTTGACAAGGCTGGACATAGGATAATTTTTTTCTGTATAAACAACACATATTGTCATATAATTTTGAATAATTACTGAACGGCAACAGACAGATGCATAGGATATGTAAGTCTCTGCTGTACCTTGCTATTTCGTGGGCTGGTAGCTCAGTGGTTAATGCGCTTGCTTACTGACATTTGGAGTGTGGTATCTAATTCAAATACCAGTGAAAGCAAAGAGTTTTAAGAATTGTTTTTGATTGTATGAGCCACGCCTGAATGGTCAGTTGTTTGGATTCCATGTTAAATTACATAGCCCACAAATTTAGGGGTGCAATGCATGGCAAATCGTAGTCATTCTAACAATGATTTTTTATGATGTATTGATCGCTCAGGTTTTTTATTATTATTTATTTCTCACTGTCAGTCTGTATGTGATCTGCACTAATCAATACTAATATTATAAATGCAAAAGTAACTCTGTCTGTTTGTTATGTTTCTTGGACTAATTGGCTAATCCGATCATGATGAAATTTGTCAAGGAGATGCATTAGGCATGGGTATTAGGATAGACATAGGATTCTTTTTTCTGTATCAAGACATATTGTCATATAATTTTGAATAAATACTGAACGGCGACAGACAGACACATAGGATGTGTAAGTCTCTGGAGTACCTTGCTATATGGCGGGCTGGTAGCTTAGTGGTTAATGCACTTGCTTACTGATATTTGGTGTGTGGACTCCATTCCATATCCCTGTGGAACAAAGTTATTTAAGAATTGTTTTTGATCGTATGAGTCACGCCTGGACGGTCAGTTGCTTGGATTCCATGTTAAATTGCAGACACCACAAATTTAGGAGTACAATGTGTGATAACTCATAGGCAGTCTAACAATGCCACATGTGTACACTTTTTTACGCTGTATTGATCCCTCAGGCTTGGTTTCTCTTGCAGTCAGTCTGTGAGTGATCTGCACTAATAATATTATAAATGCAGAAGTAAGTCATTGTCTTTTTGTTACGTTTAAACAACTAAATGTATACTTATATTAATGGAATTTGATAAGGAAATACTTTGTCTCAGTAGGAAGGACACAGGACAGTTTTTTTGTTGTTGTTTTTTTTCGGGATGAATAACAGTTTTAGTCACAAAATTTTGAGAACTTATTGATTGATGACAGACAGATGGATGTGTGTGTTAGTGTGTAATGTTATGTCGGTTGCTCATGCTGTGGTTCTCATGTAGTCTGTTAGTGTATTATTTGTTAGTAAATTTCTTTTAGAGACAAAACTTATTATTTAGTAGAAACGTTGATTTTCTCTGCACTGTACATTGTTTCAGTCCAAATGTTTCTGGCTCTTGACATGCCTTGCAGGCATAAACCTGAGATAAGGTGTAGCTCTAGAAGAGCACAAGCAGCTAAAGTTATTAGAACCAAAGTATCTGATAGTCATGCCGAAGAAAGAAGAAAAGCTCAAGCTGAAATAAAGCTGCCCTCAGTTAAACCCCACTCATTTGTTTGTTTTTCTGATTTTAAATATGTTGGAAATTGATTCTCTTCATAAGACAAGTGCGATAGCAGAGTGATATAGTGATGGCTTTCATGTTATGCTGACTCATTGTTGTTTTGGACAAGTCTTATGTTACTAACAGCTATCTATACCCATTTCTGGCAATGAACTTCTAAGTCCACACATACGAAGTAGCGGGTAACTGCTAGTTTATGTATAAAAGTGGAAGTTAGTAGAGAAACTGTGATTTTGAATTGAATATTTATCCCCTAATCTTATGAGTGTGTGTGCAAGTGTGCTAATAGGCAAACTGAGTATAGATATCAGCAATCATCCAGTAACAGCAAATACAGAGGTATATTTACAAGTTTTTATTCTTTTTACATTAGTCTAGAAAATTGTATCCAATGCAGTTTTGATCTTCTTCTAGAAAGAGAATCTTTATCATGAAAAATTCTTCACAAAATATATACCCGACAGTCAGGAGAGGTACTGCGCCAACATTTTAATTCCTCTTCTTGGGGAAGATTATCAAGTATAAAGTGTAATGAATCCAAATATGACAGTCTAAGAGGTTATCAGCAGTATTTATGAGTGGATATGTGGTAACGGACTTAATGACACCATTATGGTAATGAGTGGAACAAATGACATAGATATAGGACATAATAATGATATCTTCAAGAATATATCAGGCAAACTGATAGATGTAAAAAAAGGACAAACATCATCTTAAATTAGGTGCCATATTGATATGACAAATCAAGTATGTACAATCTAATCAGGAGTTTTAATAGCAACACGCTATAAAATATTAATAGTTCAAGTAGTGATAAGAAAAGACTAAGCTTAAACTTTAAAATAGAATGGTTAGAATGATACCATTACAGTAGACATTGGCTACAAATAAATTATAATGGAAAAATGAAAATCTGTGGCTGAATGGTAGATATAATAGAAAATTCAGAAACTCAAGGCAAAAAATTATGAACCTTTTAAAGAAGTTGACTTTTATGGACAATTTGTTGTTAGGCAATAAAAATGTTAGGAATAAGAAATAAGAAACAAACATCAACAAAGAAACTAACAGTAAACTCACATTCCTAGACAAATATTTATTGAAATGTGACACAGTAGAAACACACAAATCATTAACAGAGTCAAAAGCAAGTAATTTTATGGGCAAAGTAACTCATTATCAAACAATATTATAGTGGAGGAGCAAAGAAATAAGATTAAATACCAATAGTATTCTAGAGGAATATATAAGATTATGGATGGTGAAAATAGGCATTATAAAATCATACATCAAAATATAGAGTAAATCAGAAGCAAAACAAATGAGCAAGAGTTATTAATAGATGAAACAAGTCCTTACATAATAACACTTACTGAACATGCATTAAAAATGAATTAATTCCAGCTCTACACATGGAACGAAAGACTGTGGGAAATAGTTACAGCAGAGAAAGGTATAAAGGAGGTGGAATTTTAATTTTAAAAAACATAGATTAGATTTTAAAGTATTAATGCAGTTGTTGCCTGAAAAAAAAAAAAATTGGAAATGTGTGGTATTTCAATCCGTATACAAAGCAAAGCAGTGGCTATAGTGGGTATATACAGAATACCTGCAGGAAATTTTGAAATATTCTATACAAATCTATATGGGGTGCTATAATCTCTGTGTAGTAGTTATGACTATTTAATTCTAATGGGTGATTTTAATATTGATGTATTAAAGAGCAATATGGTATCAAAAGAACTTGGAGACATTTGCAGTGGATTTGGACTTAAGATTTCCATAAACAGTCCTACAAAGGAAACTGGCACTTCAAAAACAACAATAGATAATGTAACAACTAACTACCCAGAGGATGAAAAACAACAAAGATACTACAAGCATCAATACCACATCACTAAGCACACAAAATTAGTATTATAAATGAAGAAGAACATCAGGAAACTTGGCTACTTGAAGAATATAGACCCTATACTAAACAAAATATTTAATTGTTTAAGAACCTGATAAGCACAAAAACATGGACTGAAACATTTAATTCCTACACAACAGATGAAAAATATGACTCATTCGTTAGCATAGTTAATTATTACAAATACATAGCTTTCCAAATACAAAAGAAAAAAACAATTAATACAGAAAACAAGACAGAAAAAATGGAATTGAGAAGATATTATACAATACAAGGAACATATAAAATGGGTTAGTAGATTGTGTAGGTAAGGATGCCTGTCACTGAAGAAATGTCTTTTAAAGTGTAAGAATGAATTAAAAAATTAGACTAATAAAGTAAAATCTGACAACATTCATAGCATACTGCACAGAAGTGACAATAAACAAAGAGTATTATGGAAAATTATTAGGGGGAAAATCAGATTATGAAACAGGATCAAATCATTTAGCAGATTGTGTATAATGAGGATATAGTAGATGATTCTGGACAAATTGCAAGCAGATTAAATGAATATTATATAAATATAGCAGAAAAACTGACTAACAGTCACATTAACAAGTCAAAAGACAATGATTGCTCAGGTATTAGTGTAAACATGGATTCACAGTTCCTTAGTCCCACTGCAGAAAAAGAAATCTGTAAAATTATAAAGTCATTAAAGAAAAAAATGTCTACAGGTTCTGATGAGATATCCAATATGCTTATAAAAGAATGTAATAGTTATGAGGGTGAGACAAACACGTAAAAACACAAAAACATAAAGAAATTGAACAATATTTCGACATGAGTCTTAATAATGAATTTCATGTGGCGGGTTGGGATAGTGCCACATCTTTCCCCCTGCCATATGACTTGCCTCTCACATGATTAAGACTCATGCCAAAATATTGTGCAATTTGTTTATATTTTTGTGTTTTTACGTGTTCGTCTCGCCCTCCTGCCTTCATCTGTGGTAAGTGACGGGTATCTATTTATTTTTCCCTATCCTATCTTATTTTCAGTGCCTCACGGCAGTTTCTTTGTTTCCATTATCCAATGTAATGGTTATCACTTACAACTTATAGAACACATAATAATTCATTCATTTAAAAGTGGAACATTTCCAGATTCTTTAAAGATTTATAAAGTTATACCCATATTTTAGAAAGTGGAAAGGTCAGATATAAACAATTATAGACTTTTGCCACTAATCTCTAGTATATCAAAAAAAATTTAGAAAGCAATGGAGCAGAGGCTTATTGGCTTCCTTAGTAAGCACAACATATTTACAGATGCTCAGCATAGGTTTATAAAGTGCAAGTCTACAGAAACAGCAGTTACAACATTTGTAGATTCAGTAAAAATTACTTAGATGGTGGAGAGTACACAACAGCAGTGCTTATAGATCTTTCAAAATCCTTTGACACAATGAGTCATCAAAGGTTACTCAACAAATTAGAAAAATGGGGAATAAGGGGTAAGGCTTTTGAATCGATAATGTCATATCTGTCAAATAGAACATAATTTATGGTTAAAAAAACCAATACAGACTTTAGTAATGTAACATCCAACATGCTCACTATAAAAACAGGAGTACCACAGGGCTTGATGCTTTGGCCTCTGTTGCTCATTCTTTATATAAATGATATCCTAAGAACAATAGGAATGAATTACACAATAGTTCTTTATGTGGATGATCCAATGGTGAAGATGTCAAACATAAAAATATGGAATCTAGAACAAACATTAATCTATACTTCCAGAAACTATCAACATGATTGGAAGATAATAATCTTTTAATTAACCTAAACAAAACTCAAATGATATCATTTCAGACAAAAAGAAGAAAGTACTCTGTAAATTTAAATGTTAGCAGTTAGCAAATAAGTGAGACAATAAGAAACTAACATCTATTGTATTTATTGTCAGCTACCTTGGAGAATTATGAACTAGGAATATTCTGATGAACATCTATTTCTCTCTTTTTGAAAGCCAACTGAGATATGGCATATTAGCACGGGGGAGATCCACAGAGAATAATGTGATGAGAATATTAAAAATTCAAACACATATAATTAGAACACTACTAAAAGAAAAAAGAATGGTTTCATGTAAAAAAATATTTTGTATATTTTAAGAGTTTAACATTCTCTTGTATACCAAGTGAGTTTTTTATCTTGAGACAACTAAATATCTCGAAAACTACAAATCCGATCAAAAAAAGTGGGTAATAAAAATTGTTCGTCTCGACGGGGGACATCCGATGATACCAAATTTGACTCCCCACCCCCACCCCCTAGGGGTGGGGGAAGGGGGAGAAAAAAAACTTAAATAGGAACCCCCATTTTTTATTGCAGATTCTGATTCCCCGGAAAAAACTACCCCTATTTCACCCCCAATTCGAGTCATTTTGGTCGATAGATGGCGCTGCAATCGACAAAAATCAAAATAAGCAAAAATTCATTTAAAAATGAGGATATCTCGTGAAATACACATCAGATCAGCAAAATACAAGTTAATGTGATTGATATTTTTCAAAAACTATTCAATAACACCACCCACCTCCAAACTTGAGGGATGGGAATGGACATTATTTCAAAATGCACTGATGCAAATTCTTTAGCAGATAGCGAAAGTCAAACATTACTTTTTGCGTTACCCAGGAACAACGACGTGGACGTAGTAATTTTCTGTTCCCTTTGGGGTGCTAGATTTAGGTGAGTCCCCTCGCCTCTCACCATCGGGGTGCTTGTTTTTGGTGAGTCCCCTCGCCTCTCACCATCGGGGTGCTTGTTTTTGGTGAGTCCCCTCGCCTCTCACGTGTTTGTTTCTAACAACAATTCTAAAGCAAGTGCTCGAAAATATCACCACCGACATCGATGCATTTATTTACCCGCTCTTGGAATGATTCGACGCAACTAAGAAGCATATCCGGCGTGATTTTTTGACAAGCGTTGGTAATTCGTTCAATCATGTTTTCAGGCGTTGTTGGCACTTCACTGTAAACTTCATTCTTCAAGTATCCCCATAAAAAAAAATCAGGCGAAGTGAGATCTGGTGATCTTGCAGGCCACGGCACTGGACCTCCTCTTCCGATCCATCGACGATTGTACAGACGATCTAACACTTCCCGCGATCTTACAGCAAAATGTGCTGGACAACCGTCATGTTGAAACCACATTGTTTGTCG
Organism: Vandiemenella viatica; assembly: GCA_031002005.1. Taxonomy (NCBI): domain Eukaryota; kingdom Metazoa; phylum Arthropoda; class Insecta; order Orthoptera; family Morabidae; genus Vandiemenella; species Vandiemenella viatica. The sequence goes on from CM061921.1 coordinate 25,843,813, forward strand.
CACGTCTAAGGGTACGTCTTCAAGCAATGTTGGCAGTACGTCCTCTAAGAGTTGTTGATATTTCTCCCCATTGAAATGTCCATGGATAAAATGTGGACCAATAAGTTTGTCCCCAATTATCCCACACCAAACATTTACATTCCACGGACGCTGATGTTCAACTTGGCGTAACCAATGCGGGTTTTCCACACTCCAATAATGCATGTTGTGTCGATTAATGGTGCCGTGGTTAGTAAAAGTGGATTCATCCGAAAACAGTACTCGAGCAAAGAAATGGGGTTCTTCTTGTATTTTCTGTAGCGACCATCGGCAAAATGTCAATCGATTATCGAAATCATTGCCGTGAAGTTCTTGATGCAACGAAACATGGAACGGATGGTATTTTCTACGATGCAAAATCTGACAAACAGTAGTCTGAGAAATTCCTGATTCACGACTTATTTGTCGAGTACTAATGTGAGGGTTATAAGCCACTGCAGCTAAAACTGCAACTTCGTTATTTTCTCCAGCTATCGTCCTTCGCCGCTTTCGTTTGTTTGTGTGCACACTTCCCTCCTGAGTGAACTGTTGGATAATACGGTAAAAAGAAGCGCGCGATCGAGGCTGGTCTGGAAAACGATGAGCATAAAGATCAACAGCATTATCGATATTCTTGCGACATTCTCCATAAATGTAGACCATTTCAATTTTTTCTTGCAACGTTATAGCCTGCATTCTCATTGACACGTGCAACAGAACGAAGTAAATAAATCAGAGATGTTATGAACGCTATGAAAGTACATCAAGTAATGAGAAAACTCTGAGAAATGAGCGACGATGTGAACGCAATGGAAGTACATCAAGTAATGAGAAAACTCTGAGAAATGCAGCGCCATCTATCGACCAAAATGACTCGAATTGGGGGTCAAATAGGGGTAGTTTTTTCCGGGGAATCAGAATCTGCAATAAAAAATGGGGGTTCCTATTTAAGTTTTTTTTCTCCCCCTTCCCCCACCCCTAGGGGGTGGGGGTGGGGAGTCAAATTTGGTATCATCGGATGTCCCCCGTCGAGACGAACAATTTTTATTACCCACTTTTTTTGATCGGATTTGTAGTTTTCGAGATATTTAGTTGTCTCAAGATAAAAAACTCACCATGTATACATATTTTAGACTATACTGCTTTTGCTCACTAAGAACATTGTTAAAAAGAATGAAAATGTACACGAGTATGAAACACGTAATAAAACGGATTTCAATTTAAAAGTACAAAACACACACACACACACACACAAAATTAAAATGTCCTTCCTATTCTGGAACCCAATTGTTCAATAAGCTTCCTACAAATTTAAGATTAATCAGCAACAAGATCAAACAGTTTAAACACAAGTTTAAAGAGTATTTGTATGACAAAGCCTTCTACTCAATCAAAGAATATTTAAATAATAGGACAAGGGAAAAAAATTACCCGAATAATTTTTTGTATTAACAGTGTATAATTATATAGTATATCTTAGCACATCTTTGCCAATGACATATAAAATAGGTTAAAAATAAAAAGTAAATCTATAGAACAAGTGTATGAAATGTAAGTGACTGACATAAGCAGATATGAGTAGAGAATAAATAGATTTATTACATGTAAATGATATATGGGACCAAATAAAATGAATGAATGAGTGAACTTATTTATATGAAATACCTGTAGCTCCAAAGACCTTCAACACTTAAACCTGCCCTTCAAATTTTGGATTTCTTCAACTATTTCCCCTTTTATTGCAGGTTCTTGGATATGTTTGAAAAAATGTATAGTAATACGTAAGATTGAAGTTTCTCTCGGCACTGTGAAATTAAATAATCTTCTCGGGTGACTAGGTGATTCACAATATATTAATTAAGGTATAGTAGTAATGTTTAAATTCAGCATCCCATTTTTTATGTGGAAAATTAAACGTAGTCTTTATAAAGTTTTAATTATTTGTATGACATTTTATTATTGCATGATAATCAGTTTTATCCATTTTGACTCATACTCAATACAAACACTTTTTTATACACAGCTTTATTAAATTTCCATGAATATTCCAACAGATCTAATAATTATGATGGTTTTCGCAACAGCTGTGCTCTCTGTAATGATGTAAACTTTTCAGAACACCCATCATTGGGAGTGATCAAGCAGTATAGGTTTTGGGAGAGTTTAAAAGTGAAATAGAAATATATTTATTTATTAAATATGGTAAACTGAGTTATGTTCTTCAAGTGTAACTATTGCTAGTGTGATTTATCTCCTAGAGGAAAAATGGTATCAACACTGCAAATTATTTTTTTTTAAATTACTGATTATAAAATAACAACGTTGTGTTTTGAAAACTGATGAAACTAGGCAAAACTGAGAGAATAGTAGTGTTTTATTTAGAATTCTTCTTCTGAGAAAGTAAAAATGGTGAGTTCATCATTTTCATAAGATGATGTCTCAAGATTACATCCAAACAAAGACATATTTACCTAAAAAATCAACACTTCTCTTCTTAATATTCCATTTGTTTTTTTAGATAATAGATCACTAGATTTTTCACAAATTGAAACATGAGCAAATGAATAGGGCAGCATTATAAAGGTTATGCAGAAACTATTTATATCCTTTGAGCACTGGCAAATGCTACATGGTTATCTGTTTCTTTTGTTTTCATTTGTTCATTACCATGCAAGTGCAGAAGCCACTTCAAGCCAGGTTGGGGGAAGGAAGGGGGAGCACAGAAAAAATAAAAGAATTATTCTGAATGATTTACACACAAAACAGTAACACAAAAGATCTTATCAATAACAGTGGAGTTTGAAGCAATGCCTTGGGGTGACGTGTTTGTATGAGCTTGGCACATGTTTCTACTTTCATGACTATGAATGCATCCTGAAATAGTGTGTTTTTTGTGTTTATGGAGTGTTTTTCATCCCTGCTGATGTCTTTTCTTCAACTTTGGCAAGAAATAGCTATCTCAGTAAATCGTATTAACCTTTCGTTCATGAAACTAGAAGCTTCATTTTTACATTTTTTTCAGTTTCATTGTAAAATTTCAGTTAACACATACAGCGGTGTAACCAACACATACAGTGGTGTAACCATGATAACAGGATTATTGTTACAATTGGTTTGCTGGCGTGGTAAACAGAGAAAGGTGTGTCTTGTGGAAATTATTTTGCAAAATAAGGAAAGGTATTTATAGGTTAAGTTACAACTCGCTTCAAGGGCACATATTTTGTTTTGTTTAAAATCTCAATGAGCATGAAGTGTGGTGGCTGTCACAGGGTTGTAAAGCAGGGAAATGGCTGTAATGATTGTGGAGTTCGTTTTCATCCGAAATGTGGCTACATGGAAGTTGAAAATGCACTTCACTCTCCTTGGAGTTGTTTGACTTGCAACAGTACCAAGGAAAAGAGGGAACTAGAAAGTAGGATCTCTTGTCTCGAATCCACAGTAGCTGAATTAACAAAAGAACTCAATGTTTTGAAGGCTGAAAAAGCAGCATTAAATGTTAAGGAATTCCAGTGGATTGCAGCCAAAACTGGAGGGAAACAACAGGACCTGCATTCTACAAATTTTCAGTTGGAAGTTTCCAATACTTTTGGGGTGTTGGGGAATCTAACTGAGGATGTATCAGATACCACAGCAGGGCTGTCTCATTGCAATAAAGCTGTAATAAGCACACATTGTGCAAAGCTCGTAAAAAGAAATCCAAGAAGGTGTTATTGCTTGGTAGTAGTCACGGTAGGGGGTTAAGTGCAATGTTACAGTCAAACCTGGGCTCTGATGTTGAGGTGTGTAGTATATTTAAGCCTAATGCAGAACTTGGCAATGTTGTGGATGAAATTTGAAGCCTGGGGAAAGATCATACTAAAGAGGATCATATAATTATAGTTGGGGGTCCTGGAAATAGTCTGACTAGAAATCTCAATTATTGTGTTGAAACACACATTGACAATATTGCTAAAAACACCACTCACACCAATGTTGGTTTTATTGACCTCTTCAAGCGTTATGATCAACCCTGGATGCGTGGTCATGTACAGCGTACACAGGCAGATCTGAAGCGTGCATTGTGTCAGGCTGACCGAACACACATTGGTCTGATAGATGTTTCTTGCATAACTCTGAGTGACCATACCTCCCATGGACTCCACCTGAATGTTCGGGGCAAGCAGAAGCTAACGCAACTGATTACCAGTAGCATCAGGAGAGGCAGGTTGATGTGAATCCCATCCCAGTGGTAATTGGTGGTAGGACTCAGTCTTTTTTAGGCCAAATGTCAAGGGTAGGAAGAGTTATTTAAGAAATTTACATAATGTTATTACAGTAAAAAATAAAGAATGTCAGTCTAAAATAGCTTTGTTAAATCAGAACATTAGGGGTATCTCAAGCAAACTTGATGAGTTGATAAATTCTATAAATGAAACCCAAAAATCATTGAATCTTAACATAAATATCATATATCTGACAGAACATCATCCGAAGAATTCTGAAATAGGTCTTCTCCATTTTATTGGATATAGATTAGCTTCTTGTTATTGCAGGTCAGAGATGAGAATGGGTGGTGCAGCAATATATGTAAGAGAAAATACTGAGACAAAATCGTTAGATGTAAGTAAATACTGTATAAAACAAATATCTTATAGTGCTGACAGTTTATAGGGCTCCCACAGGAGACTTCAGTAAATTTTGTAATAAACTTGAAGCAGTTCTAATAAATTTATCATGAACTAACAGGGATATTATCCTCTGTGGAGACTTCAACATAAATTTTGCTGTAGAATGTAACCAGACAGATTATCTTCTAGGAATGCTTAGATCATTCAATCTCAATCAACTGTAAATTTCCAAACTAGAACACAAAATGATAGTAGTACCATTATTGATAACATTTTTGTAGAGCACAATAAATTAGAAATACATGAAACAGTTCCATTGGAAAATGGTTTGTCAGACCATAATGCTCAAATAAATACTTTGGATGGTTGTGGGAAATGAAAATAACAAAAAGAAAGGATTTGTCAGAGTTATGCCATTAAAGAACAATTCAATAAAAATATTAAATGATGAACTTCTCAATGAGGACTGGAGCACTGTTTATAAATTAAAAGGGGTAACAATAAATTCAATTACTTTCACCAAAGGTATTTTAGAAATTTACAAAAGGTGTCTCCCTACAAAACTAGCTCAAATTGGTCAAAACGAGTAAACAAAAATTGGGTTACAGTTGGTATTAAAACATCTTGCAGACATAAAAGGGAATTATATGTAAAAGTTAGGGATACAAATAATATGCTTCTCAGACAATATTACAAAACTTACTGTAGAATTTTAACCAAAGTATTAAAAGAATCTAAACATTTGGCCATAAACGATAAGATTAGTAGTTCAGATAATCAGATAAAATGTGTTTGGAACATCATTAAAAGAGAAACAACTGTAACATCCCTTGAACATAAACCTATATCTATAAGCGTTAATGATAAACTTGTAAATGACCCCTCTTATGTAGGAAGTGCTTTCAATAACTACTTCTTAACGGTTGCTGAAAAAATAAAAGGAAAATATAAAGGGAATATGGATGCTATAGCAATACTTTAATCCTTGTCACCCAAAACAGCACCTATGTCTCTATTTCCCACCAGTCAAAATGAAATTGAAAAAATTATTAATCCCTCAAAAATGAAAAGTCATTTGGTTATGATGATGTTTCAACCCATGTAGTGAAACATTGTAACACCAGCATTAGTAGAGTTATTAGTCATATTTGTAATAGTTCTTTTGAAGAAGGTATCTTCCCTGCCTCACTCAAGATGTCAATAATCAATCCGCTTTATAAAAAGGGTGATACCTCAAAGATTGAGAATTATGGACCCATTTCACTTCTACCAGCATTTTCAAAAATCTTTGAAAAAGCAATGTACAGAAGGGTGTATGCACATCTACAAAAGAATGACCTACTCAGTAAAGTACAGTTTGGTTTTAGACAAGGCGTATCAACAGATTCAATAATTTTTGCTTTTGTAAACAACATACTGGAATCAATGCATAAAAAATTAAATTCCCTAGGTATATTCTGTGATCTTGCTAAGGCTTTTGACTGTCATGAGATTCTACTAGGTATATTAGACCACTATGGAGTTAGTGGTAAGCCAGGATTTTGGTTTAAATCATACCTGGAAAATAGAAAGCAATGCGTATCACTGAAAGATGCTAATACAGGAGATGTTATAAACTCAGAATGGGGTATAGTTAAATGTGGTGTGCCTCAGGGTTCAATTCTTAGCCCTATGCTGTTCTTAATTTATGTAAATGATATCTCACATATACTAGGTGATAATGAACACATGGTGCTCTTTGCAGATGATACTAGCATATCCTTGAAAGACCCATCAGCACAAAACCTCGAAAACACAGCAAATGATGTTATAAAGAAAATTAACAGGTGGTTTAATGCCAACAAACTAATATTTAATGCAGAAAAAACACAGTTACTTCAGTTTGTTACAAAAAATAAAACAAAGGACAGCTATAATGTGATATCAGAAGGAAAAGCAATCAATGAAAGCAGTTTCACAAAATTCCTGGGTGTATATATAGATAACAAATTGAACTGGAAACAGCATATTCAACAACTTCTTAAAAAACTGAATTCTGCAACATTTTCACTTAGGGTAATATCTAGAATAGCTAATATAGAAACCAGAAAGTTAGTATATTTTGCATATTTTCATTCCCTGCTCACTTAAGGCATCTCATTCTGGGGAAACTCGTCACAAGCACAGAGGGTATTTAAATTGTAAAAGCGTGCTATAAGAACTATTTGTGGAGCAAGCCCACAGACGTCGTGCAGAAATCTATTTAAAAACCTGGGTGTACTAACAATGCCAGCACAGTATTTATACTCCGTACTATCATTTGTAGTGGAAAATCCTGAACACTTCAATCTTAATGCTGACATACATAGCCATAATACTAGGAATAAATATAATATTCACAAGGATTACAAATCACTGTCAATTGTACAGAAAGGGTTAACATTTACTGGAGCTTCCTTATTCAATGTATTACCAACAGAATTAAAATGTTATCTACAAAAACCCAACTACTTTAAGTCCCAACTGAAAGAGTTTCTGCTTGAGAACCCATTTTACTCTGTGAAAGAATTTTCTTCTTGGAATTTGTTAACTAAGAATGACTGATAAAATAGTATATGTGGTGTATGGAAGGGGAAGGTTACAAAATTATCCATAATTATTAAAATGATATATGGTTTTTCTTTCTGTTGAAACTTTTGACAAATGAACTAATTACACTGTTTACAAAATTTCACTTATATATAGTAACTAACATGGATAGCATGCACTCAATAACTGCCGTGAAAAATTATCATACTAACAGGTTTTTAAGTAATTGACTCCTTATGAGTTGTTGGTAATATAATTGATATTGCTAATAGGTGTGTGTACTGTTCCACATAAATAGCAACTAACATAATATAATATGTAGTCACAAATTACAGTGAAATTTATCATGGTAACTGGTTGGTAAGAAAATAACTGGTTATTAGATGCTGGTAACAAGTGTATACACTGTTCCACATAATAAGTATTAATTAACTCAGGATTGTATTTGTAGATTACTGGAGATATTGGTTATACTAATGGGTTGTTGCTAACTTGTTGTCAAAATAAAATAATATTATCAATTATATAGTAATATTGACATTACTGATAAATATATGTACTGTTCCACATCCCCGAGATTATTCTCAAATGGGATCAAAGTGACCATATCTATCTATCTATCTATAGCATTTTTGCATTATACAAATTTTTAGTTCAATTCTTTCAGTGCTTGAGGTAAACTGAGCAGTAATAATTCTAAGTTTCCACCCAATATAAATTCAAGCCTCAATGCAAATGCACCACCTTCTACTCCTATATCTGATACTCATTTGTGGATCCCATACTATTCCACTGTACTCAAGGAAAAACCTGAACATTCTTACATCACCCTCTCTCATAGATACAGAACATTGAAACCTATCCCTACTACTTTACTAATGTCTCCTGCTAACTTAATTTATTATCAAATTACAAGACCTTCAATTTTATGCATCTGTACTATACAGTTATACAAAATCTTTTCTTTCCTGTCAGTGTAACTTATAAGCAGATACAAATGGATATCCCGTACAGATTCCTCGGTGGTTGTTTACAATTGTATCTTATTTTAATGTTATTGTAAAACATTATGTCTTCTGCAACAATCTAACATTTGATCATAAACCTACAACAGAATTAGTTATTAGAATAAAGAACTGCAATCTTCACAAAACTCTGTTGCACTCCTGTTTCCACTTCCATCTCTTTTGATGCCACTTATTCCAATGTGTTGTTTGCTTCTTAATTCTTAAGAATTCCTACACCCAACAACACTTCTATATCTATGACAACAGGTTTAACCTAATTCCCCTGCATTCTATGACTCATTCAGTACAATGCCTTTCATAACTGTAGTGCTACTCCACTAAATTTATTTGTTTTGTCAATTTCACCCAAGCTGTTTTTAATAGTGATGTAAATAACCTCTCCTAAAACTATGTTCCTGGTTTACAATCTATTTTCTTTACTTGCAAATATTTCTGACATTGCTGGATATCAAGCCCACCTATCACTGGGAAAAAACGAATCAGTCCATAGTTCTCAATCATATTTGTCTCTCCTCCTTTACAAACTAGTACCACTATGACACATTTCCAGTCCTTTAGTGTACCTAACAGTGTGGCCATGTATGATAAGGAGTCACTACGCTGGCCTAGGGAAGTACAATGGGCCAATGTTCAAAATATAAGGCTTGTATTGATTGTGGTTTTATGTGTTTTCCAGTAATCACCAAGGCAAATGCTGGGATGGACCCCAAACTCAGCCTCATAGATTACGCATTTCACAAACAAAATATACAATTTGTGAAGACTAAACATTCAGTGAAGGTTAGTACTTAACAGCTTGGACCTCAACTTTGACTGTGATGTGTTTGCCTTTGGATAATTTGTTTGTGTTTGAAGATCGGTCGCCACTGGATTGGATTACCTCAAAGTCACTGCTGCTATTGAAAAACTAAACCACCACTATATTCTTTATAATTTTTTTTTACAATGACACAAACATAGGCATTGAACTACTTTTACAAAATAAATTGAATGCAAATACTAGTAACCGAATCGTGTCATGCCAACGTCATTAACCCCTAACTGCTTACAGTCACATGAGGATTGGCAACACTTTCACACTTGAGCTGGAAATTTTAAGATGGCCACTGGAAATTTCTACCAGGGGTATTAGTTGAAATTTACTGATTTTTTTAATAAATAAAACACACAATTTCCGAGGAATCTCAAAAAAAAAAAAAAAAAAAAAAAAAAATATTCAAAGTATTCACCATTGCATTCTACACATTTCGCCCATCATTTAGGTAAATTATGGATACCATCCCAAAAAAACTTTTCTCTTTCGAGGCAAACCATTCGACGAGCCATTTTTTGACTTCCTCAAAATTGGCGAAGCGCTTCTCTGCAGGTGAGTGTCCCATCGATGCGAAAAGATGATAGTCGGATGGGGCGAGGTCCGGAGAGTACAGCAAGTGTGATAATATTTCCCTGTTAAGTGGTTTCAATGTGTCCTTCACCAGTTTAGTGGTATAAGACAGCATGTTGTCATGTTGCAAGATAACTTTTCCATGACTACGGGCCCATTCCGGCCGTTTTTTGATCAACGCATGATTCGAGTTGATAATTTGTTGTCGGTAGCGATCCGTATTCACTGATTCACCAGGTTTTAATAACTCCTAGTACACCACACCACACTGGTCCCAACAAACACAGAGCATTGTCTTATGGCCAAATCGATTTGGCCTTGCAGTCGATGGGCCGGCCTCACCAGATCAAAGCCATGATTTTCTTAGCTTCGGGTTCTCAAAATAAATCCATTTTTCGTCCCCCATGACAATTTGGTGCAGAAAAGATTTCCTTTCGAACCACTTAAGCAGCATTTCACAAACGGTTTTTCGATTTTCCATTTTTCTATCGTTCCGTTGGTGTGGCACCCATTTTCCATACTCCTAGATCTTTCCCATGGCTTTTAAGCATTGGCAAATTGCTCCTTGGGTCACATTAAGTGTTTGTGCCACTTTTTGTAGCGATTGGGTTGGGTCTTCATCCAGTAACGCCTGCAATTGCTTGTCTTCAAACTTTTTCGCTGCACCAGGATTTTCATTGTCTGTCAAATCGAAATTTCCACTTTTAAATTGATGAAACCATGTCTCACATGTTTTAATCACTGGAGCATGTTCACCATAAGTTTCTACCAGTAACTGAAGAGCTTCAGCTGCTATTTTCTTTTTATGAAATAAGAAAAGCAATGAATGCCGCAAATGCAATTTACTTGGAACAAAGCTCGACATATTCACTGAGGAAAACAACAGTGACGCTATTATTGTCACGGAATGTGACTTGTGTATTGTTGAAGGTTAATGTCAATAGAAACAAAAGACATACATGCCAAATCATAGAAATGTATACATATTGCTAGGGAAATCTACAAGTACAACCAGTAAACTTCAACTAATACCCCTGGTACATAATGGTATCACTTGTTGCTGCTGGTCAAGTTATGCGTGCCTAAGCCCACACCAAAGAGGGGTGGTGGTGTCTGCAAAACTGATTTTTATGAACTGCCTCGAGGAAGTCCCACGGGTTCTATTTATACCCATGGCTCCCCGGAGCATGAGAAAGAAAATTTTTCCTCCTTCGCATGACAACATCCAAAATCTTCAATCACTAAATAATTGTGTTACAAAATGTTGGTCAGACCATTGCTTGAATATGGTAGTGTAGTATGGGACCCATATTTGGTGTATCAAATACAAGTGATGGAGGGTGTGCAAGGAGAGGCTGCTAGATTTGTTACTGGAAATTACTGCAGAACCCAATCAGTAAGTAATATGATAAAGGATCTGGAATGGGATTCATTGGAAGACAGAAAGAGGGTGAAGATAGTCATGGGACATACAGGGCATATATTGGTGATGAGGCATGGAAAGATATTGGTAGAAGAAGTAAGAGAGGTACATGAAAGGGTAAAGATGATCATGAACACAAGTTGGAACTCGATTTCAGGCATAAGGGTTTGGGAAAATTTGCTTTAGTAGGGAAGGGTGTCAGGGATTGGAATAAATTACCAATAGAAATGATGAATAATTTAGTAAAAATGTTTAAAAAAAATTAAGGCTGAAATTAGTAGAGGGAATAGGAAAATGGAGAAATGGGTGTTTAGGGAAATTGTCACCAGAGCAGGCACTCCATTGCAATTAATTAAATTAAATTAAACTTCATTTCCTCCATTAGGACTGTTTTCACAGCAGAGGCAGAGTCTGTAGGCAATAAAAACTCTGTAAATAGGTGGCCAATGATCTCCACAAATATTTCTCAGCCACAGAGTAAAAAAAAAAAAAAAGTTCTCTAGAATCAATCAAAATAAAATTAATTGTATGGTACGTCATTACCACGAATCTTTAACACATCTTCTGTCATAATATTACACATACCAGCCCCTTTATATGATTTAAACAACTGACCTACATCATAATATTAAATAACTGTGAACGTTTTCGCGGCGGCAGCACTGTAGAAAACACTCTCGGGATTCTAGCCGCGTCAAATAAAAGTCGACTGGCGACGTTTCGAGAGCCGGCACTGCTCCCATTGTCAAGCCCTGCTTAACTAACTAAACTGCCTAGCGGTATTCTCTATATAGGGCTACCGGACGGGAGAGGAGGGGGGGAACTCGTGCAGAGGGCGGGTCTGGTTGGTGACGTCATGTTCCGGTTGTTGTTATGCCCAAATATGGTCCGTTCCCGTGTGTTTCGTAATTGTCTAATAACTGGCCTCCATGTTTGACTTATGTTAAGTCCTTGATCCCGATTTATCACATTGTTATTAACTCTGATTTCAATCGCCTCTTTCACGACACTATCCCAAAAATTATTAGCATGGCAGAGGCGTGTCGTCTTGTCAAAGCACGGTTCATGATAGTTTTCAAGGGCGTGCTCTACTATAGCCGATTTTTCTTTCTGCCCCAACTTAAAGTATCTTATATGCTCTTTGTGCCTTTCATCGATCATTCTCAAAGTCTGTCCTATATAGGAAGAGCCACACTCACAAGGAATTTTATACACTCCAGGGACCCGGAGATTTATACAATCTTTCGGGGTTCGTAATAACTGACGGATCTTAGGCAGGGGCTGAAAGATGGAGCGGATGCCTTGCTTGTTGAGCAGCCTGGCTATTTTTGATGTCACCGCTCCGCAGAAGGGCAAAAAGGCACGTGGGGTTTCTCGTTCCCTGTCATCCGTTTTGTTTTTGTTTCTTCTTCCGATAATCGCATGTCGAATATCTTTGGAGCTATAACCATTGGCCCTAAACATAATATTGTCAAATTTCTAATTTCACAATCAGCTCATTCCTGTTTATGTAGAAAACTTCCTATTCTGATATTTCCCCTACTATCACCATGAGTATGGAATGGTGATTTCTATAGGCTTGTAGGGGATACCAAGTTTACTAGATGAAGAAAAAAAATTGAAATGAACAGTATTAACCAAAGGATTAAAAAAAAAAAAACAAACATACAAAAAATATTAACTTAATTATCATCAGGCTTAGGCAGTGGTTTAAGTAAATTAGTATTTTTTTCTTGTTTTGCCAATTTTAAAAGTCTGACTGATATTCAGCAGTGGCATGGTCAAACTACCTTCTTGAAAACAAGGCTTTTTTCCATAGACATATAAATTTAAGACATGAGAAAAATTGAAAAGCTCATTACCCATTCATAAGAATTCACTCATATTTTTTTAAGGTAAGTGTCACCATGTAACATTACAGAGCAATAAGCTAATGAATTGTCACAAATTCATCTATGTCAAAGATATCGATATCTATCATAAGTACATCGTAGTACTAAACTCTTTGTAAGCAGCAGCAGTCGGTCTAAGATTGTCACTGATGGAGGTAGCGAGGTAACGAGAATGTCATATAAGTGTGGTATAGGGGAATTCTTCTGAGTGAAAATAGATTCCTAATTCGCGCTTCCACACCAGAACAGAATATTGGCCTAAATGAATCACGTGATAGAGGAAGGAGACCAAATTATAATGATCAAACAAATAAACGGGGTAACAGTCAACATCATTGGAGGAGAGGACAAGACAACAGGGGCCGCGGTAGAAGTAATTTTATCTTCAGATGCAAGCAAGAACAAGACAGAGGTCGAAGTAGAGAGCGGAAGCAGAAGGATAGTGACCAAAGAACTTGGCAAAAGGATAAACCGAAGACGAATAGCAATCCCTCTAAAGGAAAGTGTGAAGCAGAAAACTGCTAGCTGCCACTGCATTGGTCCGACCAGGGGCAGAACAGGCTGTTGGGCCATCAAAGGAAGTGCCAACAGAAAGAGAAAAAGTACCATATGTCTTACAAGAGGAAAACAGCTAATCACAAGAAGAGGGGCTGAGTTTATCATTCATTTGGAAGAATTCATAAATGATCAAGGACAGGTTATCAGGGTCAATGTTTACCAAGCAAGAGAGAGTGGATTCCTGCAAATTTGCAGAGATTGGAGAATTTTGGCAATATTGCAAGGAAACAAATGATTCTGTCATTAGGATTGACGATGATTTAACGGAAGAAAATGTAGACCCACAATTTCATGAAAACTACGATGAGAGCCTATATACTTTTGGTGATAGGGGGATGGTACTGATCTCTAAAGATAGCAACACCTTTGAGAGAGACAACATGGTGCCGAGAAATGAGGAGTGGGGGGAAAAGGATTCTAGGGCGGCAAACATTATAAAATTCATGGAAGGAGTAGACACGAAGGTGAAAAGGAAGGAAAGAATGAAACAGAAGACTATAGTGAAAAAGAAGAGGAAGAGTATAATACGTTCTGAGAATATGAGCACATTTGCAGGGTGGCAGACAACCCTATCAGAAACATCCTAAGATCAAAATGTTTATATCTGGAGGATGGACAACAGGTCAGTGTTGAGGTGGAAGGGGTGATTTCTACAACAACCAGTAAATTAACAGTGGAGAAATCTAACATCAGGAAAAAGAGTGAAAAAAGTTTTAACCAGAAGAATGAAGAAGACACGGAAGGAGATTGGAACGAAGAAAAGGAAAGTGGTGTCAAGTTGAAGAAACGGAGACCAAAGCGTTCGGCCATGGAATTGAAGGTAAATTCAGTATACCTTAGTGATCCAGAGAGAACCTTGTAGAAGAAGATAATCAGTTGAAGCAAAGGATATTCAGGGTGCCAACTGTAGACATTGACGTATTAGGGAAGAAAGTAAAAGCAGCGACTTGATTTGATTTGATTTTTTATTGGTCCATTTGGTCAATTTATAGTATAGGTGTACATACTGACATTAGACAAGTCATTTTAATGAATTGATGATACATATACTTATGAGATGATGGGATTTGTACAGATGATGGATAATATGATGACAAACAAGTATAAATGCAGACAGGATACAAAGTTAATATTCTTAGAATATTTTTTATAAGTCCATATATTCACCAATTGAGTAAAAACTGTGTCTCACTAGAAATGCCTTTAGTTTTATTTTAAATGAGCTACAGGAAGCATTTTTTACTTCCTCTGGGATTTTATTATAGAGTGCTATTCCAGAATTTAAAATACTTTTTTGATATGATGTAGTCCTGCAAATTTTTTTGTGGATGTCTGAATGCCCTCTATTGAAGTAATTATGTAGCATATTGTTTTTTATTATTTTGTTGTTTTTTAAGAGATACTCTCTTGTGAAGATGATTATTTCATAGATGTACAGGCATGGAACATTTAGTATGGCAAGGTTTATGAAATGTATTCGACACGATTCTGATCTTTTTAGGCAACATATGGTTCTCATTGCTCGTTTTTGCATCCTAAATATATTAGTGCTTTGTGACGAGTTACTCCAGAAAATAATTCCATATCTTAACAGTGAGTGGAATTGGCCATAGTATGCTTGTATTACGGTATTTATACTGGTAGTATTCCTAAGGATTCTCAGTCCGTAACACACTGAAGACAGTCTTGCAGCCAATTTGCTTGTGTGTACATCCCAATTCATGTTTTGTTGTACCCATAAGCCCAAGAATTTCGTTTCATTTACATTCTTTAGATCTTTATCATTATGGCTACCTGAATATTGTTTTTGCTAACTGAGTGGGGTAGAGAAAAATTCAAACATACTGTTTTTTCCTCATTTAAGATTAGGTTGTTTGTGTCAAACCACTTTTTGAGCTCGCTCATGGTTTTATTTGCTTTTAATTCTAAACTTTCTAAATTTTGTGAGGTGAGTAAAACACTTGTGTCATCTGCAAACTGAACTGTATCTTTTGAATGAACAGTTCTTGTGAGATCATCGATATAAATTAGAAATAATATAGGTCCTAGCACTGAGCCTTGGGGTACTCCATACTTTACAAACTGTTCATTTGAGGTAAATTTTTCTCTTGTATTATATTTTTGGTATGTTGTTTCATGGTCTACAGTTACTCTTTGTTTGCGATTTTCAAGATAAGATTTGATCCAGTTTTTTGCATTTCCACTTATTCCCATTTTTTCTAGTTTAGTTAGCAGTATACTGTGATATATTATATCAAATGCCTTTGATAGGTCCAGGAAAATACCTGCGGCCATATCATTTCCATCCAAAGCTTTTATAACAGTTTCTATGAATTCAAATATTGCAGTGTGTGTAGATTTATTTTTTCTGAATCCATGCTGTTGAGTAGAAAGTAATGTGTACTTGTTTATAAACTTAAGGGGTCTGTCAAGGAATAGTTTTTCTAATATTTTGGAGAAGACACTTAACTGGGATACAGGTCTATAATTTGTCACCTGATCAGGAGAGCCTTTCTTTAATAGTGGAGTCACTATAGCGGTTTTGAGTTTTTCTGGAAAAATTCCAGTTTGCACAGATATGTTAAATATTTTTGCAAGGGGGGTTGCTACATGGTTAGCACAGGTTTTCAAGATCAAATCTGGTACCTCATCCAACCCACACGAATAACTATTTTTTAATGTTTTTATGGTTTTTATAATTTCATCAGGATTAGTTTCAGCTAGGTACATTGTGATACTAGATGTTGTGGAAAGACTAGGAACATCTTTAGTTTGTTTATTGCACTTTTTATTAATTAATTGTTCTGCCAAGGATGTAAAATACTTATTGACTTCTTCGGCTATCACTTTGGGGTCACTAATTATTGAATCATCAATACACAATTTGACGTTCCTTCTTTCGGTTTTGGTACTTTCAGTTTGCTGTCTGATAACATGCCACATTGCTTTCATTTTGTTGGAAGATTTTTTGATAAAATTGTTATTTGCCATAATTTTTGCTTGCTGAATTACTTTTTTATAAATTTTCTTGTATTTTTTAGCATAATTTGAAAATTCTTGACTAAATTGGTTTTGTTTACAGTAACTTTGTAGAAAACGATTTCTTTCACCCGATATTTTTATTCCCGTAGTTACCCACTTTTTGTTTGGTCTTTCTGCCACAAATTTCCTTTTTTTGGGAAAAGCCAGATTAAAGTAGTGTAGAAAGGTACTGTGGAATACATTAAAGCTGTCATTTGCATCTGTTTGATCATATACTTCCAAGTTTCATTTGATAGCAGTAAATTAAACACACGTATATTATCATCACAAAAATTTCTCTGATATGTAATCTTTTTACAATTTGTGGTTTTATTCTTTATCTTTAATGATATGAGTTGTGTTTCGTGGTCACTGTAGCCCATACTTATCACTTCCCCTTTTGAAAAGAGTCTTGTTTCTGATACAAACACTTGATCAAGAAGAGTATTTTGATGGTTAGATTAGCTGGTTGGGGAGTCTATTTTTGGTTTCAAGTTGAACGATTTGAGCATATTTAATAGATCTAATTTCACTTTACTGTCTTTGAGGAAGTTAACATTGAAGTCACCACAAAGCACTAATATTTTACTGGGTTTAGTCACATTGTTTAGTAATGATTCTAATTGGGCAAGGAAAGTCAAAAAATTTCCATCTGGTGGCCTATAGACATTTATAACTACTATGTTGGCATCATGCAAAAAAGTTGCACAAGCTTCAAAATTCTTTTCTATGGAAAGCTGAACACATTTTGAGATATTTTGACATTTCATGTGTTGTTTGACAAAAATAGCAGTACCTCCATGTTTAGAAGTATTTCTGCAGAAACAGCTGATTAGTTTGTACCCTGGCAATGTAACTGAATACATTTTGTCATGACTTAACCAATGTTCTGTGATACAAATTATATCAACATTTAGCTTGTACTGTAGTAATACTTCCAATTCTGTTAATTTATTGGTAAGTGATTGCACATTATGGTGTAGAATAAACAGTTCTGAATTACTTTGCTTTTTCCTTGTGATATGGGGTTCCTTATGAATTTCTATTGGCATTTCTAGTGATTCACTGATACAGGGGCAGAAGTTTCGTGTATATCGGAAACTCCATACAAGGAGCTTACAGAGAAACAGGACTTAGAGTATTGGCCTACAAACATGATTATGATGGTAGAGAGTTTGGAATGTGTCCATGGGATATACAAGAACATTTTGAGAATATTTTCTTGGAAAGCCTGGCCTGGTAAAAGGTTACCAGTGTCATTTCAAAATAAAGGAAGGAAAATCTTTCCCCATATAGCCATACCCTATCCCACTAGCGAAAATGGACAAAGTGAGGGAAGAATTGGAATGCATGGAAAGTTGGGAAATCATCGAGAGATTGCAGAGAGAGTATGCAAGTCCGCTCGTAGTTGTGACAAAAGTTGATCAATCCATTAGGTTAGTGCTTGATGCGAGGGCACTAAACAAGATTTTAGTAACGGAAAGAGATCATCCAAAGAGAATGGATGATATACCACAAAATTTCCATGGGGTGAAGTATCTATCATCTTTTGATCTCACTTCATCCTATTGGCAGATTCCAATTCATGAAGAGTCTAGAAAGTACACGGCATTTAGATTCGAAGGAAGATGTTACCAATTTAAGGTACTTTCATTTGGACTGAATAATTCTGTGGCCCATTTCATCGGAGCTCTAGATCAAGTACTTGGCAAAGAGTTGAGACAGAGAGTACAGGTGTACATCGAGGACATAATTATTGCAACCAGCACAATAGAAGAACACTGAGAGTTGTTGAGGGAAGTTCTTACAGCGATACAAAATGCTGGAATGACATTGAAAAAGAAGAAATGCATCATTTTACGGTCACACAGGAAATTTCTAGGACATGTGATCATGCCAGAAGGAATTTTTGTAGACGATTCGAGGTTGGAGGCTATTCCAAAGTTCCCTCGACCAACCAATAAAACGCAACTGAAGAGCTTCTTAGGTTTATGGGGCTTCTATCGAAAATTTATACCAGAGCAACAATTAAACACCCTTAATCTACGGAAACTAGATCAGATGAATTCGGTTTGGAAATGGACAGATGAGTGTAAGAGAGACTTCCTCGTCACTAAACAAGCATTGGCACAAAGAAGAATCCTTTCATATCCCAAATGGAATTTAGACCTTTGTCTAGCCACTGACAGTTCGTACTATGGTTTAGGTGCCGAAATTTTCCAAGAAAAGGAAGTAAATGAGCTAAAGGAACACCATACAATTGCTTTTGCTGTTAGAATGTTCAACGCCTACTAAATGGGATACTGTGTAACGGAAAAGGAGGAATTGTTAGAAGTTCAGGCATCTCTTTCTAGGGAGAAAGATAATTATCCATACTGACCATAGTGCCCTATCGTTCTTGATGAATTGTCAACTGACCCATGGTAGATTAACCCGTTGTGCTCTATTACTTCAAGAGTTCCAGTTAAACCTCAAATATGTCCCGGGAAAGGAAAACTGGTGGCAGATTGTTTGTCCAGGCTCCCTATCAGAATGCTGGAGGATATCGGGACCATCCAGTTAACACAAGAAGCAGTCCTCAATTATCTGGAAAGGGTTTCTCAAGAAAGTAAGGTCATCAAATGGATGAGAGAAATGAATGTTCAACAAAGAGAGGATGATGATGGAGAAAGGTCATAGAAGCTATTGAAGGAAAAAGTGACTATAGGACATTGGAGAAACACTATTGCCTGCAGAAAGGGATACTATTCTACAGGAAAGCAGAGGATAGTAAGGAGTGGAAAATGTGTATACCGGAACACTTTGTACACGAGTGGATTAGATATCGCCATCTCAGCTATGGACACTACGGAGCATATAAATACTCATTTATAATGAGAGAACATTGCTATTTTGGGAACTTAGAAAGAAGAGTAGCCAAAGTTTTATCAATGTGTGAAACTTGTCAGAAAGTCAAGGTGGACAATGAGTTGAGAATGGGAAGGATGAAGAGTATAATCCCATCAGAACCTTGAGAATTAATATCAGTACTTACCCAATACTTACCCACTGTGGGAAAACCAAAGCAGATACTATCCGATAATGGACCCCAATTCGCTAACAAGAAATGGACTGAAGTATTGGAAGGAGAGGGAATAGAAGTTGTGAAACCCTCATTCTTCCACCCACAAGGAAACATCGTAGACAGGGTCATGGCAGAAATTGGGAAGTTGTTCAGAATTTACAGCCAACACAGCCATAAGAGTTGGGCACAGCAGGTAGAAAAGTTTGAAGATGTGATAGATACTATTCCTCATGGTTCTACGAAAATAACTCCTTTGGAATTGATGTTTCAAGAACCAGCTCCGAGGATTGTTACCAAATATGTAGATTTTCCTGACAGTATGACAATAGATTTCCAACAGAAAATTGAGGAAGAAAAGAGAGTGTTAATGGAGAAAGCCAAGGCATGACAGATGAGGCATAACAAGAAGGGAAAGGTTACTACCTACCAGGAGGGGGCCTTAGTGCTTGTTCAGACACATTTCTAGTCTTCCTCTATCAACCACGAAATAAAGAAATTCAAGAAACTGTACAAAGGAACATATTGGGCAAGGGCAAGCCCCATAGAAAACACTTATACCTTAGAATACCCTAAAGATAGAAAGTAGAAAGGGACTTACAATGTCATGTCCATCAAACCATTCAAGACAGACACTCAGTTTGGGGGAAGATACTGGAGTGCCTAGGGGTGAAACATACCCAGAACACCCAGTGAAATCCTACCCATTCCTTTTGTAAATATCACAATTATAAATATATTTACTTTTTTCCGTATTAAGTTATTTTCAGTTAGTTAATAAAGTTTTATGCTTAAGATGTATCTGGAGGTCAACGACCCTGTCCCTTCGCCTGGTTTTTTTTTCTTTATATACCATAATGGATGTAAGTAGCTCGGAGGGAATGTCAACCCGGTAGCTAACGACCAAATGTCGCATTGTCTAGGTCCTGACATACGACCAATACAGTGATAAAGTGAGTGGTCAGTGTGTCAAAGTGTGATCTTCATTTCGTACAATTTGAGTATTAGCCGTTAAGTCTTAAGAAAGAACAGCAGATGAGATCACGCCATAGTAGGTCAGTTAATGATGTGACTTGAACTGAATTCATGTGTCTAAACTATTGTATGTATTTTAGTTGGTTTCATTGTTCAATTTCTTATTTTTGTTTGTGTGCCTATGAACTGTACTTCCTGGTTTTTAGGACCAACCACAAACAACCTTGTGTAAACTGATTCATAT
Organism: Vandiemenella viatica; assembly: GCA_031002005.1. NCBI lineage: Eukaryota > Metazoa > Arthropoda > Insecta > Orthoptera > Morabidae > Vandiemenella > Vandiemenella viatica. The sequence continues at coordinate 25,864,592 of CM061921.1, forward strand.
GCAACTTTGTATAGGCAGAGACTCAGATGAGCTACCTGAGAACAACCTCAGCCGTTTGTAGGTCTCTGTGTTAAATTATTCACAGTATGTTTCTCAATTTGAACCAGAGACCTGGACGGGGTTGTAACATTATAGAGCAATAAGCTAACGAACTGTCACAAGTTCATCTATGTCAAAGACGTCGATAATCGATATCTATCATAAGTACGTCGTAGTATTAAACTCTTTGTAAGCAGAAGCAGTTGGTGTATGATTGTTGCTGATGGAGGTAGCATGGCAAAGAGAATGTCATAGTGGTGTAGGGGAATTCTTCTGAGGGAAAATTGATTCCTAATTTGTGCTTCCATGCCGGAACAGAATATTAGCCGTTGTTCATGCCTCATTCGGACAGACCAAGTCGTACAAACTACATTTGGTGAGTGTATAATAAGTGGATGATGAACAGTGATTATTGTGAGAACATTGAACACGCTAATAACTAAATTTACACCAAGTGACTTTTCACCAGAGCGGACCTGTAATCTCGGATTAATGCTATTTTCAATTGGCGGTCAGCGTATATGTGTTCTTTAAAATCAGAACTGTGTGAATAAACTTACTACAGTATTAAACGACTGTGTTTGTGTTCAGTGGCATAATACCCTGTACAATATTAAATGTTTAAACTATACCTAGGATTGATAAATTGCTTGACATTACGTCGATTATACAGCTGTGGAGACTGCATTCTAGAAAATAAGTTTAAACAAAGTCTGAAACCATCCATTGGGTGGGTCAAAATATCAACCATCATTTTCAATAGTTAATTAACCCAGTAAAACAGAAGTTTTACAACCTTTTCAGTGTTTGTTGTTACTTCATATTCAGAGTTAAGGTCATCCCCTTTTCAATCAAGTCTTCATCTTGAAATTCACAAGCATCTCTGGACTGTCATTCGATTCTAACTATTCAAAACCATCTAGTCCTAAGTCATTTGCAACTTGAGCAATGTTTTTAGTTATTGTTGGAATTGACACAGAACCTTCATCTTTACCCCAGTGAAATCATGCTACAATTTTTATAAGCATGTGTAAGGCGGAAAGCATTTGTATTATATACCCCAAATGTGAAGGGTACAACTAAATAAGTTCACTTGACATAGCTTTAGTATCAGAAAATACTTGTATTCTTGAAAAGTTTCTCTTTAAAATGTAATCTAGATAAGCAATGAGACAACAGTTCCTTTAGAAGATTATCAGGTTAAGCACATTTACTCAAGGACACTAACTTTGGTGAGAGAACTCTTACGGCATGTTAAGACATGATGCAACAACTATCCGCGTGGAGCATCTCGCTCTGTTGAAAATGACTAATAGACTGAGTATTTTCAAGATGGCTGCAGGTCCTTTTATTAACTTTCAAATTTCTATGACATCAGCAAAGTCTTTTGAAAATTAATATCTCAAAATATACTGGATAGTTTGACTTGCAATTAATACATGGATTTCCTGATACCTTATTCTATCTATTCCAATTTAGTTTAGCATTTAAAATGGTTTCTATAAGCATAACCTTGAAGTCACTTAAGTCATCAGCTTGCGGTGACTTGCCGCACTTCCTCAACAATTTACGACAATCTATTTTCAAAATCTTATTTATCTTACCAATGCTTAAGCTTTTTACAGAAACCAATACATATTTTTAATCCTTTTAATTAAAGCTATCTTCTGAAATAAATTTCTCAATTTTATCTCTCTTAGTTAAAAACTTTATTTTTTTCTCTTAATTAAAAGTGATAATTATACTTTTCCTAATTAGTTAATTTTGCTTTAAAATATGCTAAACGGTTCTTACTATATGTGGTGATTAAAGATCAGCTGTAACTTCACTTGATTCGAAGTTATTTAAGATTTTGTGTTCATTAAGCAAAAGGCATAAAAATGTAAACAAATAAATTTGTCTCTTAAAATAAATTTTTCCAAAATACACTTTAAAATAATTCTTATGGTGAGCTTTAGTCATGGTAATGAATGCAAGAAAATTGTTCAAGTTTCAAACTATTTTACTTAAAATTTCTATCTCCTATATAATCAAATTCAAAATCGAACTACAGAATATGTTATTACTGGGGATGGTTAGTAAAAATCCTTTTGGTGACTTAATAGGTACCTTACACATGCTTTCAATGTGTATTTCTTCTGTTATTGTAATAATTCTTTCATGTTAACAATACAGTTTACTATGTTCAATTCTATACAGCACAGCATAAAATTTATTTCAGGATGGCATTCCATGATGCCAAGCATGATTTTAGTTGTTCTTCTCATGTAATAGAGCTTAAATGCATGGATTACTACTTCACCTATGAGTTGGAGTAAGGTTGTATAGATAATGCAGGTATCATAAAGCAATTAGAGCTCCTGAAGTGGGGGAAAGCACCGGGCCCGGATGGAATTCCAGTAAGAGAATTTTCAGAGTATGCGGCGGAAATCGGGACATGTCTGTCTGATATATTCAGTAAAGCATTAGAAGAGCAAAAAGTACCTTCAGACTGGAAAATCGTGCAAGTAACTCCGATTTTCAAGAAAGGTGATCGAAGTGATCCTGGAAACTATCGTCCCAAATCTATAACACCTGTTTGTAGTAGAGTTATGGAGCATATTATATGCTTCAATATTATGAATTTTAATTGCAAATATCTATTTAAAGAATGGGTATTTTCCAATATTTTAGAGGTGAATATAATCAAACAGATTCACAAAAGGCTAACATGGAATCAAGGAATCCACATACATGATGCAGAGTAATTTAAAAGATTTATGTGTTCTTAAAATACCAGTACAATACGTATACTCTCATAATTTTTCAGCAAACTATCCTTTAACCCTTTGACTGTTCTAAATGCATTAACACACATGGCTACTACTGTGCCCAGGTGTTCTAGACATGCTTATGCACACCTTTGTTCCATCCGCCAGGTGCTCAGGAAGTCTGTGATCTGTATGCATTAAGACGTACGGCTGCTTGGGTCCCTGTGTGCTCTGCATACGTTAACGTGTGAGCCACTTAGCAGTCAGGTCAGGTAGCCCTATTTCTGCCCTGGGTAGTTAGTTACTTTCCATCGTTCGGCCTGTGAGTGTTTGCAGTTGCTATTTTCATTTTAGTTTTCACTTGAGAAAATGGCACGCTGTCATGTTTGTACAGAGTAAGAAATCATGGAGATTCTTACAAGTTTAAGTCCACTGATATAATGCTCACCTTGAAGTGGTGTGATGAAAGAGAAGTGTGGATGCTGACCACCTGTAATACTGCATAAATGTTTTAGATGGAAAAGATTGACATAAAGACTGGTGAAAGAACCAAGAAACCTCAATGTGCTATTGATTACAACTCAGGTATGGAGACAGTTGACCGTAATGACAAGCTGCTGAGTTCAGTCAAATCAGTATGAAGTGGTATAAAAAGTTCTTTTTCCATGTTCTCGATCTGTGCATTTTAAATGCTCATTCTCTTCGCCGAGTAGTAACAGTATGAAAAATGCAATTGCAGAATTTCATCTGTGTCTGGTAAGAGAACTTGTTGATCATATGCCACAGAACAGAGGAAACCTGGCAAAGGAAGAGTCTCTGATGACAAAAATCCTCTATGAGAATCTGGGAGACATTTTCCAAATATTATTCACATTGAAAATTCAAAGAAGAGCACACCAATGCATAGATGCACTGTATGTTTGAAACAGAAATTGCATCGAGAAACCAGGTGTGAATGCAGAACGTGCAAGGTACCACTGCGTGTTGTGCAATGTTTCGAGGCTTATCACACAAAAAGAATTAGTAACCATGAGTAACTGCACAGTTGGTTGAGCGATTTCTTATTTTTCTTTCCGTCGGCCGCGGGCATCTATGTTCGCGGCGGAATAAAGGTCAGCTGGCGTAATTCAGATATCCACTGGCCTATGCAATATTTGCGTGCCTTGTTCCACAAGGAAATTATATATGTGTGACTTTTTCTTTATGAGTTACTATTGTTGTTATGCTCACGTCCGCGACGGTTAAGTTTGCGTGGATAAACATCGTAGCGAATTAAGCTACTTATTTGACTGTCGGCGAGTTATGCCAAGTTTCAGAGGAAAGAGTGTTTTACAGCTCAGATTTCGGTGCATCCTGGTTGCATCTTGCTTGAAATAATAGCTGGTGTCACGTTATAGCATGAACATGCAAATCGACACTACAATCATAAGGTGAGTGGATCTCTGTTTTTTTGCGCTATTACTGGCCGAATCGCTGCTGCCGAATTTCGGGTGCCTGTGGTCGGCGGGAGTGAGGAGAGAAATCGCTCACAAATTAATTAACCACGAATACGTTCCCTGCGGGAAGTCACTATTTATACGTGGCTTTCCCAAAATAGATTATCCATCATCTAACAGTAATAATTACATTACATTCATACACCTCTAAAACTAAGTGAAACACAACAAAAAAATTTAAAAAATCAAAATAAATATATTCTTTTAACTTCGCTAGTGCCAGTCCAAAGCCTGGATCCAAAAGAAGGATGGAAAATACATGCAGAATTTTTGAAATGGTAAAAAAAAGGCACTTTTAGAAGAGCTTTTTTTTTAAGAAACAGCAATGCATTGTGATTGTTTTCTTTGCTCAATGAGCATTTTTGTTCTTTCAGCTGAGCACATACATTAACTAATAGTTATTGATATTTGAAACAGTTATAAAAATGATATGGAAGTAAATATAAAAGTGCCAGATCTCAGAAAAATTAGGTATTGTGTTAAAATGGGATGATATTAAAAAAAAATAGACTCAGCCCCCTGATGCACCAACAGTTAAGATTCTGATGACTGAATGACTTTGTACTCATGGAGTAGCCCACTGAATGTCAGCAGCCACCCAATAAGGCTGAAAAGTATGAGTTCAGGGTAACCCCATCCTTGGAAATGATTAATGGTACAGGGATGCAGTAAATATTCAGAAACCAATGGAATGATGACTGTAAGGTGACAAAGTCCCTTACACTTTAAATTTTGTGAATAAATTTTGTTAAAAAGTTAATTAAATATTAGTTGTGTTGTGTTGTGAATACAAATGTGTTAATTTGTTATGAAAAAATGATAAAGATAAACTATATTTAAGTACCAGAATATCTATGGACAATGATTATCTATAATAATGTATATCTTTGGACGAGAAGACAAAGAGAATATGGCAAGGGTATGGATGAGAATAAAATATATCTGGTAAGTTGTTGAGTAAAAAAGGAATGTAAGAAGTGTGTTTTGACCCTTGTGAATATAAATAAAAGTGTTTTTTCGAGTGTTACTTCAAAGAATTCGTTGTCTAGATATTTATTATTTGTTTGTTTCTGAACTGTGAATGGAAATAATCAGCCGGTTTCAGCAGCTTAGATTACAGCTTGAAGACGGGCAGATTACATTTACCTAAAACCTAAATACAGGAAGAGGGGATCTTACAAGTGGCGACCGTGACAGGACACAGAACTAAAAACTTTAGTTCGGTAAGGAAAGAGCCTGGCAAATCTTCGGAGAAGAGAAAGAAGAAAGGTAAGACAGAAAATACATTTTAATAACGTGAAGTGGACAATAAATAAATGCAGATGTAAATCTGAGAAGCTATTTGAAGAGATATGGTAATTGTTTAAAAATTTGAAGAGACTCATAGCCGCGTAAATTACTGAAAATAGTAAGAGTAAACTTCAAGATATGGTAATGAACGTTTTGGTTAAGTGTTAACGAACTAGATATTATCTGTGACTGTTTGCCGAAAGGAACTTGCTTTAAATAAAAATAATAGTAAAAGTAAATTGCAGTAGAGTGAATAATACTGTATATTAGCAAAATAACAAGCAGGAATATAACAGTTAAAATGCCGGGAAAGAAATTCATCTCAATGTATAATGCATGCACGAGAAGTTAACGAGCAAGAATAGTATCTTTGACAAATTGTGGAAGTAAATTTGCTGTAGTTAAAAACTGATATTTTGAATGTGTTTTGTGAAAATAATTTTTGTAAAGATAATATGTATGTTGATGAAAGTTTTTTGTGTCTCTAATTCTGAGTCGAACTACTGCGTTGTAAAATTCATTGTCACCTCGTTGAAGACTTTCTTTTCTCCAGTCTGTATTTACTCTCGTAAAATTTTTTATGGGGTTGAAATTATTGGTGTGAGGATTTATCCTTGTGTGAAATTTTGTGTGTAAAATGGAAAACAAAAATTTAGTGGTAGATTCCGAGAGTTCATTTAATGGGACGGGAGGCGAAAATAGTGAGCAGGTTAAGGTTTCTGGAAATTTAAATAACAGTTTGGATTCGGGTTGCGCGTATTCAGATCAGTCAGTGTGTGATGTTAGTATTGAGAAAGTTCATGAGTTATCTCCAGCTAGCGTAACTCAAAAGAAATTTGACCTAGAAGAAGATAATTCTTTGGAAATGATACTAGCAAAAATATTACAAAGCCAACAAGAATTAAAACAAACCCTGCTACAACCAACAAGATTTAAGACGAGAATTACAACAAAATCAACAGAAGTTTGAAAAGTTAACACTACGACAGATGGAGAAAATGCAAGAATTAATTACACAAAAAACGGTTAGAATGGAACAAGAATTTAATCAATGGAAAAATGAAAAGGACAATATCTATATTAAGCTAGACAATGTGGAGGAGCGCATTGTTAAGGAAGAAGAGAATCGTGAAGAGGCAATGAGGCTGGTATGCGATGAGCAAAATAAGTTGAAGAATGAATTTTCAGGGATTAAACAGGAATTTTGGCAAGTTCAAGGTGAGGTCATGTGTTGCAAAAAGACAGTTGAACAACAATGGATAGAGGTCAATCAGCGAGTTGACGTGGTACAAAACAAAATCGAATGCTGTGCCGGCAACAATTTAGTACCGTCCGGTCAAATAAAACTACCGGAAGTAAGTTTTGTTCCAGGGGGCGAGATTCATCCGCACATTTTTGTAGAGATTTACAGAAACGCACTACCAAAACACTGGAGTGATGAGGAAAAAATTAGATATGTAAAGATGATGATGAAAGACGAAGCATTGGAATGGTCGTGTGGAGTAGCGGAGAGCAGTATTAGCTACGGAGAATTTCTGCGAAGTTTTTTGAAGAGGTACTGGTCGGAGGAAAGGCAGAGACGTGTGAAACAAGAATTTAGGAACAGCTGTCCATACAAACGGCAATTTGGTAGCCTTCGCGAATATTGCGAAAAATTGATGAAAGGACTGAAATACTTGTCAAACCCAATAGAAGAAGACGAGAAAATAGAAATTTTGGAGAGAAAAATGCCGCGTTGGGTGCAGGAAAGGATGTTGCTTGCGCGATGGAATAATCTCCAAGAATTTTTAGAAGGAGTGGACAAGATAGACAAATGGGACGATAGGAGTGTGAGAGATCAAAATTTTACCGGAAGTTCGTATGGTGGAAAAGAGCAATCGGGACAAGTATATCGGGAAAAGGATGGAAAGAGAGATGATAGAGAAGCGAGACCGGCACAAGAATGGAAAGGAAAGCCTACACAATATAAACAATGGAGCGATCGAAACGCTAGAGAATGGAAAGCTTTCAACAATGGAAGTAGAGGGATGGAGCGAGTAGAAAGCGGAAAGCAGAGTGACGAAAAATGCAACCAGGGAAATTAGGAAGGGCTTGTGAAGAGGTCCGTTCCCAGGCCGATGAAAGAAGAGGACCAAGAAATTTTAAAGAATATAGATGTATGTTCATGAGAGTAAACAAAGAAGAAGCAGTAAAACATAGGAAGACCGTTCTAGAAGATGTTGCAAAACATTTCCAAAGAATAGAGAGAGAGGAGAGCAATCAGAAAACGTCAGTAGAGAGTGACAATCAAATCAGAAATAATGAAGAAAGGAAGCCATTAATGGATAAAACACTGATGATTGATGAAGTAGATGAATGGGTAAACCAAGCAAGAAGAGCTTGTAAGGAAAAATTAGGAGTGGAAACGGTAGAAGAAGAAGATGAGGAAGACCTCGAAAAACGGTTAGAAGTGGGAAAAGAGCAAGAAGTAACGGTGGAAGACAAAGGTCCGTTAAAATGGTGGAGGTGTTTAGAACAAATTGTGGAAAGTGAACGATTCGACAAGGTTGAAAATGAGGCAATGGAAGGAAGTGAGGTGATTGGTTTAGCAGAAATGGATTATTGGACGAACAAGGACCAGAAGAGTATTGACGAGTTGATAGGGGATGAAGGATATGGAATCAATATCTTGGGAAATGAGGATGAAAATTACGAAGAGCGAAGAGAAGAGGAAGATGAGGAAACAGACGATACGATAGACGATGAAGAGTATGGAGACGAAGAAGAATTCAATGAAGATTATAGTATGGAAGAGGGAGAAAACTTTAACGAAGATTTAAAAAAGAGTTGTGTAGTCGATAGTGACAAGGATGAAGAAAGAGAACTGAAATGCTTTCTAATAAGGAAGGAAGGACCAGGAAGAGGCAAAGGATAGTGAAGCAATCAAATTGATGAGGAAGAACAAAGAGCTAAGTTACCGAAAGGTGGAAGAAGAGGAAGCAACAAGAGGAAAAGTGAAGATGAAGGACAAAGGATCGACATACAGAGAAGAAGAGGACGCAACAAGAGGAAAAGTGAAGATGAAGGACCGACGTTCTAGGAAGATGGAGTTCGAAGTAGGGGAGCTAGTATTGGTGAGGACTCATGAGCGATCTAGTAGTATAAATGCGGAAATTAAGAAATTTTTTGATGTATATGAAGGACCGTATAAAATTGTGGGGAGACCTCATCAACATGCATACTATCTCCAGTACCCGAAATCTGGAAAAGTGTTAGGTTTAAGGAACCTGAAAGATTTGAAACTGTACATCGAGTGAATGAGAGGATGAAAGTTGCAGAGAGTGAATGTAAATATTGTGAACTAAGAGAAAGAGATCAACAAAATTTGTGGGGAAAATTTTGATGACAAGTAGCGGGGGGGATATGTAAGGTGACAAAGTCCCTTACACTTTAAATTTTGTGAATAAATTTTGTTAAAAGTTAATTAAATATTAGTTGTGTTGTGTTGTGAATACAAATGTGTTAATTTGTTATGAAAAAATGATAAAGATAAACGTATATTTAAGTACCAGAATATCTATGGACAATGATTATCTATGATAATGTATATCTTTGGACGAGAAGACAAAGAGAATATGGCAAGGGTATGGATGAGAATAAAATATATCTGGTAAGTTGTTGAGTAAAAAAGGAATGTAAGAAGTGTGTTTTGACCCTTGTGAATATAAATAAAAGTGTTTTTTCGAGTGTTACTTCAAAGAATTCGTTGTCTAGATATTTATTATTTGTTTGTTTCTGAACTGTGAATGGAAATAATCAGCCGGTTTCAGCAGCTTAGATTACAGCTTGAAGACGGGCAGATTACATTTACCTAAACCTAAATACAGGAAGAGGGGATCTTACATGACACAAAGGATATACAAAGCTAATATGGTAATATAACTTGCAAATGAAAGGGGATGTTACAGAACAATATAGGAATTGAAATGGACCAGTAAAATACAAATTCACTGGCAAGAAAAACAAACTGGAAGAATGAAATTAAAAAATTGTGCTGATTGCTATGTCAAAATATTACAGGGTTGAATTGTTTTGATGCAGCTGGTAGCTTGATTTTTTATTTTTTTTCAGCATATAATTCTATGAAACTATTTGGATGAGTAATTTTAACGAAGGTGATATAGGAAAGTAGATCACAATTTTAAATACGTGACTGAGTAAATAGAAAGTAGAATAGAAGGGAAGAAGTGCGCTGGAGGATAAATATTACTTAATTCAAATCTTGTAATTAAGAATTTAGAATGAAATTAAGAAATTGAAACAATATAGGAAATTATACTGTTCTGAATGAAATAAATCAAATAGAATTTTTCTTTAGCAGAAAATAATCTAATAATGTATAAAAAATGAGGATGGTAGAGTTCTCGATGTAACCAGAGGAAATGGTTTTTAGGGAAATAAAAATGATCACAGGGAAGATCTTAAAAACAATCAGTTTTAAGGGATGAAAAGTAATGTTTGCCCTGTAAATTGTGTAAGACTTGTGTTATCTTGACACACTTTCTTCCGCCAGTTACATTTATACTATTGCTGCATTAAACTTCTTTGTAAGTGTGAGAAGTATGTCACAATATATTCCACACCTCCATACTTACTAAATATCATGATCAAATATTTAAGCCCATTTTGATAGTTATTTCAATAATTAAGATCGGCTGATTGATAAGGTATTATTAAACAGAGAGACAACACTGCACAAAATATAATTTGAAAACTACAAGGCATGTTACACATTGTACAAATTTTCAGCCACAGCAATTTCGTGTTGTCATTATTAACTGCAATGATGCTAATGCCCGGTAACAATTTCCCTACATGCCTAATTATAATTCTTACCTTTTTTTACTTTAAAATCGTATACACTCTGAGGTATATTGTTCATTAACTCCTTAGGTGATTTTTTCCAGTAACTCGCTCCCTTACCTACAAGTAAAAACTTCCCTTCTCCCGCATTGAATGTTTCTACTTTTCATTGAGCACCTCCTCTTTCATGCATGTCAGTCAGTCCTTCTCTCCCATCAACATCCTTCGCCTCTACATCCTTGTTTTGATGGTCCTGCTATTCCCTATTTTAAGAGTTTTTAATTCGGCAATCTCCCTTCCATGATCCTGATTTATTAATTTATGACTTGTCAAGGTCATTAGAGGTGGGAAATGACTGAAGGCAAGGAATGGAAAGAAATTCTGTCATGGTTTTTTGAAGGACCGGCATTTGCCTGGATTGATACAGGGAAACCGTTGAAAACTAAAATCTGGATTGCCGTATGGTGATTCAAACCCATGTCCTCCTGAATGTGAGGTCAGAGTGTTACTGCTCATCCACCATGCTCAGTCTACTCCATCCTCATGACATACCCTAATCACTGCACCCTCTTCCAATGTTTCAACTTTTAATCTCTTCCTGATGTTTGCGTTTCTAATTTTATCCTTTCTTGCAACATCGTCTATCCCTCTCAGAAACCTCATCTCTGCCACATGCATTCTGATAATATCTCTCTTGGTCCAAGTCCAACCTAACCTCCTCATGGTGGGAGATGGCCAATGGCACGAAGTAGGTGATGACCTGGAGGGGAGAAGTATAGCGGGGACCTAGTATGCACCATGAATGATACAATATCTGTGATGACCATACGACCACACAGCAGCTCTGAAAAATGACAGCCACTGGGACTCTTGTCAAGCTACAACAGGCCTATCATGCCAGTAGTGGATTGAATTTTCTTCCAAGACCAAGCACAGCCTCACTTCTGCCAGTATTTATCCTTGCTTCATCGCCAGTACATGCCTTGTCAATAACCACAATTCTCTTCAACTGCTTTCTATACTGCATTGACTCCCTATCCAAATCTTTTATAATTTCATTTACTGAGTGCATCCTTTTGGTAATTTCTATACACAAATCTAACGGCCTTTTTATGCATCCCTTGCAACACCATTATTTGAAACTCAATGGGGTCCGTATCATCCCACAATACTCTAGCAAGGGTCTGACCAAAGTTTTATAACCCATCTCTACTATGAGGGTGAGTCAAATGAAAACCTTAAATTTCTAATAAAAAATCAAAATTTCACTCCATTATCCTGTAAGTTGGTAAGCGTGCTACAAGCAGCGTGCAGAATGGCCTATACGTGGCAGCATAGTGCAGATGCACAAATACCGTCGCAGTATCAGTATAAAGATGGCTGCCCCACTTGATACTTGCACCAGGGAAGAACAGCGTTCTGTTATACGGTTTTGAGTAGTGAAGGTGGGAAACATATTGAAATTCATCAAAGAAGGAAGGTTCAGTACGGTGATGCATGTTTGTCACAGCAGCAAGTCTACGAATGGAGTAGGAAATTTTGCAAATGGTGTGACTTCAGTGGAAGATGCTCCTGGTCCAGGTCAGGCACAACAAGTTGTGACTCCACAGAACATTGCAGCAGTTGAAGCCATAGTAATGGAAAACCACCGAGTGATACTGAATGACGTTGCAGCATGTTTAAAGATTAGTCATGGTTCAGCACACCACATTGTGCATGATGTGCTCCAGTTTCACAAAGTGTCTGCAAGATGGGTGCCACGGCAGCTGACTCCTGAAATGAGAGAACGGCGTGTTGATGCTTGTGAAGAACTTCTTCGCGCTTTGAACGAGAAGGTGATGGCTTCCTTGCAAGAATCGTTACTGTTGCAACAATCAAAGACCTGCATTTTGAGTGTGTTCCTCATCCACCATACTCACCACACCTTGCCCCAAGTGATTTCCATATGTTTGCACCACTCAAAGAAGCAATGGGAGGAAAGAAGTTCCGTTCTGATGAAGAGGTACGCCACGCGGTGCATGAGTGGTTGCACGGACTACAAAAAGAATTTTTTTCTAAAGGAATTTATGCACTTTGTAAGCGCTGGAGGACTTGAATTGAGCGTGGAGGAGATTATGTTGAAAAGTGATACAGCTTTGTACTACTTCTGCACAATAAATAATATTTATAAAAATATTTAAGGTTTTCATTTGACTCACCCTCGTACTTCCCTGGTGCATCCTATCATTATCCTCTCCAACAGATGCAATGCTCTGACTTTTTTACCTATAACCATTCCAATATGCTCTGATGCAATATTCTGAATCCTTTACCTTCAACCATTCCAATGTGCCCTGCCTAATTTAGTTTACAGTCAAATGATATTCCCAGGTATTTACAATTCATTCCTTCAACAAGCAGATCCCCTTCCACTGAATAATGATACAAAATCTGTATTTCTAATAAGCTGACTCTTCTTGACATTTATCCTCACTCCATATCTATCCATCCAACTATATGTCCTGTCTAGATCAATTTGTACATGCTCACAATCCTCTTTGATGTAATCCTATTATATAGCATTATGTCATCTGCAAAAATCCAAACCTATGACTGTAGATGAATAACAGAATCATTCATTGGGATATTTAACAGTAATGGTCCCAATATATTACCTGTGGCACACTTTTTCCCTTGATATTGCATTATCAACATTGGGACTTGCTTCCTAACTCTTAAGAATTGCTCCACCCAGCAAGATACATCTTGGCTTCACACAAAGATTAACCTTATTCACAACCATTCTATAACTAACTCTGTCAAATGCCTTAAATATATCCCATGCAACCTTATCTACTTGGCCCACTTTATACATTTTATCTGAAATACTTTGTAAATCCAGGGCACCCTCCTGCCCTTGGGATTGAAAATGGCCCCTAAGGGTGGATAAATCAGAAACGATCAACAGTATAGGGATGTAGAAAGCAGAAGGGTGCTACTGCATTAAAGACCCAAAGAGTACACTTGGGACATGTAATCCTCTCAAATTACATAGGCCTATAGAATGATGGCTTCTTTCTGGGTAAAATATTCCATAAACTATGTGGCTCATCTTGGACTATATTGAACCTCCCCCTTTTCCACCCACATAGGCTGATGTGGCATTTGTCTTTATGACCCCCCTCCCCTTTCCATGTGACATTTAGCTCATTCCCTACCAATTCCAGAAGAAGTTTTCTGGCCATTTCCTCTTACCAGACTATCATTAAAATTATTGCGTATATAATAAGCACAACTGATATTGGCTTTACAGACTTTTATGTAATTATAAATATTCTGAATGAAATATTGACACTATCCACTCCTGCAATTGATCAATTAATACAGAAATCTCTTTCTCAGGTGTGGCCAGGGATCCTTTTGTTATTGAGGATTTACTAAAAACATTCTCGTAATCTCATTCATCATTGTTTATTAACTGATCAAATAGTACAAAAAAAAAAAAGAAAGTGGAGCTGCATTTTTTGTTTGCTGTAGTTCCATCTCCTTTGCTTCTACATTACCAAGGAATGATTCTTTGTCCTACTAACAAGATTTCCATAGTTCATTGATGCCATTTTGCAAATTGAAAACTCTCTGGAAAAACATTTCCTACAGGCCTTGTAAAGTTTATTGCACAGTGCCATTTAATGCCACACTTTTAACTTCAAATAACACTGTAATTAAAGATGCATTGAAATATACTTGACACAGCAAAATTAGAATTATATTATCAATGCAGGTGATCTGAATCAAAACAGCTTTATTTATTTATTTTCAGATCACCTGATCAATAACAATTGTCTTATTGGAAAATTCTGTGTGACAACTATAAGTGAATTTGAGTCTAGGTACTGCATGTTTAATATTTTTTGGCTCAAAACGCGCTATTGTGTGTCGGTTAGTTAAAATGTGCCAGCCCTGTGTGATCCAAACATGCGTGGCACTGTCAGTCTATAGTGTATCTAAAATAAGGAGATCATTAAATAATGGCAATAAATATCCACATGCTGTATTGCATTCTGTACCCTATTTTAACTGTGACAAATACAATGAATGAAAAGCTACGTAGCTTGGCTTGGAAACTCTCCCCCTACCCCTTTTTCCATATAGCTCAGCATAGCATTTGACACAACCCCTCTCCCCCCTCAACCTAGTCATGTAGTTTATGGATGCTCCTGTACCCTTATTGCTTTACGCTAAGTCAGTGTCGAGGTCATTAGAGGTGGGAAAGGACTGGGGGGAAAGAACGGGAAGGAATTAGGCCACAGCCTTTTTTGAAGGAAATATCCACGTATTCACCAGAAGTGATTTGGAGATACCATGGAAAACCCAAATCTGGTTGCTCGAACAGGTTCTCCTGAATGCAAGGCCAGAGCATTACCACTCAATCACCATGTTCTGTTTCCTGAAGTAAAATAGTCCCCCAATCAGATCTCCAAGTGAGGACTGCTCAGCAAGGTGGGATCAGAATGGATAGAAACATTCTATAAGTCAGAGCATGGAATGTTAAAAATGTGAATAGGGCAAGTAGATTAGAAAAATTAAAAAGGGAGCTGGAACAATTTAAGTTGTTGCTGGGATTAGTGAGGTTAAGTAGAAGTGTGCCTAGGATTTCTAGCCTGAGGAATATAGAATAATTGACATAAATGCTGTCAGAGGTGTTAAATATGTGGAATTTGTAATAAACTAGAGAATAGAAAAATAGGTGAGTTATTACAAACATATTAGTGACAGGATTATTTTGATGAGGGCCTGCTTCAACCACGTAGGTACAAGTGTACAAGCCAATGTTACAGGAAGATGATGAAGAAATAAAGACAGTGCATGATGACGAATTAATCCAGTATATAAAGGGGGACTAAAATCTAACAATCATGGGTGACTGGAATACAGTAATGGGAACAGATGGGAATATTGTATGAAATTTCAGTCTAGGAGGAAGACATGTGTGAGGAAGCAGGCCGTTAGGGTTTTGTAAAAATTTAATCTCATAGTGGTAGGCATACTATTTAAGAATTATACATGTCAGATATACACCTGGAAATGTGAAGGGGATACAGGCAGATATCTGCTAGATTATATCATGGTCAAACAGAGATTCAGGAATTTGGTTCTGTACAGTAAAGCATATCCAGGAGCTGACATAGATTCTGACTACAATCTAATAGTTATGAAGTGTAGGCTTAAATTCAAGAGAATAAGGAAGTAACACTGGAAGTGAAGAAAATGTAACAATATAACAAGAGATGAAATTTTTTGGAAAGCCTAGATGTGGGATTAAGAAACAACTATAAAGGCATTCAATAGAGGACCAATGGAATACCCTGAAGAGAGAAATGATCAACACTGGTAAAGAAACATTAGACTTTAGAAAAAGAGTTACCCAAAAACCTCAGATCTCAGAAGAAATTGTGGAGTTGATGGATCAGAAGGGAAGGTTCAAAAAATGCTCAAGATGAATCAGGAAGAGAGCAGTACAGATACTTTAGAAATCAAGTAAACTTGAAATGCAAGAATACAAAAAATGTGGCTGCAGCAAAAGTGTGAAGAAGTTGGAAAAGACATGGTCATGAGTAAAGTAGATGTAGTATATAGGAGGATCAAACCAACTTTGGATAAATGAAGAAAAGATTTACAAGCATTGAAGCTGCTGATGTAAAAACAATTATAAGCTCAGATGATAGATCTAACTGATGTAAGGAATACATAGAGAAGCTGTCTGATGGCTGCAAGCAGAACGTAATGTGGACATTAATGACTTACGAGATCCTGTTTTAAGGATAGAATCTGAGAGAGCTTTGAAAGATTTGAAATCAAAAAAGGCAGCTGGAATTGATGATTTTCCCACAGAACTTCTGAAATCCTTAGGAGGAGAAGGAATCTAAAAATTATTCAAACTATTATCAAACAGTTACTAAACAGGAGAACCCCAACTAACTTTGATAAGATTATTACCTTCAAACTACCAAAAAAAATTACAAGATGACAAATGTGAGAATTATCATATTGTAAATCTAACATCATTGACTTCAAAATTACTGACCAGGATAATATATAGAAGATTAGAAAGGATAGTAAAAGAGATAGTAGGTGATGGTCAGTTTGGGCTTAGGAAAAAACTGCGGGACAAGTGAAGCAATTCCGGCTTTAAGATTGATAATTGAAGGACAGATCAAGAGAAAATTTGTTGGTTTAGACAAATATTTTGATAATAGTAGTGGGACATGTTCAATGGTTTAAATAAATTATATCTAAAATATGGAGATAGAAGAATACTTTATAATCCATATAAAAAAAAGGTGACTATAATAAAAGTAGAGGATCACGAAAGACATGCGTCAGTTAAAAAGTGGTTGACAGGAAGATGTATTCTATTCCCATTAATATTCAACTTATATGTGGAGGAAGCAATAAAGGAAGTAAAAAAAAAATAATTAATGTGGCATAAGTGTTCAAGGAGAAAAAAATCAGTATGTTACAATTTGCTGATGACATAGTCTTATTAGCAGAAGACTGAGGATCTCACTGAATATCATGACCAAATACTGAAGGAAGATTTAGGACTCAATATGAATGAAAACAAGACAAAAGTGAAGAAATGTAGCAGAAAGGATAGCAATAATTGCAGATTAACTATAAAAATAGGATCTGATACAATAGCAGAAGTAAGTGAATTCCATTACTTAGGAAGTAAAATTATAACTGATGGATAAAGCAGGAACAATGTTAAAAGCAGAATAGCACTAGCAAAAAGAACCTTTATGAAAAATATAAATCTTTTGATTTCAAATAAGGATTAAGAAAGAACATATAGAACTCTACGTGTGGAGCACAGCACTTTATGGCAGTAAAGCTTGGACTTTAAGTATACCAGAAAGAAGAAAAACTGAATCATTTGAAATGTGTTGTTATAGAAGGATCCATAAAATTAGGTGGTCAGATGAAGTAAGAAATGAAAATACCTTGAAAATGGTGGTTGAGGGAAGAAGTTTGTGGAGGAGTCTTACAGAAAGGAGAGACAGGATGGTGGGTCATATTTTAAGACATGTGGGAA
Organism: Vandiemenella viatica; assembly: GCA_031002005.1. Taxonomy (NCBI): domain Eukaryota; kingdom Metazoa; phylum Arthropoda; class Insecta; order Orthoptera; family Morabidae; genus Vandiemenella; species Vandiemenella viatica. The sequence goes on from CM061921.1 coordinate 25,882,084, forward strand.
TGGTTAGTTTGATAGTGGAGGGAACAGTTGAAGATAAGGCTGAGAGTGTAAAAAAAGGAAAAATCTTGTAAATAACCTAATGAGATTCAGATGAATAACTGCTTCTAAATCCATTATGCCAATTTAAAAACCATTTCTTTTACCGACAAATATTCCTAATGTAGCTGGTTATACAACTCACCATCAATTTACCCACAACCAAAATCAAAACAATGGGCCTACTGCTATTTGTGTCCCCACCCTAATGAATTAGTACTACTAAGACACATTTGCAGTCATCTGGAATTTAACAAGTCTCCAAACTTACACCAAACAATACTTCCAGGTATCATATAATGTCTTTGCTATTTACTTTTAACATGTCGACTATCTGTACCAGGCACTTTACAATTTTTTAAACTCTGTAGCTCTCTCATAATACCTCGCGGCTCTTTTTCTAATGCTCATATTCACTAAGATGGGAATTATTTTCGTCAGTAAATTCTCCATCAGTCCCTGCATGACAATTCATAATAATCTCATCAAATCTGTTTCTCAGTGTCTCAGCTGTATGTATTTTCTATATAACTACTTCTCCATCACTATCCATAATTGTCTGAATCCCTTTCTTCCCTCTTATTTTTCCAGTATTCCCAGCCCTACCTTGATATTTTTCATGAATTTACCCTTAGCTTCCCTCCTTGATACTAATAATTTCTTGTTTAGTTGTTTTATACATTCAGCATGGGATGAAGATAAATGCAGGGAAGTGACACTTATTAGGAAAATATCTAAAAAAAACTAACGGTTCATTATGATTATAAGGTGGGGAAGGTATTGCTTGCTGAAGACTTGGAATGTAAATACCTTGGCATAACATTTGATAACAAACTCAACTGAGTGGGACACTTAGACAGGCATAGGAAAAGGTTTCCAAATGTTTGTTGGAGAGGGTGAAGAGAAAATGTACCAGACAAGTGAGGTAAATGGGTTGCAAAACTTTGGTCAGACCATTGCTTAAATATGGTGGTGTACTATAGGTCCCCCATTTTGGGTATCAAATACAGGAATTGTATAGGGTGCAAAGATTTGTCTATGGGAATTACTGCAGAATACAATCAGTAACCACTTCATAGAGGAGCTGTAATGGAAATCATTGGAGGACAGGAGGAACATAAAGAGATTCATGGGAATGTGCAAGATATATATTGGTGATGAGGTGTGGTAAGATATTGGTGGAAGAATTAAGAGAGTTGTATGGAAGGAAGAAGATGACCATGATCACAAGCTGCCACATGATTTCTAGCATGAAGGTGTGGGAAAAAAATTTTTTGTAGGCTATGGGGTCAGGGATTGGAATAAGTTACCAAGAGAAATGATGAACAATTTACCAATAATGCTGAAAGAATTTAAAGTTGAAATTAGTAAAAGGAAAAAAGTAGGTGGGAATAGGAAAGGGAAAAATGCCTCTGATGTTCTGAACAAGACATAAAATAATAATCAAACAAAAAATATGTACAATGTTCTTGGGTTACGAGCCAAATGAATGATGTGCTTACAAATGATATTTTGGCAATCAAATCCTCTGTTACCGTCTTTGCCAGAAGATGACAATTTAGAATTTGTCCGTCAAAATACCATGTGTCACTTTTTTCACTCAGCTAGTCACCCAAGAGTGTTACATTAATTCCAAACGCCAAGAGAAACTTCGTTCTAATGAAAAAAAATGTTTGTTGTTCCTTATATTTTGTTTTGAAACTAACATTTCTTTCTTTATTCTTACAATTTCTTTGAACTGTTGCCATTTCCTTTCTACTGTACAACTGTGTCATTTCCACAGATTGAAATATCTCCCGAAAATATCTCCTAAGTTCTGAAAGCCTTGCCTTGTTATAATAATTCCTCTTCCTTGGCTACTGATTTCCTGAACCACTTTATGTCCATAACAATTACTTCATGATTGCTTATTCCCTCTGTCACATGAGATCCAAATAATTTTCATCAGGCTTTATATGGAAATCATCCAGCGTATTGTTCCACAACTTGTGTAAACCTTTCTTCCCTCACTAAGCTGTTTGCAAATCTCAGCTCCTTTGTATTGCTAACTCTATTCCCCTTCCATTTAACTCCTGGAATATTTAAATCCCCAGAAATTATACACACTTTAATCCCACCTCTTAACTCTGAATATAAAACCATCTTCTCCACCATGTTCTCATTTTGTTCAGTTATCCTTCCACTTTGGTAATGAGCTATAACTCTTATCTTTTCCCTTCAATCCTTAAAAAACCTCACCTCAACAATTCATGTTTATCATCTGTGAATATACATAAACTGCAATAATCATCTCTACCCAGTATAAATACTCCTCCACTAGTTCGTCCCGTCTCTACGGTATACTCTGCAACCCTCAAGAAGAACCTCATTGTCAAGAACTACTTCCTTTAACCCAGGTCAATCCCTATAACTATCTGTTGTTTATGTTTCCACAATACGCTATCAAACTCTAAACCTTTATTCTTTATACTCCTACGAGTTGCTACAATTTTCTCCGATATCCTTATTTAGACGTACTCCCATTTTTATCCCTTTTGGTTATCAACTTTATTTTTTAACCCTGCACTACTGTTTTCTAATGCATTTTCATGTTGTTTGGACTGATACAATACCGAATGAAATGTTTTTGTTTCAATCACTTCTTGTAATGCTGACTGTTTGTAAACAGATTCTAAAACGAAAAATGAATCAATTTGTCTTATTTTTTGGAAGGTTCCAATGCAAAACATTCATTTGAATTTACTTTGTTATTACTGGCAGTATACATTTTGACCTTAATCTAAAAAAAGGTACAGCACGGACACAAGTTATAATAGAGATTGTGTTATGAACGATGGTGACCCTCCTTAGTTTTTCTGCTATTTGTGGAACTAATCGAACTTTTTCCATAATGTTCAAATGCAGACTATACATAGTAAAACCCAGCTTCCAATTATGCCTACTGGAACAGTATACATATGAGATTTTGAGGCTGTCAACAAGGTCACCTACAGCTCTATAATAAGAAGCCTCACAGTCGTGTTTAACCTAGGCTGAATATGGCACTGGAACACTAACACAAAACCTTCATTTGTAGACCCAGTCAAGGCACCCATCACTCCCAGGCCACTTACTACACTAAATCACTCCCTCTTAGCAACTTTATTCTATACTCACCCACTATAGCCACATGACCTCTCCCGTAAAGTCATATTCAACTTTACCTTACCTAACCTAGCCCTTGGCTTAAATATACTAGTTGCCTGGTATTATGTCACTTGCCTGTTGAGGTTGCTGCTATTGATTCTAGTTTAGTTGTTTCATACTTTCAACATGGGATGGAGATAAATGCAGGGAAGAATCAACTTATTATGTAAACGGACTATGTTTGTAAGGTGGGGAAAGAATTGCTTGTTGAAGACTTGAAATGTTAATACCTTGGCATAACATTGATAACAAACTCAACTGGCCAGGACACATTGGATAGGTGGTAGGAAAAGATATCCAAATCCTTGTTGGAGAGCTTGATGAGGGGATGTACCAGAGATGTGAGGGAATTGGGCTACAAAACTTTGATCACACCATTGCTATAATACCATGATGTATTTGGGTGTCAAATACAGGAGATGAATGGGGTGCAAAGAAGGGCTGCTAGATTTGCCTTTTGGAAATTACCAGAGAACACAATCAATAACCGACATGATAAAGGAGCTGGAAATGGAGTCATTGGAGGAGGATGAAGAGAGTCATGGGAATGTACGAGACATATACCAGGTATTGGTGAGTGGCATTAAACGATATTGGTATTAAGAGAGGTGCATGGAAGGAAAAAGATGACCACAATTTGCACTGATTTTGACACACTGGTGATTTCCTTCATGGCTGGTTGTGATGTCTGGACTACCGCTGACAGTAACTTCACTCCCAAAGTCCAGTACTAATCATATATAAGATTTGTAGGTAATTTCTATGTAGTGCTCTACATAGGGATTCTATGGATGTCATTTGTCAAGGAAAATACCAAGGTATTTGAAAATGATGCTCTCCTCCAAAACTGATCAAATTTGAGCAACAAGTGTTTCTTGGCACCTTCACAGACTACATCTACATCCATACTCTGCAAATCACAAACATTGTGGGTGGCAGAGGGTGCCAAGCACCTAATCCTAAACCCATGTATTCCAATCCCGAATAGCACGAGGAAAGAAAGAATACATAAAAGCATCAGTACGGCATCTTATTTCTCGAATTTTATCCCACCGGTCATTGCGACCCACGTTGGCAGAAGAAGTGTTTCATTGCACTCGTAATTTAAAGATTTTCGCAAATTCTCCAATAAATCCAGGCGCAAACTACGTCGTCTGTCTTCCAAACTATCCCAACCCAATCTATGTATCAATTCTGTGACGCTTTCATAAGGGCTGTAGCAACCAGTCACGAATCAAACGGCCCTCCTCTGCACCCTCTCCACTGAATCCGTCAGGCCCTTGAGATACGGATCCCAAACTCCACAACATTAATCCAGATGCAGACGCACTAGTGTTTTATACGGTATCTCCTTTGTATGAGCATTACAGTTCCTCAAAATACCACCTATAAATCGCAATTTAGAATTAGCCTTGCCTACGATGGAAGTTATGTGCAAGTCCCATTTCATGTTGCTTTGTACTATAACCCCAGATACTTCAGGGAATCAACCGTGTCAACAGCTGAATTGTTTATTTTGTACTCATGAGCAGACAAGGTGAATAGTTGAATTATGGTTTCCAAGGCACTTTTAGTGGTTGCATTGAGCCTTGCCTACGATTTCAACTTTGGCTATGTTTCATTTAAACACTTCTCTAAAGCAGGAATACATGTCCCAATTGATTAGATGAGCAAATCATTTGCATATAGAAGAACCTGAACGAATCTAAGAAGAAAGGGAGATTGTGCATAGGAAAGAAAACATGTGGCAGGAGAGCAAGCAAGAAAAAGGATTTCATAGTTTCTGGTATAATTAGCGAATGGAAAAGGTATAAAAAGGAAAGACAGAGCTACCAGAACAAAAAAATTTTGACTGTTGTGAAAATATGGCCAGTAGAAAAAATTATTCTTTGGACATTAGGGGAGGGTGGGGGTAATACACACATGTGGGTAATCACACACAGGCTGAATTATGCAGTTTGAATGGCATGGGCTAAGCCCAGTTGGTGCTAAACACTTCTGGCAGGCATAAGAACTACAGTGCCACTCACGCCAGACATTTTCTGATTGCTTTGTGGTGGTAGTAAAGTAAGGTTTATTTTAAATGTGTTTGATGTAACTCTTGTCAGCTATATTTTGCAAGCTAAGTTCTACCATAAGTTGCTTTAATGCAATTTGCATATCAACTACTAGCCCTAGATCTAACCTTTCATTTAGTTGTTGATCTGTCTATGTATTTGAACTAGGAGCCAAGTTCTGTTTAGATTACTCCTTGAACTCACTTTGGGGTATTGTGGTATTCCCCCTTCATAATAAAACTAGTTGGTTATGTTTTCAATTCCAACAAGTTTTTTTACACTTCAGATTACTAGATATTATAAAAGAAAAACCCAGAAAGCAAAATGGAACCAAGAGGAACTTCATAAGGGTCTTGATGCCACAAAATCAGGAAGAAAAATAAGAGAAGTATGGGATTCACGAAGCTACTCTGTGTACATCAATGAAAGCGAAAAATACCAAGGGAAAGATCGAAACTAGGGTGCCGATGTGTTTCAGGTATTAGGTGGAGCCATGAATAATTTAGTGGCTGGAACATTTCAAAACATTACAAGTGTGATGTTTGCTATACAAGAAAATGCACTATTTTCATACCTATAATTTTTTAATTTATTTTTTTATTATTTTTATTTTTTTGCAAAACATCATTTTTTTCTTCGTTAATGTAATGTTTAGTACATGTAATTAATAAAATAAACTAATAAAAATAAAAATAGCATGTATTGTCCATTTTTATGCATTGTTTGTTTTGCGTGTTATTATCCCATATCATGCGTGTCATTACCCTAACGGGTGGGGAATAGCACACATTTGCACTTTTATTTGTTTTAATCTTAAAAATTAAGGTTATGTTCATAACTATTTTCCATCGTTTGGAATATGTCTAGAAATGTCCATAGTAAGGTACACACTTCTTTTGGTAGCTACTTAATGATGTAATGAACAATTTAAATTGATTTTTTCTTAGGTGCGTGTTTTTCCGCCACTCTCCCCTACTTTTCAAGTAAAAGAATACACAAAGCCGATAACACAGGTAAGACAAATAATTCAGTGCAAATCGTCGGGTTACCTGTGGCGTTAATCAATATGACGCAGCTATCATTATCGTTAATATTCCATGGTGTATAGTGGATTTTGAGTGAAGAAGATGGCTGCCATTAAGAATTCTGTCTATAATGGCGTCAGAGGCGGCTCGAAAAGTCTATTGACGCTAAGTCGGTAATGTGCTTAATCGTATGTTTCGGCGCGTATTACACCTTTATTACCTATTTTACGGCTTTCGGATACACTTTTCTTTAAAGAGTTAATGATAAGGAAGCAGTTATCTATAATTTCAACCAGCAATAACAGATTTTCCTACTGGCCGTAACTAATCATAAGAGATGTAACCAAATCCTTTATTCAACAACAGTAGGTAACATAAGCACATCGTCATGTTCGTGAAAAATACAACACATTTTAAATATCATTGGATTTAAATTAAAAGGGCTATTGTAGCTGTTAACTAGTTTGCTTACCTGTATCAGAATTTAGAATGATTACACAAGCATATAAATTTGTACCAAGAACGAACCTCAAACAATAATATAAAGAAGAGCCGTTTCTCACTTAAGCTACTCACCCTGTCATTAGTTAGCGACTCAAACAACAAAGAGGTTACTTTATATTTCTGTAAAAATATAGTTTCACATTAATACGAAGGATGGTAATAATGTACAAATTCTATGTATATAAAATAACTGATTAGTTTTGCTTTACGACTATACAATATCTATGCACCGCTTTTATTGCATAAAATTTAGTGACATTAGTTGTAGGTTGTTGCCAAAGATATTACTTAGGCGGGAAATGCAAAGAAATTCTTCTTTACTACCTTTCACCAACATTTCTGTGGTCGGCTGCCTTTGATGAGTTTTACTCACCCTTGGCATACTCAAATTTAGAGCTTTTGGTTTTACGACCGCACGTCGTTGCTAGCGCCAAACATGTTGTACCTACTGTCAGGTCATAGTACGTATTAATGGAGGAAGTGTTGCCATCTATCTACGAAACGTGTAACTATGCTCTCTGTGTGATAAGTGTATCATTTCTTTTTGAAATGTGCAGTTTATGTGGCAGAGATTGAGGGCCGTCCCGGCATTCACCTCGAAAGCTGCGAAAAACCAACTGAGAACCGCAGTCGGGACTAAGAATTGCAATTCCGCAGTTTAATTTTAAATTCCGCATTTGCGGATTGGTCAGTCCCGCGGGATCCGGCACAGTTTTTAAAGTGTTATCAAATTAAGTAATAAACGTCTATTTATTGCATTAATAGATCACCTTAAATGTCAAATAATAGAAATCAACACTGAACAATATTTTTTAACTATCAAAATACCATTAATTTAAAAATTTCTAGCCCACTCTAAATATACTTCGCGCTTTTGCACTTTTCCTTTAAATCTGATTCTAGTTATTAAGAAAATAATCAAATATGGTAAGTATTGAGCTCGCATTACAGGCCTTACTTTTTTATTTTGTTGCAATTTAGGCTTGCTCCTATACAGCCATTTTCAATTTATAGAGTAACATCAACATGCAATTAAATACATGTTATTTACAACTAGTTTAAATTTTAACACCAATATTTTACATATGCTGATACAAAATCCTATAAAAAGCATTGTCTTCAGATGCAATGAATGAGGAAGGGCAAGTGAACAACGGAATTATTTCTTGCATGAGTATATTTAAGAGGTGATCAATCTCCAACTTCTTCAATCGGCAGCCATATAGGAGGTGGTTTATATCTACATTTGTCACACAAGGGCAATTAGGAAAGTCTGTAACATGTAATATGCGATGGTGTTGTTTAAATTAGCCATGGTTGAATTTTAGTCTAGCAATATAGGAGCTGAGTCTGCGAGGGCAGTTATGTATCTCGTACCATTGATGGGAGGGCGTATATGGGTGAATACGTCCGTCGTGTTGACCCTTAGGCTGAAAACATACTGGAGCGGAGAGCAAAGCAGCAATGAGAGCGAAGAGTAAAGCGGCGAAAACAAACAAATGGATTGTTGCGGTGAGACATACTGGGGCACAGAGCTGCGATGTTATAATAGAGCAAAGCACCGAGCGTGGTGAGTGAACGGTTAACGTTCTGGCCTCGCATTCGGGAGGACGCCGGTTCGAATCCCCGTCCGTGCATCCAGATTTGGGTTTTCCATGGTTTCCCCAAATCACTCCAGGCGAATGTCGGGATGCTTCCCTCAAAAGGCTATGGCCGAATTCCTTCTCTTTTCTTGTCTCAATCCCATCCTACCTCTAATGACGTTGACGAGGCGTATAGCCATAAGTAAAAATTATGGAGCAAAGCGTAGCGTTCGGACATATTTCATTTTGCCGATTTGCTCTTCACTCTCCTGGTTGGTTTGCTCGTGGTTACTCGGTGTCAAAAATGAATGTAGACCAATTTATGAGTTTTGTTTCCTCTGAAAACTACTTTTGGCACAAGAAAATATTCAACGTCACAATCGTGGTATGATGTGGCTTCAGAGATGAAGTCAGATATTGTAACTTTATTTTTTTATTTACTTCGGATTCTACAAACATAGCTTTTTTAATTTGAAACATCTTGTATGTTTCCCTTAAATAAATGGCTGTATCAGTTGACATCATTTTCTCTTGACAGTACCGATTTTGAATCGGATAAAATTACAAAGTTTTTAGAAGGAGAGGTCTTGGCGTATTTAAGTGCTTCCGAAATACCCGTCAGCTCTGCAGCCATAATAGAAGACTGCTGGCAACTGAAGGTGCCTCTCGTCTCCAGATTTTAGTATGAAGAAAGTGTATCGGGAAGAGGCGGTAAACTTGTATCCAACGGTGTATAATTGTTTCAATTGGCATCGTTTGCGTAGGTATTGGTAAACACTAGCTCTGTAATTTTCCAACTGAGTGATATCTTACATGTCTGTATGTGCATCTACGTTTGTGATAGTATCCCAATGCGGGGCCTCAAAGGAGGGCATTTTTCTAAACTGGCGCATTTGACACGTACCTTATAGGTATCTAACTACTCCACTGCAAGAGGGGTGTTTAAACCAGAAGCGTATTAGTGGGCGTAGATTTCATAGTGTCTATGAATGAACGGAGTGTTTTATATTGAACTTTGTCTAGTTCCTTAAGTACGCTATTAGATGCCGATCTATAGCAAACTGAAGCCTAGTCTATGAGTGGTCGCACCAGGGATTTATATAGCATTAATAATATAGCAGCGTTTCCTCCCTAACTTATGCTGGCCATTACATGTACGAAATTTATAGCCATGTCACATTTCTTGATCGTGATGAGATCCCCACTTGAGTCTATTGTCAACCCCATAATCCCAAGTATTTCGCTATGCTTTTGATTGAGATCACAAAGGATCCTAATTTTATGTTAGGCATAGCAGGTATTGTGTAACGGCTATAGATTGATGCCACCGATTTCATTGGTGATATGCCTAATCTTTACTGAATAATCATTGTTGTAAATTATCCATAACCGACGACAATCCCAAGTAGCATTCTTCCCATGTTTTTCCTGAAATAAACATGCATAGGTCATCAGCACACTGCAGGATTACGACGTTATCACTGATGATATGGTGTAGATCGCAAGTATACAAATTAACCAATAGTGGAGCAAGTATAGAGACCTGTGGCAAGCGTTGATTTGTTTTCCTTGACGCAAATGCTGCGTTATTACTAGCCACCGGTCAGATGGGAGTGAAATTAGGTTACCTACAAGGGTTTGTGGTATCCCTAGAAACGTAGTTTTGCTAGCTAGAATCATATATATTATTTCTATAAGGTGTTTTTTTGTCACAAGCCATTATCTACCTTCAAACTTAACCTAAATCAATGAATAAGGTGTCATTTTAAAGCTTATGGTCTCCACTTTGGTTACATCATATTTTAAGAAAGGAATTTTTCGGAATTCGACCCTTAAAGGGCTAAAATGTCAATATTTTAAAATGCTGTTTTTTGTGTTACAAGTCATTTATCACCCTTCATATCTAACCGATATCGATATATGAGGATTAAAGTCTCCACCGTGGTCACTTTATATTTTAAGAAAGGAATCTTTCGTGATTCGACCCTTAAAGGGCAAAAATGTCAGTATTTCTAAAATGCGTTTTTTGTGTCTTGAGCCATTTATCTCCTTGGATACCTAACCGAAATCGATAATTGAAGTAGTATTATGAACAGTGATGTCTAAGCTTTCGTGACATCATATATTAAGAAGGAATGTTTTTGGAATTCAACCCTTAAAGGGAAAAACTATCAATCGTTCTACAACGCACTTTTGTGTCATGACCCATTTATCTCCCTTCATATTTAACCAATATATATAAATGAAGTATCATTCTAAAAATCAATGTACTCGCCGTCGTCACATCATGTTTTAAGAACGGATTTTTCTGAATTTAACCCTTAAAAGGCAAAAATACCAGTTTTTCAAAATGAGTATTTTTGTGTCTCGAGTCATTTATTTCCTTTGATAACTAAACAAAATTGATAAATGAGGTATCATTTTAAAGACTGAGGTCTTCGTTTGGTTAAAAAATATTTTAAAAAAGAAATTTTTCAAAATTTGACCCTTAAAGGGAAAAATTATTAATATTTCTACAATGCATTTTTCTGTCACGAGCCATTTATCTCCCATAGTACCTCACCGAAATCGATAAATGAGGTATCGTTTAAAATACTAAAGTATACGCTTTGCTCACATCATATTTTAAGACAAGGACTTTCTCCAAATTCAACCCTTAAGGGGGGGAAATATAATCATTTCTATTTTTTTATTTTTTACCACGCTTGCTGCCTAGCCAAAATCGATAAATGGTGTATTATTTTAAATACCTAGGTGTCCGCTTTGGTGACACCATATTTTATAACAGGATTTTTTTTTTATTATTATTATTTTTTTTTTTTTTTTGTAATTCGACCCTTAGAGGGCTAAAAAATATTAATATTATTTCTACAAAGTGTTTTTTATTATTATTACGAGCCATTCAACTCCATCGATACCTAACCGAAATCGATAAATGACATATCGTTTTAAAGATTAAGGTCTCCAATTAGGTAAAATCATAAACTGAGACAGAATTTTTCGCAATTTGATGCTTAAAGTGGTTGCGCGTATGATACAGTTCATAGCCAAGTCCCTAGATTTCAGCAGCAAATATCACAGAAATGTCAATGAACTGTTTTTTTATACGATAAGTAGCTTTTCGGATATTTTATTCTGTTACAGAAACATTTTTGTTTTGCTACACAATTCCAATGTAAACATTTTGTCCTCACAGCAACGCATATCATGGAGATATTGAGGTGCTGTGTTCATTTTGTTCAGGTTGGTTGTATTCTATAAGGTTAGTGACAGTTTGTCGAACATGCAGTGTGTTTTAAATTTTCCTAACTGTTTCGTAATATGTTTTGATGCGTACTTATTACACTAAATAAATGAATATTTGCTACAAAAGTGCGGTTCTACTTTTCACTATATTAAAAGCATTCAGTATCACTATTCATCATATTTTATTAGCGAAATTTTCGTACGGGTCGTCTAATCGGTAAGTAAACGTGATCATATGCACGGTTTATGTTGGTATAACCGACAATCATATATTTGTTATTGCTAAAGCAGGCGTGAGTTCCTGTGGTGAGGTGTGCTACGATGTCTGTAGTGCCTTTGCTTCTTCTGAAACAGTTCAGTGTTTCCTGGATCAGTGAGTAGCGTTCCAACCACCATTCAAGCCTTTGCTTTATCATACGTTCCAGCAATTTGTAGATGCATGGTAGTAAGCTTGTGGGTCTGTAGGAATCAGCATTGTTGCCTATTTTTCCTGGCTTCTTCAGAGGAACAACCCGAGCGGTTTTCATCTCCTTGATTTGCACTCTTTCAGACCAGATCCTGTTCAGTAAATAATATAATTTTGCTGAGTCTGGCATATTTATTAACATGGCATAATGAATTTTATCAGGTCCTAGCGCTGAGTCCATCCCATGTATTGTGCACTGTTGTGTTAATTGAACAGAAAAGTTGTAGTAGGAAGTGATTCTCAGTAGCATTTGGTTCTGCCAGATTTGTCTCCACCCACAGCAGTGTAAGCTTTTGGAGGATGTTCTGTAACAGATCTTTTGCAGTGGGTGCTCTTCCTTCTTCCTGGGTGGATGGGTGCTTCAATTTTCTAATGTTCCGCCATATGTCAAACATAGGAGTTTCTTTATTAAAGGATCGGCAAAACAGTATCCATTATTCTCTCTTTTTGCTTTCGATCAGCTTCTTGACTAGCTGATCTCAACGATGTTCCAGATAGTTTTAAACCGTGGGACGACTTTTGTAGGCCTGTAATGTATCTTTAAGTCGTTAAACAGCTTCTTTGTATTCATTTTCTGACCAAAGTGTACTTTTATACTTTCGTATGTGTACTGGTTTCAGCATAGATGTAAAGGCGTTGGCAGCTTGGTTATGTCGTTTCCCATGGAACAATAATCCGATGCAACATTTTCGCCGCACTCCCGGGACGTTGTAAGCCGGACCATAACTTTTTTTCAAATTCTCTCCAATCCCCTTGGTGTATTTTCCATCTATAGAAAGGGTATATTAACCGTATTACCGAAGTATCCGTGTGGAAACGAAATAATATACTGTAGGTAAGTGGTCCGATCACAGCGCGCCTTCGAGCATTTCGCAGTTGGTGTCCACAGCTATATAGGACGACACACAGGAAATGATGTTTTTTGGCATGGTGTATTGATCCTGTTACGGGCACCATTGTCCAGCCCGATTATGTTTTCATCCTTTAAGATTTCAGCATTGATATTTCCCATTTTGTCCTTACCTTGGCATCCTCATAGAATATTTTATGAGTTAAAGTGTCCCAGCAGTACGACTGATTTTGGTAATTGACTGGGGAGATTCGTGATGTATTCCTTATTTATTTTCTTGTCAGGTATCCTATATACTGATACAATTGTTATCGACATCTCAGTGTCGCAAGTGCAGAATCGAAGTTGTTCATAAAAAAAAAATGGTGCACCTAATTAGGATGGTAAACACTCCGTAACCATATTCTCTGTCTGGTATGATATTATACCCCTAAAAATGAAATCGATTACCTGGTCTGAATCACGTCTCATTTATGGCCAGTATGGCAATGATATTCATCAAAGAATACTATAGCAAGTTCTCTTTATTGGCCCTAATAGATCTTGCATTCCTTTGTAGAATTGCGTCGCACTGCGGTATTACACTGTTTTTAAAAGGTGCCGCCATTTTCGAACCTACTTCTGGATAGAGACCGTAGCAAAAACTGTTTTACACTTGAAGCATATTGAGTTTGATCCAGTAAAAGGTTTCTTGGAAACTTATTTAGTATATTCATTATAAATTCAAACATTTTGTTCGCAAACAATTAATCCTATTGAATGGGGTCCAGTAGGTTTTATAAGACGTTTCCCTCGGTCTGCCATTGGTTCTATCAGTTTTACTCTGCCTTTCGATGATACGTGTGGGTCCCAGTTCATGAGCACAAGGTTTGTTTGGATACCATAATATTCACTTGTTCAAGTGATTGTACCAGAATAATTAGGGAATCATCAGTCATAATGTATTGCCTTGAGTTGCAGGGTCTTTTTGTAGCTTGCTTGATGCGTTTACGAGTAGTCTCTAAAGGATGAGTCTGTCGAGTTTACCCATATGTGACTTCACTGTTGGTGGGGTAGCCAATGGCGGCCAAGGTCGTATGATGTCACTGTCACTAGGTGACAGCACAGTCCGGCTTGAAGGGCGTGGCCACTGACATCACAGTATATAGCAGGGTAAAACCCATTGCCCCAGGCTTCTCCGGGTTCTACACGCCTGGTTTGCGTGACGCCATAGCCCCGGGAATTTCAGACAAGTTTCTGCAGGATCCCTAACGCCGGGGAAATGCATTGCCTCAGGCTTCTCATGTTTCTACACGCCTGGCTCGCGTGACGTCATAGCCCGGTCATATCAACCTAGTTTGCACAGGACCCCTAGCGTGCGCCATTATGGTGTGACAGTAAATAAATATCTGTGGTTTGACATAAATGTCATCACACCAACCAGATCACACCTCAGCTCCTGTTTTCAACATGCTATAAGTCAAACAGCAGCTCGTTGTTGGTTTGGAACCAAAACTGGAATTTAATCCAGTAGTTATACTTGAAAAAGTTGGGTACAATAAAGTCACGCTCAGACATGAAGAATGGGATGTACTGAGGCAGCTGGTCTATACAATTGGTGGCTTTGTCAACAACAGTGATGGAAATTTTAGTAGTTTTCATCGCGATACATGTCGTCACTAACATGGCGCTCATGAAATTACTAAGCTACAGAGTAATAATAAATAAATTCCTAGTGTCTTATGCTATATAACAAGAACATTCTGGTGCAGGTCGTATTTCAACCAAAGCACAGTCTGAACTAATTTTTCAGCTACAAAATAAAATTATGCACATACACCTCAACACATTAAATTCGTCGAGAACTACATTTCGAGTAACATCAGGATTTCTAGTTCACACAGCATGAATTATCACAGTTAATTTCATCATACACCTTCAGCATAAACTGCAACTGAACTAAACTAATGCAATAATACATTCACTGTATCGTGGTGTAAACGTTACCTAAAATTTACCCTGCGTGCTTCATACTAACAGTAATAGTCAATTTCTGTACCCTTACTCAGAAGATATTGTACTGGCAAGATATGGGCTGCATAAATACTCCAGTAGCATCAGTGAATTTGTCTTATTACCATACGTAAGAAGTCGGAGGCATAAATTATACTTTCAACACTTGTTTGAAATAAGGCTAGCCTGTTGTGTGCAAAATGTAAAAAAAAAGTAAGATTTGCACACAACAGGCTAGCCTTATTATAAACAAGAAATATTTAAGAACAACGTCATCCTATTGATAGCTATGAATTAACTTTTTTAACATGCATACTAAACCTACAATGATAGGCTCTTTCAGATACCGTATTAAACACTTCAAGAACAGAAATTACAATGTCACAAACTTATGAAATGATATTCGAGGTTGTTTCCTATTTAATTTGTTGGTGCAACCGTATGCATCACAAGCTGGCATTATAAAAACTTTTAAATATTAGAAAATGAATTATTCAGAGCAGCAAAAACAATGCCAAAAGTACGATGTTTTGCAAAACGTGATAGCTGTATTACGTCTCCTCTCTTTTCTTTCCTCCGTGGTTTCTATAATAAACTCACCCAATAAGGCGTCTATTGACGGTATTTATCAGCTGTAGGCTTCTTATATGCAAAACGATAACTCATTAATAAAAAGAAATACCTAGCAACAAACAATTAAAATAGTAGCTGAAAACTTGAATGATAGGGAACACTCCATTCGCAGCCGCAGCGTTTACACGCACGTGGCGTCACTAAAGCGACCACCAATCGCAGAGCATTTTATCTTACGTGACCAATGGTGAGAAATAAACTAATTTAATTTAATCTATTTATTAAAAAAATACATATTTTCTATTAAAAAAACTTCCTTAAGCAGCAATCTATGCTCATAACAACATTATGTATTATATTTTCAATACAGTCAAATAACCTATTGCAGCTTTTTGCCTTCAACACGGTACAGACTATCGAATCGTGTCAATTTCTTTGATTTTTTCCTGTTGTTTTTTCACGTACAGTAAGAAATTTTGTTCTTCATACATCCTACATGACTAGCACAGAGCCGGTATTATTTCACGCTAAATGAGTAATTAGAGATTTCGGGTATATTGACACTAAGATAATCTTGATCTAAAATCGCCTCTGCGAGCTATGGCCGATAGAATTTGTCTACTTCTACATATCGACATTAAAGTAACTGCGTCTAACGTTGTGCCTTGGAGAGTTTCTGGGGTCATTTGGTCAGTACTGCAGACGTTGTCTCCGCTACTGTCTTCTTTGCTGTAGCAGGTGATAACAAAGTGGCCAGATCGTGCGCCAATTTTCGCGGAATGCTTTTTTCGTGGTGCTTTGTTTTTCGAACAGGGGATGCACGTTATAGATCTTAAAATATGTATTCACGGCAAAACATCTTGCCAGTCGAACCTCTAGACCTAAACACACTCATGGAAATAGCTGAGTCTGGAAAGAAATCATTCTTCTCTTTAGTTTGTAAAAGAAACTGAAATCAACATATTTAACACTACAAAAACGCAATATTCTTGCAATGCATTTGAGTTATTAACTGGTATTCACACTTTCAATTCCAGTTACGAGGTTACAGTCATCTTCTAGCTACAAAATCCTTACATCTTTACGCTTCTAACTAAATGTTTGATGCAATTTTTTGCGAACCCATCTTTTAGTTATTTTCACCACACACACAAACACCAGTCAACATACAAGGACACAAACATAAATGATTGTTTCTGTTGCTAGGTTGACAGACTAAGTTCACCATGTATGTCACCAATGCTCCAATGGGTCTCATACAACCTTCTTCTTATGATCAATAATATTTTGTTTATTAGACATTTATTTTGGAGTCACTGATGTGGGGTTTGTAATGAAAAAGAGAGCAGGGAAACGTGTGAGATATTATGAACAGTTCAGTGACAGGATTATTTTGATGAGGTTAGACACTAAGCGTGCCCCAACCAAATTAGTACAAGTGTATATGCCAACGTCAAAGCAAGATGATGAAAAATAGAGAAAATATATGCCAAAATTGAAGAATTAATCCAATATGTTACGGGGGAGAAAATCTATTAGTCATGGGTGATTTGAATACAATAGAGGGAGAAGGAAAAGAGGGTAATACTGTAGGAATTTTGGTCTAGGAGAAAGAAATGAGCGAGGAAGCAGGTTGTTAGAATTTTGTGAAAGATATAAGTTAATAGTTGGCAAAAGCACTGTTTAAGAACCATGCAAGAAGAATATACACCTGGAAACGTCCTGGAGATACAGGCAGATAATAGTTAGATTTTCTCATGGTCAAACAGAGATTCAGAATCAAGTTCTAGACTGTAAAGCATACCTAGGACCAGACACAGACTCTGACCTTAATTTGATAGTAATGACGTACAGGCTGAAAATTCAAACAGATAAGGAAGAAATGTAAGCAGAGCAGACTGGAAGTGGATAAACTGAAACAATCTGGCAAGAGAGAAAAGTTTGCAGAAATGGTAGACTTAGGTCTAAGAGGTAACTCTGAAAGGAGTTCAACTGAGGACGAATGGAATACATTAAAGACTGAAATAATGAAATCTGGTAAAGAAACATTAGGCTTAAGAGAACAAGCGGCCCGTAAACCCTTGGATCACAGAAGAAAATTTGGAGCTGATGGATCAAAGGAGAAGGCGCAAAAATGCTCAGGTTGAAGCAGGAAGAGATCAACACAGGCAATTTAGAAATCGACTAAACAGGAAATGCAAAAAAGCAAAAGAAAAAAGGCTACAAGAAAAGTTTGAAGGGGTAGAAAAGGAAATGGTCGAAGGATAAAATAGATGTTACATATAGGAAGATCAAAAAAGAAATTAGAAGAAATGAAGAAAAGAGGTGTAAACTTTAAAGCAGCTGATGGGAAACCTCTTTTAATCTCAGATCATTGAGCTAACCAATGGAAGGAATACATTGAGGAACTGTTCGATGGGGACGACTTGAACAACAGCGTAATGGAAAAGGAAGGCGATGTTGGATGTAGGAGATCTTGTTTTAAGGGCAGAATTTGATAGAACTCTGAAAGACTTGAAAGCAAATAATGCAGTTGAAACTGATGAGATTCCTGCAGAACTTCATACATCTCTAGGAGAAGAAGGAATTGAAATATTATTCAAGCTGATATCAAAAAGTTATGAAACAGGAGAAATTCCAACTGATTTTAATAAAAATATTGTCTTCACACTTCCAAAGAAAGCATAAGCTCCCCAAAATTGAGAATTATCGCACCACTTAGTCTAACATCACATGCTTCAAAATTACTGACCAGAATAATATACAGGAGGATGGAAAGTGTAGTAGAAGAGATAGTAGGTGAAGATCAGTTCGAGTTTAGAAAATATCGCGGTACAAGGGAAGCAATTCTGGATTTAAGATTAATACTAGAAGGACGGATTAAGAAAAACAAAGATATTTTTATGGCATATGTAGATTTAGTAAAAGCTTTTGATAATATTAGGTGGGACAAGATGTTTAAAATTTTAAAGACCTCAGGTGTTAAATATCGAGATAGAAGAATACTTTATAAACTATTTAAGAATAAAATGACTACTAATATAATTGTTTAAAAAACATAAAAACCGCCTTAAAAAAAGGGCACTAAAAATTTTAAAATAACTTTATATCTTGCTTAGAAGAAAGTAAATCTAAATGGACAATATTTTACATTACTGTTATTGAAATTTTTACATTAATTAGTTATTTTTGGAGTCGGTGCCAACTGTCAGATCGCGCAGATCGAATTACTGAACTTTATTTGTTGTTCGAGGCGAACCTAGAGTACGAACAAAAATTCCAAATTTTTTACAGCATGTCGTGAGGAAGATGGTTTTATTGCGGGAGACAGCTTAGGGAAACAAATTAATGGTATTTTATCAGTTTCTCGGCATCATTGGTCATCCAGGCATATCTCTGGAGCTATAGTGTCAGCATCATGCAATAATCACTTTATAGTTAGTATAGTATCGGTGTATCATCTATATGTTTCAGTTTTGTTGAAAAATATTTCTAGAATTAATTGTAGGTAAGTAGTAACATGATTTTTTTATGTATTACTGTTATTTATTATTGTTTTTATCTTTTTTTTTTTTTGTTTCGGCTGGCACCGACCCAAAAATAACTATTTAATGTGAAAATTTCAGTAACAGGAATGTAAAATATTGTACATTTAGATTTACTTTCTTCTAAGCAAGGTATAAAGTTATTTTAAAATTTTTAGTGCCTTGTTTTGAAGGCGGTTTTTATGTTTTTTAAACAATTATTTTATTTTTAAATTTTTAGTGGTATTATAGTTAATTTGTATTTAAATATACCACAGCAGTTCTCATTTTGCGAACTTCCTGGTAGCTAAGGTTTTAAAGCGAGTGCTTAAAAAAAATCTGTCTTTACAACAACTTTCAGAATGGGGTGTATTGGGTGCTGTGTTAAGGAATATCAGTTTAAATTTTGGTCCAGGCTGTGTTTCGATCTAATCATAACATCTGTTAAAGCTGCTGCTCAGTAATCGAAACATGTAACATCTAGACATTAATACATACTACAAATCTGTCTCTGGAATATATCTGTTCGTTCCAGCATCACACAGAAAATATAGATATTTAATTGGTTTTCACAACGTAAAAGCAAGGGTCCAAGTTGAAATCTGAAGTACATTTTGAGACATTAGGACACATATATTTTATAAATATTCTGCAATGACATAAAAATAGCTTAATTGATTTTGATGGTATTTAAAATTCTCGATTTTGTACAGAACATTGGAAATTATACACGATGGGGGGTAAAGGAGAAGAGGGATTGGGCATTTGCAATACCAAATGTAGACTGTCTTTTCCGATTGATTTAATGTATACGTTTGTAAATTTATATTGATATCATATAAAATTTTAAGTTGTGTATAAAAAAAATAATTAAGGGTTGTGGAGGTGAAGAGTAGTTAGGTTTTTGTTAAGGTAGTTTGGACAGCATTTTTTTCTTTGTTTTAAAGTATTCATGTGCAAAAATCCATCGAACCAGATAAAAACTGTAGCTTTGTGTAAAGAACATTTACAAAATTAAGTGGGGTAAGGGAGTGAGCGGTTGGGTTTTGTAAACAGTATGTTTCTCTTTGTTCTTAAGTATACATTTGCAGTGTTCCATCAAAATCTGATAAAAACGGTAGGTATCTATAAAGAACATTGGAAATTAGGAGGGGTGGGGGTAGAAGGGAAGAGGGGTTGGGATTCTGCAACCTAATTTAAATACCATTGTTACATATTTTTTAAAGTATACCTGTGAAAAATTTCTTCAAAATCAGATAGGAACTGTGCTTTGTGTAGATTAAACGGGTGGAAAGGGCAGAGAAGTTTGGCTTCTCTAAACCAAATGCAGACAGTATTTTTCTGTTTGCTTTGAAGTATACATGTGCATACTTCCTTCAAAATCAGATAGAAACAGTAGCTTTAGATAATGAACATTGACAGTAATTAAAGGGGTAGAAAGGGGAATAGGGTTTGTGTTTTTGTCAGAGTAAAGTGAGTAGTATGTTTCTTTTTCTATTTGCTTTAAAGTATACACATGCGAAGTTCCACCGAAATCGGATTAAAATGTGGGTTTGTACAAACATTAAGGGATGTAAAAGGGGAGCGAGGGTAGTTTTTTCATTTTTTGGTCAGAAATCTTCTCCATAAAAAAATACATATATGTGCTAACTTTCATAAAGATCGGTCAAATGGTGTCAACTATAGCTTTTCAAAAAGAAAATTGACAAAAGTCAAGGGGCGGAAATGGGGAAAGGGGTTCAGCTGACATTATTTTTCTATTTGTTTTACAGTAAAAGTTTGCTAAGTTCTATATAAAACTGGGTAAAAACTGTGGGTTTGTATAAAAATTAAACGGTTTAATGGGTAGTGGGGGTGGTTTTTTTATTTTTTGGTCCGAAACCTTCGTCGTGAAAAAATTCATATAAGCGAAAACTTTTATGGTTATAGGTCAAATGGTGACGACTGTAGCTTTGTATAAAGAACATTGGCAAAAATTAAGGGGTGGATAGGGGTTCAGTTTTTCAAACCAAAAGTTGACGGTATTTTTATGTTTATTCTTTACTATACATTTCCAAAGTTCATCAAAATCAGATAAAAAAGTGTGGGTTTGTATAAAAGTTAAGTTGTGTAAAGGGGTAGAAGGGGTGGTTTCTCAATTAAATCAATATGGGACCACATTGAGGTATACTCTATCCACTATAAAAATTTCTTTTAAATCGGTTCAAAATTGGCGAAGATATCGCTGAACATAAACCCAAAAAAAAAAAAAAAAAAATATTCAGACGAATTGAGAACCACCTCCTTTTTTTAATTCGGTTAAAAAGTAGAGAACCATATGGGAGATACGCATCAGTTAGCACAGGTGTGAGACAAGGTCTGTCCTCGTTAATATTCAACTTGTATGTAGAAGAAGCAATAAAGGGGGGGGGGGGAATCATGTGGCATAAGTGTTCAGCGAGAAAAAATCAGTATGCTATGATTTGCTGATGACATTGTCTTCTTAGCAGAACAGGCTGAGGATATTGAGACGTTACTGAAAATAATGAACAAAATACTAAAGGAAGATTTTGGACTGAATACAAATCAAAGCTAGACTAAAATGATGAAATGTAGCAGAAATGATACTAAGACTAGTCGATTAAATATAAAAGTAAGACCGGATGGATTAGGAGAAGTAAGTGAATTCTGCTACCTGGGAACCAAAATTATAACCGATGGCCGAAGCAAAAATGATGTTAAAAGCAGAATAGCACTAGCAAAAAGAGCCTTCATGAAAAATAGAAATCTTTTACTTTCAAACATTGATATAGGAATTAGAAAGAACTTTTTAAAACTCTATGTGTGGAACACAGCACTTTATGGTAGCGAAACATGGACTTTAGGAATACCAGAAAGAAAGAAAATTGAGCATTTGAAATATGGTGCTATAGAGATTGCTGAAAATTAAGTGGTTAGACCAAGTACAAAATAAACTGTTTTTGGAAGTGATGGGAGAGGATAGAAGTTTGTGGTAGAGTCTTACCGAAAGAAGAGACAGACTGGTAGGTCATATTTTGAGACAAGCTGGATTCGTTAATTTGTTAGTGGAGCGAACAGTTGAAGGTAAGAACTATAGAGGAAGACAAAGATTAGTATATGTCAAGCAGATAATTGAGGACGTGAGCTGTAAGGGATATGTAGACATGAAGAGGTTAGCACTTGGATTGGTTATTTTGTTAGTATAGGTAACAGTCGAAGGTAAGTACTGTAGAGGAAGACAGAGATTAAAATATATGAAACAGATAATTGAGGACGTGGGTTGTAAGGGATATATAGACATGAAGAGGTTAGCACAAGATAGGAAGGGATGGAGGATTGGATCAAACCAGTCGAAAGACTGAGGACAACAAAAAAAAGAATAAAAAACACTGCAACTTTTTGTTTTTATTCATTGTCACAGTTCTGCGTTCCAGGAAAAACTTCGACGGTGAATCGTGACAAAGAGACAAATTTCAATAATATGAGCGACATTGAACCTCGGGTGTAGTGTAGCAGAATATTCGAGTCCCATTCGAATGGGATTCCAGATACAATGCTCTTTTGCACTTTTAATTCACGACTTCTGCCGTATTATAGATAAGCAATCCTAGATTGAATCAGTTCTATAAGATTTTAAAAACGGTTTCAACACCTTGCCTTACACTAGTTTACTTATAAAACTGTGTAATTATTGCATATCTAGACAAATATGCCTCTGGGGGGCAGACTTTTTGAAGGGTAGAAAATGTGTAGTGCTCGATGGCGAGCGTCCATCACTGACCGAAGTAAGATTCTGGGTTCCCCAAGGAAGAGTGATAGGGCCCCTGTGTTTTACATATGCATTAATGGTTTGTGCGACGTAATAAAGGGAAAAAAGGCCGATGATGCTATAATTTATCGTGAAATAAAAATCCAGGATGACTACACTTTGTTGCAAGCCGATGTTATTAAAATTATCGCGTGATGCAAAGACTGGTAGATGCAGTTAAAAGCTAAAAATGGCAAGTCATTGCAACCTTTAGTCTCCAATCTATATATATATATATATATATATTTATTATTAATTATATCTTGGTATTAAATAATGATTAATAATTAAAAATATAAATACTATGAAATTGTAAATATAACGAGTTCCACAGACGCTTTTAATATTGTACTGGGGTAGTTGTAAGCTCTTAGGTTTAGGTAGGATTAGTATTGTCTTTGGAGAGTCAGAGAGGAAGTAGTATTGTCTTTGGAGAGTCAGAGAAGAAGAGAGACGTGCATAAGCAAGCACATAAAAAGTCTTGGCGTGAAGTGCGCTGTGGTGTAATTTTAGGAGAGAAATGTATTAATTGGTGAAGTTTGTAATACGGTGTTAAAGTTGTGATATTAAAGGTGAAGTATACCTATGTACTATCGCTTTTCATTTAGTCGTTGCCAGACCTATAAAAGTTATTAAAACCGTTGCACTTAACATTACGGGCCGGGTTTCCAAGAAAAGATATTCTTGGAGCCGAATTGTTCCTTTATTAATTAACATTTTGGAGCTAATCCTCCCAGTACGCCCTTCTGAGCGTACAAAACTGGATATAACCTCTCAAATGCATTAGCCTCACACAGTAATTAGTTTTACTATTATCAGAGAAGGGGAGGTTACAAGTGGCTTACCCTGCCAGGATCTAAAGTTTTTGTGAAGCAGCGGATTGCATGTAAACCAGGTTGTCAGAATTGGTAAAGCAGCAGAAGTTGTAAGTGTTGATTTCTGGCTAGAGGAACGGAGGTGGACAAGTCTGCTGAAACGACAACGTGGCGGACGAAGAACTACGAGGCGGAAAGACGCATTTGACAAGTACCGATCTATGTTTCTTTAATCTTCGTTGGACTACTAGAAGAGTCGTCGGTAGTTAACGTGATTGGGAGAGCAATAATTAGTTGTTGCTGTGGGGTAAACTAAAGACTGAAAATTAACGTAAAAGTTTAACTGTTGAAATTAATTTTGATTGAGAGACAAAGTTTACAGATTTGAACTGCAACAACGTTAAATTCTAATAATAGTAAAGAATTAAATTCAAGGACAACAAGAGATTATTGTAAAAGAAGTTAAAAACAAAATTTGTAAAAGGAATCTAGTAGAATGTTTACCTTAAAATTAGGCGTCTGTGGATATCTCGTAATTAATAAGGCAGAGAAATAAAAGAAAAATTATTGAACAAAAAGGGGGCATTTATTTTATAAGTTATTATATAACATTTCTTTTTCTATTTGTATGTGTGTGTTTGGATTTAAATTTCAGCTCTGTTCTGGAGTGGATTTATTCTGTTCTGCATTTCTGAAATGTTGTACAGAAGCTACAAAGAATAGTAGTAAGTAATGTTGGTTTCTTGGTTTCTCTTGTCGATGTTATCGGCGTTGATATCAGTGTGGTACTAAGGGTAATGTCGAGCTAATGAATGGATGTAATATTAATGGGGGGAGAGAATATCATGATGATGGAACGATCTCACCAGAATTAAGCCAGTCACTAAAAACTCGAGAAAGGAACCAGGATACCCAATTTGATACCCAATCATTAATGTCGTTTTTGATGAAAATGGAAAAGAAACTAGAAGAGGCAAATCAAGAAATGAAAACAGAATTTGGAAAAGGGTGGTTAGAAATTAATGAAAGGATCGATTTAAGTCAAAAGAAGATCGAACAAGGATTACTATCTGTGAGGGATGAATTAAATAAATTTCAAGAGAAATGGAAGCAAGAAGTGAAAGCAGAATTAAACAATTTTCAAGAAAAGGTACAACGAGAAGTTGCGGTACTGGTGGAACAGGGTGTGCGAAGTAACAATGGGAAACAGTGTGCGGTTATTGAAGACGTTAAGAGAATTGTTGCTGAGAACCAAAGAAAATGCAAGGAGGAATTAAATGCTGTAAATAAAAATATAGTCTCTGTAGAGCTTGGTATAGCCGAGTTGAAAGAACAAACTAAGGAGAAATGGGTCCAGATCGAAAATCAAGCTGTTAAAAATAATGAGAATATTGATAAAAAATTAAATGGCTTGAAAAATGAAATTGAAACCATTGGGTGTAGATATAAACATGTGGAAGAAAGATTAGAGAAGGTGGAGCGAAAACCAACAACCGTAGTTAGTGGGCCGATAACTACGAGTAGTCAATCAATTTTACCCGAAGCAATATTCAAGCCATGAGGGAAAATCCATCCGGCAGATTTCGTAAAAATATATGCTAAAGATTTGCCAGAAGAATGGTCTGATATAGAAAAGATTCGTTTCGTGAAGAGCAGAGAGATGAAGCCTTTTCATGGAGCTGCGAAGCAGCAGTTGATTGCTATAATTACGACGAATTTTTGAAAATGTTCCGGGACAAGTTTTGGTCTATACAAAAGCAAAGAAAAGTAACGAGCGAATTTTATAATGCTCGACGGTACAGTAGGAGCGATGGACGGATGAGAGAATTTTGTGAATTGATAAGCAAAGACTTGAAATATTTGGATCAACCTGTGGGAGACGTGGAGCAAATAGAGATCTTGCAACAGAAATTGCCTCGACCAGTACAGGAAAAGTTAGTGACTAACCAGTGGGACAGGATGGATGAATTTTTAGATGTGCTTGATCGGATAGACCATTGCAATGAAGTGTACGATAGCAATACGGAGAATTATCGAAATGTCGGATATGGGGGTGAAAGGAACGGAGGTAGATTTTACAATAGCCGTTCACAAAAGTGGTCACAGAAGGGAAATAGTGGTTATGGGAGAGGAGGCACGCAAGTGCATCAGCAGGGCAAAGAGAATGTGCGGCAATATGAAAATAATACCCACAATGGAAATAAACCTAGCCATAGCTTTCACGAGCGTAGTAATCAACAGCCGCAATATAGACAAGCAATGTATTTACAAAGCAAGGAAGATATGTCATCAAAGGAAGCACAGAGGGCGGAAAACTCAAAACCCCAACTGTGACCGCTCTAGCAGAGAAGGGGAAGATATCTAGTGAGCCATTTAATGTTTGTGCTATGGAAAATCTTGGTGCAAAAAATATTTATGAGAGCAAGGAAACAAGTAAGGGAGAGTATTTAAAATGGTGGTGTAGTGACCACAGGCCACTGTAACAGTTTTCGAAACAATTACACAACGGCTGATTGCGAGCAGCGGGCATACGAAACCGCCGAGTTGCCAGGCATCGCACTCTAAGTAGAACGCTGAGACAGCAGACTCGCCCCACTAGCATGACCGCATCGAAGGAAGATGACGGCATTACGGAGTGATGTGATAGGCTCACAGAATCCCCTCCACATTAATCGAGAGGGTGAGGGTTGGGGTAAAAACCCAAGAGCGAGGTCGAAATTGGCGCTCTCCGCCGCCGCCGCAGCCGCTCTCCGCCGCCGCTGCAGACGCTGTCTTCCGACGCCGCCGCCACCGCCGTTTGCAGCGCCGCCGCCGCCAGAGGTGTCGCAGGAACAGCCTCGGGGTAACCGGCCAGTAGCAGAGGAGCCGCTGCCGTTGACATCGTCACAGCCGCGGAACACAGACAGGTGGGAACACTCTGCTGATTGGGTGTGGGATGGTTAGATGCCTGGGAAGTCACGGAAGCCATAGAATCATACTTCCGCGTTATGCCCGCTCGCTTTCGCATTCAGCCCTACTGCCTTTGAATATCACACGACAGCAAGTCACCTTATACGTCTTACTGCCGCCATAAATCAAGTTAGTGTACCTAAACCTGAAAGATACGTGTACCGTATATATGTTTATCTGTAATAAAGCTGTACATAAGGCACTGCAGGTGTTGATTTAATTGATCTGCTTCCTATAAACTGGGACTGGTTGTGTGCGCTCGGTAATAATCCGACCACCCAATCCTTGCCTATTGGCTCGCTCTCGGGAGGTACCTAGGAGGATATCTCTCCAGGTTACTACAGTGGAAGTGTTTAAATAATATGGAAAATCGCAAGTGTGAGCCCGAATTAATAAGCCACGAAAACAACTGGAAAGGCGATGAATTATTGGAGTTGTGTAGAATCGATTTGTGCGAGGAAAGCTATAGAAAAGAGGAAGTTGAATTTGAGGATAATCATGTGAAAAAAAAAATAGTCAAGTAAAGAATATTTCACGGAAGATGAATCCGAGGGGGATAGTACCGAGCTACCATTAAACCAGTACTTGAGCGAAGAAGATTTGTCAAGTTTCGAAAGCGAAGATTGTGAAGAAGAAAATGACGAAGATAAAATAAGAATATTTTATGTGCGATGTTTCAACGAAGAAGTGAAGAATTCGAAGGTATCTCAAAGAAGAATACTAGAAAACATAAAAAGTGGGAGCTATAATAAAGTAGAAATGTCTACGGGGCAAGATGATGACAAGGTCGCGGTGCATTCTGAATTCAACAAAAGCGGAGATGGCGAGAATGTTTTGGTCCGAGTTGCAAAGCGGGAGACGCAGCAACAATTAAAGATGAATAACCTAAGAAAGGAAGAATTATACGTGGATGAATGGGCACACAAAGAAATTGCAAATGATATATTAAAAGAGGAAATTTTCGAAGCTGTAGAAGAAGAAATACGACAGCCTTTACTCAACGTGAAGATATTTAGCACTGAATGTCAGGCTTTAGTCGACACGGGAAGTGACCTTACGGCAATATCGCAAGCATTGTATGAACACGTAAAAGGAAAGCACAAAATTACTGAAATGCCTATAAATTATGTACAGATTATGGGGGCAACTGGGAAGTTGAGCAAGTGGTTAAAAATTCAAATTTGGATGGAGTTAGAGATAAATGAAATTAATATAGAGCACAGATGCATCGTAATACCCGGTCTAAATATAAACTGTATATTGGGTATAGATTTTTTAATGAAGTATCGAGTTACCATTGATTGTGGCAAAGGAGAAATTAAAATTTTAAAGGATGGAAGAGAACAACTGATAAAATTTTGGCAAGAAGTAGTGAATGATTCCGGAATTTTGGGAAGTATGAAATTACATGCGCTACAACAGATATATACTGAGGAAGATGATTTTAATGTTGCTGATAGGTTTGAAGAGGATAATAATTTGTCGCGTGATATTAAGATAAGGGACAAAATACACGATTTGGAAAATATTACTTGGAAGCAGAAAGAACAATTAATAAAAATTTGGACTAAGAAATATAGTGGACCTAAAATTATATAAATGTAAATGACACAAGAAGGTAATAGTAGTTATGTACTGTATGGTTTGCTAAACAATTTTACTATGGCATGAACTGAGCATTGCTAGTAAAGTTAACTTATGATGACTGTGTAATTAAAATTGCCAGAAGCAGGTGTAACATGTGAATGTATTGTGAGATGATTCACATTGGACTAGTAGCAAAAGGAATGCAGATGGACAAGGGGTATAATACATTTCGACAAATGAATACTGTTTGGTGGCATAGAAGTGGTGTGACAGCATTGCATTTGTCTCAATGTGGGGGCATATGCAACCTTAGGTCTCCAATCTATATATATATATTATTAATTATATCTTGGTATTAAATAATGATTAATAATTAAAAATATAAATACTATGAAATTGTAAATATAACGAGTTCCACAGACGCTTTTAATATTGTACTGGGGTAGTTGTAAGCTCTCATGGAGGAGGGAATTCCTTCCTCCATGTAAGCTCTTAGGTTTAGGTAGGATTAGTATTGTCTTTGGAGAGTCAGAGAGGAAGTAGTATTGTCTTTGGAGAGTCAGAGAAGAAGAGAGACGTGCATAAGCAAGCACATAAAAAGTCTTGGCGTGAAGTGCACTGTGGTGTAATTTTAGGAGAGAAATGTATTAATTAGTGAAGTTTGTAATACGGTGTTAAAGTTGTGATATTAAAGGTGAAGTATACCTATGTACTATCGCTTTTCATTTAGTCGTTGCCAGACCTATAAAAGTTATTAAAACCGTTGCACTTAACATTACGGGCCGGGTTTCCAAGAAATGATATTCTTGGAGCCGAATTGTTCCTTTATCAATTAACATTTTGGAGCTAATCCTCCCAGTACGCCCTTCTGAGCGTGCAAAACTGGATATAACCTCTCAAATGCATTAGCCTCACATAGTAATTAGTTTTACTGTTATCAGAGAAGGGGAGGTTACATCATGCATATAAGTGAATAGTTGACATTGTTTAGCTCTGAATGTACAGTTGATGACATTGTCCTTAGAACGGTATATTCCGGTAACCTAGGAGTATTATTTCGTAATAGATTGTTGTGGAATGAACATATTGATAAGGTAATTGGGAAAGCAAACCATATGTACCGATTTCTAGGTCGTAATTTAAAACAGTGTACACCGGAAGTTAAATCGATTGCATACAAAGAACTATTGCGTCCTCACTTAAAATATCGTTGTTCTGCATGGGATCCCATCAAAAGGTGTTAATGGAGGCATTGGAGAAGGTCCAAAGAAGAGCTGCCTGTAGGGAAAGCGTAAGTGCGATGTTGATGGAGTTAGGTTGGGAAAAACTGTAACACCGAAGGCGTTGCTCTCGGCAGTATCTAATTGACAAATTCACAATTGATCTATTTCAGGATGACAACAAATACATTTTACTGTCAGCAACATTCGTATCTCGGAATGACCTAGAAAATAAAATAAGAGAAATCAGGGCTAGAACAGATTCATTTCTATATTCATTTATTCCACGAGTGACGAGGGAATGGAATAAGAAGGATTTATCGAGTGGTGAACTTAGAATCCGTTAGGAGTTGGTATTGATAAACTGCTCCGGCCATCCTGATCTAGGTTTTCGCAGATCACTCCAGTAGAATGTCGGGATGGTTCTTCAGAATAGCCCATGGGCACCTCCTGTTACATCCCTTTATATGCACGAACGGTTGCACATTAGGACAGGTGCAATGAACCCTCCGCCACCCACTTTGAGTGAATTGCGGAGTAATGTTAATAGTATCGCACCACAACATGTCAGTTTGGACGTGTTCCTAACTGCGTTTAATTCAGTTCCTTCAAACTATCAAATTGTGGGCAAGAGAAGAGGTGTGGATTGTATGTACATAATTGATTAAAGTTCTATTTTGCTCTTATTAATTTAACTCTTTAAAATTTCATCCGTCATTGTGAGAACTACGGCAGACACTCTTCATACAATCTTCTTTCCTATTTCTGTGGATTTTCTATTAGTTGTAGGTGCTAGCTGAAAAATTTAGTTTCAGTGGCTAAAATAAAATTCATGAGTCGAATGGGCAATTTCTAAGAGGACATAAAACTTTTTTTTTTTTTTAGTGCCCCAAAACTGCTGTTGATAAGAGTAATTACGAGGCAGTAGAACTACCGATACTGACGCAGAAGGAATCTCTGAGATGAACATTGATATATATCTTAATTCATTGATATATATCTTAATTGCGTTTGGTGTTATGGTCTTCTTCAGTGTAGTTTTTTTCTTCCTTAAATTCAATGGCCCATATTTTATAAATTATTTTTTCTCTCCTTAAATCGCCCACACTGTAACAGACATTTAATATGCGAGGTTTGTTCAAAAAGTAAGGTTACTTTTTTAATTTCGCCGGATACATATAGTCGATTTTCGTTTTTCTAATTTTGGTATACGCGTCCCGCACATATCTTCACAGTTACAACTATATAACATTCTTTGCATTTTTTGAGAGAGGTTTGTGTGCTTGGCGATCTTCTGCTGTCGAAAAAAATTGATCAAAGAGTTTGCATCATGTTTTGTGTCAAATATGGAATTAAGGGCTCGAAAACCCTTGAAATGTTAAGAGGCAAAAAAAAAAAAAAAAAAATGTTTATAAGTGGTTCAAACTCTTCCAAGATGGCCGAAAAGATGTCAATGACGAACCTCGTTCTGGACGCCCCAGCACGCCAACAGCTGAAGAAAACATTGAAGAAGTGAAGCAAATGGTATTGGAAAATCGTCAAATTACCATTTGAGAAGTTGCTGATGAAGTTGGCATCTCGGTTGGCTCGTGTCATGCACTTTTTTGGGATGTTTTGGGCACGAGACGTGTGACAGCGAAGTATGTTCCGAAACTGCTGAATTTTGACCAGAAGAACCGTTGCATGAGCATCGCTCAGGAGCTGTTGAATGACGTCAAAGGTAATCCTGGTTTGCTCAAAACGGTCATAACTGGTGACGAATCATGGGTATATGGTAATGACGTCCCAACCAAGCCCCAATCGTTCCAACGGAAAGTGTCCAGAAGAGCCAAGACCAAAAAAATGTGGCCAAGTTCGATCCAGTGTCAAGGTTCTGTTCACTGTTTTCTTCGATTACCGCAGTACAGTGCATATGGAGTATTACCTTCGAGTTATACGCTGTTTGCGAGAAGCAATTCGAAAAAAAAGTCCGGATTTGTGGGAAAAGAATTCATGGCTTTTGCATCACGACGATGCACCTGCTCACTCATCGTTGATTATGAGAGATTTTTTGTCCAAAAACAACTCCACAATCATGCCTCAGCCACCATATTCACCGGATTTGGCCGATTGCATCTTTTTCCTGATCCCAAAATTGAAAAGATCTATAAAAGGACGAAGATTTGCAGCGACTGAGGAGATAAAGGCTGCATTGCTGAAATAGCTCAAGGCTACACCAAAAGTGCTTATCAGCAGTGCTTTAAGGATTGGAGAAAACGGTGGCACAAGTGTATTATATGTGAGGGGGATTACTTTGAAAAGGACAACATAAATATTAATGAATAAATAAATATTTTTTTATAAAAATAAAAAGTCGCTTTACTTTTTGAATAAATCTTGTACTACTTTAAGGATTCCATAAAAATACAATCAAAATAGTTGAAAAAGGTTTCCGAAAAATACGACCGAAAATGTCGAGAAAGGATTCCGCAAAAATACTACCAAAAATGTCCACAGTACTTGCAAATCCACCTGTATACATTTAATTACATTTTTCTTAAATGCAGTTGTGAAATTCCAAAATCGCGACACTGAATTGGGCCAGCAAGGACGTCGGCAATGAATCGCGAAAAAGAATCCAAGTATGTTCTAGGTCTTAAGGCATTACTTTCTTTTACTTTTTAAATAAGTACAGTTAAAAGAAATATATTCCAAGCAAAAATTGTGTATTTAAATGCCGCCCTACTGTCTAAAACAAGAAACTGATAGAAAAGAAGCCTGCATTTACTCAACTAATCTAGTACATCTTCACTGCACCAACCGTTCAAAAATTCATAGAAAGGTTAAACTGAACTTAAAAATTTGTGGAAAAATAAGAGAAAATCTTCGGTACAAATCTTTGATGTGTCTTTTTCTTTCCTCGTGGCTTTTACGCCTCGTTGACGTCATTATAGGCGGGAAAGGATGGGGCAAGGAAAGGGATGGAATTCGGCCATGGTCTTTTGAAGAAAGTATTCCGGCGTTCGCTTAGAGTGGTTTGGGGAAAACTAGGAAAACCCAAATCTGTCCTGCAATCACGTATGCCAGTTACCCGAGGGCCAATCAGCCTTTAGGATAGGAATGTGAGGGCCAGAGATTCCAGAATGAAAAAGAATTCCATATTTTATTCGTAAACTTTTCTTAAAATTTTTATTAAAAGAATTTTAATACACCACTTCACTCTACAGTCGATAAATCAATGTGATGATTGGTACTGATTTCCTGATACAAGTTTGTGAATGTCAACTCTAAGTTCAGTAAGGCAATGTCTCAGGATCGATTCACACACACACATATGTACCATGGGCGAAGGAATATATGGAGACGACGCAAGGGACCTTCACCACATACTGGAGTGAAACCGGGTGGAGAGAAGTGGGGAGGGGAGGCCGCTATATTGCTTGGCAGGAGAAACACGGGAAATAGGCACAAAAACCTCAAGGGAATGATAAGACAACCATGGCACCAGAATTTGATGATGGATTATTATGTAACTCTACCAAAAGTTAGGTTGTTAGGTTATGAGGGGATTCAATGATAACCGTGGCGCCGCAATTTGATGACGAATTCTTATGTAACTCGATGAGAGAAACTGAAGGTAAAGAATAAATTTTTTGATATCTCGCTTAGTTCTCGAGATGTTGTACCTTAAAATTGACGTGGTTAAGCTGAAATGCGGCCTGGACCAGAAGAAAACTTTCGCCATATGCATATCTGATGATGAATTCGAACGTAACTTAATGAGCAGGTAATTCTTTTTAACTTGAATAACAAACTGTTTATTTATACAGTCCTTAAATTTTAGTTGACGTTTAAATAGGTTATATTTTCACATTCTATTTCAGTAATTGATAAGAATGATTTCAAAATCTAGAAATGTAGTTGTAGACATATTTACAAATAGAAACAAGTCATATCCGAAATTTTAAAAATAGCCTAAGTCAAAGTTACAGTACTTACAAGATATTGTGCTGTTAGTGGCCTATATAATTTTGCTAGCCAAATCAGTGCATTCATAAGTCAGAAGCTAACAACTAATAATAAATAATTTGTATGTTATCTTCTGGTACACATTGCATTTCAACCGGCCTACATTTCCATTAGTATTGTCGCTACGAAATCAAACTATGTAGACACATCTCAACACAAGAAATGCATCGCGAACTACATTTCGGACAACAAAATTTATTTCATCACATTTAGTAGTTCACACAGCACGAATTACCACAATTAATTTCATCGTACACTTTCAGTGTAAACTTAAACGTGAGTAAAGCATGCAGAATACCATATTCACTGTGTCGCGATGTAAACATGACCTGCTTAAATTAAATTTTCAACACTTGTCTACAATAAGTCTAGCTTTTCAGGTGCAAAATAGTAACATATGCTAATTGTCTACACTACACCAACAAAACGAACGATATGATCCTATTGAGAGCAACGAATAAATTTATAGCGAATGGCCCTAATGTTGCAGTTACCTGTCAGATACTTCAAGAACGATAATTACAACGTGACTTACTAATGAAACGCTATTCCAAAGTTTTTCCCTATCTCGTCTGTTTGTGCAACCATATGCAGCACAACTTGGCATTATAGAAACCTTTAGAATATTAGAAAATGAAATATTCTCAGCAGCTGACATAGTGCAAACAGCCCAATGTTTTGGTACTCCTACGATATCCGCCGCGCATGCGCAGTAGGAGAGCTGTTTTTTCATGTGGTTTCACGGATTTAGCGTTAGTTCGTTTCCATATATCCCTTCCTCCATGGTATGTACTGCCAAACAGCGATGACATTTGCAGAGAGAATTTAAGCAGATTAGGAAAACGTTTTTTAGAAATCATTTACCAGACATTTTCGAGGACAGTACACTTTTTACTCTGGTAGAATGGGTCTGCCTAGAGATAACAAATTTCCATTTGAAAGTCACAGGCCACTCACTTCAATACCCACGGGGTTGTTGAACAAAGCAAGTTTTGGTTTTAGGGAGTCAAAATCCTGGAATCTGTCATGGAACTCTTTCTTGATATGTATTATTATTTCATGAAACATACAAAAATTTGTGTCACTTTTTCCTTCTTTCAACTGCTGACAAGATTGGAATTGTGCCTTATTACTTGCCTTCAGTGCAGTTTGCATTAGATCTAGTTTTTTGTGGAAGCCCTCAATATGTCATAAAGCTGGGAAATGTTTTGTTTTCTGCCTTGTAGTTTCAGGTTTAAGGCCTTTCAATAGGATGTTAAATCTAGATTATTAAAAATTGGATATCTTCCAGTTTTTCTTGGTATTTATACCCAATGTTCCCATTTCTCATAAATTCAAGAATGTGATTCCACAATCCAGGGTCACATTTAGACTTTTTGGGCCCCTCTGACTGGGAACTATGGATGTTTAAATTTGAAACCGGGCCCCAAAAAATTGATGTGCAGCCCTTTTTTTTTTTTTTTAGCTCTACTCTTTGTGGCGTGGGCCCCTAGGCTACAGCCTATGTTTAAATGCGGACCTGCCTCAATCTAAAAAATTGTTGCAGGCATTTTCCAGCACTAAGCCAGTGCTCGAAAATGCCTGCAACAATTTGTTTCTTCCCCTTATTAAATTTATGGAATTTACAACAGTTTTCACTGTCTTACTGAACCGTATAATTTTTCCACGGAGAGCCTCCTACTGGATATTGCAGTGGAAAAACAAACAATTGATGCCATTCTCATTACATAGTCCTACTAACCCAGTTTTATGACCAACCATTGTTCTATCTCCATCTGTTGCAATGTTGGAACACATCACGAAACATCCATATTCAGAAACGGCATCATCCAGTTAAATATGTCAGTACTTTTTTTGATTGTTTCTAATGATTTCAATTCCAACAGTTCCTGACGAATTTCAGATTCTTCAGTTATTGTTCTGAAAAAAATATGGAGTTGGTGGGTCAGATATATCTGTGCTCTCATTTAGAGTAAAATTCACATTCTTTCAAATTACCCTTGGAGAACATGACACTTAAGCACCTATATGATTAATTCTTCTACTTACTCTCTGATGAGACAAGGAAACTGTTTCACAATTCTTAGCCATCTTATAATCTCTAAATGAAGATGCCATTTTTACAGCACATCTGTTAATGAGGTCACCATCCCTAAAAGACTTTATACTTTTAGCTAGCTCTAAACATACCTTATAAAATACCTTTAAACCAGCAGCGTTTGATGGTTGCAAGATATCCTTCTGTCTAGTTAGTTTCAGCTTCAAATCATTATACATGCAACTTCTGGCACTTCCATGGTATTGATTGTATTTTGATTTATACATTATACTCTTCTGAAACACCTAAGACTTTAGAGGAGATAAAACACTGGTTTTCTATTCAACAAAAAAGTTACATTCCTGGCATTTTGACTGAAATTGTCATTTCTCATCTTCAACACACTGTTTATTAAGTTCCGTCATTTTAGGTACCTCTCTTGCAATGACGATGACAACAATCTCAATTCATACTATGTCTCTCAAACAACCTCTCTCATCAAAAACAACCACATTAAACTGCCCTGAGCTCTGTTTTAAAGGGAAACCAAAACCTTTCAGAAAATCCTCTGCAGCACACAAACGATCGCAAACCTATCGGCAGCCAATCACTAACGACCACTCTTCTCGTGGAGTAAGGGCTGCTTCCTGCCTTTCCCTCCTGTCTCCTTAGTAACAGTACTGAATGAAAGTGAAAATCGATATAAGCACGCTACTTATTATAAGAAGATACAACTTACTGCACAAACTAGTTGGATCAGAGTGATGCAGTCAGCCACAAACTATATGTACATCAGCAATAGCCCTTTGTTACTCTGTAGCAGAATATGCATGCCCAGTTTGATACTCATCATTTCACACCAAACAGGAGGATGTAGCCCTCAATAACACCTGTAGACCAGTGACAGGTTGCATAAAGCCTACTCCAGTTGACAGGTTTTACCAGGTTGCACCACCCAGTATCCGGAGAGAAGTGGCTGTGAACAAGGAAAGGACAAAAGTAGAATGGGAAAACACTCATCTACTACATGGCCATACACCACCAGTCCAGAGACTCAAGTCCAGTAATAGTTTCTCGAGGACATCGCACGAACTAATTGTCACCTGGAAAGGTGTAAGTACATTTGTGGAAAATGAAGGTCCCTAACATTTTGGGATCATTGACAGTTGAAGAGTACTTGCCACCTGGTCACGAAGAGGACTGGAATGTCTGGTGGTCCTTAAATCAGAGTACTGGAATGTCTGGTAGTCCTTAAATCAATTGCGAACAGGAGTGGGCAGGTCCAAGGAAACCCTAGTGAAATGGGGCTATACTGATGCTACCAGTATTAAGTGCGAGTGTGATGAGGACCAAACACTGAACCATATGCTCGAGTGCAGGGGCGCCGACTCTGTGGGTGCTCGGGGGCTCGGGCACCCATGAGAGGTAAATAGTGGGTGCTGAGCACCCATGAGCATAGTCGTCAACAGTAATCAATAATGGACTTCGAGCAACACCTATATTACCTACGTCACGCGCCGCCTTGCGAGGCAAGACGTCTCGACAGGGTTGCACTTGCTTACGATGTGAGTGTGCACGCCATGCCCAAGGAGAATATAAACACTGCGTAAGGTCATACGTAACACTATCTACTGTGTGGTAAGTGTAGGTTTGATTTGCAAAGAGCCGCACACAAGCAAATCGAGCAACTCGACCCCGCGCTACAACGCACAAATTTACCCCGCCATCCATCCGCTGCGCAGCCAACGCTTTCGCAGCC
Organism: Vandiemenella viatica; assembly: GCA_031002005.1. Taxonomy (NCBI): domain Eukaryota; kingdom Metazoa; phylum Arthropoda; class Insecta; order Orthoptera; family Morabidae; genus Vandiemenella; species Vandiemenella viatica. The sequence goes on from CM061921.1 coordinate 25,919,310, forward strand.
GCGGCTCGCAGGCTGTCTCATGTATCTCACTCGTTCTTAGTCGAGCTAGTAAACAAAGCATGTGCTTAAGAGCACGCTGCGCTTGATGTTATCGTGTTTATTTCTGAAAATTATTAGTTGCCATATATAAATTCGTCCTTCGAATTCGTAACCTGAAGAACCCTCCACTAGTAGCTCTTCTCAGCTTAGTACAACTCAGCAAATCCAACCAGAAGTTGTTACTTCTGCAAATTTAGTTGAACAGAAGATAAGGCACACGAGTTTGCCAAACCTGTAAAGAAACCATTTTTAGTGGCGTTTCTGCGCCGAAAACATTATCAAGAGGAGATGATTACATTAAGGCACTCACTCAAGGTGGTTATTCATCATGAAATAAAGCTTTAAAAAGCATGAAAGCCTGAAGTTCACTGTTGTGTACTGCCTAAAGCCAATTTAGAACGCGGCGTCAATGTTCACTGAATGCTATCAAAAAGTAAACTACACGATATAAAAACAAATCGTTTTTAGTGACTGGAGGCCTAGCCATAAGGGACAACGAGGACGAATATTCAGATTGCATTCGATGTTGAAGCTGTGAGCACAGGATATTTTCGAGTTAAACACGTGTTGTCATACGATATCACTAACGACGTGTGTTCAATTTTGAGTGATGAAATACTGCATAAAATTAGTGCAAAATGCGATCTGCTATTCAGTTATGGTTGAAAAAACTAGCGATGTTTCCAGTAATGAATAAGTCACACCCTTCTTTCGTTATGTGGACGCTAAGTGTAATATACACGAAACTTTTATCGGCTTCTATGAAACGGTATCAACAAAATTTGTTTGAATTTTGAATGATTACAGAACTAAGAAGATTCGACATAAATATCAAGATGTGTAGAGGTCTATATACAGATGGTGCTTCTGATGTTGGAGCGCATACTGACCTTCAATTGTGGATTAAAGCTATCGAAGCAAGGGAAATTCATCTGCATTGCACCGCTCACTCGTTAAACCTAGTTGTTCAAGAGACTGTAGAAGAAGTAGGTACATGTAATAAGAAATTTTTTAGCGTGTTTGTTTCGTGCGTGATTCATTGAAACAACAGGCTTGTTTTGAATCTCTACAGTCAGCTAGCAATAAACCTCTCTTTGAGGCCTTTTTGACCAACAAGATAGTGTTGTCGCATGTCTTCCTTAAAAACTATCCTAAACAATTATAGTGTGCTGCTATGTTTTTTTTTTTTTTTTTTTTTTTTTTTTTTTTTTTTTTTTTTTTTTTTTTTTTTTTTTTGAACTTCACCTGCGCGTAAGCAAAATGGTTTTTTGAAAGTCTTAAATCTTCAGAATCTCTTTTTACTATCGTTTCTGACAGAAATTCTCGTTTGTTTCGAAGCTTTAAACGTAAATTTACATAAGATTTCTTTCCATCTGCAAAAATCTGTAGATAATACTGTCAAACACGTTGTATCATCCCAACGAACTGGCGAAAAATTTCAAAACCCTTGAAAATCGACACTTGATTCAGTTTTTAACATTATTAACTTAAAAAATAAGGAGGATAACTAGACATATAGACGATTAATTAAATGAACCGCATTAATTTACCTCGCACGCTGACTGAGTTGTAGTTTTAAATAAAGTCATTGGCCATAGCGACCAGCAATTTACTAAAAATGCTATGGCACATTTGAGTAAGGTGGAACTATTTCTTACTGATTAAAATTATGTGGATCGTTTGGTTCCTCATCGTGCTATTAGCAATTGCATGAAGAAAAAATATCAGACTGAACAATGTGAAAAACGGTTATATATATATAATTTGGTATTGCGAATCTACCCAAGATATGATGCCTGAAATCATTAAATTGTTAAAAATCTTTTCAACTATTCCAGTACCAACATGCATCACAGAATGATCATTTTCAGCATTACAGAGAAGAAAAACTTATTTGAGCAGTACTATGGCTCAGCAAAGATTGAATGATCGCATGGTAGTGCACATAAACCGAGAAACAGCGGATGATGTGGTTCTACAAGATTTTGCTGATACACTTATAAATAGAACTGTAGTTTGACAAAGTAAGTTTGATATTATATAAATTAAAAATGTAGCTTCTTAAAAAGGTTTATTATTGTTGATTTGTTGATCATACAATTCTTAGTAAAACTGTGTACATGAAGTAGGTGCTACTACATATATCCAGCTAATTAAAATTATCCGACACACTGTTAATATAATGATTTCATTTTTATTATGATCAGTGGCGGCTCTAGACGTAGTGCCACTGTGACATGTCACTACCTCTAATCATGAATAAATAAATTAAAAAATAAATGCCGTGAAAGAAAAATAAATATTTATAAATGCGGCATTCTCTACTCTACAGCTAGGGAAAGTAATGAACTCCATCTGTTGGCCACATCAGTGAACTGTTTCGCTGTCGTGGTGACAAATCTTGGTTGGCACAGATCGCGCATGCGCTCTAGCTTTTCCGTGGAAATATTCAAGGTCGGGGGTTCGCTTTGTTAATGGGGAATGGAGACAACTTCGTTCTGTCACACGCTGCAGCTCGATAAAGTTAGTAATACTGCCGGCAGAGTGCAGCAGCTGCCATTTTTGTAGCATTCAACTAAATATCAACTGGAACAGTGCTCCTTCAGCCTGTTCGCTGATTACTGGTGGTCCGCGAACATAGTTCAGGAGTTCCACAGGCATAATGTCATAAATTCTGGTACCATATTCGTACTGTATAAGGCTGTATGCCCAACATTTAAAAACCTTGAATATTTCAATGACTGGGCAAAAATGTGGCATTTCCAGGATGAGATAGAACAGCATTGTTTCTACAACAGTCTATTTACTTCCATGTGGCGTCTAGAGAATAAGTAAATGACGGTTTACTAAGGGTTTTAAATGGGTATGAGGAACCGCGGTAGTTGATAAGATTGGTAACGCGAGTGATGAAGTAAATAAAAACAAAAGGCATACGGTCTAGCGTCTTTTATTTTGGTTTATGTATGTATGCCGGTGGTATAGTGTAGCGCCCATTCTGTAGTAACATTATTATTTATCTGGTTTGGTCTGATTAACATGTAATTAACTTTTAATAGTTCACATACAGTTTTATATCTGCGTTTTCATAGGATTCAAAACGTGGTTTGAGATTTATTATGTTATAATGGTACACTTTAATAACAACAAAATAAAATTAGACCCAGGGTGGAAGACATTAAAAAAGACAGAGGAAAAATTGTGGAGGTGACCGGCGACGGAGGAAGGAAACTCAGAAGAGGAAAATGATGTTGCGTAATCGTCGTCCATAGTCGACTGAAACGAAAAGGAAAAAAAAAAAAGGCCTGAGTGAGTTAGTGGCCTACAGCATTATTTTTGAAAATTTACTGGTCATTGGGTTGAAAAAGGTGTGGATACGCTGCCCTAGAAGCTTTGTCAATGCGAGCAGGCAATATTGTTTTTTCTTAGCTTCTCTGAAGGAGAATTCCATAAGTTTATGAATGCACGTAACAGGAAACGATTCTAAAGTGAAATGTGTTCCTGTGTCATCGTGGTTATCGATGGCAGTGCTGGATAAGAAAGTATGGGGCCCTAGGCACTAAAAAATTTTGATTTCCTTTGTTTTTGAAAATAATTATCTGTGTTTATAAGTACAAAGAAATGGTTTTGTAGATGACTAATAGAATTTATAATATTTATTTTTTCAATTGACAAACGAATTTTACGTTTTATCATATTTTGAAAATTACTTTTATTTATTGTACGCTACAATGAAACAAAAAAATTAATTTCCATGCTTTTCATATTATTTTAATTGTTTTATTCTGGATGATTTTATTTTTTATTATTTTTATTTAGTGAAAAAAGTGAACTATCAGGGACCTTCAAAAATAAGGGGCTCCAGTCTACTGCCCAGTCGTGCGAAGTCCTGCCTATTGGGTAATCCAGCACTGCTTGTATATCAACTTGTCGGTTTTTGGCTAATCACCAAATGTTTACCGTTAGGTCAATTTTAAAACATTTATCATTGATTAATTTCAAAATAATTTCTTTAATCCGGCAGTAACTGCCGGCAATGAGACTTTCACATGTCTTTCACATGTTACAAATTTTTATATTGCCAGATTCTTAATCTGAGCTGTTTTTCCAGGCATGTTTCAACTCAATGATGATCAGGAAACCGCCAAAACATTCAGTGGCGGATCCAGGGGAGGGGGGGGGGGGCTAGAGGGCTGAAGACCCCCAAAAGCACCACGACGTGGATTTTGGTAACCATTTTTTTCCAAACCAAATCCTAGTTCCTACCCCCCCCCCCCCTCTCTAACCAAACCCCTGGATCCGCACTGGAAATATTTTATTGTTGTCACTACCTGAGCAAAGCACTTCGGCCGCCACTGATTATGATAGGTATCCGTTCATTTTTGTTCAATCTAGTATTTTCTACAAATTTTTTTTTCCCATCTTCTCGATATATTAATTACTAGCTGTACCTGCGATTTCATTCATGTAGCGATCGTTGCAGACACAAATCAAATACAATAATAAACTCCTGATTTCTAATAGGAAGACACTAATTATTGGTTATCTTTCTATTACTGTTATGAAGTTGAAAATCTATAACTTTGTAACTCAATCAAGTTAAAAACGCAGTACCCATTTTAATGAAATTTAGTATTTTTTTTTTTTTTTTTGCCTGAAATAGAATTTAGAAAATGCAAACTCTTTCTTTCCTAGTCTGCCTGTCTGTTCGCTTATTACCTTAAATCTACTGGATGGAATTAGATATGATTTTCACTATTACGTAATAGTATTTGGTGCCTGTGCCTGTGACTTCGTTCATGTTTGTCAAGGATTTTGAAGGTTTTTATTTAATTTGAATGAAACCTTAAATGTTTTATGGATAAAAGTAGAGTATGTTATTCCTTGCCAAATCAACAATCCGCCAGTGATAGTCTCATCGAAACTAGTTCACACTCTTTGCTGGTTAATATATATATGTCATCAAGTGGGCATGAGCACCCACAAGGTTTTCTTAAACTCGGCGCCTCTGCTCGAGTGCCCATCATCCTGCAACAAAGATGATCTATTTTGAGCAACACTGAATGTACTTGAGGTTGTTAAGTACTGTGTTTAAAGTTGTTAATTTACACAATGTTTTAACTGTGTATTTGATGTTTATGATTCGAGACCAATAATAACTTATTATAACGGTTGAAGAGTGAAGCTTCAATATGGCAGGTATAGGGAAAATGAAGATTTTAAGTTGCTGCTGATCTAAACTTTAAAAAACCTAAAGAAGTATTACTAAAAAACATAAAGCAGTAAGGAGTGTAAACGATTTCTATCAAAATGTTAAATTAAAATATTTTTTCCAGTAACAAGGGCAAGGGACCAACAAAAATGAATAGGTGGCCCACAGTGACATAGGAAAATGTTTGGACAGTTTCCAGCTCATAAGCAACGTATTAAAAAAAAAAAAAAACACTTGTCATAAAGAACGTGGTACATGAATTTCAGACAGATGGTAACACTTCCACTGACCTAAGTGGGTGTGTGGTAACGCTCACGCCTTGCTTGCATTCGGGAGGAAGTGGGATCAATTTTCCATCTGGCCATCCAGAATTTGGTTTTCATTGGTTTGCCGAAATCATTTCAGGTGAATGCCAAGATGGTTCCTTCAAATGACTATGGCTGAATTCTGATGCGTTCCTTGCCCCCAATTCTTTCTCATCTTTAATAACTTTGACGATGTATAAAGCCTAAGCAATCCTTCAATGAAGCAGGCATGGTCACTGTGCTTCACATTCTCAGAGAACCATGACAATTAGTACTCATGATTCTAAGAGGTTTAATCAGTTAATGATAAAAAATGCCTAACAAACAATACATGTGACATTAGAAATTCCAGAGATGGATCAGTTAAGCTGTGCATGTTAAAATGCCAACATGACAGAAGCAGAAGGTACAACGGGCTCATGTTCAAACTCCAGACCACCTATACCAGCAGTGCTGATTACAGATTTCAGTTATCACCTAGGAGAACCTGTAAAGTTCCCCAATTTGTCTCAAAGTTGCATGTTACACCAAAAAAAAAATATATTTGACATTTGGAAAACAATATACAAGTTTCACTTGCAGGTGTCAACAATGGTATTTCCTGTTTAAGATAGTTCCAAAACTAAAAACTTATCACAATGGTAACTAAGCTAAGAACACAAAGAGAGGTGGAGGAGCTAAAAATCATCAACCCGTCAACTGATGGAAACATCACATAGATAGAACTCAAGTATAATGTCTTCAAGTGGAGATTTCTTCAGTGAAATCGTGTAGATTATGCTAAATGCTTTATCATGTTATTGCGCAATAAGCCTAGCTGCTTCAGTCTGTAATAATGGTTATAAAGGGTAGTATAGTTAGGTTTATTCAAATGCTAATCTTGATAACACGTCAACTTGTTCCAAGATAAGTGCATGTAACATTTAATTTAAAGAGACACTGTTTTAAAGGTACAGAATCTCTCTCTTTCACCTCTAGAAAAATAAAGCTAGACATTAATGGAGGTTTTTTAACACAGTAATTATTTTTAACTATTAATAATTTTAAAATTTATGTAATTTGTTTTCTTTCAGTTCAGTTTATCACTGAAGCACAATCGAAACTAGCCCAAGTATCACTGGCCGCTTGAAGGATGTCAATATCAGGTTTCCTTCCTTCTTTGTGATGATATGCAGAGTAACCCATAAATAGGGGCACAAACTATAAGACCCTTCATTTCTTTTCATAATGTCACAGGAGATGTTCTAAGTTTACATCACCACTTTTGATGCATGTGTCATGCTCGACCACTGATTGGCAGATTCCTCACAATGACACGAAATGAAAACTAGCGGAATTTCTTCATTGTAGTTTCTGTCAGTAGTTCTCAATAAACCACTCCGGTCATCCTGATCTGTTTTTTCACAGATCATTCCAGGTGAATGCCAGAATGGGTACATCACGGGCAACTCCTGCCATATTCCATATATCCCTTCCAAATGATTACATATTCAGATATGTGCAATGCACCCTCTACCACCCACTTTCAGTGAATCGTGGAGTAATAATAATAGTAATACTGTGAGAACAAAGGCTTTCACGGCGTATCGATGATATGAAGTCTTCATGGGTTCTCCGCCATATGGTGTTGAAGAACACACCATACCGTGGAGAACCCGTGAAGACTTCATATCAATAGTAATACTAACGACACCTAACACAGTCTGTACCTTTGCAGCCACACAAGTCACTCATAGTCTGCCCTCACTTTCCATGTGAGATGTCCCATTCTGTAGATCTCATTGTTTATCAGTTTCAAGAAATGTTGTTGTTAGATTCAGTAGTTTTATTGCCATAATGTATTTAATTTACATAAGTTCGTTTAATTTGATTTGAATGCGGTTCTCGACCGACAAGGTTATCATAAGGAATGTTTAATATTATTACTTGTCATAGAAAGGATAATGGTTGTAACCTAGTGGGACAGGCTAGTGAGTAATAAAGAATGTACTTTATTGAGGTCTGGTTGATGTTTAAAAGAACAGACTTCCCATGTGTTACCGAATGTTATGGGTGATTAATTTACTGAAGTGATGGAGAGCTTCTCGAATATAGTGCGGGTTTGTTTAAAACAATGGACACATTGTGACATTGTGAGCTCACCTGTTTGGACGTTCGATGAATGAAAGGCTTCTTTCAAAACCCCAATAATAAAGTGTTCTAGCGCTGAGCTGTCAGACTTTGCAGATGTCGCTGGCAAAGAAACATTCATTCACAATAAACTGTTTGTACGTCAGAATTGCAGCCAGTGAAAAGAGCCATAAGGGGACAGTCTGGAGGGGATACCCTCCGAAGGAAGTGCCAAAGGTGGTGATACAGATCCCGGCCAATGAAATTCATTCCCGCTGGTTGCTAATAAATTGTTTATATTTTTTTATATGTTCGGCCAATCAGGAGAGAGAAGGTGAACGAGCTCCGCCCAAGATGAGTCAATGAGGGAGGTACAATGGATGGAGACGGACACTCGATGTAGACCGGCGGACGGACATTGGGTTTTCGGCGCGGCAAGGCGGAGCGGGCCATCATCTCTCGCGCAGTGCTGAGGGCCTCCTGGGACACCGACAATAGCGCTGTTTGACATGAGACACACCAGACGCTTGGCCCACCCTCAGCTCAGCTGACGAGACTACCTGGGGCCTGCCGGAAACACGCCCGATCGGCTCCACACAGCTCTTCCCGCGCGTCACCGACACGACTCTTCGCATTGCCTGCGCTGCTCACCATTACAGTAACGCAATCGTCTACAGAGACTAGAACGAGCTCCAAAAATTAAAGAACTTATGAACTGTAAATTTCACTACCTGAGAGGGAACAACCATTTGCCCATTCAAGTAATTGTTTCATCGAATAAAATTTACTTTCTATGTATAAAATCAATAAAAGCACTATGTTTCACTTGTATTAATGTGAAGGACAACTTCGGAAGAGAACCCCACCCATAGTCACTTATTTTGTGATAATTAATAAAAGTTTAGAAAATAGTAAATCCCGAGGCGTACAGACGGGGACACTACACATGTTATCACTTAAAGATCCACATTCACACAAGTTGTTATGAAAATGAGAAAAAAATATAATGGACAGGTACATCTATCTGTGGAAATTGTACGACAGTAATAACATTCAGTTTTTTTTTTTGCCAACTAAATAATTGAACATTTGAAGGCCTTTGTGCTGGTATAGGAAATTTTTGTATATCAGTGCTGGTACAATTTGGACTCATGTGAAATTCTTTGAAATCATACCAAAACAGATATGCTGTGTGCCCAAGTACAGCTTGTGTTGGACTCATTTTTGGAAATGCTTGGCTAGACACATTCATTATGGTGATGCTGTAGATTTTTCTAAAAAATTAAGGACATTTGAGACTCTAGCTTTACAAGTAAAAGATAAATGGAATTTCAGGGGGAATAGTACTTTACTTAGTAAGAAGAGGAGGTGGTAAAAATCATCAACATTTCTTAATATTTAAGTTAATAATACAAAATACTATTGACACAACACATAATTTATTAGGCCATAAAGTGAACCCATAATTACAAAGAGAACAACATGCATCTCTCATAAAAACTTTCACAATAGAGACAACAGTGACCAGTATTTTGAGAATGATATACACATAATCTGGTGTGTAACATGTACAGCAGATGAGAACTATTGTTCACACTCAGAACATTAATTATTGAAAGTTGCTTATACAAACAACATTATATTTTTAATCTTTACAACTACATACATATGAAGTACATATATTACACATTCAACAACTTTTTGTTCATTTGTGCGTTTTTCAAGTAATGGTAATCTAATTTTTCTCAGTGATAAGTTCTAGTAACTTATCATGAGCAAGTAGCAACAGCACAACATAGCAATAAGATTAAATTCCTTCAATGTATTACACGGGTATAAAAGGTGATGCCAGTAATAATGTGGATGGAGCTTTCATGATTCCCAAAAGAACTAATAAAATTCAACAATGTATCTGAACAATTCTTTAAACAAAGGTCATCACTATAGCAATTGTTATTTGTATTAAATATAAGGCATAAAGACTGATCCTCAGTTTCTCATATGTATTATATATGTTATATACAATACCTGTTCAATGCTGGGAATCTTAATTTTGTAACTGGGCAGCTATTATAACATTATTCAACAGCAGCTTTCTGCCATAATTTTTGTGTTCCTCGTACACTTGTAGAACTTCATAAGTTATCAAAAAAACATCATTGGGGAATCAAATAGTACAATTAATACTTGGTATACAATTGTCTGTAACCACATTTATAATTGCCAAAATAAGCAGATACTATTTAACTATTATCAAAATATAACTGAAAGTTAATTTCAAAACTCATTTCAGCATCTCTCATGTTCACATCTCAAACTTTCCTGGCAGCACTTTTTTTACCACATAATCCAAACTTTGTTTGCTGTATTTTTGTAAAGCACTTAATTTCTTGAGTGCGTAATTATCATAAAAATACATAAACAGTAACAGATATTTTGACAATATCAACCCTGTTACTCAACAATAGTATAGTCCACTTAACACAATCATGACAAATGATATACAAGAGTAAGCACATAACGACATCATCCCATACAATAGTAAGAACATTTTAGTTCACATTAAACACTGAGCATTATTACACAGAATTGGAAGAAAACATTTTGAATGTCCACTACCATTTTAGAGCAAGAGTTCATGCTTGTCATCGAAATAAAACCCAGCCTTTTTTTTTTTTTTTTTTTTTTTACTCTTTGTCACCAGAATGTTAGTAACTAGTATTAATTTTCTTGCCATGTGATGTCAACTGATATCTCTGGCAGCTCACATGCTATTTTCCTTTCACTTGCCCACAAAGTAGAACTGCCAATAAAATCATTCACAATGTACAGGTACCTTCCACTGAGCCAAAATTGCTCTTTTAACAAAAAGCAATATTATCAACAATGCAGCAAATATTTTGAAAAGAATTTCATCACAGGTTTATACAGTTCTTTTCCAAACTATGCTATTTACCAAAAACCATAATTCTTAAAATCGGAATACAAGCAATGAAAAATTCTATTAATATATTTGGCAGTCTATACAAAAATGTATCCTGCTTACGGCAGTAAAATATACTACCATTTAGCAACAAACAGACTACCCTATTTCATTAAGTTTCTGACGGAAAACAGTTACTGGAATTTTTCTTTCAAAAATTATTGTCACTGGTAGAAAAAATGTGTTGCATACAGATGAAAAAGAAAAGGGTGAAAGGAAACTTTTGATTTTCACTATCTTCAAACTCAAAGTTAAGACAAGCATCAAATATTATCCTGAACTATAAGATATTTAGGATAGTACATATTATTTTCTTATTCTATAAACACTAATACTGACATTTTATGAAAACTCTTCATGTGGCACACATAATGTATTTGCCAAATGATAAAAACAAATTTATGATAACATTTACCAGCAATTTATAAAAAGATAGGTACATGCAATACCTGCATATATAAACTGTCCATTCTAGGAGCTCAATGAAGTAGTTCTCACCTTGTGATATATTAGCTTCAATGCAAATCTGAAAAATTACATTTCTGCAAATATTAAATGCAATATCACACAAGCATCTGGCAAATGCCATGATGGTGTGCCGCCATGTTTTTTTTTTCCTTTCAAAATGGTGTTTCAAGTAATCGGAACCAACTTTTCAATCAATGGAAGTATATGATTAATTTATACAATAAGTAGTCTCAACCATTTCTTCATATTTAACTCAGTTCAAAATGGCAATTAATATACTGAATCTTTGGCATTAAAAAAAACTCACATAACATGAATGTACAATTACTATGAACAAGTACCTCTTTCACTAAAATTCACAAATACTCTTTTTTCATAACAACCACTAACACAGTACTTGAGATTACTTTTTATTATATACAAGTCAAGTAAAACCCTTCACTGTATATATAATACAAAATAAAATTGACACACAATATTTTCCTGTCTACATATACATACACATGTAAATTTTTTAGCAAAAAGTAAGCAATTTAATAAAAAAAAGTTTTGTAACTTAAACCAAAACTATACAATACTATTTGATAAAAAGCACTTAGAATAGTATCACCCATCTTAGACATACAATATGAATTTGTACCTTTAATGGCACACTTAAGGAAGACATGCAGAGGAACACTGAATAGCCATATTTTCCTATATGAAAAAATTGAAGATAATAAATTCTAGAAATAACAAAAAGAAATTTATGATAAAAATTCTCATGTCTCACAGATGTCTATAATTTACCCATGCAAGGTAGATAATATACATAACAACTTATAGACAAACAAAAAGTAAACTTTCCAAGCAACCAAATAACATATAAAAAAATTCATGTTTTCTGCATCATAAAAGTTTTAATTATTTTCTAAAATAAATAACACAAACATTTACAACAAAAAAAGTATACACTACATACCAGGGTTAAGTAGAACAGAAATTATTTCCCCTTCTGGCTTTACACCTTGTCGACAATGAGTTTATTAAAGGCGGAATGGGACTGGGGACAAGGAACGGGAAGGAATTCAGACATAACCTTTTGAAAAAAGCATCCCGGCATTTCCCTGGAGTGATTTGGAGAAACCATGGAAAACCCAAATCTGGATAGAACGGAAACCTTTTTCAGTTGATACCATTCAAATTTTCGAGAAATTGTACAGGCATCCTTATTAACTCATAGTAGTTGTTCAGGCCAGGAGATCTTAACATTTGTTAAAGTGCATTACATTCTGATACTTGTGGAACTCATATTATTCTTTTTGAATAAATGTTAGCAAGTGGAAAATTTAACTGCCACATAACCAAAATTATTGAACACTGAGAAAACAATTTTGAACAGTTACTCATATCCATACCTTAATTAGTCATATTGTAATGAGGCAAAAAATTAAGATTTTTCAACTTTTTTTCATCAAACCTTGATACCATAACAAATAAATACGAGAGGAAAATTGCAACTATAATAATCCAAAAATGTAAGTCAACATTTAAAATTTTTATAACATTTGTAACACAATATTCTGAATATGACAATTACACTTTAATGAACTTTTATTGAAGAAGAGTAGCCATTTAGATTCACGAACTTTTGAGTATCAAATTTCCAGTTTCCACAAATATTCTGAAAATGCCAGTTATAAGTGTAATAGTCTTAACAAAGATCTGCAAACCACATGTTTAAGTACAGTCAAAATCAATTTGCACTTCCTTGTGGCTGCATAGTCTTCCAAGTCTACCTGAGAATACTACCCTTCATCAACATTACAATATAACTGAACTGTAATATGCCATTAAAATCCATGTCAATGATATTTTGGTTTATTAATTGCCACAGCTTATTTAAAATTTCTACTCAGACTAAACAACTAGCTACAAATTACTTGCAAAAATAAAATAGTAGGTAGTTCAATGACCAGTCTGGCTATATTTCTAATACTACATTACATAATTTATGTTTTGAAGTTAACTATAAAATTGAGACAAAGTAGATTTTAGGGTAAAACACTTGTCCCTCAACAACTAACCATCAAAATCTTAGTATAAGCACACATTATGGAATCTATGTAGTATCATTTCTTTATAGGGAATTATTATTTTCAAAATTCTGTGCATAGAGAATGATTTCTAAATAGAAAGCTAAATCTTGGGCCCCCAAGAAGAAATCAATTTAGAGAATTACAAGAAAATGTGTAAAAACTGATCAAGCAATTGTAACTGTCATTATTTTATTTTATTTGTATCAACTTCAACCATATCTCAAAATGTCTTTGCAAAACGAAGAAAGTAGGGAAACATTACTATACTCGTACCATCCCACAATTTGTTCCATAACGTACCTCATCCATTTTATCTGACAAGGGGACTTTGATAATCAATTATTTCAATTTTTCTTATGCATGTTGTAGAGTAGTATCCACTCAAATACATGTTCAAAAAATTTTATGCAATGGGCTTTATTTTCTGAGATAAACTTTTTTTCACACATCCTTTTTTTATTATTTTTAATATCAAACACTTCTATAATCATCATTTTAATTTCATTTAAGGATTAATGCAATATTTTTCATGCTGACATTGTGAACCTTGATCATCTGGCTACAGTATATCCTGCTGACTGAGCAACTGCTTACTTGGTATTAAGTTTATAGAAAACATTTAGGATGCAAGATGTCTAAAACCAAGGACGGTGTCATAAAATCCCTTGAACCTGTAGCTGACAGGATACTACACTACAACATACATAACCATCACTGAAACATTATTACCAACTCTGGCAGTTGCCTTGTTAGTTCTAGGATGAAACGAATAGTACTTGTGACTGAATAGGCATTTAATTAATAATAAAAGACATAAGCTTACTATCTGCAATTAGTGGTTGCAGGACACTTCAGTAACAAAATGAGTAATTCTGCTGTGTTATTTTCATAAATGAAAATCATTCCGTTAGAATTGTTAAAAGGTTTCTATTTACAGAGCAGTCACAGCTTCTTGATAGTAATCAATGACCTTCTCTTCCATATCTAAATATTTGTGGAAACTGGATAGAAATGGAGAAAAAATTTTCTCTCATACATTCTGTCTGTCTTACAAGAACAAACACAATTTAAGAACGGAAATATGATATCAGTCTGATGTTAGGGGCCACAGCTTATTCTGACCAATACAGGCTGTATTTTTCATTTAAAAAATGTTTCACTTATTATTTCCTCCTCTCATTCAACTACAACAACCCACTGATTAACAACAACACTCAATCAAAATCTTATAATTTTGACACAAAAAATATTTAGAGTAATTAAAAGCATCAACAAAGAAAAGCCAAATCAACAAAACTTCCAACCATGGTGAAAATTCACTCCAAATAGGTCACTAAATGGCTTAAAAGATAAATCCCAAAGTCATGGTAATGATACAATACACTAACATTCTAATGTTATCTAATACACATTATTATTTACATTTATGAACATTTTAACAAAAAAACAAAGCAATTTCTTGAAACTAATGTTAGCTTTGGGTAGTCAGATTGATAAACAATAAGTTTACAACAGTTGTAATTAGTAGTTTCAGATCTACAAAAGTACTGACATCCTATACAACAAACAAACAATTATGCTGAAAACATTAATAATTCAAGCAACTGCGCCAAAATCTGGTATACTAGTTTAGATTCTACTGGAGTCAACATTACACAAAGCAAACAGTCAACATTCACATTTCTAAAAGCACACAGTCGCTCTATAAATATCAGTAACATCGATAACGGCAGTTTAATAAACTGGTTGTGGACAGCTTCCATAAGAGTTAAATCTTGCTGTATTAAAATAACATTTTTAATTTTTAATCAAGGATTAGGAAAGCTAAATACAAAACCATTAGCGTCAATGGCATAATACAGGCTGTGTTAAGTTTAAAATTTGATAATAAACATAGTTGATTTCAAATTTCTAGACATAGTGAGTATCATTCGACAACTAGTAAGCTACAACTTAAGTTCAAACATGAAAGCAAAACTCAGCTGCTAAAGAGACAGTGTAAAACATCAGATTTAATGAATTAGTGTCATTAATATTCTAATTTATTGAATGGGAAACCATAAGCACAAAACGTATTTTCATAAGAAATAATCTGAAGATTTATTAATATACTGCCCAATTAATTTACCAAGTGCACATTTTAAGGATACATTCAATGCTCCCAACACAGTAGGGTAACACAACAACTTTATTTATGTGTTATAGACAAAACGAATTTAAATTTCTGCGATCAAAGTTAAACTGAGATTGACAGATATGCATTATGAAGATAAATCAAACAAGGGTTTTATATATATATACACACACACACACACACACATTCTTAACTGTTGAGGTTTCAGAGTTTTATGGCTCAACGAAACTGAGATGTGTATATATATATATATATATATATATAGTGTGTATATTTATTTTAAAAGTGCACTAAATGTGCCACCTGATTAATGTGAAATATTCAACACAGAATATGTCATTAAGCTATGATCCCTTAATACAAATTACACAGTAAATAAACATAATGCTTAAATTATGCTAAATACTTTCGCTTACAAAAAATTTAAAATGGTAGAACAAAACTGAATGTATTGAATCCAAAGTAGAACTATCACTATAACAGTGTGGCTATTCAGCAAATAGAAAATAAAAAATGACCAGGAAGACAAAGATGGTTCTAGACGACAATGGGCAACTCAATAGATTGTCAAGGAAACTACAAAAACAGGAAAATAAGTTTGTGAGTAACTGGTTATAGGGGAGCATCCATAAACCACATGGCTCGATTTGGGGGGGGGGGGGGGGGGGGCTTGACTGAAAAGCTACGCTGGGCTACCTGGGAAAAAGGGGGGGGGCTAGGCCACGTAGCTTTTCATTCATATTGGATGAGCAAAAAAAAATTTTATAAAAACATTTAACAGGTAATTACAAAAAAACAACACACAACAGCATGTCAATATTTATTTCCATCATTTAATTATCTCCGTATGTAATATATCATAGTCTGATGAGAGAAAACAGCACAAAATATCTTCTGGAATCAATAGGGAAAGAAAGCTACGTGTTACAAGGGGGGGGGGGATAAGCAAAAGCCACATCTGGCTACGTGGAGGGAAAAAGGGGGGGGGGTTCAAAGGAGGCCAAAATGGAGCTACGTGGTTTATTGATGCTCCCTAGACAACACTGATCAAAATCAGCATAGTAGAGGTTTTAATGGAAAAAGTAGCCAAAACCTTAAGAAATATTATCAATGAAACACTCTTTGCAAATGAAACTGGCCAACGAAAATGTTTAAATTTTCAAAATCTCTTTTAAATATGATGACTCCATACTCTGTAGTGACTGAGCTGACATTGCAAATGCAAAATTGTGCAATCACTGAATAGGTTATAACAATGTAACTAGTAGAATGCATAAAGAATATTACAGAGAAAATACTACATCTGATGGCATTCTACATAATAGTAATTTGGTTTGCAACGTATCTGGTGTGTGCATAGTAAATTAATATTGAAGGTAATAAAATATTTAACAAAAGTTACTTAAACATTGGAAAGGTCAACATTATGGTACAGAATTTGGATCAGCATAAAATATTCTATAAAAACATTTAACAGGTAATAACAAAAAATAAAAATGCAACTACCAATCAAAAATTAATATAAAATTTGAGAATGATTTTTTAACATTGTTATTTGATGCTTACCAAAATGAATCAAAACTAATTTATCAAGGAAAAATCAATCAAACAAAAATTATAGCAAAATACAGATATAATATACAACAATAATGTAGCAGACATGAGCAGAGCAACAGCTAAAAATTAGAAACACATATTTTGTTTGTAATCATCATCATTTTTAAACATTTCCAATTTCATGGGTCGTCTGGCACATCCTCTTCAAAGGCTATGCTTATTTTGAAAGCAAGGTTCCATCTACTACCAGTGTGCTAGGCCTGCAGTACTTTTGATGAATGGGAGCAGATGCTTTGCCATTTGTCTATGAAACATGTTAACTTGTGTTCTATGCAAGGCAGAGATTGGGAACTTCCCTGTATTTGCCCAAGTGATTGCTGAAAACTGCAATCAGGATGACATGTACACAGTGTCCAATGTTCACCTGCTGTACCTTCACAATCAGTGCAGTGGCACTTTAACATGTGCAGCCACAGGTCATATTTTGTTTTTACCACAAATAATGCTTTATTTTTATTTTATCCATGTCACCATGTCACTGGGCTATAATGCACATACCCTAAAATGTTTAAGAAATCAAACAAATGCAATAACAAAAAAATATCAATATTTCATGTTACAATTTAAACATGTGTAAAAGTAAATGAGGAGTGTTTGGTTAAGCTATTAACATCACAGTTGCTTAGACAATTATAAGGGTAGAAAAGAAACAATAACTTATGATAGGTACAGCAGGATGGTACAAAAGTACAGGAATATGGAGACACACAGAACTCTCAGTGATTTCCATGAATTACATATTATATTGTACTGTGCTGCCCTCCTGTTATCACTGGTAAGATATGGTTCCTTTCTTCACCCTTATTCACTGTATTATAACACCCGAAACCCATTACATCAGCAAATTTAAGGTGAGGGAAATGAGCCAACTTTTACTACAGCAAGCAGTGTAACACAAGTGAAACAGACACATTAGATTTATGTAAAATAATTTGGGTTTTTTTACTACCATCACTGTGATAAGTAATGTTTTCTGTCTCAACTCTAAACGTAAGTAATCTATCAAGCATTCTTTCCTTCTTACGTAAACACATACATAAGAAAATACAATAGTGAGGAAGTAAACCAGGTTATACTGACAGTTACAGAAGCCAAGAGAGAAAATCATATGAGATAAACTAAACACGAGTTTACAGGCTGAATCCTTTGTCATATGCAAATCATAAAAAAGTACGCACATATTGATTCCATACCACATACATAGAGCAACAAAAATGTAAGGTAACAATAAAAATAGGGACTCATAAGAAAAAGATAATTCAAATTTTAACAATACTAAATGATGCCTAGTGACAAAAAATGGAAGACCATAAAAAAGAGATTTTTCAAATTAAGCTTTTGGTAACATATAGGATTACATTGTTTCACACTCACCCCACATTTACAATATAGCACTGGATCACTTGTGATGATGAACTAGAGGTGAGAGTGGAAGGAAAAAACAGGAAGAATCCTCAGCATAAAATAGCACTGAATTTAAAGAAAAATATTGTATGCAAATGGAGACTTTCCTGGCGTATTGATTCAATGAAAGTTTCACGGGTGTCCAGCCGGATGGTGTCATAAAACGACGACGTTTCGGCAACCTGCTCGGTTGTCTTCATCAGGTCTATTTAGATGTTGCTTCTCGAAATCACAAACAGATTGGCTTCGCTGCCGCCGAAATTCGAATGTCGTGTATAGAGTGTTGCCAGGACGCCCAATCAGCGCGCTGGAACTGAGGGTATCAGTGTTGCGGACTGCATATGGAGCCAAAATCGGTCACCCATCCAGGCTCTGACCACGCTCACCGTTGCTTAACCGGTCTACCGCAAGCCGAGGGTATCAGTGTTGCGGACTGCGTATTGAGCCATACGCGGTCACCTATCCAAGTACTCGCCACGTTCAACGTTGCTTAACCTGTAGACTTAAGTGCTGGCGAAATATGTCCACGGCGTCAGTTTGTTTCCATTTGGCCTTGTTGAGAAGATTTTTGTTTTTCAAGACATAGATCCCTAATAATTGGTCTCCAGGCTTCACTTACGTACATTCCATTGTCCCTATTGATGTTATTATCGTTAAGCTGTATTTCTAATGCTTCCCGAATTACTGAGTCCCAGAATGAAGAGACTCTGGCCAGCACCACCGTTTCATCAAACACTATCTTATGTTCTTCATCGAACGCATGTTCGGCTATTGCGGACTTTTCCACTTGCACCAGTCTCAAGTGTTGTTTGTGCTCGGTGATACGTTCAGCGATGGTTCTGATCGTCTGTCCGATATAAACTTTGCCGCATTCACAAGGTATTGAATAAATTCCAGGAATTCTTAGGCCTAAATCATCCTTAACCGAGCGAAGCACATCACGTATCTTGGCGGGCGGCCGAAAAATGCATTTTATACCAGACTGCGCCAAGAGCCTTCCAATCTTTACGGACGTGTTGCCGGCATATGGCAGAAAGGCAAGAGGTTTTGCTGGTTCAATCTGTTCAGTCGGTGGTCTTGGTGGCTTCTGGATAAAAGCACGCTCTATCTGTCGCCGAGAGTACCTGTTCTGATCATTCGAATTTCGGCGGCAGCGAAGCCAGTCTGTTTGTGAGTTCGAGAAGCAACATCTAAATAGACCTGATGAAGACAACCGAGCAGGTTGTCGAAACGTCGTCGTTTTATGACACCATCCGGCTGGACACCCGTGAAACTTTCATTGAAAAATATTGTAGTTTTCCTTTTTATAGTGAATGGAACTATGTATAGCAATAAGTTACTGAATTAATCATTAAAGAATATGTCAAAGAAAGAAAAGTATGTTCATAAAATATTAAAACTGCATTTTTATTTTTTTGTTCTACTTTGCTTTTGATTCAGAGTTCACATGTTGATAAAGGTATATTATTAACTTTCTTTTTTTTAACCACTTTATGTAAAATTATTGGTGTAATAAATGTCACTCAGAGAAAATTTCATCACCAGTAACAATCAGGGTATTCCATCAGTATTAACGTCATGATCACACTAGAAAATTGAAATTTTATCAAAAACTAAAATAAATCTTAACATTAAAAAATGATACTAATTAAATATATAACAAAAATTTCTGCCTTTGTCAGTTCCTTTAAAAGTCAACAAAAGAAAATTGTTATAGAAAAATACAAAGCCTCAGGTAAGAACACTAATGCATTGTAATCAATTTGATAGCCACATCTGAACAGTAATGTGACTAAGAATGTATAATAAAGGGAAGCCATTGTGGGAAAGAAACACTTAATTTCTGACCCTGATATACCTTCAATCGTGTTACTCAATTGGAAATAGAAGCAAATTATACTGACAATTATTCATCACCTTTATGGTTGCTAGAACCAACCTTATCAACTGATTATTGAAATTGAGTAATATGATTTCACTGTTTATTCAGACATCTTTAAGGAAAATTTTTAGTTAATGTAACTTTTCTCAGTACAGATGCCAGTTACAATATGAAATAGAAAACACTTTGCAACAACTGAAATAATAGCAGTAAAAAATCCATCTGACTGAAACTAGGTATGCTGGAACCAATCTTGCAGATTTGAAAACTTTTAATTAATAACAAGTGAAAGATGCTTAGCAAGTATTCAAAATTTTTGTAAAATTTTGAATTTCTATTGCTGACAACCTATTAACTGATTCTGACTTTACTAAACTGCATTTCACTCAAATTAAATATTAGGAGTCTATAGAAGAAACATTTAATGACACTGAAGTACTTTTTTTAAGTTGAAAGGGAGCAAAAGAAAGGTTGTATTTTATAAAATTTCAAATGGAACCAACAAATAATTGTGTCTCAGTCTGAAAATTTTAGGAGCAGCTGGATTTTTCCCCGCCCATTTACTGACCTCTCAATTCAACATCACTTAAATTACTTGAAAACATCACCATGGCCTCCTATCAATTTCTGAACAACTGAAATATATTTCCTGGTTTGTTTCATCACAAACCTTCTGCTTTTTATACATTGAAGTACCTAATTGCATTTCAAAAGGCAATAAACAGACAATAGAAGGCAGACTTTTCAGTGTATAGAATCAATATTTTTTTCACTCTATGTTACCAAGATGTCAATAGACCAAGAGAATGCCAAATTTATTTCTATAAATCAGTTTCACTAAGAGACTAATGTCAAAGGTAATTTAAAAATGGCAAAATTTTATAAAACCATCATTGACAAAAACTAAGCATAATTTTAACCTTATTATTTGAAATATCTGTACAAATTATTCATTAACAGGTTTGGGTATAATATATAACTGGGCAATAATTTTTTTAAATCATTAGTTAATTCCAGGTAATTAATTTATAACAGTAAAGTAATACAATCTTTATATATTAACACACCAGAAAATCATACAGTTCACATATATTATAATTTTGTAGCATTGAAATTATGTACTTAAACTTTTGATACTAAGTGAAAAAACATAACAAATGATGTACAAACACTACTTTGTCTTTTAATAATTTTAATAATTAAAAATTCTGTTTGCATATATTTTCACAGATCCATATAAAATACATAAGAGATACGGTGTGGGTACATACCTAACACAAGAAATTTCCAGGCTGACATTATAAAAGCTGTTCAGTGCCCAATAAAAATAATAACAATTCATAATACAATTAAGCTATATTACATCATAGATCATCTATCAACTCTCTCATCAATACTCCATTTTAATAGTTCTTGAAAGGTATACCATTTTTTCAAGGAATGTACCGTTAATAAACAAAAACACAGATAAAAATTTAATCTGAAAAGCCCTTCTCATAACTGGAAATATACAACAGTGTAGTGCATGATAGCTGAAACTCAGTTTTACACATTTAAGTAAAACTGCAGAAAACAGATAAAAGTGTTGGATAGCAATATTAAAGAATATTTTGATAGGGTTATTTACTTTCTCCATTCAAATCTACAAGTATTAACTCGACAGCGTATACTATGCACAAATACCAAATGGCTGTAATATCCTACTAAATTAATAGGCAGATGCATTTGTTCTCCAAAATTAGTATTTAACACTGACAGTGAAATTCCTCAGTAATCTCTGGAAAGCCTAGTATGCCCTGTCCAAACAGTATCACTAAAATTCATGGCAGCACTGCCTACTAACAATTGGTCCTTAAGACCATGAAGAAAGGCATAAACATGTTTTAAATGGTAAACTATATTTCTAAACACAATATGAATAAAAATGTATCACTGGTTTTTCTTATTTCCTATGATTTTTATGCTTATCCTCGTGTCTGCCACTTTGATATATTTTCTTCACAAACTGTTATAATTAGTATTTATACAAAAATAATTAAAAACTTAATAGTAAACAAAATAGCAGTCTCATATATAGGTAGCCATACAACTGACCAAGCATGGCAAAAATTATAAAGAGAAAAAACTAGGGAATACACTAAAACAGTCTTACTTTGATTGAATTAAATTCGAATGCCAACTGAGCAGAAATAAATAAATGCATTTTTTTAATGATAGAAATTGACTAATAGCAGATATGAAATTTATCTCTATTTAAAGAAAACTGCCTAGAAACAGCAGTCTAACATAAATGTTGACAAAACACACACAAGAGAGAGAGAGAGAGATAGAGCACTATGCAGCAACCAAATTGAGTATGGAGAGACAACTGTCCTGTTGTTAAAATTATTTATATTTGCACCAAGTGCCAAATTAGTTAACAGGTTTTTCCAATCATTCACAAGACAGTACCGATTCATAAGATATTGGTACTACATTTCAAATTTTTGTATTACTGTAGCTTTAACATAATGTCGAAATACAATGGAATCTGTATGAGCTTCCAAATTTTTTCTACCACCTGCCCCTTCCATCAATAGAAATGTTCCCACATGTTCTCCTTCCCTCCAGCATAATTTTATTATTAAAAAGGTAATTTTCCCTTCTCAGTACAAACAATTATGTCTCAGAGGAAACTCACTAAGTATGTGATGTTACAATGAAAGTTTTCAACTCAAAGAGGTGGCGAAGGATACATACTCCAACGGTATAGAGATATGGTATTGTCCACATGGGCGGTGAAGCTAAAGGGACCCCTCTTCCCCCCCCCTTTTTAGAAACTTCTCTGTTACATGAAAGGAAAGACAACTAGTGTAATGAATGATCAGTTTTACTTCATATTTGAATTTACACAAAGTATAGTCTCATTTCTCTAAAGCCAAAAACAGAGTACTTAAGTAAATTACCAGGAAAATCTTATGCAAAACCACTCAACAATATCTAAAAATAAGAATTTTACACTTCATAATGCCCTAACATTATGTATGCTGGATTAATATCTGCCAGGTAGGCTGTGCACATTAAAGTGCCACCAAGTTGGACATTGAAAGGTACAATGGGACCAGCTTCAAACACTGATCCTCATGTAATTGATTGATGTTTTTAGGCATATTTTCTGCAACTGTCCAGACAATTCTTGCGTCAGTAGCCAGTTTCTGCCTCAAAAACTATTTTTTTTTTTTTTTTTTAACAAATTGGAACTTTAAATATCGATTACAGATTCCAAAGTTCTGAGACAGATGACAACATTCATATTTCCCCATCAGGCTAATGACGACAACAGAAAGGGAATGAGTGATCATGAAACTCTAAGTGGTGAGTGGATATCCTGGCTAATGCCACATGACAAATAAAAAGCTAGATTAATGTTCTTGCTTAAACCAAACAGAAGATCGTCAAAGTTTTGGTGACTAATTAGCTGTGGTTTACTTATCACTGTAAATAAAATTTTGTACTCCATGCTAACACTGACACCAGAAACCAGTTTTTAAAAAATCTCTTTCTCTCTCTCTCTCTCTCTCCCCAAATAGGCAATATGCTGCTGCAATACCATTACAAATCTTACATCACAAGGCCAAAATGGACTATTAATTCTACTACTGACACATTACAAAATTTGATATTATCAAAACTATAATTATACAGGTTTACAATAAACTGTCTGTTGCTAAAGTGGGCTTATAAATCTGTAAAATTTAAATAATTATTATTAGAGTTTTACATTTTAAATGTGAGTAAATAAATAAGTCCAGTATTAAGTACAAATTTATCTACACTCTTAACCTAAATAACAATGAAAAAACAGATACAAATGTCAATTAGGCAATTACTTTTTGACAAGTGTCTGTTTGTAATTGTAAAAAGAAATAATGATAATATAATTAATCTTTGGCACCAGAAGATAACCAGTCTCAAATGTGTTACATTCAAATAAAGTTTTTTTTTATTATTTTTTTTTATGATCCCGTGACACAAGGTAGGAAATATTCTCCTACCCCCAAAATATTCACTTTTTTGTTCACAATGAACCATTTTATCCTTAAAACGCTTTTCATTGTTCTTAACAACTATATCTCTCATGTGCCTCACCTGAAATGTAGTAGCTTAAATCTTTATGTGAAACATAACCCAACACTGTTCCAAAATTGCATAATCTGATGAGAATAAAAACAATAAACTCAATCAATATTATCTACTACAAACTTTTTCTGTTTCTCATACAAATAAAATGTGATGTTAAATAATAGTTATGACAATAAAAATGTAGTTTTGATTCCCCCCTCCCCTTGTGAAAAAGAAGAAATCAATGCAATGTATAATGCATACTTCAACAAACAATCCAAATAATGTATAAAGTTGGAAATATGAATTCACAATTCCATTAGACTTTCTTCACTTTGGCTTCAGAAATTTTTTTCCATAAAAATTACTATGGCTGTTTATTTCACGGAGTGTTAAGTACATACAAAAGCAGTTGAAATACATTATCAGTCAGAAACATGTCTGCAAAAAATAACAGATGTTCAGAATTCATAATAAAGAGAATAATAGAAACTATTGATACAACATGTTATCAGAACATTTGTATTCATTCAATCAAGTATTAACTCTTAACTAATACCTTCCACGCAGAGAATCTACTTCACCATCATCTGACACAGCTGTAACTGATGCAGACCCGTCAGTGGGAAGGGAAATCTGACGTGTAACAACTTTTGGTAATAATGGTGCTGATGCTGTTGAAAGACTTCCTGAACGTCGCAACTGCTGTATACGGCTGCTCAAAGCTTCCAATTCGTGACTTTCATTAACAGAAAGATGCAACTGTACTGCTGTACTTGATGTAGATAAGGTTGATTCAGATAGCATGTTATTGTAAACAGCAGCATCACTAGCACAAGGTTCATTTACTCTCTCACTTCTCGCTGCAGTAGCTTCAGGTCTCGTATTTCTTGTAAACAATTTCCAAATGTTGGGATATGAAAACTGGCCAAATCCATGTTCCGGGCCACAAATTGCCAAGAGCGAGCCCAAGAAAAAAGTTGAATATATCCAGCTAACTGCCATAATTGCAACCAAAAATATACCAATCTGAATGTATGCTAATACTGAAGAAGGGAGCATAAATGCTCCTGCTGCCGCTGTTGTCAAGGCTGCCATAAATGTTGGACCACTCATTCTGGTTAATGCATATGATACAGCTGACAGCCTATCTTTTGCTTCTGGACTCATGCGGTAATGAACACCATAATGTAAACTGAAGTCCACTGCCAAACCAATTGCCACTGTTACAGCAATTGATTCTAGGATGTTGAGTTTCCATCCTAAAATGACTAGAGATGCTACTGTAACTGAGATAATACAGGCAACAGTGATAATTGCATATAAACTGATAAATAAGTTCAAAGTAACAAAAAGAAGGACAGACAAGCTTATACCTATTGACACTCCAATAGCAATAAGTGTGCCATTGGTCAAAGTCAACTGGAGGTCATAAAAATCTAAATCACTCACAAACCAACCATTTCGCATTCCAGGTGGTGCACCAGCCAACTGAGCTTGCATCCATGATTCTACTTCATTAAAGAATTTATTCATTTCAGTAAATGACATAGAAAAAGACTGAACACTATCATATTCTACAACTACAGCTCTTATCTTGTGTGACTTTTTGGGATCTGCAGAGAACTTTGGTCCAGCCATACCTGGCATGAAAATCTCCACAGGTGTCTCATACAGGCTCTTGATGGCATGTAATATACACAACTCAAACACATCTCTTGAAAAAGGAAACTGTTCTGTTTCACAACATGGTGCTCTGTCAATATTTCCAATAGGATCTTGGCAGCGTCGCTGCATCCATGAGATGAAAGACTCTATAAAACAATTTGGCAGCAGTGGACCTCGAGTCGACTGATAGAATTTCTGTGACCTTAAGTCTCTGCAGAAATTTAAAAGCCACACCTGGGACTCTTCAGCAGCCATGTCAAAGGCTGGGTCAAATACAAGGCTTCCCAGCGATGCTGGATTGAGGTAATCTCCATTATCAGATGGTAAAATCCCCCAAACAAAACGAAGAGGAAGCTTGGTGTTGACGCCAACCTGAAAATTCAAAAGAGAAATCAGAAAACAAAACCATTGAACTACAATGAATATATAAATATATATACACTATAAAGCAATACTCATACGTCATTATCTATTGAATCATTTCTAATGGGTCACTATACTACCTAAGATTAGGTGTTCTATATTGTTATGATAATTTTACAGAATTAAAAAAAAAAATGCAAACAATAAACACATTATTTATGGTAGTGTAACTCCACAAACACTAGTCAATATTGGGAGCTAGGACTGTCATTGGATGCACACCTGGTGAACTCTTCTTCATGACTAAGGGATCATGTGAAACATTGTGTTCTTGTATCTGTTTCCAGAAGTGTATATTACCATTATTACAGAAGGGATTCAGATGGAGTGCCCCAGTACTTTATTCTAACTAAGAACCAAGCCTGGTGGGTGAATGGTAATGATCAGGTCTTGAATTTCTGAGGATGTGGGTTCAAATCCCTGTCCGACCAACCAGATTTTGGTTTTCCTTGGTTTCCCGAAATCACTCCAAGTAAATGCTGAGATGGTTCTTGCAAAAAGACCAAGGCCAAATTCTTAACCATTTCTTGACCTCAATCCTCCCAGCCTCTAATGATCTTGATGGCGGTGAGGTATAGAGCCATAAGCAAATAAAAGAAGGGCAACTTAGACTAATTACTGTGTTCATTGCCACGCAACTTTAAACACTGTTATGTTGTATTTATTTCAGTATTTAACCAGTACTTTACTACCTTGAATTATAATCACTAGAGACCAGATTATATGCTATTGTATGTTTGCATATGCATTTGCATATTAAGCCCATTTTCACCAGTTATTGCATATTTTACCTAAAACCTACTGATTATGCATATTTTCGTTATATTTACAATATTTTTAGGTAGTGTACCTAAATAATAAATAAAATCGTACGTTGTAGCCGGCAAAACCTACTAACAGCACAGCTCTCAGCACTCGTGTGACTATTGTTTTCATAGTTAATATTATTATGCAACCAAGTAAAACAGACTCATGGGAGATAAAGACGGATGACGCCGTTCCACGTTGCACTCGCCTACTGTAACACTCTACCTACTAGACAAATTACGCATGCTATTGTTCACGGGCTCATTTCATTTTTAATTTTTATTTATTTGTACAAAATAATATATTCTATGCCTCCAGAAAAAAAAGTGGTCTTTTTGTGGATAGTGACTATACTGGAACATTTAAATATGACAGAAATATTTTGTATTGTTGAGTTTGTGAGAAAAATATTTTGTGCACAAAGAAATTTCAAATAGATCAGCATGTCACGATAAGTCTTGCAAAAGAAAGGACGATGGTAACAACTTTTAACAGCGGCAAGTAGCAGTAGCAGCATAGGCTACAAAGGCAAACAAAAAAAAAAAAAATCACTTAAGTATTGATCTATGTAAACCATTATTTGGAAGTAATATTCCTCTTCACAAACTTACAAATCCAGCCTTCAAAAAAATTCTGCAAAAATATTGCTTGAATCAAAATAAAACACATGAATCAAAATTTCGTAAAAATTACATACAAACAATTTATCTAGATGTTCTTGAAGAAATATACAGTGAACTCATGAATAGTATTATTCTGATTTAAGCTGACGAAACTACTGACCGACAGTTGTGGTGCATTACAAATTTAACTGTCTGTGAATTAAATCTACAACGGTTTTCTTCCTTTTTGGTGGCTTGCAAAGAACTTGAAAAGGCAGATCATTCTACAATCACCTGATTTGTGAATGAGGGTTTTAAAAAAGTACTTCCTGAATCTTCTGCAGATGAAAGAGTGTTTACATTTCTCTCATTTGTTGCTCCTTATATGATCAAGGCAGCCAACCCCTCCAAGTATTTTATTCCAATGTTACTCATGTGATGTGCTTTGCTCACAGAGTACGACGAGTTGGTGAAGAAGTACAATACACGTTTGGGAATGTAAATAAACTGATTTCATCAACACATAAAGCATTTCCTAAGGCACATTCTCGTAATAATGCCTATGAAAAAAAAAATTCCAAATGTTCCTTTATCTCCAGTACCAGTGGTAACACAATGGACAACGTGGCTTGAAGCTGTATTGTTTTACAATGAACATTTGGAGGCCATTAAATGTGTAGTAAACGTCTTTTATAGTCAAAGGCTATTACAGTTTGTCAGTACAAGGAAGCTTACAGCAAATCTAGTATTATAACCATAACTGCGACTAGCACTCATTTTTCCCACATACCGGCAAGTATTAAAAATCTTGAAACTCAACGTTCGGCATTGACTGAATTTATTAAGTAAATAAATAAAATCTGCAAATTGAACTCCACAATGCCAGAGGCATTCCTGTGTAAAGTTAAAATGATATTTGAAAATATTTTGAACAAGAATCCAGGTTTTGAACCTTTGAGTCAAATTGATTGTTTATTAATAGGACGGGTGAACTTTTTCCAGAAACAATGACTGCTAACACAGCACCCAATTACAAATACTGCCCAGTTACATCAGTGAACATTGAATGGTCCATTTTCACTTATAAAAGTATGGAGATAAAAAAAACAATCTTACTATTGAATATTTGGAGCAATACCCAATTGTTTCCGTTTACGAAAGTAAAAAAAAGGTTAAATAATTGTCAATTATCGAATTTAAAAATACGTTTATTCAATTACTAATTGCAAGCTGATTTTGAAATAAAAAATCCAAAATTTACTGTTTTTATATTATATA
Organism: Vandiemenella viatica; assembly: GCA_031002005.1. Taxonomy (NCBI): domain Eukaryota; kingdom Metazoa; phylum Arthropoda; class Insecta; order Orthoptera; family Morabidae; genus Vandiemenella; species Vandiemenella viatica. The sequence continues at coordinate 25,948,417 of CM061921.1, forward strand.
ACGTTGCATATTTTGACACTTTTCATGCATGTTTTAAGCATTTTTCATGCATATTTGAATGCATATTTCTAGCTTTTATGTTGCATATAATTTGGTCTCTAATAATCACATTGGTGTAATTTTCATCACACAAGCATTACAGGGAGAATAACAAATTCAAAACATCACAGAATATTTTGATTGTGAAAAATACCAACATCACAAAACGTTTAACAACATTCATTCTCTTTTTCTTCTTCTTCTTTTTTTTATAGTGTTATGCCTCCTTGATGACATGGTCATTAGATGTGGGAGAAGATTGGGGACAAGAATGGGAAGGAATTTGGCCACGGTCTTTTAGAAGGAATTTGGCCATGGTCTTTTAGAAGGAACCATCCTGGCATTCACCTGGAGCGATTTCAGGAAATCATAACATACGGAAATCAGGATGACGAGACAAGGATTTGAACTTGCATCCTCCTGAATGCCAGGCCCAAATATTACCATTCACCCACCAGGCTCAGTAACATTCTTTGCTTTCCATGAGCTATACAATACATATCAGTAAAGAATTCTGTAGTATGTTTATTACAACTGTCTCAATTCTTAACCTCACACTACTTACAATTCTTATTTCTTCACTCAACATTTAAACCACAAAACCAACATAACAGCCAACCATTTTTCTTGTTAACCTATTTATTTATATATTTTTTTTTAGAAATCTCTCTAATATTGATTCTTATTTTTTTTTTTTTTTCTGGTTTAGCTGTAATTTGATGTTTCTGAAAAATAACTCCATCGAACCAAATGCTACAGCACTTATGTGGTGGCAAAAAAAGTTAAAATGTCTTTCTCCGAACTTTCCTTAAACTGTTATAGGTTATATGCAAAATATGAGTGACCTTGCACCTCCTCAGGTATTTCCAAGCTTGAGAGTGATAACAAATATAACTCATTTTCTCTTTTAATTACCTGTAAACTGTAATATTTTTTTATGGATACAGAATTTATTTTTGATATGACATATTTCATATTACTGAAACTTTTATCAATACCATTGTGCTATCAAGTTAACAAAGCCAAAGTTCAGTGGCACTTAGATAACTGCACCAGTATTTGTAACAATCCTTGGGGAAACCCCTCCAATCCCATCTTTTAAGTGGAATAAACTCTCTACTATAGACAGTATTCCACATCAATTTTACAAAAGATACAGCTGAACTGTTTCAAATCTCACAACAGTCTTTGACTGTATACTGATTAGAATAACTCATCATTCATTACTGATTATGTTTCCTTTCAACATACATCTTCCCAAAATATTTTCTTCAGTATTTGTGGTCATCCTTTCTCATTTGCCATTTTAAAATTAACTTTCTAGAATTTACTGATTTTAGCATTTTTTAACCTTGGTTGCACTTCCAATAAACTTGTGATCAACATAGGATTTATTTATTTATTTGTGTCCATGCACCACTTTTAAATGTAGGATTGGTGTCCTGGGATTGGGAGGATATTGGCAATGACCTAAATTAAGGAATCTCCAAAGTATTTATTTGCCTGGAAAGATATTAGGAAGCAAAGAGGGATCAAAATCTGGATTACTGGGTCAGTATTTAAATCAGAGTATTTCTAGATGTCAAAACTGATTGCTCACTAAGCTTGCTTTCCCCATAATTAACCATTATTAATTTCCTTAAAGTTATTCGTAAACTATTACAACATGCAGTCTCTCAATAATTTCCCACTGTATCCCAAGGAGCTCTCAGCACTCTCAGCATTATTTCCCTTAATGATGTCTACTGCAATATTCCCTAAGCTTGTTTTCATATCACTTCCAATGATTAAGTAAATGCTAATTATTTTGCTGGCTGTTTCTTTTAAAATTTTGTAAAACTGTTTAACTTCTTCTGGAGAGTACCTACACCACTTGCTTGCCTGAATCTCAGCCATATTATTCTCTCATCTATCCATGTTTGATTCCATTTTATTTTCTATTTATTAAAGTTTCTACACTTGTTGAGGCTCGATTTTCTTATGGAACACCATTATTGTATAATCTCCTGTCTTCAAATCAATTTTTTTTTTCTATATACTAAAGGCCAATACTCTCTTCCTTCAATATTCTTTGTAACTCTTCAGTTTTGTTAGTCAAACTTCAAAAATTTTGTGTTATTAACTTTATTTTATCCTCAGACTCCAACCTCTCATCGCTTTTATGTTTCTGTCTAACATTATATTTCCAGTCCTGGTAAAGGAGGAATTAAGACGGTTTCCAGTATGGCAGATGTCCCCTGTTCGCAGTACAAGAAATGTGCAGGGTTAGTCTGGTGATGGGCTTGCCATCTTTCTGTCTCCATCCAAGCTGGGTGCTTTTATTTAATTTTATTTTTTCAGAACCATTCCACCTAGACATGAGTCATGGCTACCCACTGTTGCTTTTGAATGATCCTCAGTAGCATGTGGTTTTGTTCAGGAATGATCCCTCAGAAAAGTTGGTTTTCATTCCTCTTAGTATTTTTCTGATGTACCTTGTCCCTATCATTTTCAGAAGAAATATTTACAGCATATCTGCTATCACATTCTAAAATTATCTTAATAACAGTAATTATAAATGGAAATGAACAATTTTAGAATGTAAGACAATAAGTGATCTCATTGTGAGATGATGCACTGAAATCAGTATTATACAGGTGAACCGGAAATCCATTATGTGCACCATAATTCCTTTACTGCTTAAAAAACTCTTGGTTTGGGAGGGGCTTAAGCAGATTTCGGTTTGGGGGGGGGGCCCTTGAGTGGACTTTGTTTTATTCTTTTGGGGGGAGGGGGCTTGAGTCAGTCAAGGATGTAGATCAGGAGAGTTAAAAAAAAGGTCCCCAGAATTACGGGGACCTAGAAACTTTGGGGGGGAGGGGGGATTGAGGCCCCCATCAGCCCTCCCTGGAACCGCCCCTGGATTAAATGAAAAATAACAATTTTACTGAAACCTTCCCTTAATTGAGAGACAATACCAGATACTAATTTTCAGTTTTAAAGAGTTTTTATTCTGTTTTCACTCCAAAGACAAACAGATAAATTGGACACAACACATGAACCTTTCTCTTTCCCGGAAAGAAAATTTCAAGTTATTTGACTGGCAATCAGCAACCCTACCAACAATAATTAATTGAATCTGGCTGATAACCTCAGAAATAGTATCACTCCACTATTAATTCTGTGTCTAAAAAGATCAGTTCTGACTATCTGAGTCTCTAAGACTTAGAGAGTGTCCATAAAATAAGTAGCTCCATTTTGGCCTTCTGACAAACCCTCCCCCCCCCCCCCACACACACATAGCTTTTGCCTATACTCCCCCCCTCTCCCACACCCCATTAGCACTTAGCTTTTTCCCCTATTGATTCCAGAAGACATTTTGTACCGTTTTCTCTTGTCAGACTATCGTAAATTACATGCACAGATAATTAAATGACGAAAATAAATATTCACATGCTGCTGTGTATTCTGTACTTCATTTTAAATGTGACAAATAATATAAATGGAAAGCTATGTGGCCTGGTTCGGAAACACCCCCTACTCTCCCCCACGTAGCCCAGCGTAGCTTTTCAGCCAACCCCTCCCTAGACCAAGCCACATAGTTTATGGACTCTCCCTCAACAGCTTGATGACCAGATGAAAGTACATACAAACTTTGATTTAAAAAAAAGTGCAGATAACAACTGTAAGGGATGAAACCAAAACCGGGGTTATAATATTGGTTCTATCACCTTAACTAACCTCCAACTTGCTATAAGTTCTGTAGAAAAATAAACTGTTCAAACTGTTAAACCGTGGTTAAACCTGGATGAATCAACTGTAATTAATTACGGCCGCCACTTTCCTAATTACCTTCAGGAAAGAAAAGGTTCATGAGTACTAATAAGAAAAAGAGATGCACAGTTCAGATTGAAATTTTACTATATTCTTCAAAATCACATTATAAATCACTTTTAAAGTTGAAATTGGCTATCGGACCAATCATTTCCTAAACTGCAAGTAATGAAGAGGAATAAAACCAACCAACCCCTGTTAAAACAAATTTCAAAGTCTCATTTTAAAATTCACAACTCCCACGTTAAAAATTTTCATAATGGCTGACCGGAAACTATGGTGGCACGAACTACTTTCGGACAGTACCCGGCATGCTTTGGGCTGCAAAGTGCGGCTCCGTGTAGCACACAGACAGCTTCCAAGACTTTCGACCAAATGTGGCGGCCTCATGACTGCCAGTCCTTATATACCCTTGGGCCTAAGACACCTGTAGCTACCCGCTTCTAAACATAGTTCGGATAAATTCTTTAACCTCAAGTGCTCAAAATTTTACAGTGTATCCTGTTCGGCATGTTGATTGATTTAGTTTATCATAACTATCCTTTAAAGTTACTCAGTCTGCTGTAAATAATTGAAATGTGAAACATGTAGCAATACAATTTTCGTGTGAGCAAAGGGACTCTCCCGAATTTGACATTGTATTTCAAGTTTTTATGATCTCTTTAGTTTCAGACTTGTGTTCTATGATTTCACCACTTTCCAGAATGGTTTACATTTTTTCTGTAAGTGGTATATTTTAAAAGTTATCAATCCCACAAAAACCAAGAGGTGTATCGGGAAGGCGCCATTAGTCTAAACCTACTATTTTGTTAAAATTACTACTAAAGGAGTGTTTATTTAAAAAAAATGGTCTTCGGTATGGCCTCCTGTTCTATTCATTCCACATTTTTAAAGTGATTTTGTTTACTGACATGTGTTAAATCATCCACAATTGGGATCTGTGGTTGTTGCCAATATTTTCTACTGCGTAATTCTGTTAAAACTGATTAAGTACTTATTTGGCTGTGTGGAATGCTTCAAAAGTTTTATATGTTGTGCAGTGTTCTTTATTATTACATTAAAATTATCTGTTGGCTCCGAAAATTACTGAAAACATGATGTTAGGTGGTGTTGAAAATGCAAGTGTATTTAACGAAGTTTTAAAATCGTGTTTTCTTAATTTTTTCTGCCTGAAACTGTTGATTCTTGACAAATTTTACTTTCTCCCGGTTAGCTATTATTATCAACAATTTTTATTGTGTCGAAAAAATGTTGAAAAATGAGGATATGGTCTCGTAACAAAAATCAAGTGTTTACAAGCTGAACTATAGAGGATTGCAATGAATTAGGTAAGTTTAAAGGCTACTTTTTATCATTGACATGGATGCTGTTATTATATGTTGAGTGAGTTTTTAGATTTCTAATCGCCCTATATTCGGATATTACCTGCAGTATCGGCTTCTGCACGATTCCCGTCCCCCATTTCCTGTAGTGACGAGATGAAGAATTTAACAAATTCTGAGATGCTTACACATGACCAATTATTTCACCCTATCTAAAAAAAGCAGCATGTGTTCAAAATATCAGAAGTCAAGTGTTCATTGAAATATTATTGGTGACCGTAACAACAACATTGAAGAATTAATGCAATATGGAAAGGGAGAGGAAAATCTGATAATCATGGGTGATTTGAATGCGGTTGTGGGAGAAGGAAAGGAGGGGAATACTATAAGAAGTGTTGGTTTATGAGAATGAAATGAGCGAGGAAGCAGATTGTTAGAATTTTGTGAAAGATATAAACTAGTCAAGGTAAACACACTATTTAAAAATCATGCAAGAAGGATATACACCTAGAAATGTCCAGGGGATAAGTATCGATATCAGCTAGGTTATATCATGGTCAAACAAAGACTAAGGAATCAAGCTCTAGACCAGCGATGTCAAAGATACGGCCTGCGATCGCAATGTGACACAGAAAGAAGAATCATGTATACTATACAATTAAATAAATAAAAAGTTATAATAATTCAGTACTTTTTTTATTTGAATCTGGCTCGCCTACACATTCTAAATTTAATATACGGCCCTCCGCAAAATTGAGTTTGGCACCTATGCTCTAGACTGTAAAGCATACTTAGGAGCAGATATAGACTAAACCATAATCTGAGTTATGAAGTGCAGGCTGAAATTCAAGAGAATAAAAAAGCAATACAAGCAGAACAGACTGGAAGCGAATAAATCGAAAAAAATCTATCACGAGATAAAAGTTTGCAGAAATGTGGGTATAAGAAGTGACTCTGAAAGGAGCTCAACTGAGGACAAATGGAATGCATTAAAGACCGAAATAATGAAAGTTGGTAAAGAAACATTAGGCTTTAGGGAACAAGCTGCCAGAAAACCATGGATAACAGTAGAAATTTTTGAACTGATGGATCTGAGGAGAAGGTACAAAAATGCTCAGGATGAAGCAGGAAGAGAGCAATTCAGGCAATTTAGAAATAAAATAAACAGGAAATGCAAAAAAGCAAAAGAAAAATGGTTACAAGAAAAGTGTGAGGAAGTAGAAAAGGAAATGGTCAAAGATAAAGTAGATGTGGCATACAGGAAGATCAAACAGAATTTTTGAGAAATGAAATGAGGCATAAACATTAAAGATGTCGATGGGATACCTCTTCTAAGCTAAATAGAGCTAACCGATGGTAGGAATGCATAGAGAAACTGTATGACGGAGATGATTTGAACAACAGTGTATTGGAAAAAGAAGTTTATGTCGATATTGATGACTTCGGTGACCCTGTCTTCAGGACTGAATTTGATAGAGCTTTGAATGATTTTAAATCAAATAGGGCAGTTGGAATTGATGAGATTCCTGCAGACCTTTTGAAATCCCTAGGATCTGAAGTAATCCACAGATTATTCAAACTTATATCAAACAAGAGAGATTCCCATGTCATCTTCATGAAGGATGCACAAGCTGAAAGATGTGAGAATTATTGTACTATCAGTCTAACATCACAATGCTTCAAAATTACTGACCAGAATAATATACAGAAGAATGGAAAGTGTAGTAGAAGGATAGTAGGTGAAGATCGGTTTGGGTTTAGCAAAAACCTCAGTACATGAGAAGCAATTCTGGCCTTAAGATTAATGCTGGATGGGAGAATCAAGAAAAACAAAGATATGGGACAAAATGCTCAAAATTTTAAAGAGTCAGGTCTAAAATACCGAGACAGAAGAATATAATACCAATAATTCCAAGGAAGAAACCGAATGTAGACCGAGACGCACACTGATCAGAGTCCAATATGCGATGCACAGAGTCCAAAGGAGTAACCGAACGTAAATCGAGATGCGCGCTGGTCAGAGTCCAATAGGCGATGCAGAGAGAGACGGAAGGGAAACTGAGTAGAAGTGAACAAAGCACTGTCATAAGTGGGACCGGACGGCTGTATTTATACTAGGCAAGTCACTTCTGATTGTCCGCGGCAGAAACCCTTCTATGCGGTGGCGGTAGTTGGCCTGTTGCTAGCGCCGTCTATCGGTTGTCCACCTCCATCTCTTCTTCTGGGCATGTAACGGTGTCGGGCCGGGATACCAGACTTTTCTATCAGGAAGGCTGTCTAGAGTTCAGTGCTAGAAATTCGTTTATAAATCCAGGTGTATTTGTTACGCCTAACTTTCAGACTCAGGCGTAAAATGAAAATGTTAGGCGTAATTATATTATAATTATGAAAATACAGATATTATAGCTTACAACCTACTCCAGCACAGTTTAAAACTGTAAATAGGTCCAGAAAAAATCATTGCGTGAAGTTGGAGCAGGCCTACTGGTAGTAGCTGAAGGGCCTGATGATTTGTCAGGAGCTGATGTTTCTTCATTTTCTGGCAGTCCTCGTTTATTGGTACTTGTAACACTTCTATCACCAATACCTTTCTTTACAAATGGCATAAAGTCAGTAATTTTACGAGACATCTTTAGATCCTTTGTTGAGCAAATAACAGAAGAATAACGCATCCGCTAGAATTTTTTTTTTTTTTTTTACTTCGCGGTACTTCCCCCTACAATGTTGTCACTTCTGAACTTCGGAAACATATTATTGGAAACATTGAAATAGATCAAAACGACAAGAATTGAAATTAATTATTAGAATTTAACCTTGAACGCGCAAAACTGAAAACAAGTTCCGAAATGTAATTTTTTTAAGTTTTGGTGCTTAGGCGTATTTTTTACGCCTTTGACGCAGATTGCAGGCGTAAAATGAAAATATTCAGGCGTAATTACGCCTAACGCCCGGTCAATTTCGAGCACTGCTAGAGTTAGGAATCTGTTTGAGACTAGGAGAAATAAAAATTAACTGAACACTAAATAATATCGTAACGACAGATCCTACAACTGTACCGTTTATTCAGTGGGTTTTCTTTAATTTTAATGCTGCATAGATATAGAAATCAGAATAAAACAGCTGACTGCTGTCTATACTCTTTGGATCACGCTGTGGCAACACGACGACTGTTCCTTGCCAGACAGGCGAAGCTCCAATCGATTTAGTTTTTCCCTAATTTTCCAGGCAACTTATGCAATTTTTCTTTCTTTAAAAACCTTATTCGGACTATTAAGAACATTTAAAAAAAAATTGCCAAATTGGTACAGAGAAAAAAAAAAAGAATTTCAGTTTTCTTCGAATTTTCCAAGGACAACTTTTCCAAATTTTCATCAATTAAAAAACTTATTCACACCATTACATATATTTAAAAAAATTAGCCAAATTGGTACACAGAAAAAAAACTTTCAGTTTCCTCGAAATTTTACAATTTTCCGGTGCAACTTTTCCAATTTTTCATTAACTAAAAACCTTATTCCAATTATTACGAACATTTAATAAAAATTAGTCAGATCGGTCCTTAGAAAAGAGTACTTTCAGTTTTTCCCAAATTTTCAAATTTTCCGGACAACTTTTCACATTTTCATGCATTGTCATCCAGTTGTGAACTATGGATTAAATTTCAAGTCTCTAGCTTCACCCAGACAAAGCCCAAGGCGAGTTAGTTTTTCCAGAATTTTCCAGGCAACTTTTGCAATTTTTCTTTGTTTAAAAATCCTTATTCAGACTATTAAGAACATTTTAAAAAAATAGCCAAATTGGTACAAAGAAAAAAAAATTCAGTTTTCTCCAAATTTTCCAATTTTCCAGGCAACGTTTCCAATTTTTCCTTAACTAAAAACCTTATTCATACTATTACAAACATTTCAGAAAAATTAACCAAATCTATACACAGAAAAAAAAGACTCAGTTTCCTCCGAATCTTCCAATTTTCCGGGTAACTTTTCCAATTTTTCACTAACCAAAAACCTTATTCGGACTATTATGAACCTTTAAGAAAAATTAGCCAAATCAGTCCATAGAAAAGAGTACTTTCATTTTCCTCCTAATTTTCCAATTTTCTGGGAAAATTTTTCACTAACTAAAAACCTAATTCCAACTATTACAAACATTTAAAAAACATTAGCCAAAGTAGTCCACAGAAAAGAGTACTTTAAGTTTTTCCCTAATTTTCATATATTCCACACAACTTTTCCAATTTTTTTCACATTTTCATGCATTGTCATCCAGTTCAGAACTATGGTCAAAATTTCAAGTCTCTAGAACATCAAGTATAATGATAAAGTGTGTACTTTGGCAGGCATCGTCTATTCCACCACCACTTTTTTTTTGTTCTAACTTTTTTCATTTCCAGATGAAACTGTCCCCTAAAATTGTGCTGTTTCCTGCTTAATTCAAAGGCAGGAGTGCAGAATTTGGCAGCCAATTCCTGTAAAGAACTTTGCTTTTTAATTCAGTTGCATTATAATTTACTTTTTACATCCTGCATTTCTGATAAAAGTTCCTACTCCAAAATTAAAGCAAACTTCACGTTTCCCCACTACTTTTTTCCATCCGATATTTATTCTCTGAAAGTGTTGGAAAATATTTTGGCAAGTTTGAAAAATAAACTGTACACTCTGATAGAAATGAATTGGTTGTTTACACTGTGGGTGTCTTGACACATTTTGCACAACACTTCAAAAGTGTCCGAGGTTTGCTCTCAGACATGTTTAAAGAAGCATTGAGATCAACTCTTGAAATAAGAATTTCATATGTACTGCTAGTAAATATGAGCCTTAAGGAAGGAATTTGACTACTAATGAGCAACAAATGCAATATAAAGATAATGAGTCACTCAGCAACTAATGTCCACTCACAATTTACAAAAGTCTTCGATAATTGCCGGTTCTCACAGGCACAGTTTCCATGGATTGTCCCACTATCGATTTTCTGTATATATTCTAGCACATAAATTGAAGTTTTTTACCCACAGTAGCAAACACACAGCTTGCTGCATGAAGTTACCTCGCGACATTCTCTAGCACCCTGGGCATGAAAATAACACCAACAATGGTGCAAGCACTCACGACAACTGACTCATTCCACACTGCATAATAGTAGTGGAAGGATCTCTCTGGCCACTGGTCAGGACCACCCCTCTTATAAATATTCTTGATATTAAGTCTGCAAGATGACTACACATCAAAATATACTACTTATTCTATCCACCACTAGTTTTTCTATCCGCTTCTCATGACGAATGTTCTAAAGTCATTTAATAAAATAATATGTCAAGAGCACACCATTCAAACAACAGTGCCTCCTATTTTTCCAAGATTTAAACTGTTAGAATATAATTCAACTGAAAATATATGTCAACCATTTTAATGTTTCATTCCTTAACAGTACATTCTCATAATCATATAGAAATCATTACATACACAGAAACTGACTACACAACAGCACAAGCCACCAACTGTGGTGTCACACAGGTGTGACCATGGGCATAATGCATCTTCAAGACCATCTCAAGGATTAGGTTTTTTTTGAGAGTTGCCAAATGTGATCTTTCCGATTTCCTAGCAAACAGAAAAGGTTTTCATTGACAATTTTAGATTAATTAATGTACCTATACTTCTTCCATTAATAGTATTTTAAATGACATCGTAAATAGAAGAACCTAATTCTTTAGCGAAAACATTGCAAAAAAAAAAAAAAAAAAAAAAAAAAAACCTGCTAAGAGGTATCTTACATAATGAAATTTTTTTTTACCTGAAACAGTCAGGAGCAAAAAAATAATTTCAACTTACTTTTGAAATGTTGTTTCATTTATCAGTCTACAAATGCTAGTTTGGCACTATTTTATGTCCAAAATAAATTACTACAGAAATGTTAGTGCATAAATTTTTCCAAAATCAAATACCGAGACAACTATTCCATATTATTTTTTTCAACAGTTATACAGTTTGGCATTATTTCACCTTCTTAGTCTTTCATACCAATGTCTTCTTTTTTTATTTTCAGAACCTTATTCTTCATGTTTGCATAAAATATCACATTTTCCTGTGAGTAACGATTTTATATGAGGACATAATTATTTGCTTAGTAATCAAGTGTACTGCATTTAAAAATTTAAAAAATGTGATAGCTGAATAAAGTTTCATTAACATATTGCTTACCTTATGAATACGTTCAAATAAAAATTTATTTGAGTAAAAGAGGTCGTATTGCTCAAATGGATGTTTGCTATTGAATAACTGAAAGTCTTTGGAATCTGGAAGGTTGAATCGTGGCCACCAGAAGACAATGACTACACTGGTTATCGCCAGTGTACCCAAAATTGCCAGCCACACATAACGCAATCGTAAGACCAAAGTAACAATCAATTTGTCAAAGGCTGGGATTCTTCCTGTTCGAAAATACGTGTTCTCAGAATTCATCCAACGTACAGGAAATGCAGGTATGCAGCACCATCGTTCTGACACTACTACACTTGCTGGTACCCATGTTACCATCATTATGAAGTTTGCCAGAGTAGCGGTGCCAGCAAATATACTGCAACAAAATTTTACATGAGGACTTACAATAGAATTAAATAACTAAAATGTTAGAAGCATTTGAAGACAAGCAGCAAGATCATACCAATTATAAAAACTGTAACTCTAGAGACAATTCATAAATTTTAAATTTATAAGAAACAATTATTTTTCCCCCTAGCAGAGCTGGAGAGGAAAAGGGAGAGGAGCAATGAAGCATTTTACAGGCTCCACAAACAGTGTAGCGAAATACACCATGCCTAATAAACATTTGCACAAAAATAAAAATATAGAATCATATATCAAGAGTAAGAATAAACAACAAAGCACCAATTTATCAAATCATGATGTCACTATCTTAAACCCATACCTACCAACTATCAAAATTGTCTTTTAGTTAGAAGTAGAGTCCAACAAAATATTAATATCTACATTTAACTGACCATGAACTAAACATCCAGAAATTTGTATTCTAAGCAGCACGTCTTAATAAGATCTCATCCACTTGATTCTTATTATTTGTTGAAAAACATAACTTTCAGAAAAAAATTTCAGACAGCATTTTCTTACACTCTTACATTCTTTACTGTGCAGGTTTTGAAATTTCTTAAGATGTTCCTTTCTTTGACACTCTTCTCTAAATAATGAAAAATATTGACAAGAATTTCATCTATTTTAATTGATAGACTTTCAACAGTTAAATTAAAAAGTGGCACACACAACTAATAATGACAATATCTGGATGAGCTTCTTTCAAAACTGCTGAAACCCCATTCTTCAGTCCCATCATGATGGGAATTATTGGAACAGAATGCTACACAGTTTCCAACTGGTATTCAACAATGTTACAATAGCGATAATTTGAGGTTACCTGTGTTATACACTGTTGAATATCCCTCTAATGCCATATGCATAACACAGTTCTTATAAGTTTTTCCCATATCGCTTCATTAAACGTAACAACAATGGGATGTAACTTTGCATTAGTAACACTGCTTCCATCTGTTGTCACTGAAAACAGAACATCCTGAAGACAATTTCAGATATGTGTTCGTGGCCGTAAGTAAAACCGTTAATTGCTCTGTCGTAACTGAAACGGAAAATTTTTGCGAGTTAATATGGGTCAAGGTAAAAATTGGCAAAAATTTAAAGTTCATACTCGGGTCATTTTATCGACCTCCGGATTCTGATTTAGCTAACGCGGAATACTTCAGGGAGTCGCTTAATAACATTTACAAAAAATTTCAAGGACATATATTGATCGTGGGTGGTGACTTTAACCTACCGTCGGTTAGGTGGGACACATACACGTTCAGGTTGGGTGGAAGAGATAGGTTAATAACCGAAACGTTCCTAGAATCATTTGCAGAAAGATCTCTTGAACAGATGGTCGAAGAGCCAACACGGTGCCACAAAGATTCCTCGTCCATTCTGGATCTTTTTCTAATTAGCAATCCTGATATTGTAGATAAAGTTTGTATAGAAGACGGTATAAGTGATCACAAGGCGGTTGTGGTAACGTTAAACTCCAATCTGAGTCTGAAGCATGACAAAGAGAAACTCGTGTTTTGCTTTGATAAGGCAAACGATGCGGGTATGGTTGACCATTTTGCGAAGAATTTTGAAACGTACACGCTAAATACAAATGTTGAGGAACTTTGGTTTAATTTAAAAGAACTAATATGGACCGGTTTAAACAAGTTTGTTCCTAAGAAGTGTATTAAGGTCAGTAATAACTTCCCTTGGTTCAATAGGGAAGTGAAACGTTTGCTCAGGAGGCAAAGGCGTTTACATGCCGCGGTGAAAAAATTGGGGGACTCATCTAATCGTGCTAAATTAGTCCAGTTGCGTGCGGAAGTGCGTAAGGCAATGCGCGATGCGTTTAAAGAATTCCAAGCCAGGAATTTATCCGAAGATCTGATTACTAATCCAAAAAAGTTCTGGTCGTATATCAAAGTAATAAGAGGCTCTCGTAAGGTTATGCCGTCGCTGATTAAAGAAAATGGTGAATTATCAGAAACAAGCGTAGAGAAAGCAGAAATTTTGAATGATATATTTAAAAAGGCTTTCACGATAGAAAACTCAGAGGAGATACCGATATTTAACAATCGTACCGACAAAATTATGAATGATCTCGTTCTTGATGTTGAGGGAATAACTAAACTGCTTATGAATGTAAAAACCAATAAGGCTCCCGGACCAGACGGTATTCCTACAAGATTCTACTCAAGATACGCAAAGGAAATTGCACCGTATTTGATGAAATTGTATACCGTCTCTCTGGATCAAGGAAAAATACCAGCCGAATGGAAGACCGCTATCGTAACTCCAGTGTTTAAAAATGGGAATGTTAATGATCCTCAGAATTATAGGCCGATCTCGTTAACTTCAATATTTTGCAGGATTTTAGAACATATCATCTATTCGAATGTCATGCGGTTCTTGGATGAAGGTGAGCTTTTAAATCCAAATCAACATGGATTCAGAAAAGGCCGATGCTGCGAAACACAACTTGCACTTCTAATTCACGACTTGTGCCGAATTATAGATGAGCAATCCCAGGTTGATTTGGTTCTATTAGACTTTAAAAAAGCTTTCGATACTGTGCCTCACACTAGGTTACTTAGGAAACTTCGCGGTTACGGCATATCTAGACAAATATGCGACTGGGTTGCAGACTTCCTGAAGGGCAGAACACAGTGTGTAGTTCTCGACGGTGAGCGTTCATCACTTACTGAAGTGGGGTCTGGAGTTCCCCAGGGAAGCGTGTTAGGGCCTCTGTTGTTTCTCATATACATCAATGATCTATGCGACATAATAGGGGGAATGAAAAGATTATTTGCCGATGATGCTATAATTTATCGCGAAATATAAACCCTGGACGACTGCGCTTTGTTACAAGACGATATTACGAAAATAATTGCGTGGTGTAAAGATTGGCAGTTGGAGTTAAACGCTAAAAAGTGCCAAGTCATGCGTGTGAGTAAAAAGGTGACACCATTTAACTATGAATATACGATTAATGACACTGTCCTTAGAACGGTAGATTCCGCTAAATACCTAGGGGTAACAATTCGTAATAATTTGTCGTGGAATGAGCATATTGAGAATGTAATGGGGAAAGCAAATCGTATACTCCGATTTCTAGGTCGTAATTTAAATCAATGCACTCAGGAAGTTAAATCGATTGTATACAAGTCACTAGTACGTCCTCACTTAGAGTATTGTTGTTCTGTATGGGGTCCCCATCAAAAGGGGTTAATGGAGGCTTTAGAGAAGGTCCAAAGAAGAGCCGCCCGATTCGTGACAGGTATATATAGTTGGAGGGAAAGCGTAAGTGCGATGTTGAAGGAGTTAGGTTGGGAAGACCTGGAACACCGAAGGCGTTGCTCTCGACGGAAGCTAATTGAAAAATTCACGACAGATGTATTTCGGAATGACAGTCAGCAAATATTGCTACCAGCAACATTCATATCTCGAAATGACCGTGAAAATAAGATAAGAGAAATCAGGGCCAGAACCGATTCATTTCTGTACTCATTTTTCCCACGAGCGATTAGGGAATGGAATAGAAAGGATTTACCGGGCGAGTAAACTTAAAATCCGACAGGAGTAGCTTTCGATAAAGCACTCCAGCCATCCTGATCTGGGTTTTCCATGGTTTTCCCAGATCACTCCACGCGAATGCGGGGATGGTTCCTCACAATAGCCCATGGGCGCCTCCTGCCATATCCCTTATAACCCTTCCAAACCATAACCCTTCTCGATAGGTGCTATGCACCCTCCGCCACACACTTTTAGTGAATCGCGGAGTAATAATAATAATAATAATAATAATATTGCAAGTTGTTTTCATGTAAACACAGCCATATTTTTTCAGAACTTCTGATGAAGGGAACATCCTCTTGAATAAGGCATCTGCATGATCAGTTGCACTCACATCAGTGTAACATTGGGTTCCACTAAAAAGGCAGTAAACAATCATCTTTAATTACATCCGAATCAGAATTTCCAGACTTAGCGAAAAGTGTTGACTTTGCAGTTCTCTACCTTTGATTTTAAATCTGCAATGTGTTTACCACACTTCACATGATTGGCCAAATCATTTCTTCTGCTATGTGTTACGTTATCATCACATCCACAACTGCACAAAATACAAAATTTTCCTCTTTTCTTGATTTTAACAAGCACGGAAATTCTATAGAATATGCTTCCCCAAATGTAATACTACTTCTTACGGTTACACCAGCGTAACACAATCTACACAATTTACCAATCAGCCATACAATGTAAGCGGAACAATCTGGAAGTGGAAGAAAATGATATTCAAATAACTGCCAAATCCACTTTCAAAAACCATATCAATGTAAAATTGGAGACACAGATTAATTATTGACTACAGTAAAATGTGGCGTTCCTTGGCATTATCTTACCATAAAAAAAAAAGAAACTTGAATGCACATAAAACAGCACTTACAGCCATGGACAAAATCAGAAACCTGCCACAACTGTCCATAAAAACTGCATACAACCTTGTTCCATGTAAAGATTTCACCTAAGCAATTGAATTTCAGTTTGGAAATTTGTAAAATAACACAATTCATTTGTAAAACTGTAAAATAACAGCACTTTTGAGAAATTTTATGAGAAAACTGTAAAAGTTGGCAGGTATGTATAATTGTGTACTCTCAATCAGACTTCAAAGATGAAGCCGTGGCTTATTTCACTTTAAAAAAAAAAAAAAAATGGAGAAAAATTGTGACAATGACAACTGGTGGTCTTCAAAATCGATACACTCTAGAATTTAATTTGAGAAGGACAATATGAATTGTGTTCTATTCCTCTCAACCATACCAAAAACACATTCACACTCAGCACTGCAGTTTTAAGAAGTCTATCAGCTACTCAATATTTTACTGTGGCTTTACGCCTCATTGGCATCAGGGTTACCAGACGCTGGAAAGGATAGGGGACAAGGAATGGGAAGGAATTCACCTGGAGTGATATGGGGAAACTATGGAAAACCCAAATCTGGATGCCCGGACGGGGATTCAAACCCATGTCTTCCCGAATGCGAGGCCAGAGAGTTAACCACCCACCCACCATGCAACGTAGCTCCTCAAACATTTGATAATTGTGCACATTTGACATCATTTGTAGTATCAACATCTACAGCAGCAGTCAACATATCATCTACCTGATGAGCTCTGTACTGTAAGTGAATTTCCTTAACAGCATCAGCCCCTGCTTCATTTTCCTTCTTACACCAGGTGACAGGAAACTTTTCGAAGAAGAAATGTATGCACCTTAAATCTTTTCAAGTGTGGCAACTTGTACATATTTTAGCACATCATTTGTTAGGGGAAACTTGTTTATGTTGTTACAGGCTGAAGAAAAGAAATTACTGACTCGTGAAAATAACAGACCCTTATTTTCAAAGCTTGAATGCCAATAAATAATTCATCATCTTTCTGCTTTTGAATTGCATGGTACTGACTTCAAGCAATGCAGAGCTTTTTAATTATCCTCGGTTTTACAAGTTTACTGAGCAGCTGCTTTTGCAGTTCCAACAATAGTTTTAACAAAAAATGAATTTGTGAGGAAGCATTCTGAAGGAAAGTACTGAGTTAATCAAGTAACAGTGTAAGGATGCACAGGAAAGTAAGCACTGTTCACGTCGGAAGAGAGAAACATAAACAGCATTTCTTAAAGAGCTGTACTCAAACTATTGGTTTTCAGCATAGATAAGTCAGATTTGAAAGAATAAGCCATTATTTTTAGGACTAAATGAAGAGGGAGAATCAAGAACTTCCTTTTCTGCTGGTCCTTAGATCCACTTTGTTCAACTTTCGGTATTGTGAACGATATCAAGGTCATTGAAATGTTTTGAGCGAATATTAGCATTTCATCCTTTTTTTTTTTAAAAAAAAGAGTGAATTCTACTCCTCCAGTAATCTGCCCAAAGACTTACCTAAATACAACCAGTTCATGCAGATTCTTTACTGTTCAGATTTTGAAATTTCTGAAGACCTACTCTTCTTTTGACACTGTTCTCAAAATAATAAAAGATTTCAACAAGGATCTCCTCTATTTTAAGTGGTAATTTCCAGCAGGTTTTTCAGCAGCTAAACTGGAAAAGTGGCACACATAACCAATAATGACAATATCTGGAAGAGTTTTTCTCAAAACTGTTGAAATCCCATTCTTATATCCTATGGGAATTATCGCAACAGAATGCCACACAGTTTCCAATCAGTTCTCGGCAATGTTCCAATTGTGATTACATGAGGCTATTTATGTTACACCCTTTTCAGTCTCCCCTACTATCCTTGTTTTCATAGCATGGTACCTACATTTTTTCCTTGTATATAATCAAAAAATGTAACATTAACTTTGCACTGGTATCATGCTGAGTACAGTAACCATCAACTGCTTTAAATTAACCTGTACTGACATAGTTAAATTCTACTTCAGCTCTGCTGTGGCTAGTGCATGTGACAATTGTATACGGGTAGTAGCCGAGTACAGGAACCATCATATTCTTTAAATTTATCTGTAGTATCATAGTTATATAGTATTTAATCTTTGAATATTTGTTGTGGTTGGTTCGTGTAAGAGTTGTACTTGGGTAGTAGCCAAAAACAGTAACCGTTGTCAGCTTTAAAGTTATCTGTAGTGCCATAGTTCGAATGAATTTAATCATTGACTGCATTGATTATTTGCTGTGGTTAGTCAGTGCATTTTACAGTTTTATCCAAGTAACAGCTGGTTAGAGTACTTCCGTCTGGTTTAAACTTATCGATATTGCCACAGTTAGGTCACATGAAGCAAAAACTGAGAACTGTTCAGCGAAGTATGGAAAGAGCAATGCTAGGCTTTACAAGAAGAGACAGGAAAAAGGCCGTGCACATACGTTCAATAACCAAAGTGACAGACATCTTAAAAAGAGCCATGACCCAAAAATGGCAATGGGCCGGTCATATTGCTCACAAAAGAGATAACAGATGGACTATGGCAGTACTGGATTGGATACCAAGGAACCTGAAAAGAGCAAGAGGAAGACCCCCGGATCGCTGGGATAAAGACATACGTCGAGTTAGAGGCGTGAACTGGCTGACGGTCGCTCAAGATTGATCAGCCTGGAGAGAACTGCAACAAAACTACTTAGAATTAAATTGTATTATAGCTCATTGAGAGCTGCATCCTGAAACAGGGATTGATAAGGCTGTAATAATAATAATAATAATAATAATAAAGGTTTTATCTAAGTCATAATAGGCTGTGGGGAATTATTGAACGACATTTGTGCCCTTTGAGATTCGTGTGCAAGAACAGTGTGCTATTTGGAACACGTGGCAAGATCCTATTTTAAAAGATAGTATGCGTAAGGACTGCAGTTGCTGTGTACACAAGTGAGCAGAGGTGGCTGATCAGTGCACCCAGCTTGCAGCTTTGTTCACAAAAGTGACAAAGCTGTAAGCTACCGTAGGAGATTACATCACAAGTAATATGGGTAATGCTGCTGAAGCTAGGCCACTGACAGGTTTTCCCCTACCAATCACTATACCCCCAATCCAAGCAGAGAGGTTGGAATCTGTGCGGCAGTCACCTGACAGTGATTGGAATATGGCTTCTGGATGTCGAAGCTGCATGCAAGGCCAGGTGTATATGCCTGTATCATAGTAAAGTGATATTGTACCACCATCCAACCAGTTTGACATTTTGTCTGAGACTGGCTTAGTTTCACAATAGTCATCCAATGAGTTGGTGGCCCCTCCAGCCTGCTAGGTCTGAGCAAACGCAGAAGGTGATTCTAGTGATTGGAAGATCAAACATTTGGCAGTTTATTGAGCCCCTCAAGGAAATGACGGGAAGGTTGGGGATGAAATCCAATGTTCACTCATTATGTATTCCAAGAGATTTGATCCAAGATGCCATTGAACGGATGGGGTGTAGTCAACTGTGGAATGTGGTGCTTGCTACCTTGGGTTGGAGATTATCCTTTCTTCCTTCTGGCAGCTGGCTGAAAGGGTTAACACTGTAGCTGCAAGATTTTGGCAGAGCACCATCAAAAAAAGAACTGTGTTGTGCTTTTTTTCTTTTTTTGCTTATGGCTTTACACCTCATCGACTTTGAGGTTATTAGAGGTGGGATAGGACTGAGGGCAAGGAACAGGAAGGAATTTGGCCATGGCCTTTTGAAGGAAGCATCCCCGCAATTGCCTGGAGTGATCTGGGGAAAACATAGAAAACCCAAATCTGGATGCTAGGATGGGGATTCTAACCCACATCCTCCTGATTGCGAGGCCAGAATGTTAACTGTTCACCCACCACACTTGGTCCAGTGCTGTGTGGCTACAGCATTTCTGTGATAATCTTGGCTGCAGATGCCTTTATCTTCACCCTGGGATTGAGTTGTGTTGGGTTCCCTTGAATAGATCAGGTGTCCACTACACACGTGAATTGGCTACAAGGGTTGCAGGGGCCGTGTGGAGTGCACTGGGAGGTTTTTTAGAGGATGAAGAACCAGAACTGAAAAACAGCTACAGGCACCCAAAATAAGTACACCACCACATGTTAGGAGAAGCTTAAGAGTATCTTGACAGTTAACTGTAGAAGCATTTGCAACAAACAGCCCAAAGTAGAAAGCATTATTAGTAACACAGATGCAGATACCACAATTGATACAGAGATCTGGTTAAAACCAGATATAATTTCAAAAGAAATTTTTGACAACAGCTTGAACGCATTCTTTAAGGATAGAATGCATTCCCATGGTAGTGGTGGTAAATACCTCTCACATAATGAAATTGACATCAATATGGTCTGTGAAATCATATTAATTAAGCTCAGAACAAAATTTTTGCTATGGGCCTTCTACCATTCGCCAAATTCAGATGTATCTATTGTCAAGGTGCTAAGAAATAGTGCAAATAATATGGCTCATCAATTTAATAGAAGGTGATTTCAACTTTTTGTGTGTCAACAGGACTAATTACATTTGAGTTACTGGGGGCAGGGATAAAATAGCCAATGAAATCATTCTCGAGCTGTTCTCAGTGCATCATATTGAACCGCTGGATACTGAACCAATGCATTATCATAAGATTAACAAAAACATTATATGTCTTGTCACAGAGCATGCTGGGTGAGTGGTGATGTTCTGGCCTCACATTCAGGACCACGCGGGTTCGAATCCCTGTCTGGGAATCCAGATTTGGGTATTACATGGTTTCCCCAAATTACTTCAGGCGAATGTCAGGATGCTTCCTTCAAAAGGCCATCGCCAAATTCCTCACCGTTCCTTGTCCCCAGTTCCATCCCACCTCTAATAACTGACATCAACAAGGTGTAAAGCCATAAGTAAAAAAAAAGATCTTGATCTTACAAATAGATCTGAATTATTCACGGGCATTTCAACGTCTACAGAAATTTTACACATTTAGTGAAGGGAATGATTCCACATGGTATACAATTGAAGTTAAAGCATTACTGAAAAACCAAATGAGGATACAGGCACACCAAGAAGGACAAGTTACATTACTGCCTTTGAGATTTCAGATGAGATAAGAAGATGAGTTTGAAAGGAGATGCATGAGGCCTTTAATGATTTCCATTGCAATTCAATTTCTCAGAGCCTCACCGAAAACCCAAAGAAATTTTGGTTGTATGTATAAAGAGAGTTGTAACAACAACTATATGCCAGAACTAATACAAGACAGGTGTAAAGTTAATGACAGCCTTAACAAGGCTACTGTATTTAACACAGAATTTAAAATTCATTCACTGATGAAAATATGGAAAACATACCCATTTTCCCACATTGTGAGGAATTAGTAATGGATTTTTTGTGAGTAGATAGTGAAGGTATTGTAAAGCACTTAAAGCTCCTAAAAAAAGGGGGGGGGAGTGCCAGATGCAAATTGTATGCCAGTAACCTTATTTTTAGAGAACACAACCGAGAGAGAATTATTTTTGACTGATATATGCTGCAAATATTTAGAAGAAAAAAATGTACCTTTGTAAGCACCTCAGAATTTGTTAAATTCTAAACCTTGTCGCTACAGGATATGGGGGACGGGAATCATACAGAAGCCGATACTGCAACTTATAGCCGAATACAGGGTGATTTAAAATCTAAACCCTAACTCAACATGCAATAACAGCTTTAAACAGACCTTCAATGATAAAAAGTAGCCTTTAAACTCACCTAAATCATAGTAATCCTCAACAATCCAACTTGTAAGCACTTAATTTTTCGTTTCGAGAACATCACCATCTTACAACACTTTTCGATGCGGTAAAAAACATTTATAATAATAATTAACCAGGAGACTCTCAATTTTTCAGTAAATAACACATGATCTACGGTTTCAGGCAGTTTAAAAATAAGAAAACACATAGTTACACAAACAGGCAATTTCAAACATTAATTACAACATATTTTAAGCAGTTTCCGAAATTAGACGACACGGTTATTACAACTTAAATCCTTTCTGAACACCGTGTTAAACTTTTTGAGTAGTACAGCAAATTAAGTCTGAAAGGAATTTCTAAAAATTATTGCGTCTCATTTTCCACATTGCCAGCTTATATAAATTATCACAGCCAAACCAATCAGTCAGAAAATAAAATTACTTTCAAACGATGTATTGGATACCGGGGAATATTAGGCCGAAAACCAGTTCTCGAGATAAGGCCTTACTTTCAGAGCAATTCACGATAAACTTTTTTTAATTTGAATTTTCAAAATGGGGCCTAAACCGGCATTTTTTCTACACATTGATAGACACACACACAAGTTGTAGAGCAGTGACAGACTTTTCTACACAGCAACAGGTGAGAATTTATTACAGCCAATTCAATGAGTTTACGAGAAACATGAAAGAGAAGAAAGTTGTTTATTATATATGTCTCTAAATAATATTAAAATCTTGAAACCCTACAGTACGTATCTTGGGTGCACTATATTCTGGGTGCCACGTGACTTGGAAGATCTGCTGGTGTCATATAGGGCTTCTGAGCCTCATTTCGTCAGTTACCGGTTGAAATTCATGCGAGTTAGACCTGCGACTCTCAGGAGCGAGAACTCGCAGTTGGTACTCCTGTGAGGAGTCCAGTCACATGCTTTGGTGTCGGCCATAATGGAATTTTGAAACAGTGCAGCTTGGTCGGGACAATGAACAGATAATGTAACATTTTTCAGGGGGTTTTGTTCTGTCCGTCTCCTACGTTTCATAACTTGCAGACTTTTGAAATGAAAGTCCGATTGCCGAATCAACTGTATTTGTGAACCTTTTTGTGTTTTGATATCAGAATATAATGATTGTGAAATTCGAACAGTGAGTTATTTCCATAGTTTAAACTGAACCCTTTTCTCTCAGAAGGTTAAAATAGTTGAGAGTGGCGACCATGTTACTTTGCAGTCAATTTTATCTCCAAGATGTATTCATGGTCAATAATTTTTAAACAGTTAGAACTTTGTTTTTACTTTTGAAGAAATCTAGTTTGAGGTGCAAGTTGCTAGTTAAGGAGATCTAGGCGTACTGTACCCCTGGTATAGCCTGGTCCGTTACACCTTCCATCTGGAAAATTTCCCAGGGAATTCCCATTTTAAAGAAAGAAGATTGGAGGGATCGTAGAAATTACTGACTAATATCTATAACATCTGTATGCAATAGAGTTCTGAGACACGTTATGTGCTCTACCATTATGAACTTTCTAGACGAAAACAAGTTGCTTATACCAAACCTAAATGGATTCTGAAAAACAGATCATGTGAAACACAATTGGTCCTATTTTCACCTGACATAATGAAATATATTGATGCAGATTAACAAGATGATTTTTTTTTTATTTCCAAAAAACTTTCAATTCTGTCCACACAGCCGCCTTTTAGTGAAGATTTGAGCACATGGTATATCAGATCAGATTTAGAATGGATAAGAGATTTGCTGATTGGTTGGACACAGTATGCCGTTGTTGATGGGAAAGCCTCTTCTAATCTAGTTTTTGCTTCAGGCGTCCCTCAAGGAAGTGTAAAAGGAACTATTCTTTTCTTGATTTTAATAAAGGACTTCAGAGTCTCAGAGATAACATAAATAGCAGTTTGTGATTGTTCACTGTGATATAGTTATCTGTAGGGAAATAAGGAATTCGGCTGATTGTTGACAAATTCAGCACGATCTGGATGTTATTTTGGAACAGTGCCATCAATGGCAACTTACACTAAATTTCAAAAAATGCGAGAGAATGTGCATTACTAATATAAATAATCTTGTACAAAGTGAACAGCTCAGTTATTGACATGGTTGATTCCCTGAAGTATTTGGGCATAACAGTACAAAGCAACATGAAATGGGACCTGCTCATAACTTCCGTCACACGTAAAGTTAATTATAGATGGAAATTCATAGGTCATATTTTGAGTAACTGTAATGCTCATATAAAGGAGATAACATACAAAACTCTAATACAGCAACACTTGGATAACTGCTGTAAAGTTTGCGATCTGTATCACAAGCGACTGGTTGGTACAATAGAGAAAGTACAGAAAACAGTCACTGGATTTGTGACTTGCCATAGCCCTTACAAAAGGGTCACAGAATTGATAAATAAATAGGATGGGGATGGTTGGACAGACAGACAACGTAGGTTTTGTTTGAATTTACTGGCAAACATGCAAATATCATCTTTCATTTGTGAGTGCAATGAAATACTTCGTCAACTAACCTACATGGGTTGCAACAGCAGGAGAGATAAGATTAGAGAAATAAGAAGTGTACTGATACTTATGTGTATTCTTCCTTCCGTCATGCTATGCAGGGTTGGAATGCACAGAGTAAAGATTAGCTTTAGTGCAAACCACCCTATCCACAATATTTGTAAATTGCAGAGTATGGATGCAGATGTATATGTATATCTGTTGCCATTGAAAATGGACCATTGTTAAGACAGGCCATTTCTTTTAAAATGCAAGTTGTTTTCATGTGATAGCAGCCATATTTTTTTGTAACTTCAGGAGAAAGCAACATCCTCTTGAATAAGGCACCTGTATGATCAGCTGCACTTAGTGGAATATTGTGTTCCAACAAAATGGCACTGAACAGTCAGCTTTAATTACATCTGAATCAGAATTTCCAGACTTGGTGAAAAAACTGTTTATCTTTTTTGGTTCTCATCCTTTTATTTCCAACTTGCAATGTGCTGTATTAATATCCCTCTCACACATACAATACAGAAATTTTTCTCCTTTTCTTGTTTTTCTACAGAACTTGCTTCCATAAATGTCTGGTATTTCTGTTTCTTAGAAATAATTCATAGTCACACCAGTGTTACATATTACACATGCCAATGTGATCAACATACAGAACCAACTGGCAATATAATGTGCGTGGAATTGGCAGAAAATAACATTCAAGTGATTGCCGATTCAACTGTCAGAAATAGTATCAATGTAAAATTTGAAAGACAAATCGATTAATTATTGAATACAGGAAAATATGGCATATTTTGGCATCATTCTGCAGTCAAACAAGAGAAGCTTCAACACACATAAAGAGAAAGTAACAGCAACACTTGCAACCATGAATGAATTTGGAAACCTTCCACAAATGTCCATAAAGATATCATGTATAATTATTAACACAATCAAAGAGTCATTTGGAAATTCATAAAATAACGTGGTTCATCTGTACGGTCATAAAATACAGCACTTTCCATAAATTTTGCTGGGAAACCTAAAACTTTGGCAGGTATGTGAATCTCTCTATATTTATTTTTTCTTAACAACAGCTGATTTAACACACAATTTCAAATCCTGAGAAGTATTATTTCAGTTCTTGCTTGTGATGAGATGACCAGAACAATAAATACCGTCCTTTTTTTTTTTTTTTTTTTTTTAAGTAACTCCCGATACCTCATCCCAAGGTAGTTTTGAATGGGGAGAAACTGATATGATTTTCCTGAATTAATAAAATATTTTTTTGAAGTAAAGCAAAAATTAAACTTGTTTACCTGATAATAGACACATTAAAATAAAATAAAAGAAAGAATTTCAACCCCTACAGACGATTTGGAAACTTAAAACCTGTTCAGTTCTGTGCTGGTAAGGAAAGATAGCAATGTGCTGCTCCTATGTGGGTAAATCACATACTTCCCATCAGCATATATTAATTTTACATTTCAGTCTTCTCCTACCATCTAATCGACCCCTCCTTAGGGTACATACTTTCCTTCCATGGTTTCGCAACTGTCAGTCCCCACCCCCGACCCCCTTCCTCCACTTCTATTACAACAACTTGCGTCACCTTCTCCACCCACAACTAACCACCAGCTGATCAATCATGTAACTACTGTCTAGCCAGAAACATGTGGTAGGCCATATGTTTTACTAACTTTTAAGAGTAGTCACTCATAATATTGTATATTTGTATTTATCTTCTTTAATCTGCTGTCAGATTCTGCTTACCTTCAACTTTAGTTAGTTATGTGTTTATCTACACCACAATCTCCTTTTTTTTGAAAACGGGAATTCTTACGGAATGAAAATTTTCTGAATTTTGAAACAAGTGATTCTCTTTGATTAATATGAAAATCACAAAATTGATAACATATAATAATAAAAAACATATTTATGCTAACCTGAAACACCTTATGGCTGTTATGTGACTAACACATGAAGCATAAAATGCTGCTGCTGTTGTGAGAGTTGTAACAAACATTGATAATGTTGCACTGGACAGGGCTTCATGAACAATTTTTACAATAGCCCAGTTGCTTCGTTCTAATTTTATGGACTGCCACATCTTGCAGAATATAAATGCATCATCTGCTCCAATACCTACAAACAACATTTGACAATATTAAAACATTATCTCAGCAAAGTATACTGCAACTGAGCAGAAAAATAATATCTTATCAGCTTCCCATAAGTCACAAGGCCTATGCTTTTGTTATCAAGCAAAATGAACAATTTATAATATAGTGGCAACTAAATAATAATTCCATGTAATAGTGAGAATTCTTAAAAGCTAAGGAATCAGCGTCTGTTGTTGTTGCCTAACCTAGCCCAGTAATACCATCAGGTAAAGGGCACCTACAGTCTAATTTGGAAACCAAACCACATGCATCCTAGCGTATTCCACAGTAACAAAGCAAAGCCTTGTCACAAATGAAGGTCAGTTTCAAGGCTTATAAAAAATCTGGTTGTGAACGTGATTCGAACTGGGGTCCTCATAAATCCTCAGACACTTACTGTCACAAACTGAACCACCAGACCACTCAGGTATGTGTTAATAGCATAAAAAATTTCTAATACAGAATTTTCTACCACAAAAACATTACATCCATAAATGTGCATTAATATTTTTTCAGGCTTTATAACTCAACATTGAAGGGTCATAAGAACTAAATCAAGTTTGGCTAAAATATTTCCATCAGTTATCAAATTTTTGGAGATATAAACTTCTGATTGAAACTATTCTTTTCTTGTGATATATGTAAATGTGACATAAAAGGACATTACATTACATTTCATGCTATGAACGGGATCAAGTGCAGAGAATTATTGAAAATGTCAAAAGCAGATTTTAATGAGTTTTGCACAGAACAAAAAGAAATGTTTATGAATAGTAGAATGTTTCAGAGAAGACCAAGAGAGAGAATATGAAAAACATTATTATTATTAAAAATGGTTTCAGTTAGGAACATTCCTGAATGAGTTGGTCCCGCACAAGGCTTACACATGGGAAGAAATGCTCAAGAAATTACTGGAACCAATATTTTAAATTTTCAACAAGGAAGAATTAAAAAGTCATTACAAGTGGCATTTTACATGAAGTTATTATTCAATTCAATAAGCTGCAACAGAAGGTAAAATGCATGTGTAGTTGAAAATGGCCCAATCATATTAACATTAGATCTTTAAAGAGAGGCAAAAGAAGTAACATCTGATCATACATCAAGTTTTTCAATACTGTTGTTAAATCAAAATGTAATATTAAAGCCATCACATCATATAGTCAATAAAGAGGATTGTCAAAAATTTTATTTATAAATATCTATCGAGAATTGAATTTTATAGCTTACTTACAATCATAAAAATAAAAGATCAGTTTTACTGAAACATTCTGTCAAGAAAGTACCAGGAATTGACAATTTAAAAAGCCCACTTCAAGAGACTATCAAAGTTCTTTATGTCGAGAAGTTGGCACAACTGTTCTGTACTGATGCAGAGTTTGAGTGCTATCTGTCATTTATTTTGTTTGCAGTGCTCATTGTTGACAGTTCATGTCAAATGTTCTTAGTAATTTTTACAATGGATAAAAATATTGAACAAAGAATTTATCTCAAATTTTGCATTGCAAATGGAATTTTGTGTGCCAAATTGCTGAAGATGTTATGGAAGGCTTATGGTGAAACAACTTTATCAAAAACACATGCATATGAGTGGTACAGTGAATTAAAAAATGGTTGAGATGTGATGGAGGATTTGCCTTGCTCTGGTCAGCCATCGTGTTCAAGCCAAGCGTGGTGGAGTAACGGTTAGCGTTCTGGCCTTGCATTCGGGAGGACGGCGGTTCGAATCCCCGTCTGGGCATCCAGATTTGGGTTTTCCATGGTTTCCCCAAATCACTCCAGGTGAATGCCGGGATGCTTCCTTCAAAAGGCCATGGCCAAATTCCTTCCCATTCCTTGTCCCCTATCCTTTCCTGTCTCTAAAGACCTCGCTGTTAAGAGATATTAAGCAGTTAAACAAAAATTGACTTCAACTGAAGTTAAAATCGTTAACGTGAGGGAAATGATGACTGAAAATCATCATTTAACTTTTAGAGAGATAGCCACTGCACTTTCACTGTCTCATGCATCAATTCATACCATTTTTAATGATTGTTTGTACACGAAATGCATTGCAGCTTGATTAATTCTGAAAGATCGGAATATTCTTCAAAACCTCAATCGGGTAAAGGTTGCTGAAGACATGCTAGAACGAGTAAATTCTGACCATAAATTCATAAAACACATTGTAACTGATGATGAGAAATGGGTTTACAAGTTTGAAATGCAAAACAGTCAACAAGTTTTGGAATGGCATCTCCCAACTGAGCTAAAACCGGAAAAAAACCACATCAAAGATGGTCAAATGTCAAGGTGATGTTGAATGTTTTCTTTGATTATCGCAGTGTTGTGCACTTGGAATTCTTGCCAGATGGTCAGACAATAAATAAAGAATATTATCTGAGTGTCATGCGGCGTTTGAGAGAGCAAATTCGTCGAAAAAGGCCAAATTTCTGAAAAGAAAACTAGTGGATTTTGCATAACGATAACAGGCCATTTTGCAATGCTATCACTGTGAACGAATTTCTGGCCTAAAACTCAACAAATACCATCAAACAACCACCGCATTCACCTGATATGGCTCCGGCCAATGTTTTTCTCTTTTGAAAACTCAAATTATTACTTTGAGGCACCTGGTTTCAGTCGGTACCAAAAAAAAAAAAGGACAAAAAAATTTCCAGGTTGATTCCAGAAAAAGTGTTTAAAAATGTTTTGATGATTGGATTATTTGTTGGCATAAGTGTATTATTTCAAAAGCGGCCTTCTTTGAAGGCGATACAATAAATTTGGGTGAATAATAAATATTTTGTTTTTTATCAAGCAATTCCTTGTACTTTTTTGAAAAAGCAGTATACGAAAAAATAGCTTATAAACAACATACTTTTTACAATATTTTGTGGATCTTGCAGCCTTCATGAAATTACCAAATAATATACAAAATATAGACTGGTTAAATTGTGCTCCTATTTTCTTCCAATGTTTCAACCAGAATTACTGGTCTTCTTCAGGGTTCAAACCACCTACATAATCTCCAGTATACTCTGCAGGAGGTTCTTCAGGGGTTATACCTCCTGCTGAGTCTCCAATACAATCAGAAGGAAGTTTGATCCCTGAACTGTTGACATGGCCAAAATGTCAGAAGAAAATGGGATCATATCCGACACATTATATGTCTTTTCAGCATTTGGTAACAACATACTTTATAAACACAACTGACTATTCTGTATATCATATGTTAGCAAAAACAAATAGTTCTTTCTACACAAAAAACAAAAAAACAAAAAAACAAAAAAACAAAAACTTAGTTTTATTAAAAGAGGAAGTTGAAATTTTATAAAGAAAAAAAGTCTGTAATTATAAAGAAATAAGTTTTTACAACTTAATTGTTAAACACTTACCAACAGCAACTACAGTAGCAAGGACATTCATGAAAGGAAAAAACTGCAGCTCAAAAACTAAAGTATACACGAAGTATGAGATTCCCAAAGAAAATGCAATGGCAGCTACAGTCATAACTGTGACGAATAAGGAATGTGTGTATATCCACATGCAAATGAGAACGAACATAGCACCAGCTCCAACCAAGTAAGTGTCTCGGATGAGGTACTCCTCAAAAAGTGCATCCTTCAGACCTGTTAATAGCAAGAAATAATAAAAAGAATTAATTTATGGCAAATCTTTACACTATCGGAACATTTTGTGAAAATTCTGATTTCAAGTGGTATAGTTTGATATTTATTTATAAAATTCCTTTAAAAACAGAAGTAATTGTAAAAGTGTCACACCACTAATAAAAAAGAAAAGCATCAAAGGAAGTACTGAAAAATAAATTATGTTTGTACCGTAGCTTTTAGCACTATTCAATGAATGAATTTATTTCAAAGTCCATAAAAATCATAGATTTCATAACATCCAATCATAACTCAAAACACTTTTATTACAAGAACTCCCTTAATTCCCACAGCTGCTAGTGGGGAAAATGGGATATTAATTTCTTCCATTACAAAACAATTAAATGTAAGAATTAACAAAAGCATGTAAGCTGAAGCCACAGGAAAAGATAATATGTGATTCCTACCTCTTCTCCTCCCATACAGAATTAATTTCATAACACAATGCCAGAGAGAAGCTGAAGTAAACAAGGAATCTGAGATGCATATAATATAGCATACAAAACAGTAAATATTCAGATCAGAAAAAAATAAAAATTAATAATAGTCTGACAATGAACACAAACAACAAGCATCACAAAACATTAAATTTGAAGGCTAATCCCAGGTGACAAAGAAGGATGTGGTTTTAAAATGGGTTTCACAGCCTGTGTCCATCTCATGCTCTAGTATGTCTTCATGTTATGAGCTGAAAACAAATGATAGATTGGGATCTGGAAAGAATAACCTGAGACTAAGGCTAGTGGGATGTTTTGTGATTAAAATATACCACTATATAAGCATTTCTCAGCCTGTAGTCCATCGAACATCTGTGGCCCTCTAAGATGGGATGAGTGGTCTGCAGGCATATTATTAAAAATTTAATCCCAACTGAATTAAAAACATTTTTAATAAATAATGATAAAAATAGATACCATACCTGTACAGCATAAGGACGTAAGTGAATATAAGCTACAAGCCAAAGTTTCTAAACGTCATGAATATTTAAAAACCTGCAAAAAACTGGTATTTCCAGGATGTGAGGATATGACTGCATTGTTGACATCAAAGAGAGATACATTCCTATGAGGATCAAGTTAATGACCATTTAATAGGTAAAAAATTAGGCAAGTCACAATGGTACCAATGGTCTCCCAAATGTAGAAGTTTCCATATTCATAGAGTGTGCTAAAAACCCCTAGTATTCTTAAATCCAGGTTATACTTTATGGGACAAAGTCAATCCCAAATGTTTGCAGGTTTTACTCATGATCCCGCAGTGGGACAATGTCATATAATAACATTCTAAATACAGGACCAAAGACTTTGGTGGGTCTCCTTGTTCCATTGGTTGTTTTATTGCCTTCATCAGAAACACCCTCTCTATTTGATGTTCACAGTATTCATTTGGTCTGAATGTTTGTAAGAGATGTTGGAGTGCCACCTGTAGGCTTCCTGCATTGCAAATGTCTTTTGCCCTATGTAGTTTACAATAGACTTGTGCATAATAGTTCGCGAAGGAGAGCGCTCAGTTTAGTTTGCAGCTCTCTCGTGAACTAGTTCGCTCTTTTAGTTCGTTAGTTCGTGTCTCGAATTCAGAGAAACAGATCGTTTGCTCGCCTTGCTACCACTACTGCACGCGCTATTTTGTTTGTTATGTCAGTTTTATTAGGACAATCATTTTTTTTTTCTCGTTTCTAAATGGAATTTAATATGACCTTCTTAACAAAAGTTATTGCTTAATAATAGCCCTTTCAAATGACATTAGCATGATCAGTTGCCGCCAATAAACAAAAGTGCTCATTATCCTTTGCACAAATTGGTAAATTGAATAACTGTGCTGTTTTTACTATTTACTTTACATGCATTCGTAGAATATTAATTTTTTAAATCGATTTATTTATTTTTTCATGGAAGAAACATTACTTATAAAAGGCGCTAATGACCCTGCCTTCGACACGCCCTTAAAGCCAACAACAACACAACATTACTTATAAAATATTATAAATGCGTTTATTTTGATGAATTAAAATACCCGTTTATAAGTAATCGGCTTTTTTATTTAAATATAGTTTTGTAAATCATGAACAAAATATGATTCTACTATTGGCTACAAGTTAAGTACTATATGACAGAAACAATATTACCTCTATTATTAAGAAAAGTAACATTAATACTTCCAATGTGATACCTAACAATTAGACATATAAAAATAACAGTGACCCTTGAATGAGAAAGTGGTAGCAATAACGAATTCACAATATTTTGGCGACGAATGAAACTGATGAAGAGACAAAAGTTAAAATCTTTTTAAATTACACAAGTCATTTCTTTACATAACTTTCACAAAGCTGTTACCCAACAGACTGAGAAAGTATTATATTATGTCAGCTTTAAAATCAGCACTAGAAAAATGTAAAAGATACTGTTTCTTTGGTTAAAAACAAGAAAAAGCCTTTAGAAGCAAAATTCTCCACAGAAAGTGATAATATTAAAAATAATGCTCTAGTATTCATTGATAAATGTCTGGAGTATCTTAGTAAATAGTTGGATTTTAATGAAAGCATTGGCTATACAAAATCCAAAAATTAAATTCAAAACACAGGGTTTCATTTGATGACTGTGAGACTATATTAGAGGTAATAAATTTACGAGAAAAAATGAGTATCAAAGTGAACAAACTTTACTCTGAAATAACAATATTATACGAAATGCAGGTAAAAAGTAAGAGAAGTATTTCATGAATAAAAAATTTTACAGCTGAAAGCGATAAAGCATATGACAATTTTACTGTAGACAAAAAAAATTAAAGATGCAAGAAGTGCAAAAAATATAGCTTAAAAATTAAATAGTAAAAACATACCTTTTATCCTTTCCTACTCTTTCGTAAAATATTATATTTTTGAAGTGTACTATATTTTTATAGGTTATTCTTAAAAAAAAAAATACTACCATCAACCGAAAAAATGTTGGTAACCTCAGCGGCGAATGGTGCTAGTTCGCAGCCGGGAGCGCTCAATTTAGTTCGCGAATGGTACCGCTCTGTTTAGTTCGCGACCGACAGCGCTCAGTTTAGTTCGCGAACTAGGACGCTCCCCTCTCGAATTCCAGAAAGATAGCTCGCTTTGCTATCGCTACTGCACGCGCTCTCTTCTGTGTTATGGTAGTTGTGGTTATCGATGGTTGTCTTTTAATTGTTAATGGGATCAAAGTATATTAAATTTTCACATTCCATGTTAAATTTCCGTTTGTGACTTCTGCAATAATTATTAATGCTGAACAGTTTATTTTTCTTTTCTTTTTATATCTGTCTCTTCAGTGAAACGTGTCCACAGGGAACTGTGTTTCCTTTTAGATTATAAACTAAAACAAAAGTCGGTCTTCGGGAAAGGAACGAACGAACTAAGGAGCGAGAGATCTGGGAACTAGTTCACGTAGTTCGCCTGTGGGAGCGCTCTTCCGAACTAGTTCGTTCGCGAACTACACAAGACTAGTTTACAACATGATACTGTTCTGAGAAGGATGGTGGTAGCTACTAGCATCCCAGCAGCGGTAAGCATGTGCTGGCTTGCAGTACACACTGTGTGCTAAAGTTCCTGATTCAGATATTGAGGAAAGGGAGGCAGCCATTTTCCTCTAAATTGATGGTGAAATGAATGTTTGGGTGAATTCCATTAAGCTGTTCCAGAAATTTATTTAATGCTCTTCTAGCATGGGGCCACACTACGAATGTATCATTCACATAATGGTAAAAATACTCAGTTTTTAGAGACATGCCTTCCGGTGCTCTTTCCTTTAAGTCCTCCATAAATTGATTGCTACTGAGGACAGAGCTACAATATTAATTTCAAAATTGTGGTGCAAAAATTGTAGAGACTCTTTCAGAGGCATCCTAGTCAACAATGATACAGCATTGAAACTAACCATGATGTCCCTATCACTAACCACTAGCCCTGAAGTGTCTTAACAAACTGAGGCAAGTTTTTCATATGATGTAACCGATGATTTTTGATAGAGTCTGTAACTTTTGCATCGCTATTTTGAAACCAATATTGTAACTCTTTGAATATGTTCTTAGCTTTATGTATTTTACATACAGGGGAGATTCTACCAATGGACTGATGGTGTGGCAATGTAGTCATCCCTATCCCCAGCAATGGCCTAATTTGTACATAGAGGACTTCAAGGAAGGAGCATGGGAAGGCACAGCACTAAAACCTAAGTGTTTTTACCATTACATTGATGAAACATTAATAGTATGGCCTGTCAGTAGCAGAACATTAATTGAATTTCTGGAAAACTTTAATGGAATTCACTCAAAGATTCATTTCACCATGGATTTAGAGTAAAATGGCTGCCTTCCTTTTCTTGATATTCATACCAGGAGAAGGACAGATGGAACTTTAGCACATGGTGTGTACCACAAGCCAACACACACTGACCACTACTTGGATGCTAGCAGTTACTACCATTCCATTCAGGAGAATACTATGTCATCTACTATGGTAAATAGGGCAAGAGAAATTTCTGATGCAGAAAGCCCAAGTGTAAAAAAACTGTGATTTTAGAGCGTACCCTGTTAATATGGAAAATTCTACATCAGGCAGACCACTGGTATCAGAGACCCACAGTACTGAACATAAAGTTAAACCTTCGCCTCTTACAACTAGAAGTCCACTATCACAAAACATGTCATAGACACTGACTGTAAAACAGACTGAGAAGTAGCTGGCCTAGATCCCATATTTTCTGGGATTCTATCAAAATAAGAACACCACCATTAACAGATACAGGACTTTGAGTGATGTGTGGAAACAAAACTTTTAATACTCAGACAAGAGATCAGCATGTCAAGGTCGGAGCGGATCTAATACAGATTGAATATTCCCATTGGCCGGCTGGTGTATGATGTCAACGTGGATGGTACATATGCCCAATCACCCACGGATAGGAAATACCTGATGAAGAGGACAGAGGACATCAATGAAACATTTTCACCACCCGGCTGCAAACCAGTGAAGACAAATTGCAAAGATTTCTTATTATTGCATTGTTAATCTACTTAATGGACTTAGTTTACCATTATGTTGATACTTAATGAGATTATAGAAAGTAACTTTCACCTACAAGAATTAAATGTTTTAATAAATTTTAAAAGAAAAAAGAAAACATGCATGAAATGAAAGCCAATCATCTATTACTAAAACACTAATATTTGTAAAATGTAGGATATGAGGTTATAACAACGATGATAAATAAATGTATTTACTGTCAGATGTTGCAAATTACACCAATAACTAATAAATAATACCTATAAACATGATTTTTTTTTTTTTTTTTTTTTACTTATGGTCTTACACCTCATCGACGTTGACGACATTAGAGGCGGAATGGGACTGGGGACAAGGAAGCATCCCGGCATTCGCCTGGAGTGATTTTGGGGAAACCATGGAAAACCCAAATCTGGATGCCTGGACAGGGATTCGAACCACCGTCCTCCCGAATGTGAGGCCAGAGCATTAACCATTCACCCACCACGCTTAGTAAATATAATTTAAACTATTTCCAAAATTTATAACATTAACTTCTATGAAGGGAAATTAAAATGATAATCATAAAAAACTACATTAGCCCACATTTTTAGGGTCATAATTTCTTTGCGCTGACAGTATGGATAACTAAATACCAAGTTGAGGGCATTATTTCAACACTGACAGGGTCTATTCCAGGGTGTGGTTATATGAATGCACCTCCATAATGAATAATTTATCATACGCTGATTTTCTTTTTTTTGTACAGTATCTAAGTAAAAATAATTAGTCATTGGCTAATGCAAAATGCTTAACAGAACAGTGAAAGAGTATAATTTATTGTGTTTATGTGATGAGGGATCAAACAAAATTAAAGTGTCATTCATATTTAATATTTATATTAAATTGACGTCAATTTTTATCAAAGCAAAGAAGTAGACAATTTCTTGATGGAACATAGACTGGAGTAAAAAGAAGCATAAAAATCCATTAATGTTATTTATTAGTACCAGAAAATAATAAGTAACAAGCTGTCAAATAGACCATCTTTCTTTT
Organism: Vandiemenella viatica; assembly: GCA_031002005.1. Taxonomy (NCBI): domain Eukaryota; kingdom Metazoa; phylum Arthropoda; class Insecta; order Orthoptera; family Morabidae; genus Vandiemenella; species Vandiemenella viatica. Next base: position 25,984,720 of record CM061921.1, read on the forward strand.
CAATTAGGATCTTGTCACATTACAGTAGGCTTGCCCCTTCAGTACTTAACTTATTTTAATTATATTTATTCTATGAGTATCGGTGACTTACGAGTCGAACAGTTGAGGAGCGGTCAGAGAGTGTGTGGGGTGGAGCAACGAACGCGTGCATATGGTTCCTCTTGTTTTTTTTTGTGAAAGTGATTGAAGGAATTGTTGACACTCTAAGGAACCTGCATCTTCGGATCGTTTGTCACTATTAGTAATTTGTTTGTGTGTGTTATTATTATTTTTTCCATTGGTGGCCGGGTGCATTTGTGCAGCACAGAACTCAGAATAAATCTTTGGTCTAAATACTCGAAGTGATTCCTTGAAGAAACTTATAGTTATATTTGTTCTGGATTTGTACCCTAGCCAGCCGATGGTGGCGGCCGATAATTAATTATAACGAAGTCTGATGGACCTTATCTTAGGTGGTCAAAAAAAACTAATTATAAAGGGGACTAATTAGCAAGTCGGAAGGAACTGCTGTGATCATCCCGACACACTATTTCAAGCTTGTTCTCCGACAATCTTATGGCTCCTCAACATCGAGGTTGCTAGAGCTAAGATAGGATTGAGGGTAAAGAATAGAGAGGAAACAGGGCCTTTTGGCAGAAACATCTCATAATAGCATGGAGTGCTTATATTGGAAAAACTGAGTTCTGTATGACTGGACCTGGAATGGAATCTCCATCCTCCCAAATGTCAGACCCAAATGTTAGCTCTTCATCCACCTGGTTCAGAACAAACAATTAGCATAAAAACTGGGATCACCATGAACTGTCTTTTTATTCCATTTTTATATCTTAACACAAATATGTGAATTGTTTGAAATGATTTCTAAATATTTTTTTGTTCCTCACTGAATGAAGTTTCCTTCTCCAAGTGGTGTACAAGAATTTTAGTCCAAGCATGTGCCCAAGTTGACGTTGCTGAAGTATGCAATATGAAGTACACTGTACCAATCCTATAAATACATCTTTTTCTAACAAATCCATCAGTTTAACTGATTGGGTAAACACACAACAATTCTATACTTAATATAGTTGTTTATATTCCACCACTACTCACAAATGACCATCATTATCAATCACAGTTTATATGCAACTTTACATAATCATCTCAGTAAATGCATGGATCGTTCATAATTCTGATGGTACTCACATCCCTCAGTATTAATTTTCATTGAATAATCTATGCCAGTGGGTCCAAATTAGTGGTAGGCATGCCCCCAAAGGTATGTGAGGTTACTTCAAGGGGTACATGCGGTAATATCTTTGCTAAGATATATGAAAAAATAAACAATTACAAAAATATTACTATGGCCAAAATATATTTTAAGACAGTCAAACTGTGTGTGTATGAGTGAATATTACAATTTTGAAAAACGAATTTCAATTTTTATTTATCATTCCAGCCACCCGGTATTAGGGGTATGCGAGATTAAGTGCTTTCTTGAAATGGAACTCATGAAAATCTAATTGGGAACCATAGATCTACACCATCAATGGATAATAAACACTAAAAACGTCATCAAATAAGTGCCAATGATACACTAATGTGAACAATTTTTTTTTTTTGCTGTCATCAATCTCTTGACTGGTTTGATGCAATCCTCCATTCCTTCCTATCCTGTGCTAACCTCTTCATTTCTACATACCCCTTACAACCCACGTCCTCAATTATCTGCTTCATATATTCTAATTTCTGTCTTCCTCTACAGTTCTTACCTTCAACTGTTCCTTCCACAAGCAAATTAACCAGTCCAGCATGTCTCAAAATATGATCTACCAGCCTGTCTCTTCTTTCTGTAAGCTTCTTCCACAAACTTCTTTTCTCACCCATCATTTCCAAAACTCGTTCATTTCTCACTTTGTCAGTCCACTTAATTTTCAGCATTCTTCTGTAGCACCACATTTCAAATGCTTCAATTTTCTTTATTTCCGATATTCCTAAAGTTCATGTTTCGCTACCATAAAGTGCTGTGTTCAACACAAAGAGTTTTAAAAAGTTCTTTCTAATTCCTAGATCAATATTTGAAAGTAAAAAGTATCTCTTTTTCATTAAGGCTCTTTTTGCTAGTGCTATTCTGGTTTTAACATCATTCTTGCTTCATGGTTCCCACTCTTTTAGCAAAAGAAAAATTAAGGCCTTTTTAAGGATATATTTAACGTATATTAAAAACTTATGAAAAACTAATATGCAACTTACAGCAAAGAAATTAAAATATGCATGTTAAGATTATGATGAAATAAGCTTTAATCGAGTTTATAAGTTAATAAATAGTAAATTTCTAATAAATTTACTTTCGTTTTCACACAATACAGTGAATATTGAAAAATTTTTCCCTTTTCATATATTAAACATAAAATAAAAAAACTACTATTCCCCAGAAAACCGACACAAGGGCAAAAAAGAAACATAATCACCTTAGTTATAAGAATTAATAACAAATAAATATATATTTTAACTTAATTTGTTTTTATACATTATAGCACATTAGCAGTTACATCAGAGAAAGACTGCCAAATTGTCAGCTCAATTACTTATTAGGTTTCAGGTATAATGTTGAATGAGGAAGACTCACCCCCCTCCCTTTTCTGAATTTACATGTGAAAGACCCGTAAAAGATGAAACATTTTCCATAGGTATAAGAAATAGGTTAAATACAACTTTTTCAACATATTTCGAGTTACAGCGGTAGTTCCTATTGGGCATATTTGATCAAATATTTTCTTATATGAGTGAAGTTTACTTACCAGATGAGCTACAACATGTTATAAGGGTAAACATAAAACATACTGGTAAGAGTTGTTAATATGTATGCAGATTAAATAAAAAAATATATTTTTAAATGATTTTTTTTATTTTCACATTGTTTAAAAAGAAAGGTCAATTCTCTTTTAAATCTTTCAATAGAGCCTTAATTTTACTTTCAACATCCTCAAATTCAGCTTTTTTAACTTTAGCAGTTCATCAAAAACTATTGGACTGTGCGATGTACTTAACATCCCCTATAACATCAGCTTTATCTGCTAGTTTATTAGCATTATCTTCAAGATCTTTAATTGCAGTTTCTAGCTGTGCCTTTTTACACTTCAAATCTTCCAAACCATCTAAAATAGATTTGTGTTCCACTCCCTGAATCCCTGTATTCTTCGCAGTTTTTTTCTCTTCCAGGTACGCAATATACTTTTGATGAGCCATAGCTGCATACATCCTTAGTTATTAACAACTTATTTTTGCTGTTTTTGAAATGTTGACTGACTAATCTTTGAGCCACTAAAGACTCTTGTTTTAAATTTTCAACTTCCAACTGCTTGTTCACAGAGAAGCCTTGATCAACATCTGCTTGTCCATGTGATGACAGCAACAATATTTTTACTACTTTGTGTACTCTGTTATAATCTTATTTGCCTAGATACTTCTCTAAAAAGATATCTAATCATGAATGCTCATCATGTGGATTAAATAAGCTGAAGTGGTTCGAAGCATTTGAGGCAACTTGTGATAAAAAAACTGTGGTACTGTATAAGAATTTCATCACAGTCTCCTTCTCCAATTAAATGTATTTTTGACAAGTGAATCAGAAGATATTTCATCTTTTCATAACAGTTGCTATTATTTAGCGCCAACTGTCTAGGATCAAGGCAAGTGATACTTCTTAAAAGTCTATAATTTATAGGAGATTTGTCCAGTATGTGCTTAATCATCATAAAAATGAAGTCTTTGACCTCCATTATCACCTCGAAAACTTCTTTTCAGACACTTTCTTGTTGAATATCATAGCCTTGACAAGTTGATCGCCTGCAACTTCTAAACTGATGTTGCTAGCACAGGAATGCTTCGACACATCACTCAGGTCTAAGTTACCAATTTTTGTACATTAGTCAATACTTTTATGTGTGCTTTCTTAAAAACATTGAAGATAACAATAAAATTTGTAATAAATTTTCTTACATCCTCTGTCGTCAATGGCAAGAGAGGTTTTGTGCTCTGATAAAAAGCCAAGAATCATTTTAGACACCGAAATGAAAAATTTCAGTTTTGAGCAAATAAGATTATCTTTTACTGCCTGTTGAATTGTTAAAGAGGACTTACATGTAGGTTTAGGTAAAGAGCCCTTTTCCACATTCTGTATGTAGCTTTTAAAATCATCCCATATTTCTAATGCCCTTTCTGCTGCAGGTAAATTTTCCAACCACCTGTGCGAACAAAATTTTGAGGGCATTTTTTTACAAGTGGAAATATTGAAGAAATCCTCTCTTCTCACGGGTGAATCTTTAAATAACCAAAATAAGGAAACTAGAACTAAATCAAGGTGCCAACCAGAAGCTTGGCAACCATGTTTAAATGCATTATTTACAACATGTAAACCACATGTTCCCACATCCAACATTTCATAATTAAGTCCAGTTCTTAATTTCTTTTGCAAAATATTGAAAAATTTCAAATTTACGGATGGACCATCCATTGAAACCTGTATCACTTTTTGGAGAGATAACTTCTCATTTGCTTACACAAAATGTTCAATCAAATCTTCAGCTTTGGCATGGCCCATAAAAACAGAAGTTAAATATGAGGTTTCAATTGTGTTTGAACATTCATTCCAGTATCGCACATGGACATCGAGTTGTTTACTTTGTAAGAAGTTGTTTAAACTCTCATCAAACAATAAAACATAATGATTGCAATTTTTCAGAGAGTCATACAACAAATTTCTATAAAATGGTGCATGGCCAAAACAAAGCAGATAAACACATTTTGTTGGTCCACAGGAAAATAGTTTGGCTATCCGGCTGTCACTAAACATTTCTTGGAATAACAAAGTGATGTCTTTGAAGAATTATACATGACTAGTCACACACTTCACAGTCCACCTTATTTCATCATCGAGTATCGAGTTCTTGAGAACTGTCAAAGTATTTGTTGTACTTTGAGGAGGAACAGCAAAATCCAAAGAATTAGCCGATACAACAACATCTGACGTCTCCTTGACAGGCTGAAGTTTTTCTTTTGACTGAGCATTCAAAAATATTTGTATCCCAGCAGAGGTGCTATTTTTGGCCTTCATCTATTACAGCAAACACTGCAATATTCTTTGTATTTATCACGGGATGGAGCGAGCCAATGTTTGTAATCTTCGTTATTTAAGCATAATATATTAAATGTACACTTTCCCATCATATATCATACAAAAAATAAATAAATAAATAGTGAACGTAAATTAAGCTGTAATATACAATAAAACAATATATACATAAGAAACTAGTGAGAAATTGCTAAGAAATGTAAGACGCAGGCATGTACGAAGCAGAACTACATAAGAGAGGTTCTGTGCAAAGACTCTACTACTTGCTTGAAATATAAGCACTTTGACTCACACTTGGTCAAGGTCGAGCCAGAGAGGAATCTGCCGATCGGCGTGTCGCCGGGATAGTGAAATTTACTGCGCCGTATCTCGGTGTTAAAAATATCAGGCTTTTTCAAAGATTTTAAGGCTTTTGAGCAAATTTTAAGGCCTTTTAAGGGCCCTTAAAAATCAAAATGAAAATTAAGGCCTTTTTAAGGCCCATGGGAACCCTGTGCTTCAGCCATCAGTTGTAATTTTGCTTCCCAAGTAACAGAATTCACTTACTTCTCCTATTACATCTGATCCTATTTTTATATTTAATCTACTAGTATTGGTATCATTTCTGCTACATTTCATCACTTCTTTTGTCTTGCTTTGATTTATATTCAGTCCAAAATCTTCCTTCAGTATTTTGTTCATGCCATTCAGTAACTTCTCAATTTTATCAGCCCTTTCTGCTAACAAGACAATGTCATCAGCAAATTGTAGCATACTGATTTTATCTCCCTGAACACTTATGTCACATGGAAATTTTTCTTTGACTTTCTTCATTGCTTCTTCTACATACAAGTTGAATATTAACGGGGATATACTACAACCTTGTCTCACACCATTTTTAACTGATGCATGTCTCTCGTGATTCTCTACTTTTATTATAGCCACTTGATTCTTATATAGTTTATAAAGTATTCTTCTATCTCGATACTTAAGACCTGACTTCTTTAATATTTTGAACATCTTGTCCCACCTAACATTAACAAAAGCTTTTTCTAAATCAACAAACACCATAAAAGTATCTGTTTTTCTTGATCCGCCCTACAAGTATTAATCTTGAAGACAGTATTGCTTCCCTTGTACCGTGATTTTTCCTAAACTCAAACTGATCTTCACCTACTATCTCTTCTACTACACTTTCGATTCTCCTGTATATTATTCTGGTCAGTAATTTGGAAGCATGTGATGTTAGACTAATGGTGCGATAATTCTCACATTTGTCGGCTTGTGCTTTCTTTGGAAGTGTGAAGACAAATTTTTTTTATATAATCAGTTGGAATTTCTCCTGTTTCATAACTTTTGATATCAGCTTGAATAATCTTTCAATTCCTTCTTCTCCTAGGGATTTAAGAAGTTCTGCAGCAATCTCCAACTGCATCATTTGCTTTCAGAGTTCTATCAAATTCTGTCCTCAAAACAAGATCTCCTACATCCAACATCGAGTTCATTTTCCATTACGCTATTGTTCAAGTCGTCCCCATCGTACAGTTCCTCAATGTATTCCTTCCATTGGTTAGCTCAATGATCTGAGCTTAAAAAAGGTTTCCCATCGGCTGTTTTAATGTTTACACCCCTTTTCTTCAAAATTCTGTATGATCTTCCTATATGTAACATCTACTTTAAGTTTTCTACCTCTTCAAACTTATCTTGTAGCCTTTTTGCTTTTGCTTTTTTGCATTTCCTGTTTAGTTGATTTCTAAATTGCCTGTGTTGCTCTCTTCCTGCTTAAACCTGAACATTTTTGTGCCTTCTCCTCTGATCCATCAGCTCCAAAATTTCTTCTGTGATCCAAGGTTTACAGGTGGCTTGTTACCTAAAGCCTAATGATTCTTTACCAGATTTCAATATTTCAGTCTTTAATGTATTCCATTCGTCCTCAGTTGCACTCCTTTCAGAGTTACTTCTTAGACCTAAGTCTACCATTTCTGCAAATTTTTCTCTTGTGCCAGATTGTTTCAGTTTATTCACTTCCAGTCTGTTCTGCTTATACTGCTTCCTTATTCGCTTGAATTTCAGCCTGCACTTCATTACTATCAAATTATGGTCAGAGTATATGTCTGCGCCTGGGTACGCTTTACAGTCTAGAACTTGATTACTGAATCTCTGTTTGACCATTATATAATCTAGCTGATATCTGCCACTATCCCCAAGACGTTCCAGGTGTATATTCTTCTTGCATGGTTTTTAAAAACAGTGTGTTATATCTTTCACAAAATTCTAACAACCTGCTTCCTCGCTCATTTCTTTCTCCTAGACCAAAACTTCCTACATTATTCCCCTCTTTTCCTTCTCCCACTATTGCATTCCAATCACCCATGATTATTAGATTTTCCTCCCCCTTCTCATATCAGATTAATTATTCAATTTCAGCATATATTTTCTCTATTTCTTCGTCATCTTCCTGTGACGTTGGCATATACACTTGTACTAATGTGGTTGGGATGGGCTTTTTTTTCTAACCTCATCAAAATAATCCTGACACTAAACTGTTTATTATAACTCACCCGTTTCCCTACTTTCTTGTTCAATACAAATCCTACACCAGTGACTCCATTGACAGCTTGTGTACTAATAATCCTGTGTTCCCCAGACCAGAAATCCTGTGAGTCCTTCCATTTAATCTCACTAATCCCAACAACATCTAACTTAAGTTGTTCCATCTCCCTTTTTAAGTTTTCTAACCTACCTGCCCCATTCAGACTTCTAACATTGCACGCTCCGACTCATAGAATGTTTCTATCCATTCTGAAGAGTCCTCCCTGAGCAGTCCCCACCCGGAGATCCGATTGGGGGACTATTTTACCTCCGGAATATTTTACCCAGGAAGAAGCCATCATGATATATGTAATTTGAGAGGATTACATGTCCTCAGGATACCCTTTGGGTCTTTAGTGCAGTGGTTTCCCGTTGCCTTCTGCATGCCGTTGATAATTTCTGATTCATCTGCCTTTAGGGGCCGTTTCCACCCCCAAGGTCAAGAGGGTGCCCTGAACCGCTCCCCGCTCTTCCACCCTCCTTTCAGAGGCCGTTGGCAAGCAGTGGGTGACTCCTTATACCGGGAATCTTTCAATCGCCAGAGCCTTGTCCATGCAAACAGGGTGCACCACATGAAGGAGAGGTTGACATTTGGTTGGAAAAGGCTAGTAGAGTCTCTCCCAAACCCTTACACCCCAATGTGTACATAATGGTCTGTAAATTTTCTTAGATTCAACATTACAAAAGGGAAGTTACACTCTTTAACACAGCAATATGTATGACAAAGAGCAAGTGAGAACAATGAATTTTAAAAAAGAATTAAACCATGATATTTCCTATTTTCTTTAACACAAAGTCAAAATGTGGGACTGAAATTAATTATTCATCATCTAAAATAAACAGATTACTGAACAAGAACTCAATGAAACTATTGAAGACTATTCAAAGTAAAAATTCATATTATGCAAGGTTCAGTATAAAGTTTTGTTTTTAAACAAATTGGTATACCTGCTACTAGAAGTCAATTTAGAAAAGCATCTATTTGGCGCTCTATTCGACTCACCCTTTTTTCTATATAACAAAAAAATTGTGGATAAAGTTATTTTAAGCAAAGTAATTTTCAACAACAGTCAAAAAAGATTTTCTTTTAGTTGTTTCTTTAACCAGCTGATTTCATCCTCTTGCCTGCCATTATGTTTGTCTAAAGTGTGGCTTCAGGCGAGCACAGTAGTCAGCAGGAAGTGTTTACCATATCTTTATTACATCCCAAAGTGCAAATGGCTATCATTGAGAATGAATGTCCACAGTTACAGACTGCTGAATCTCGTTAATACTTGAGATGTCCCATTCTGTAAATCTCATTGTTTATCAGTAACAAGAAATGTTGGTGTTAGATTCAATCGTTTTATTGCACATAAAGTATTTAATTTCCATAAGTTCGTTTGATTTGATTAGAATGTGGTTCTCGACCGACAAGGTAATCGCAAGGAATATTTATGTTAGAAAGGATAATGGTTGTAATTCAGTTGACAGGCTAGTGAGTAATAAAGAATCGTGGTCCGGTTGTTGTTCAAAGGAACAGACTTCCCTTGTGTTACCTAATGTGTTCGTCATTAATTTACTGAAAAGATGGAGAGTCACTCGAGTATAGTGTGGGTTTGTTTAAAATAATGGACGCAGTGTGACATTGTGAGTTAGTCTGTCCAGATATTCTACGAATTAAAGACTTCTTTCAAAACCCCGTAGTAAAGTGTTGTGGATCTGAGCTTTCAGGTGCTTTACAGATGTCGCTGGCAAAGAAACATTCATTAACAATAAACTGTTTATGCGTAGGAAGTGCAGCCCAATCAGAAGATAGAGACTATGGCTATATGGAGGGAGATGACCTACCAAGAAAATGATGCTGGTGGTGGGGTTATGTCCAACCAATGGAATTCATTCCCACTGGTTGCTAATAAATTGTTTATGTTTGTTATATGTTTGGCCAATCGCGAGAGAGAATGCGGACAAGGCCCGCCCAAGGGGAGTCAATGAGGAAGGTACGGCGCACTGGATGGACACTCAATTTTTGGCGTGCTGACTGGACGCAAGAGATGCTAGACTCTGTTTTCAGAGTAGCAAGATGGAGCAAGCCATCTTCGTCCGGGCATTGCTGAGGGCCTCCTGGGAGACCGACAACACAGCTGTTTGAGATGAGAGACACCAGATGCCCGGCCCACCCTTGGCTCAGCTGATGAGACTACCTGGGGCCTGGCGAAAACACGCACAATCGGCTCGAGGCAGCTCTTCACGCCACGGGGTCACCGTCAGAATTCTTTGCGTGGCCTGCACAGCTCAACACTACGGTAACTCCTACGTACGCAATCATCTACAGAGTGACCACAACGAGCTCCAAAATTAAAGAACCTATGAACTGTAAATTCCACTACCTGAAAGGGAACAACCATTTATCGATTTAAGTACTTGTTTCGTCACATAAAGTTTACTTTCTATGTATAAAGATCAATAAAATCAATATGTTCCTTTTGAATATATTATGTTTCACTTGTACTAATGTGAAGGACCACTTCGGAAGAGAACCCTGCCCACAATCATTTATTTTGTGATAGTTAATAAAATTGTTTATAAAGTAGTAAATCCCGAGACATATAGAGGGGGACACTACATACAGGCAGCTTCTGAAGTAATTCTCGATTTGTTGTCAGATAATCATCTCGAGCAGCTAGTTAATGAACCTACGCGGTGTCATAATGGTAGCGAAAACATTTTAGACTTGCTGGTTACCAACAGGCCAGAATTATTCACCGACATTTCAACGACCACAGGAATAAGCGATCACAGAGCGGTAATTGCGACTATCAAATTAATGACCGAGCGAAAAAGGAAAAAAGGGCGGATTGTATACAAATTCAGTAAGGCCTCAAAGGAGTGTTTTAGAACCTACCTGAGGAATAAATACCATAACTTCAAGTCAACAAAGGACACCGTTGAAGAGATGTGGCATCGTTTTATACATATAGTCAGGGAAGGCATGGAAATACATATACCAAATCGTACAATAAAGGGAGAGGATGATCCACCGTGGTACACATGCGAAGTCAAAAGATTACTCAAAAAACAAAGGAAAATACACGCACGCTCAAGAAGGAAGGGGTGTCGCAGCGATTTAGAAACCTTAGCTGATTTAAGAGGACGTATTAAGAATGTAATGCGTGAGGCCTTTAACGATTTTCACTCCAACTCTCTCTCTAAGAGTCTCACAGAAAACCCAAAGAAATTTTGGTCGTATGTACGAAAAGTTAATTGTACCAACAGCAATATTCCAGCACTAACTCGTGAAGGTTCCGAGGTTAATGAAAGCCGCAATAAGCTAACGTACTAAATACTGTATTCAAAAATTCATTTACAAATGAACATAAGGATAGTATTCCCGTTTTCCCACGCCGTGGCGAGTCGGTGATGGAATCATTACGAATATACTGCAGGTATCGTTAAGCAATTAGAGCTCCTGAAGTGGGGGAAAGCACCGGGCCCGGATGGAATTCCAGTAAGAGTATTTTCAGAGTATGCTGCAGAAATCGGGCCATTTCTGTCTGATATATTCAGTAAATCATTAGAAGAGCGAAAAGTACCTTCAGACTGGAAAATCGCGCAAGTAACTCCGATTTTCAAAAAAGGTGATCGAAGTGATCCTGGGAACTATCGTCCCATATCTATAACATCTGTTTGTAGTAGAGTTATGGAGCATATTATATGCTCGAACATTATGAATTTTCTAGATGATAATAATTTGCTTACAACAAATCAACATGGATTTCAGAAGAAAAGATCATGTGAAACACAGCTGGCCCTATTTACACACGACGTAGTGAAAGTTATCGATACACGTTCACAAGTAGATGCAATTTTTTTAGATTTCCAGAAAGCCTTTGACTCTGTGCCACACAACCGCCTTTTAGCGAAGCTTCGAGCTTATGGTATATCGGATCAGCTTTGTGAATGGATAAAGGATTTTCTAACTGGTCGGTCGCAGTATGTTGTCGTTGAAGGAGAAAGTTCTTCTAATCTAGATGTTACATCGGGTGTACCTCAAGGAAGTGTAATAGGACCACTTCTTTTCTTAATTTTTATAAACGATCACGGAGACAAAGTGAAAAGCCTTTTTAGATTGTTTGCTGATGATGCGGTTATTTATAGGGAAGCAAGAACTTTGGCCGATTGCTTAGAAATTCAGCGCGATCTGGATGTTATTTTGGCTTGGTGCGCCGAGTGGCAACTTACTCTAAACTGTAAAAAGTGCAAGACAATGAGCATAACAAACAAAAAGAATCCGATTGTTCAGAAATACGAGTTAAACAATACAGTTATTGATATGGTCGATTCTATTAAATATTTGGGAGTAACACTACAAAGGAACATGAAATGGGACATACACATTAATTCTTTAGTAGGTAGAGCAAATGCTAGGCTGCGATTCATAGGTAGAATCTTGAAAAATTGTAATGAACAAACAAAGGAGATAGCGTACAAATCTCTTGTGCGTCCACATTTGGATTATTGTTGTGCCATTTGGGACCCGTTTCGTAAGGGATTGATCGAAAGTATAGAGAAAGTACAGAGAAGAGCCGCTCGATTCATGACCGCTTGCTACAGTCCTTATGAAAGCGTCACAGAACTGATTAGTAGATTAGGTTGGGAGTCTCTGGTAGATAGACGACACACGTTTCGTTTAAACTTATTGGAAAACATGCGTACTCCAACTTTCACTCATGAGTGTAGTGAAATAGTTCTTCCACCAACCTATTTGAGTCGGTAGGACAGGAAAGATAAAATTAGAGAAATAAGGTGCCGGACTGATTCTTATATGAATTCTTTTTTCCCTCGTACCATTAGGGATTGGAATGCACAGCAAAGAGATTAGCTTTGGTGCTGAGCACCCTCTGCCACCCACAATTTTGTGAATTGCAGAGTATATATATGTAGATGTAGATACTGTAGTCGAGTTTTACTACTGGATACAGCCCATTTTAGCATTCCCTATAATGCCTTGGTCTTGAGCCAATACTCATGAGTATTTTGTCCTTTCTTTATCTGGATAGCAAAGTCTGAAACCAATATAGCAAATACTCTCGCAGTTGGTGAAAATGATTCTAAAATCTTCAAGTTCTCTTCAACGATGAAATTCTGTTCTCAACCACTTCACCATGTGATGAGACCAAGTTGCTGTCTGCCTTAAGGTAAAATATGTTCTTTTAAACTGTTTGCCTTACTCTAATATAAAGGTCAAAATATTTCTCTCATGTTGTAGAGACATGCAGTTGCCAAGACATTAGGAAATGATTAATTATTCCCTCTGATCGCTGACAGCGAGCATGGAATCAAAAATGCCTACAGTCAAAGAGATGAAAGCATACTGATATAAGGCACAAGATGAATCACAGAGTTTACCACACCAGAGCAACAGACAGCAATAAGAAACAGAAATTCGGCAAAGTTATTGATACTGCTACAACTGACAATTGGCTTAAGCATTTCTGCTTCTCAGTGATGGTAGAGTAGGAGTATTGAATGAAAGCTCCTTACAGGAGTCAATTTGCTCACAGTTCTTATTCTGATAGTCTCAAGCATCATACATTAGCGGTACATCGCCAATGGCGCATCACTGCTGGACAACACTGCTAGAAGATTCTTGTAGCAGATGGCCAAAACTGCATTAGTTTGAGTATGGTATGGATTAGCTAGTTATCCATGCAAAAATGTTTGCTTATTACCATTCTTCCTGCTGGTAAGTCTTCATTACAGAACAGATAGCCTCAGTGCATTTACGCTTGTATACTGTATCATTGCCTATGAGTTATTGTATAAACTTGTGAGGATAGTTGACAGTTGAAAGGCAATTTATCCACGATGTACTGTGTTAATAAATTTAATTAACCAACTTTTATGGTATTAGACATCCTATTTCGCATTGAAGATCCTACAACGAGTGCCCAATCATGGTAGTTCTGTCAGTGCTTCTCCAAACAGAAGCCCCAGGCCCAACCCCTGCCTAAACAGCTCCTGTCGAGCCCTTCTATCAGCTCCTCCACCCCAATCATGACAATGCTTGGATTATAAGTGTTTGATATACTTTGTAGATAAATTAGGTCTAGATGAGAATATATAGGACACCTGTACAACTTTCTCAATAATGACATCAGTCATATATTTTGTGGACAACCTGTAATTTATGATTTTTGATAACTGAGCTACATTCAGCAATTCTGTTTTATAATTTTTAGATCTAAGAACATAACACTAAGAGCCTACATAGTCCTTTTGGTTAATATCATACTGCCTTCCAGTTTTAAACAGGGATTTCCTTAACATCTGCTGGGATAGCAGGTCAAAATTCTACTTTGTTACGGCTATACGTGTCACTGACGTCTACGTCATCAGAGGTAGACAAAGAAAAGGAATGAATTCAGGCATAGCATTTTGAAGGAACCAACCTGGCATTGCCTTGGGTGATTTTAGGAAACCATGGAAAACCAAAATCTGTTAGGCCAGACAGAGATTTGAACACAAGTCCTCCCAAATGTCAGGCCTAACCATTACCACCCACCCATCATTAACCGTTAAAAATGTACATAATTAACAGAAATAATCAGAACAAGTATTTTATTAATGATAAGGAGGTAAATATATTGGCAACCTGCAGTCAAGAACATCACTTCATAAACAAACATATTACAACACAGGAATTAATAGCATCTAATTAGTACTAACCAAATTCCATGCCTGATACTTTCACATCTTCTTGGTGCAAAGAGTCAGTATGAATGCTGTGGTAATAATCCAGTGCATCAGTAGTCCTTGCAAACGGTAAGATCAACATTGAACTGTCCAACTTGCTAACACTTTCCTAAAAATATAAAAGCACAATATCAATTTATGATCATATTTTGATTACAAAGGAAAAATTAAAACAAGTCACGACTAAAAAATAACATGTACTTTACTTAACAACTATTCCACAAACACACAAAAAAAAACACAATATTTCAGGCTATCCCATTACTCATGAAAATAGAAGCATGTGACCAAGCTTGCATGGGCATCCACAGTCAACACAACCACATGACTTATGCCCATACCATCTTAGTCTAGCCTTCTCTATCGTTTCCTGCATGGGGTTCCTCTTTTACTGTGTGTCTATTTCGCTCCTTATCCTGTCCATTCTTGTAGCACCTATTCCGCCTCTTAGAAATTTCACTTTGCTTCCATGCATCCTTCTTTACTGTTCAGGTTTCAGCACCGACCATTAGGAAAGGAACATGGTATGTGTTGATAGATTACATTCTTACTTCTCTGTGGCACATCCCTGCTCTGCATCAGGCTTCTGACCCTTCTTAAAAATGTCTCTGCCTGCCTCCCTATTTCCTCATTTCTCCTTCTGCATTCCTCTACAAAACTTCCCAGGTATTTGATACTGTTCGCCTTCTTTAGCTGTTCTCCTGCCATCACATTTCCCCTGGTTAACCTGTTCTTCTTTCTGGTTGCTATCACATACATTTCTTCACATTATATTTCATACCATATGTCTCCTACTATTTTCACATATCTTACTCTTCCCTGGTATAATTCCATCAGCTTATGGATGGTTTTTTATGGGACTATTCCATTTGCCGTGGCCTTTCATACCTTACTCTTGTGTACACAATCATATGCTTTCTCAATATCAAGGAATGCCAGCAGCAGATCCTTTCCACATTCATAGTGCTTATCCTCCAGCTCATCGCAAATATTGGATCTACTGTTGATTTCATTGTTCACCTCTTAGCTTTTTTTCAACATTGTCATGTATTTCTTTCTCAAGAATGTTCTCATACACTTTGGCACTATGGCATATCAGTGTGGCTTCTCTATAGTTATTAAACTCCTTCCTTTCTTGAAGCAGATGCGATCATTACATTCTTCCTGTCTTCCGGGGTTGTCCTCTCCTTCCATATCTTTCTCATCACATGATATAATCAGTGCCTTCCTATTACTCCTGCTGCTCTTACCACTTCCGCACTCACTTCATCAATGCCTGATGCCTTTCCACCATTCATCTTACCTAGAGCTCCATCCACTTCTTACTAAGTTAGATCTTTTTCTACCTCTCCTACATAACTATTTTCCTCCTGCTTCTGCTGCATGTAATCTTGGTTCACCAAAGCTTCAAAATACTCCTTCCACTACCTTTTTAGTTTGTCTATAATGTTTATTTCCTTTCCATTCTCACTAAGCATATTACGATTTTCACTTGGATTCTTCTTCTTCCTTTTTACATTTTGTATAGTACTTTCTTATTACCTTTCCAATCTTCTTCCATCATCTCAGTCCATTTCTCTAGCCACTTTCTCCCTTCCTCTTGCTACCATTTTATCGGCCTCCTCCTTATATATACATTCATCTCTTCTCTCCTGAGTCCTCTGCTTAAACCATTCTCCTAATGCCCTATTTTTTCATCTCCACTGCTTCTATTACTCAGTGATTCCACCAGGCAGTCTTTTTCCATCATTTTGTGTTACTAGTCCTTCCATACACTCACTACTTATGCTGCTACAACCAATATCCCTTTACATACTCATCACTCCTCTCTTCCACCTACCCATTTCCCCCATTGGTAGCCTGCTTCTTACAAGTTTGTGATATTCCTCTTTATTATTCCTCTCTTTTGGTTTCCATATCATTGTTTTTCTATCCTATCTTTTAGATTTTCTCCTATCTCATCTGTCATTAGCTTCATTACCAATACCCGGTGATCACTAATCAATGCCTCTAATGGTATTACCATTACAGCCACTACATTCCTCTCCAGTTCTCTGATAAATAAGTGTAGTCCACTACACACTTCCCATACCGGATTACACAGAGGCTCTCCTAATTTTTGTACTATGAATTTCCTATTCTCAACCCACTTCTCTTGCAGAAATCCAGTAGCCTTTCATCTTCATTCCTGCTACCCCATCCTTCTGTCATCAATATTTCCTCATGGCCCTACCTTCCTGTTCCCACCTCTGTTCCCACATGGGCATTCAGGTCTCCTATAATTATAACATTCTGACCATTCAGCTCTCTCTGCAACCCCTTACAGCCCACAATTATCCAACTGAACTAGTTTGTAACACACAAGAGAGTGTCTGTTGGACAAAAAGTTTCTGGGTGAAAACAGGGCAGCCATGGGAATATGAATTTGGTGCAGGAGGTATAAAACCTGTTCATTGTTTTCAAGCAATTTTCAGTATTTATCTAGACAAATACTGTACCCAATTCACATGTCAAAATACATTTCACAAACAGCAAAATACAACACGCAGTTGCCTAAACCTAGAATGTTTGGCGTACTGATTGCAACGGTGAATTCCCACTTCTAGCATAGGTAATCAGTAATTACATTAGCTATTGAAACATCAATAAGGATACAAAAATTTGTAATAATGCTTTTATAGCAATTGTTGTCAATCAGAAGGAGGTTCATAATTTCATAGGGTGCCTCATACAAATCATTACTGAATACATTATATAAATCAGAATGTCCTATAAAGAAGTAGGAGAAAAAAAATTAGGGTTGATGGAAGATACATAAATAAAAGTAATGAAGAGGGAAAAAATAAAAAATCTATTGCAAAACTAGTTTTATATATGTGTAGGGGTGGAAAAGGGTCCTAAAGTGGTACTGCAAAAAAATATTTTGGGCATTATTCTGTACTGATATTTGAAACTCCTCATTGTGTAATCCTGGCCATGAGTTGTGCGATTGATCACCAGTAGTAATAAACATAGCTATATGGTCACCAACAAGGATTATGCAGGTATTAAGTTTTTGTATGGATACCTTAATAGAAATAAATCAATGAAGAAATAGTACAATTACCTAACATAGAGCTCTAAATAGGTACGTCTTTGGTGAGGTATATCAGTGTTCTGCAAACTTCTGTACAATTCCTCAACTATATCATACAGGACATTAGTCCAGCAGAAGAAAAGGAGATGAAATCTTCAAAATGTAAATCACAGTTCACCCCAAAATCCTTAATATTTTTAATTCTTATGTTTCTGGAGCTGATTGCACAGAACCATATCGAACCTTTCATAAGTCGAGTTTTTCTGTTAAAAATATTAAAGCTCCACAGAAACATCATTGCATCTTCTGCATATGACAATTTCACAACTGTGAGCTATATTACAGCAATCTTCGAGAGAGATGGCACAACAAACATGAAATGCAAATGTGTTAGCTAACTAGTCAGTTAACCCACTGTAACCACCTTAGAATTTGTTAAATTCTACATTTCTTAGCTACAGGGCATATGGGATGGTGTAAGCTCCTCAGATTTTGTAAAATTTTAAACCTCGTTGTTACAGGATAAGGGGGATGGGAATCCTAAAGAATCCGATACTGCAGCTCATTTCCAAATATAGGGCGATTTAAAATCAGAAAAGTAACTCAACATGTAACAACAGCCTTAACCAGACAGTTAATAATAGGAAACAACTGTTAAACTCACCTGAATCAATTAAATCCTCAATAGTTCAACTTGTAAACACTCGATTTTTGTTACGTGACAACATCATCATTTTACAACAGTTTTCGGCGCAATGAAAAGTGTTAATAATAATAATTAAATAGTAGAAACTGAATTTTGCAACATTTAACTCATAACATATAGTTTAAAACCATTTAAAGTAAGAAAGACACAAGTTTTTAAACAGCCGGCACTTTCAAAAATTAAATACAACTTATTTAAGGCATTTCCAATATTGAACGATACGTTTCTTACAACTCCAATTCTTTCTGAACACCTTGCTAAACTTTTCGAGAAGTTCTGTACAGTAAATACAGTTTGATAGGAATTTTTAAATGACACTGCATCCATATTCATACATTGCTGACCTATATAAATTTTTTACAGCCAATTTAAGCACAGTCAAGGGATAAAATCACTTTCAAATGATGTATTCGATACCAAGGAATACCATGCTAAAATTCATTTTTGGATGTAGGCTTTACTTTCAGAGAAATTCATGATTAAACCTTTTTTTTTTTATTTGAATTCAAACATGGAGGGATATTTTTGGAACTATTTCCGCATACGAACACACTTGCAGACCACTGAGGTCAAAGTTTGTACGCAATTAACGGGAAAATTAATTACAGCTAATCCATAAAGCTTTCGAGAAACACCCAAGGGGGGAAAGTTGTTTGTAATTTTTGTCTCTAAATAATACTTAAATTTGGAATTCCTACTGCAAGTATTTTGGAAGCACTATATCCTGGGAGTCACGTGGTTTAGATGAAATTGACGCGCTATACAGGGCTTTTTCCAAGCCAAGATGACCAGTCTGCTCTTGGAATCCGCATGAGCTGGATCTGCGTCGCTTGTGAGCGAGAAACGGAGTTGGTGTCACTGCCATGACATCAGCAAACATAGGGATTTTGCTGTCTGTCTTTGACGATTCTCAACTTGCAAACTTTAGAAAAGAACATCCGATTGCCTAAATCAACTGTATTTGTGAACTTTTGTGTTATTTTCAAACAGAATATAGAGATGGTGAAATTTGAACAATGACTTTCTATTCATAGTTTATTGAAACCCTTTTATCTCAGAAGCATAAATCATCGAGAGTGGCGACCATTATAATTAGCAGCTGATTCATTTTCCTAAGGTATATTCATAGTCTACAACAATTTTGAAAGATTAGGTACAAGGTTTGAAATTTTGAAGAAACTGATTTGGAAGTGCAAGTAACTAGTTAAGGTGTGCTAGGATGATACGTACCCCGATATGCAGTTTAGCCCCTTACACCACATAAATAACAAACTAAATTTTCAGTAAATATTTGGTGATATGACTGAAAATTAATTTTTTGGATAGCTGTGTTTCATAAATAAATATTAACTGCATTATCTGCTGGAAGTGAAATGTTGTTTTCAAAATGTTTCTTGTACACCTGCATAGCATGGTAGACACAAGATTAAATTTCTGAATTAATAACATCCACCTTGTTGAATTGTTCCTGGAGGTCCAGTGATTTGGCCACCTAGTTCAATTGGCCTCATTTGATTGGATTACTTCCACTTTTGACATAAAGAATTTGGCTGTGGATGCTGTTTATTGTTAAATTAATGTGATTCTATAAGAGCTTTAAACATGACTACATTTTTGTAATGACAATAATTTAGTTATGTTTTAGAGCCCGAAGATTCCTAAACAACTTTGGCTTTCCTTTGAGCACAGTAAACCATGATACACATAATTCTTAATTAAGGATTTACATAGTTGGAAACCATTTCAAATTGGACTATTACAGATTTAGATTTCTTTTACTATAACAATTTCAGTGTGGTCACCATAGTGTTGTAACCCATACATTCACGAAATATTTCTATAAGAAATAATGCTTCTCCATTAGAAAGTTTTTACTACATTTCATAATTATGATGTAAGATAGTATACTTTACAACTACATCAACTTACATTTGGTGGTAAGAATCCAGTGTCAACAAGATAATAAAGTATATTATATACTGCATTGTGCTGGCTGCATTGCACTGGAACCTGCTGACATATTTCATTTCTGTATGCTGCACATTCTGGAGTTAACATCAAGTTGTAAAAATATGGAGAGCAGTAGTTAAGTAGACTTAGAGTTGAATTCACATCCTCCTCCTGAAGTACAATCAGACCAGAAAAGGAAGAAAACTTATAAACTGTAAATCACAGATTACAGAGATGAATACACTGCCATAAGATATACAAATTCAAAAGACTATAACAAAAGTAAAAACATCACCTTGTAAACCTGAACAGTGAGTCAAAATGGGGACAAAATTCATAAAGTACAGTTGGTCATGGGCACACTTTTCCAGTCAGAATTCAGTTTCCATCAGGCCAACTGTTAAAAAAAAAATTGCTCCACACCAACAGTGCTGCCATTTCTACAGATTTATCCGTAGATCTACAGATTTTTATGAAGTTAGGATTTTCGGATTTTGTTCGAATATCTACGGATTTTTGAGACTTTTATCATTTGTTGAATTTTCCTTAAATTAGTGTTTTGTTAAACTTTGAGCGTATAGTGTTAATGCATTACAGAACTGTTAATAACTGTGAATCGTTTTCTTTCAACCGCCCGTGTGAACCAACGACTGATATAAAGCTCTTATTTTTTTTGTTATAATTTTTATAGATCATAAAAGATCGTATCATAAAATTAGCAGCGCATTCTTTACGCATGGTGACACACTCGTTGGCACGGCTTACAAAGCAGTGCCTTCCGAGAAGGCCTAACCAATATCCGAGAATCAAAGGCCTCGCAGTTTTTAACGTTTCCTGTTACAGAAGATATGCTAAATTTAATGTCAACAAAGAAAATGGCATAGTAGCAACAGTGATGAAAGTGACGATGTATAGAATATGTTCAGAAATAACTTACTTTTAATGTAGAATATTATTTTTGTAATTTTAAAGACCTGGAAATAAAAAGCATATTTAATTTTGACTCTTTCTTCAAAAATTTATTGTTTCAGTGTTTCAGTTAGCGAGTCTCCGGATTTTTGTACCAAATCTACAAAAATTTTAGCGGCCATCTACGGATATTCAAAGCCAAGTGGCTGGCAGCACTGCACACCAAGTATCCCTGGCACAGCACTACCACAACATTTTATGAGCTCTCATTTCACAGAACTATCCCATCAACTGGACCAGAAAATAAATTTCCTGTGTTGAAACCCACCTAGCAAACCTTAAGACACATAATTAATTCATAACCTAAAATCAACAGAAGCCATTTATTTTCACACATATCTCTCCGGATCTCAAAACAATTAGCCAAGTCCTTTATCCTTGTGATGACTTGCTGAAAATATTATTCCTCCTCAGCAAAATTCTTCCCACTGCTCTTGAAGAATAACACGATTCAGACATTTCTACATTTTAACTACACTTAACCACACCACAGATATTTCCACATGCAAAAGATTATTTTTCACAACATGCAACTAGTTTCAAATAATGATTTTCCTCTCCTCAACCACACCATAAATCTTTTTATTTATTTTTTAACTATTCATTTTCCCACTCATCATTCTGTTTATTAATAATCAATTGATCTTAATAATTTCCCCCCTTCAAATGACTCCTTGTTGATAGATAATCTTGTTCGTACTATTTCCCCCCTTAATTTTTCTATTTATATAAAAAATAATCTTCTGACCCAATTATGATTTTTCATCTTTACTTTTTTATTGACTCTTATTCCTTTATCTAATGTTCTCCATCACCCCTCTCCCTTGGATTCTTGCCTTCTTCCACTCATGAATACCATTTTAAATTTTGTAGTATCCCTCCAGCACAGGTTTCATTATCCCCTACACTGAGACTTAAGCTCTTCTTAGTTTATTCATCTCGCAAGTGTGTCACAATGAATGTTTAAATATTTTCTCAACCAAAATAACGTTTTTATGCAATTGTTACCGTCCCGTTCTTCAACTTTAGCAAATGATGTGTTTCTATTGTTGTCTGAATTCAAATTGCCTTGTAGCAATTCCCTGTTTTATTATTAGTATCAAAATTATTTAGTTGAAATTTACAAACCTAAACGGCAACAATTAAACAGGAACAAATGAGAGACTTTTTTAATATTGAAAAGTCCTTGAAGAAAGGCATAGCGTGAAATATTGTGTTTTTGAGATTAAGGAGTGTTTATTGTTGTTGCTGCTCTCCTCCCTACAACTCTGGTGAGGGATGGATATATTTTCTTCTTTCCTAATATATATATACAAGATAAATGTATTGCCATTATTAAAATTTCATATTTTTTAGTTGTTCGTGGTTAAATGAAATTAAAAGAAGCAAATATGGATACTAGTAATCAGCTACAGTTCAACAACATCATCAGTACAAAGATGGAAAAAATACATTAGAAAATCAATGAGCTGTAAATTGTAACTCTGCTTCCAAAGATAGAGAAGGTAAGTTTGAAGAAACACCATGCAGCAAAACCAGTTTCAAATCAAATAAAACATTTATTGATTAAAATGTAAATCAAACGTCAGTGTCCAAAATAATATTAAAATTCAAAACAAAAGACCAATCTAAGTTTCATACAGAAGATTCGTGGTACTATAAGTGTTACACATATACAAAAAAAATCATAAAGTGACAATGAAGTCACAACATGTATCAGAACACACACAAAAAAAAACAAGGAACTAGAATTAATCAAGCATAAAAAGTTATGGAAGTTTAAATATGAATAATTATAAAGATACACTAGATGATGTTAAATGTGGAATGTAAATAAAGTCCATGTTTGTCTGTTGTATAGATCTAAAAGGAAAAGTTAGATGCTGATACTTACTTTAATATTTAAACAAGAAGTCCTGTTATGCAGCAGAGCAATGTAGTTTCCCAATGACCAGGTTGGGCAGCATTTTTCAGATGAAACACGTTCACACAGTTTTTCAAACTGTGGACTCTCAGTAAGTTTCTTTTCAATATAACACATTGAAATTATAGAATCCACATTGAATAATCCATTAGCTTTGGATGAGCTTAGTACTACTCTTGAATATTCAACATCTGTAACAAAAGAAAATGAAAGAATACTCAGCTAACCAGGAATTACACACTGAATGCAGTTGAAGCTCGACAGTTGCCACTTCAAATAACATCAATAACAAAACATACAACTGCTCGATTGAATCAGATAACTTACAGATGGGACTAAAAAATCATAAAAAAAGGCAAATTTATGATAAATGCTATGGATTCAATATTGACATAAATATCACGATAAGAAGTAAAACAAAACTAAGCCAACACAAGAAAATTTAAGTATTGACAAACAAACAAAAGTTTTCTTGTATACACATATTATTCAGTTACTACTTCAACCCCTCTACTATAATAAATTGCAATATTTTGCTGAGGTATATGACCTTCAATAATTAAATATGGTACAAAAATGGAGTTCTGTTCTATATAACACAATATATAGTTTATGTCATGGGTATGCAATTATACCAAGACAATGTGAAAAATACTTCATGTAAAGTCAAAAGGCCAGTCGAACGATAAACTATGAAACCGTTTCTAATTACACATATTAGTATCCTAATATTTTGTTATGCAAACACTCATTTATTTTGCTGCTGTGTGCCTTACAGGGGCCACATTATAATCAACATTACAGATATATCCCTCATGACATCAAATTCACAGTAAAGAAATAATGAATCAAAATGGTTTTATGCTATAACAACAACCAATGGAACTTAATCTACTGAGAAAACACAAAAAATATTTACCATTCTGTAATAATTGAATGAGAAAAGATAGTGATGTAACTTTCCAGTTGCATTTGCTGATTTTATTAACAATTTAATAATTTGCCTGCTACTTCACATATTACAAGAGCAACCATGAGATGTTTCATTACTGCTGCAAAAACTTAGAGAAGTTGAGATGTATCACATGTGAACATTTTCAGTTAATGATTATTTATCCATATTCATCTACTATAGAAAATAACTCCGCAATTGGTGGATCTGAATCTTAATCTAAGGAAAGGCATGTCATGATGGCAACAGAATTTAAATAAAAAGGAAGATTTCACATCACTGGAATGCTAATAAAGGTAGAGAAATATGCAATCTCATTTACAATCTTGAAAACCAAGTGTAAATAAAAGCAAACAATCAAAGGAAAAGTGTATCTTGGTTACAGAATGTGTGAGAAGTCCAAAGAGAGAGAATGTAATCAGTTTGAACCTGGAAGAGTAATATTATGAGGTGTATTTTTAAAGTAAGTTATGAAAGGCTGTAGAGAAAAAAATGAGATATTTAAAAACCATTTTTATTGCATTGCATTCCCCACACTTCAATTAATTCTCAATACATATGCCACCATTATTAATGCATTTATCAAGACAGGGCACAGGCTTCTCTACCCCCTCATTGTA
This sequence comes from Vandiemenella viatica, assembly GCA_031002005.1. NCBI lineage: Eukaryota > Metazoa > Arthropoda > Insecta > Orthoptera > Morabidae > Vandiemenella > Vandiemenella viatica. The sequence continues at coordinate 26,009,336 of CM061921.1, forward strand.
GAATCCTGCCACCTGCGAAGCAAACAACTCCTGCACTGCTGTCTTCACCATCGTCATCGAAACACTGGCCTCCCACCAACCTCTTGAGATGCAGGAAGAGATGAAAATCACTGGGAGCCAAATCTGGACTAAAGGGAGGAAGGGCAATTTGTTCCCAGCCAAAGTTTGAGATAAAGTCTTGGGTTCAATGAGCTGTGTGAGGATGAGCATTGTCATAGAACGCAACGTCGGTCAGCATGCCATATGTCTTTTGTTCTGAATTGTGTGACACAGTTTCCTCAAGGTCTCACAATAGGCCTCTGCATTAATGGTTTCACCTGAAGGCAAGAATTCAATAAGCAGTACTCCTTTTATGTCCCAAAAAACAGTACACATGATCTTGCTTGTTGACATGGTTTATTCTAATTTCTATTTCATTGGCGATGAACTGCTGCTTTGATTCAGTTGTCATGCGACACAACCAAGTCTCGTCACCCATTACAATACAGGTCAGGAACTCACTGCCTTTCTCACTGTAACATGTGAGGAAGGTCACTGTAACATGTGAGCTAGGTCAATGTACTGGAAGCCCATGTGGTTTTCTGTTCCTCAATGAGAACCTTGGATTCCTGTCGTGAGCAATTTTCGAAACTGTAATCGATCTGTCACAATGTTGTAAAAAAAACTCGGTGAAATTTGTGGAAAGTGCAATAAAAGTGCAGAAATCGTGATCCTCCTGTCCTCACAAATTTCTGCTTCGACTGCACTCACCAAATCATTATTAACCAGAGATGGCCGACCATTACGCTGTTCGTCACACACAGTTATAGCCCTCGTTGAACTTCCTTACCCATCTCTTGACCATTCCATCACTCACTGCACCTTCACCATACACCTCATGAATTTGGCGATGAATGCCAGCTGGTTTGACATTTCTCACATTCAAGAAACGGATAACAGACCGCATTTCACAGTCGGCGGGCCGGTCAATTAACTTGAGCATGTTAATCGCTCGGCATGAACCACACACAGGGAGGAGCAATCTTACACTGTGTGTGCAAGTTTCTTAGCCACTGGAGAATTGAACGCACATTAATGATGGCATTGCAATGGTAATAATCGATAACAGAACTTAATTAAAAAAAATAAACCTCATATTTTTCCCAATATCTGAAACTATTATTGCTGGTGCCAAAGGAAGATTTAGATAACAGATCTTGTGTATGTTAGTTTAATAAGTACATCTCATTGACAGGTGGCAAGTTGAAAAGTAGGGGTTTAAGGTATGAACCAGATTATGGAAATGTGAAAAAATCTCTATCCACGTATAAGAGGAAGTGAATACTGACACAACACATTAGTCAGAGTATACATGGAATTAATATTATATAGAAAATACAGAGAAGAGCTAACTGTCCCCAGCACCACTGAAAAACTATTTGTAGACCTCTGATTGAGAGCCATGTTGAGGGGCTGAATCAGACGCAAGGACACTTTTGTGATGATCTTGGCTGCAGAGTCCTCAATCTTCACTATAGGGTTAAGTTGTTCATGCCACCCTTGTATAGGTCAGATGTGTACTACACACATGAATCAGCTATGATAAGAGTCACTTAAATGAATTTCCGCTCTTAAAAATTTAACTGTAGAAATGTTTGTAGCACATAAGAGAGCCAGAAAGTGTTATTGGCAGCACAGAAGCAGATATTGTAATAGGTACAGAAAGTTGGTTAAAACTGGATATAAGTTCCACAGAAATTTTAAATAATAGCATGAATGTTTTCCGTAAAGACAGAATGCATTCCCATGAACGTTGTGTATTTACAGCCTTCAATAAATACCTCCATATAATGAATTAAACATCGATATAGTCGTTGAAATTAAACCCAACATAACCAGGACAAAATTTGTGATAGGCACCTTCAACCATCCGCCAAATACACACATAAATGTTGCTGAGGCGTTAAGAAATAACATATATAATATGACTCATTAATTTCAAGATCATGCATAATACTTTGTCCACCAATCAACCTATTTAGATTGCCATGACAGGGGAGAAACGATTAGAGAAATAAGATTCTTTATTGATGCTTATATGTATTTTTTTCTTTCTCATGCTATTTGGAATTGGAATGAACAGAGAAAGGATTAAGCACCCTCTGCCACCCACAATATTTGTGAACTGCAAAGTAAGGCTGTAGATGAAGATGCAATACTAGGCAGCAACCTCAGCTTGATTTAAATCAACTGGAGTAATTACATTCATATTACTGGTAGTAGGGATAAAACTGCTTATGAAACATTATCGATCTGTTCTCAAATCATCATTTGAGCAGCTGGTTACTGAACAATGTGGTGCTGTAACAACTCCAAAACATTTTAGATCTTATGGTTGAAAATAGGCAAAAACTATTCTGGAACATTTCAATGACAACAGGAATAAGTGATAATGAAGAAACAATTTCACATTAAAATCAATAACTAGAAGCAAAAAAAAAAGTACTCAAAGGAATGTTTTAGAATCTAATGAAGGGATAGTTATTATATCTTCAAAGTAACAAGAGGTATCAGTTTATACAAACAGTAGAGAAAGGTACATACATATGCCAAAACAGACTATCAAGGACATGCAAAGTTAAAAGTTTACTAAAAAAGTAAGATACATGAACGCTTATGCTGTATTGACTTCGGAAACTTAGTTAAGAGGATATGTTAAAAATGTGATGGGTGAGCCCTTTGACGATTTCCACTGCAATTTGCTTTCTAACAGCCTCACAGAAAATCTGAAGAAACTTTGATTGTATGTAAAATACAGCAACTACAACTGCACGTAACTTCAGTTGTAGGTAAAGCTAATTGTAGACTACAATTCTTAGGACAAAATCTGAAGAATTTAATGCCCATACAAAGGAGATAGCATACAAATCTCTTGTGTGTGCACATTTGGACTATTGATGTAGAATTCGGGATCCATATTGCAAGGGACTGATTGATCCATAGATTTTTTTCTGTCAAGGCCATTAAAAGCGCAAAAATCTGACAAGCCGTCGCTGCAAAACCATCATCGGAAAATTTTCAAAAGAGCAAGGAATGGTAAGGAATTGTAAGGAATTCAGCCATGGTTGTGTGAAGGAACCATCTTGGCATCCACCTGGAGTGATTTTTTGAAACCACAGAAAACTGAACTCCAGATGTGTGAGTGGAGACTTTTACAGCGTACTGATGCAACAAAATCATCTCGGGTGTCCAGCCAGATGGTGTAAAAACACGACGCTTCAACAGCTGGCTCTGCTGTCTTCATCAGGTATCTTCTAGTTGTTGCACACTGCCTCAACTGGCTTAGTCACCCATTGAACTTCCTTTATAACTTCAGCGATGGCACAAAAAATCGTGGGCTCACTATAACACCCACTCCCCTGCCGCCCGGATGTGCTGGCGGAATGCGATGCTGGGAGGCCCACTCATTCTGGTTGGTCGAGGGTGCTGGCTTAATACGCGGCCCGCTGCGGCCACCGAGTAGCGTCATTTGCACTGGAGGTCCACAATGCTGGTGGGTCCACTCTGATTGGCTGTAAGTGCTAGTTTAATCCGCGGTCCACTGCGGCATCTGACTGGTATCATTTGCACCCTCTACGCCCTGTTGTGCAGATCTGCTTCGCTCTCGTCGGAGATCGCTAATGATTGGTCTCCAGGCTTTACTCAGATAGAGCCCGCCGTCAATATTTATGTTGATTTCATTTAGCCAGAACACCAACGCCTCGCTTATGACGGATTCCCAGAAGGAAGAGGCCCCAGCCAGCACTACTGTCTTGTCGAACTGTATCCTGTGTTCTTCGTCAAAGGCATGCTCGGCTATTGCAGACTTTTCCAGTTGCATCAGTCTTAGGTGCCTTTTGTGTTCAGTAAGGCACTTTTCGATCATTTTGATGGTCTGACCGATATACACTTTGCCGCATTTACACGGTATGGAATAGATCCCAGGTGTCCTCAAGCCTAAGTCATCTTTTACCGACCGCAGCATATCACGCATCTTGGCGGGGGAACGGAAGATACTTTTTAGCCCATACCATGCCAGGAGTCTTCCAATTTTTCCCGATGTTCTCCCAGCATACGGAAGGAAAGCAAGAGTTTTCAGTGTTTCTTCTTGCTCCGATGGTGGTCTTGGTGGCTTCTGAATGAAGGCACACTCTATCTGTTGCCAAGAGTAGCCGTTCTGCTCAAAGACGGTCTTGAGATGTTTCATTTCTATCAGCAGATTCTCACGATTGGAGATTGCTCTTGCTTTGCGTACCAGTGTGGCCAATATAGAGTTGCGTTGTGCTGGATGATGGAAGCTGTCTGCACCCAAGTAGCACTCAGTGTGTGTGGGTTTCCCGTATACACTATGTGACAAAGTACCGTCTGGTTTCCGCTTTATCAAGATGTCCAAAAATGGGAGGCACCCGTCCTTCTCTACCTCCTTGGTAAAGCGTATATTAGGGTGGATTCCATTGAGATGGTCGAGGAATTATTCCACGCTTGAATACCGTGTGGCCACACAGCGAAAGTATCATCAACGTAACAGCAGAAGCAAGAATGTTTGAGGGTGGCACTCTCTAGTGCCCTCTCTTCAAAATCCTCGATGTAGAGATTTGCTACTACCGGAGAGAGCGGTGACCCCATCGCCACTCCGAGAAGACTTTGTTGAACTCCAGATCTCTGGACGAGGATTTACACCCATATTCTCCCAAATATGGGGCCTGAGCATAACCACTCATCAACCATGCTTGTTAGTGTTGTTTGACACCCATTAGTTTTTTATATCTACATATATACTCTGCAATTCACAAAATTGTGGGTGGCAAAAGTGCTATGCACCAAAACTAATATCTACTCTGTTTTTTCCAATCCCGAATGGCACGAAGGATGAAAAAATTCCTACAGCATTGGTGTGGCACCTTATTTCTTTAATCTTATCTTTCCTGTCATTGTGGCCCAAATAGGTTGGTGGATGAAGTATTTCAATGCACTTATAAATGAAAGTGGGTGTATGCATGTTTACCAATAAGTTCAAATGAAACCAATGTCAAATGTATACCAGAGAATCCCAACCAAATCTACAAATCAATTCTGTGACACTTTCATAAGGACTGTGGCAAGCAGTCATGAATCAAGTGGCTCTTCTCTATAATTTTGCTAAATTGTCAATCAAACCCCTACAACATAGATCCCAAACAGCACAACAGTAATCCAAATGTGGTTGCATGAGAGTTTTGAGCACTACCTCCTTTGGTGTGGATTACAGTTTCTCAAGATTCAACCTATGAATTGCAGCCTAGGATTAGCTCTACAGACAGTGGAATTAATGTGCAAGTCCATTTCATGTTGCTTTGTTCTGGTACACCCAAATACTTCATGGAATTGACCATATAAACAACTGAACTGTTTACTTTGAATTTCTAAACAAATGGATTCTTTTCGTTAGTTATGCACATTGCTTTGCACTTTTCATAGTTTAGTGTTAGTTGCCATTCATCACACCATGTCAAAATAACATCCAGATTGTGCTAAATTTCTAAGCAATCAGCTGAATTCCTAACTTCCTAGGGATGACTGCATTATAAATAGTGATGTGCCGGATCGTCAAAAATGTATATCCGTGGATATGGATACAGATACGGATCATTTGTGTCTGCATTCGCGAATACGGATATGGATCTCAACTTTCTTAACTTGGACCGACAGTGAAAAATTCGTCAGCTATGATCTATTATCAACATACACGACGTGTTTTGACCTTGCACTGTGTGTGTTTATGTTTATATTTTAAGATGACATAGGATAGCATAGATTATATATATTTGTAAGTTAAATTAAAATAAAAACAATTTCTACAAAAAAAGAATAGTAGTGTAATACGGAAATATTTTACGATAGTAAATGACGAATCTGCTAAATGCAAATTCTATGAATGAATGTATTGACATAAAGGTACAACTTCGTTATAAAATCACCTTCAGATGAAACACCCACAAAAATATTAGTTATTCTTAAAAGTCTGCTAAGAAGATAGCCGGTGAGAACATTCAGCAGGGAACGTCTTTAAAAACGGTAAAAAGAGAATTTAGAAAAACATTTTTAACGAATACATAGAAAAAGTCAAATGTGGAACATTGCAAAATAAAAATTAACTATTTAATTGCAGAAATGATAGCTTTATCTGGATTACCTTTTCAACAAGTAGAAGATTTTGGGTTCCGACGATTGATAGATCATGTTGTTGCAAATTATGTTCTAAAAGGCAGGAAATATTTTACGTCATTTATTTGCAGCGAACTTTACGACCGAAAATAAAGAACATGTTGAAGGATTTTGAGAATGTTTCCTTCACATCATATATCTGGTAGGCTTTTTGGTCAGGTGTTTCATTGTTATCCTTAACATTACAAAATATTATATATGAAAAAATATCGCTTTAAAAGCGGAGATTTCAACAATATTTCAAAGTTTGTTTGAAGAGTAGGGAATCCCAAACAGAATGTGCACTTTATGGTAAGAAATGGGGGATCCAACTTGAACCATGCCTGCACTTTATCTGACGTAGATAATATTGAGTGTACAGCACATCAGCTGCACCTGGTTCTTAAAAAGGCTGTTAGCAATAACAGTAAAAAATTTGGAAGTCTATGACACATGGGTCACACGTATTTATCATCACCTGCAACAAGCGTTCCAAGTGAGCAGTTTTTCAGTGCAGCAGGAATTATTTATGATCGTCATCGCAATAGACTTTTGGCTGACAAAGCTGCTAAGTTTACTCTTTTTGAAGTACAATTTACCAAACTTAATTTTATATATAACATTTTTTTTTTAAGTTTCTTTAAAAGTGATTGTTTTATCTGATGTAAACACTTTAACAGTACCTAAATAACAATTTCAGCTAGCAAATCACAAATATTAGAGGTCTGATCTCATCATGAAGTTGGTTAAAATAATACCTTAAACTTACTACAGTCGCAAGTTACCAGTTACCTTTGGTAAATAATTAATTTTTGCAATATAAATGTGCCAGATTTGAGATTTTAACAAATACAAAGTAATTGGAATTGAAGTTAATAGAATTTCATTGTTACCTATCTTTAAAAATTTCTATACGTACTTGATGAAATTATTTACAAAAGATCCGTTAAATATCCGATAAAAAAAGTAACGGATACGGATACAGATCTTTTTTCCCCCTCGGATATCCGCGGATACGGATACGGATATCCGGCACATCACTAATTATAAATGAATAATTAAACTACTTTCCAAGTTGTCTCCGAGGTCATTTATAAAAATTAAAAAAAGAAGTGGTCCTATTACACTTCCTTGACGGATACCCGATGTAACATCTAGATTAGAAGTGACTTCTCCATCACCAATGTCATACTGCGACCAGCCAGATAGAAAAATCTTTTATCCATTTACAAAGCTAATCTGATAAACTGTATGCTCTAATCTTTGCTAAAAGTTGGTTGTGTGGCACAGTCAAAGGCCATCTGAATTTTTTTTAAAAATGCATCAACTCATGAAATTGCATAAATAATTTTCATTATGTCACGTGTGAATAGGGCCAGCTGTGTTCCACATGATCTTTTCTTTTGAAATCAGTGTTGTTTTGGTGTAAGCAGATTGTTTTCATCAAAAAATTCATAATGTTCGAGCACATAATATGCTCGAAAATTCTACTACAAATGGATATATACGGTATATATATGGGTCCTAGGATTTCTTCGATCTGCTTTCTTGAAAACTGGAATTATCCAGTGGGAAGGTACTTTTTTTCTCCTCTAAGGATTCATAGTATATATCAGACAGCAATGGTCTGGTTTCCATCATGTACACTGAAAATTCATGAAAGAGGCAGAGCTTAGAAACTGTCAGATGGGCACAGACATAAAAAAAAAAAAAAAAAAAAAAAAAATGCAACTAGCCACGGGAATCGCAAAAAGAAGATTTTTAAACTTTTATGACAGATGATCCCACCTCTATCATGAGAGACCTGCATGTATCTTTTAGTTGTCCTATTCCCTCTCTCTCTCTCTGTGGAATGAATACGAAAATTCCATATGCGATATCATTTTTGAACTTGTCTTTGCATTGCATATTGTGGTGATCGCAAGCGTCATCACGTTTTATACGTCACCAAATGTTCATAAAAAAGGCAAAGTGTTTTGCCTAAAGTGAACGTGCTTAGAGTGGTCGGAAGAAAGGTTTTGGTAACATATGGACTGCTTTGGCTTGGCGCCGCATTGTCGGCTGGCCGGAGACAGACAGTAAATAGTATGGCCTTGAAGAATGTGCAGTCAGGGTAGTGTTAGGAGGAAGGGGAGACTACCTCCTTAGGTTGGCAAGAGCGAATAAGATGCTACATACAGACTGCCAGATAGACGGTTTGAACGAAAAGCCAACCAGGTCACTGGAATTTACGTGCGTTTGACTCCCTCCATGCTCTTCTGTTCCATGTCGATGAGAGACGATGTGGTTGCCGATAAGAGGGAGCGGACATATTCGAGCAGAATGTGGCAAGTGCCGGGCAGCACTGTTTTCTGATAATGCAGTTTTATTTATTTGTGAGATGCACCAGAAAGGACTTCATATGGTAATGTACCATTCTTTCTGATTGGAGTTTTGACATTTCGCTGCCAAAGTGATTGGGCCCAGTGTGACCCTGGGAGCAATGAAAATTGCAACATTGTGTCCCAGCAATTAACACCCTATTCATTGAGTGAACTAGCCATGTAACAGTGCTTGTTTAATGGATATCTAATGACTGCCCTTCTGGAACAGAACTCTGACATTTAATAATGATTTATGTGAATTTATTCCCGATTAATTTTTTAAAAAAATTAAATTGCTTCTTACTACACTAAAATATAATTGTTTTAATCAATTTCATTTGTTTTTCCTTCAGCGTGCCTGTAGAGAAAACCTTCCCAGTTTTTAAGACTGCCAAAGATCGATTGACTTTTGATAGTTGGTGTGACTGCTGCTGGTGATTGTAAAATAAAACCTCTGTTAGTTTATTGCTTAGAAAACCCAAGAGCATTAAAAAAATAAATCTAAAGCTGGCCATAATTTGCAAGGTGAATCATAAAGTGTGGGTGACACCTTCCCTTTTTGAGGACTCAAGTCAAACGTTATTGCCAACCTAAAAAAATACCATCTAAAGTGATGCTATTAATTGAAAACACACTACGTCATCCTTCTGCTACTTTAACTAATTTTGATCTACTTGTTAAAATTGTATTTTGTAATCACATACAAGTAGCTTGCTTCAACCGATGGAACAGGGAGTCATTAAAATATTCAAAGTTTATTACATGAGACTATCGTTTGCACATATTCATACAGCTATAAGACAAAACAATGCGCTCTCTGTTAAAGACTAGGTTGATGGAAGAAGTACTTCGTTTCACTTGAAAATAAAAGATGTTGTTCACAGGTTTGCCAATAAATTCAAACTAAATCTACATCATCTGTCTGCGAAACAATCTCAGCCAAATCAATTTATCAATTCTGTGACACTTTTATAAGGGCCATCGCAAGCAGGCACAAGTTAAGTGGCTCTTTTTTTTTCTTTTTTTTTTTACTTATGGCTTTACGCCTCGTCAATGTCGAGGTCATTAGAGGTGGAATGAGACTGGCTACAAGAAACAGGAAGGAATTAGGCCATGGCCTTTTGCAGGAAGCATCCAGGCATTCGCCTGAAGTGATTTGGGTAAACCATGGAAAACCCAAATCTAGATGCTAGTTATTAACAGCTTTAATTATGTTACATGAAAATAGGGCCAGTTTTGTTTCACAGGATCTGATATTTTGTAATCCGGTTGGCTCAGTGTAAGCAATTCATTTTCACATAGAAACTTCATAATGTTTGAAGCATATAATATGCTCCAAAACTCTATTGCAGAAAGATGTTAAGAGATATAGGTCAGCAGTTCCTAGCCTCGTTTTGATCTCCATTCATAAAAACTGGAACTACTTGAGCAATTTTCCTGTTGGAAGGTACTTTTTTCTCTTCTAAGAATTTGTAGTTTATAGAGGACAGAAATGGTTCAATTTCTGTCATGTACTATGAAAATACTCTTACTGGAATACCATTAGGACCCAGCGCTTTTATCCACTTCAAGTGATCTAACTGCTTTTACAATACCTATAGCATCTTTTTGTAGCAAATCCATCTCTAACTGCACATGTTGAGGGAAAATAGGGGTATACATTAAACATTTTCATCAGTAAACATCACCATCATATTTGGAAATATGAATTCAACCAGATAAGCGACTGAAAGAGCGAATTACCCACTTGCCATAACTAGTGTATTGATTATGTACTATTAAAATAGGGGGAAGAAGCTAACTGTTGCCATCTGTCAGCAAAATGTAAAAGTTCTGTTCTGTATGATGAGTACATTTTTGTTCTCATGAAATGTGTAGTTTCTGAAGCAGAAGTTGGGGACCATCCCAATATTAGCCTAGGTGATTGTGGTAAATCACAATCAGGCTGACCAGTATACAGGATCCATTGTACCTAATCAATCCTGTGTGGTGGTGCTTTAACACACAGCCACACTGGCTGGTCAAGTAATGTTAACAGTAGACAAATTCTTGCATACTGAAAAGGGTCGTGTGGAGAAGGTAGAAACTAGGGGTACACCATAAGAACACTCATTTTCAACAAAATGCCCTGTGCACAGTAATAAGTATATGGATAGGTTTAATTAATTAAGGGGCTATAGAAAAGATATATGAAACTTATACAGGTCTGTCACATGAACGAAGATATAGATGGTGGTGTACCGTATAAGAATGAATGTTAAAACCTTGTCTGATATACCGATTATGGCACTGTAACCTGGTCAAGAAGGGAGTTAAGCAAACTGCAGTCAGCAGAAATTATATTTCTGTGAGGCATTGTAAATGATACAGCAAATTAAAGGCCAGAAATTTAAAAGAAAATGGTGATTAGTTACAGGATGAACCATTAGAAACAATGAAGGTAAAACATTGCAGTGAATAGGACATGTAATGAGAAAGGAGCGAACTGCCAAAACTAACACAAGTGAGAAAGGAGCAGGCATATCCAAAGATAACAGCCATGTTGGATAGGTCAAAACATAATATAGTAGAAGCCAACAGAAATAGAATAGCATTATTTTTGGAAGTGGCAGAAAATAACATATACAGACAAATTAATAGGTTACACCAATTTAAGAGTGAAATGGGAAAAAAGTGCCTGGTTTCTAAGTAATAGGCTTTACTGAAGGCCGAATCCAGACAGTCGAGGATACTCTGGTAAATCAGTTTGTATCTGAGGAGTTCAGAATGGATGGTTGTTTCTGGAAAGTTTCTGATATCTCTAACTGTGAAGCAGGTGTTGGAGTTGTAGGAACCGGCATTGGCCACCACTGGATAGTCTGGATTAATAGTGTAACCTGTTTGCCTGTGACGGTTCATCCTGATGGGCAGATGATTGGTGGTGATGCCTATATATAGACCTGGGCAATGAAAGGTGAGTTGACATATGGGGGAAGTTATTTCTTATTGTTTCCATATTTCTGTAGTATCTTTTTCTTTATATGTTTACTTTGGTTTTTAACTTCTTTGTTTGGTTTCATTTGGCTTAATTTTCTTAATTTCTGCCGGGGAAAAATTCAATATTACAAATTTGTGCCTATAATTATGTTAGACTGTCAAGGAAGAACAAATGCACAGTTCGGTTCTATGAATAAAGATTTGAACAAAAGAAAATGTATTCTAATGCTATGAAATATGATGAACATAAACATTGAAGAATATGATTTTTGGGGCTTAGTTTTTGGTCACACAAGAGTTAATATTTAAAAATGGATTTTGCATCCAGCACAAGAGTGTTAGTTCCAAGCCTTGTTGCAGCACAGCTCTTTTAACACACCAGCTTGTGTAAACAAGGTGTAAGACTCTCTTTAAGAAAACTAACTTGCCATGTAACTAAATGCTTGGCCAAAAAATGTATGTTTTGTCATGTTCATCTCCCATGTCTGTTTCTACCATTTTTGGCAAGACGTGGGCTACTTTACATTTACCTGAATTTACAATACCTTCTGCAATAAATATTTCCCTTATAAGAATTACTTCCTCTTTAATAGTTAATGACACTGCTCAGCTCCTCATCCTTCAATTAAAATATTGAGTTTACACATCGATTTGTTCAAGTCATCTTATGTTACTGTTTTTAACTTCAATAAAATTTCCAAGGTTTTTTTTCATTTTTTGATTTACAGTTAGAACAAAATATGTTTTACAACATTTATTTAAATATCTATACCAATTCAGAAGTATCTGTATTATTTTTGAATGTTTCAAGTGATTGTTTGGGGGATTGCTTAAAATTATGGTGATAATTCCATCATTCATACTGTAGCCTAAAAACTACCCAATTTTCCTGATATAATGTAGACTTTCTTTTTGAGGTATGGGGAGTTAATCTGAAAATCATGGAGGTCAATAAACACCTTCAATATTAATATTTATGTTAACAGTGATATTGCGCTCTCTCTCTCTCTCTCTCTCTCTCTCTCTCTCTGCAATTAGTAATTTAGTGCATGATTATACTTCATTTCAACAGAGCGACCACAAATGCAGTGTGATCATAACGATATATAAGCTTTTTTTTTTTTATCACTTTCGTAACTTTACATGTTCATATCGACATAATGCAAATAATCAAAAATTCAAATAGAATGGGTTATATGGAAGTTCTCAGCAATTTTCAGCTATGCCACCTTTATAACAACAGTATCTGTGAAACCCCTACTCCACTGCAGCCCTCAGTTACAATATGTGCAGCAAATTTGCAAAGAAATTAATGGAACAAAACCATCAAGTAATGATGTATGATCTACTGCTCCTGTGTCACAGCAACTACAGGGTTTGAGATGTATACAATTTCTAAATTTTTTTTTTTTTTTTTTTTTTGCTTCCACATTTACCTAGTAACTCAGCAACAGGGACCGTTATGATGTAGAAGAATAATTCCAGACTCCTATCTTCTTTTCTTCAACTTCACACCAAATAAAGTTTAATGAAGAACGGATTCAAAGGGAAATACATAGTCATGATTGGAATTAATTAGAACGTGTTTTAAAATACAGGAGAGGTCCTCAGGCATGATGAACAGTAACAACAGTTATCGTATAGGAGGAATACAGAATGAATTTCTCTGCAGGTGACAATAAAGTCAGTGGCAGCAGCAGCTAAAATAGGACAAATTCTTAACAAAAGCATATATCCATTGTCTTTTTATACTGGATAAATAATCACTGGACTTATAAAGAAAAACAGAAAATTTACTTACTGGGGGAAGCACAAAAAAATCCATCACTCGACAGGTAGTTACGATTATCCTCATCTTCTGAACTTTCATGTAATTTGATACCCTCAGTCAATTGAGTTAATGTCTTCCACTCATCCTCATCATGAGATTTGGTTTTATTCCTGTGCTCATTCCGTACAAACTGTTAAAAATAAAATTAATTATCAGAATGCCTTGATATGTATTTCCAAAACTGATTTAACATGTCCAAGAATTGGCAATGCTATAGATATACTCAATTTTCACAACATATTTAAAATGAGAAAACCAAAAAAAGTCATCAGTTATTCAGTCAGCAAAAAACGTATAAACTACATTACACAAGGCATTACTTTCAGGTACCAAGAGAGTAAACACTGAATGATTCACAAGAAAGCATGTTTGCAATCAAACCGACAGCTGATGCATTAAGTACCTTAAAGTGAGGCTTACAATTATTGATTTTTTTAGGTTCATTAGAACTGGAAGGAGGGAAAGGACAGTTCTTGCACAATTTAAAAGATTTTGGGGTACAAACATTAATTGACATTTGAATGACAGGTTCAACATTTTAATGCAAATCATCCTGATATTAGTGGTTATTTCTGTTTTAAATATGTATAAATTACTAACACTGATGTTATTAGAAATTGGCTATTTCAAATGGATAACAAACACTAATAATGATAATCAGCTCTGGATTATACTAAGATTCACCTAAATAGTAAAACCAAGAAAAATCTTTATTCCAAAAAATGGGATTCACACCAGGTTTCACAAAAATGCCTTCCCAAGAATACAGCTGATTACACTTTTATAAAAATAAATCATCTTGTTGCGATCAAAATAATGACAGATGCTAAGTTTTCTTCCTCCACCATTCCCTATGATGAGGATTTTACTGTATTCTCCGACAGCTCGGAGATACTAAATTAAGAAAGGCACTTATTGCAACAACATATTTAAAATAAAAAAGGCACAAGTTTTAATTAAAAGAGATGTTTCACAAAATGATATTAGTGATTGAGAAAAGGAAATAACTTAAACAGTCAATCCTATAGCATGTTGCACAAGTAACATGCTGTATCTCCTTACTGCATTGTGTGAAGTTCATGCAATTAAGAGGAATGATGACAGTTGCATACATAAACCTCCTGACTTTTATGTGTGTACGAAGGCTTTGCCAATGTGTCACTAAAATATAATCTTCATGGTTTCTCTGTGAGATGATGTAGAAAGACAACATTCTGACGGCGTTCTCTGCATGAGTGGCGATAATCAAAACTACAATGCTGTTCTCAGGTATTGATACAGCCACATAGCATAGCATGTCACTTTCTCCCTTCCACCTCGTTCTATCTTTCATGCTGCTTGCAGCTTAATATTGTGTCCATAATATGGGCTGCCATAGGTATGGCTCACTACCTGATTTTCTCTCTACAGCACAATTATTGCTGGGTGGCTTGATAATCCATCTGCTTTTTATGAAGTATAATATTTTATGACAGTATTAAGTTTCATTCAGTCAAGTCTGAGAGGAAGGAAATTAGATAAACCAATAAACATTACACTTGATATATTTATTTTATATTACTTGTATGCCTGTCGGCATGGGTAATTTAAAAGGACACACTTTTAAGAATGTTCAGTAAGGCTTATTTCAAGCAATTTCTTCATTAAGAAAAAGGTCCCATATTTATGAAAAAGGTGCAGGTATGCTTCACTATGAGAGGTACGACATTAAAGTTCATTTCTGATAAAATCTACAGCATAACTGTTAAAATAGACAGCTGAACTATAGTAAGCAGTTAAATAAAAAATGAAATACTTTAAGATCATGAGCTATCGCTTACCAACAAACATTTTCAAACTTCAATCTTAGAGTTCAACATCAACCATCAGTGCTATCCAAGCTTTAGTGCATAACTTACGAGTGGATTTCCTACATTAGTTTACAATAATAAAAATGATACTCTGTTCCCATTTGGCACTAATATTTTCAGGATTGTAAAGTTGATCTTGTTCATCAATGATGGAAAGCTGAGAAACAAATACTGACAAATGAAACTGGTAGTACGAATACTCAAACTTATCTAGTTCTAAATAAGTCTCAGTGCAAGTCGTATTCACAGATTGCCAAACAGTACAAATGCACTTAGGCCAAAAATAGAGCAAAATGGCTGGTCAGTATTCTAGTCTAAATGACATAATGAAAGCAACAGAAAAATTAAACGCATCAAATGGAAGAAAATAGTATAATACAAAAATATTTAGGAATAAAATGAGAATGTCATCAAAGTCTTCATTACCCTGATTACTAGGCAATATGGTTAGAAACTATTTTATTAACCTTATGAAGTCTCATCTACCACACAATCTTGAAATAACTATAGCTGAATATCAGAACTATGCGTTCAAGCCACAAAAACTATTTTTTTTTTTTTTTGCTTATGGCTTTACGTTGAGGTTAATAGAGGCGGGAGACAATTGGGGCAAGCAAAGGGTAGGTATTTGACCATGGCCTTTTGAAGGAACCATCCTGCCATTCACCTATAGTGATTTGATGAAACCAATAAAAGCCAAAATATGGCTGTTTGTTACAAACACTTCTACAATTAATTAATTACTAATGAATAATAACAATGTAAATTTATTGTATTTGTTTAATGCCAAGTGGCTTAAAACAACACTTCATCACTTATACAATTAATTCAAACTTTTAAACAACGATTCTTTGGTTCACACTTGACATGTGACGGTCAATTTATCTGGGTGGGCCACGACCTTGTAGCAGGTCTTCCTTTCTCAGCCTAAAAAATATAAAGGCAATGGAAGGTTTTTACTAGAACTAGAAACCAATTTATTGAGAAAATAAAAGTCTCACAATAATACCAATTTCAACATGTATTTTACTATCTGTACAAGAATTTTTCCTGAAAACAAGTCATTCTGAACTACACTTGGTCTACCACCACATTATCATTACAGACAACATTTAGGACAAGCATTTCTTCAAATTGAACCTAAAAAAATCAACCACCAGTGCCACTCTGTTTTTATATATACATTATTTAACACTTCCAAGTAGCAACAGTTTCCTAAAGTTTGGATTCCCTCTCAATTCTGTACTCATGCAAACAACAACATAGTAAGAACACTGTGTACTTATCTGAGGCAATTTGTGTTCAGTTGCTCTCATGGGAAGATAAATGTTCAGTCCAAAATTTTTTTGTTGCTTTCAAAATTCTCATGTGGTAAATTAAAATCTCTCTCTGAATCATAATTTTAACTCTTAACTATCACATCTGTTTCCATATAAAACAGCTCATTATATATTCTGCTTTGGTTTAGATACATAAAATTAAAGTACACATTGAATATCTTTGTTTATTGTTTCAGCTACAAGTTACAAAATTTTGAATCTGTTGACTAAAGCACATTACCGCTGAATAAATGGCTGAAAGCTTGCTGGTGTCCTTTGGTTTCTTTATCACTTGGCTTTCCTCAACAGAATGGATCACTTTTGCTATAACATTCTTGTTTATTGTCGTTTTTGTAGCATTTACCTTCTGCCCCTGCAAGTAAAAAACAATCATCAGAGGAACTAAGTAATAGTGAAACAAACATGATTAATTGACTAAAATTGAAATATTATTTTATACTATCTAGCAGAAGTGCACAATGTTTAGGAAAAGAGGTAGCTGAAACATAGAGTTAAATGTGGTGATGTATTAATTCTATTTTACACATTAAAAAATGCTAAAAATGTATTTAAACTATTTAAAAGCCATACTTGGACGAATGGCCATGCTAATCAAAATTCATTCCGGCAAAAGTCCGATTTATGTAGCTGTTCCCTTAAAGTAAATGTACAACACATGGAAATCTTGTGAATACAGTGCAGCCCATTGCCATTATAGACTGCACAACAGATGGGATGGCATTACAGATTCAGATGCCAGGGTAACATACAATGATGGCTTACAGAAGAAATGACACTAAATAGTATCATACTGGATCAATCAATCAAGATCCAAAAAGACCTCATAGGCTATAAACTCTTTTCTTGCTGTCCACAAAAAAGAGGCATAGTAAAAAAAACTAAAAAAAAAAAAAACAGCTAACAGATTTCTTAAAGCAGCAAAATGTATCACCATCGCCCTCTTACAAAACAACCTAGGTTCAAGGTGTTGACCTGGAATACATGAGGCATAATGATAAACAAAGTTTGGTGAGACACAAACACTGCGAGGAGTCTGGTGATGCAAATAGATGCTATCCACTAACTAGTAAAGGAAACAAATGCCATAATGATGACTACAGCTAAAGCACTTTTTTGGATGCAGAGCCCATTCAGACACTATCTCCAGTGCATTGAGCAAGAGCAAGAAGGGCATACCTGAACTACTACAGAGGAAACGAGGGAGTCTGAACTATAACAGGTAAATGCAATTTCTCATTGCAACCAGCACAGTGAATAGATTAAGCTTATTCCAGATTCATGACTCTTCACCAGCTTTTCCAAACATAGAGTAACTGCTTCCAGCCAAAGAGGTGATATGAAATGCTCACTGGCCTACAAGTAGGGAGCTGGAAATCTTTGCACAGATCCCACTTTCAACAGCACATTGGCACTACATGTTTAGAGTGCATCAAAAACATGAACAGGAACACTCTAACAGGAGAATCTAGTAGTATTAACTACAATGTTATGCTGGAGGTGTCACGGCAAGACTGAGTAACAGGTATTAACGTTTTGCTTAAGCAATCTGAAATATCTGGAGGAGCATCACATTTAGCATAAACGAACAAAACACCTCCAGTTCCAAGATTTCCTGAGGGTCACTGCAATGGTTAACATCATAGCAGAGCTCACCAACTGAAGAGTTGGTGCCCACAATGACTAACAAATGTGGGGGTCTGAAAATTAATAGCATTTCTCATTATTCAATTCTGGTCTGATGGACAAAGTTCAGCACACCATCACTACTTTTACTGGTGCTGCTTAAATGTATGTTAACAAAAAGGTAATTAGTGCCCAAAAAGCCAAATAAAAGATCGAAATACAGGAAATAAGGCCATTAGAAAATTCTTCTTCACACAGATTAGGCCATCTAACCTGTTCCAGTCACTCAGATAATCTTTTTCTTGGTCTTACTGCATCCATTCTATCTCTAGGCTTACATTTTATGGTCAGCTTACACTGGCATTAGTTGCTCATTCTTAGTATGATTGTGTCATTATTTTTATGTTCTTCTATTTCATAATTTAATATGATATCATCTTATTTCTGCATTATTTCTCATAGGGTATGTCATCTACTTTGCTACACTTTAAAATAAAATACAGCAACTTCAGCAGCATGGCTTGTATTAGGCCTATTTCTTTTCTCCTAAGGACCAATGGTTCAATGCCATATAATAGTAGCACACACAATTTTGCAGTCACATTATGACTCCATCCAGCAGCAAACCTGTAAAAACTACATCATCCTTTTAATTGTTTTACACATCTTTAAAAAATTATGTAACTTATATTCAATACCGATGATGAGTTGGTGTGCAACATTTCATCCCAGAAATTTAAAATCTGATGTCTGTTCCAGGCAAAAATATTCCATATATATATCAAATCATGTATTTCCCTCCAATTGCCACAGCTTTGGTTTTACTTTGGTTTCACAGATATACAATACTGCTATTTTTAAGCACTATTGTATAACTGTGAAACCTTTTGACTGCAAGAAATTGCTTATTATTATTACATGTTGAAAAAAAAAGTTTCAGGAATCACCAAGTGAATGTCATCACTGTTATAAGATTTACAATATCCATCAGATGATGAACATTATATTCCCTATATTCAAAAGTGTTTTGACAGCTCAATTAGTTATAATCTTTGCAAAGTATCAGTTGCATTAAGGCTTGATTTGTTTTCATATTTATTCACAATCATTCTTTCAACATGCGAAAGTATAAATAATTTTTCAGGGACTTTAATGGGGCTTGTTATATCTGCTGAAAGGCAGGTAAAATTACAATTTGAAGTGGCATGGGATTCTAAGGTGCTTCAACAGCTTGTTAGTGTATGAAATAAAGTATTACATAAAAAAGAAGACTATTGATCATCAAAGAACACAACTGCTGTTATTTGTGTGATGGATAAAATATCGATTGGTAAAATCCATAAGTCAGCATTTGAAATAAAAAGTTGCACTGGAAGATTATTACAGCATGAAAATTTAGGTTTTGTCAGTGAGACATTGCCTAATCTAATGACTGTTGATAAAGCAGATTCTCACCTCTGGGAACTACAAGAAGCTACAAACAGCATCTGTAAAATGACACAAACTGTGGCCTAGTTATGACTGGTATAATATTTTATGGTGCACCAGGGTCTTTGAGACCTCAAATAAGACATGCAGTTGAGTCTGACAAAATATGATGCAAAAGATACAAAAGGTATCTCATGAAAAGTAGTGTTCTTAAGGCTAATCATGGATATTCTGAAGGCTTCTAATTTGGATGGAAAGCATGTATCTGTTTTTCACTGAGGAAAATTGAAAATTTAGTGTGTCAAACAGTCAAAGCCAGTTACAATGTGACAAAAACCAAAACATGGAAAAATTAGCACCCAGTCAGGTGAGTATTTCCATCAAACACTGTCTGTTTGTCACATTGTGCATATAATGAAGATGACAGACACTTCTGAAATTGTGGGTAAAAGTATGTCTAACATTTTATCAGAGTCAGGATGCAAGGGCCTTATGGAGATAAAGGAGTAGGTGAGGTGTTATAAGCATTCAGGAGACAGAGCAAGTGTTAGGTAGATGTTACTAGGTCACAAGTATACTTAAACCTAGTGCAACAATTAGTCAGGTAACAGTGGATATAAGATTGCTCTGCAAGGGCTTCAGAAAGGAGCGTAGAGTACGGTAGTGATAATAGGAGCAGGTTATAGCACAGAGAGTGAGCAAAGGAAGACAGCAAAAGAAGTGCAGCATACGATGGTTGAAATGTTGCTAGTCCAGACATGAGGTGAGTAAACCTGGAGACAGAGGCATTACTTGGGACAAGGATGTGGTTATAAGGGTTATGCCTGTGGATGCCATTGGTAAGTAGGATAGGTATTTTTGGTTTTTACTGAACTGGAAGGATGAATGAGTGATACGAGGCATTTAGATAATAATTGAATGCATATTTGGAGGTCAGAAGAGGGAACAGGATGGTCATAACAAGAAGGTATTTAAATTTAGCAGGTATTAACTGGGAAGGAAATGGTATTAATACAAAGGAGAACAGAAGCTTTACAGGAGGCAGGTGGGTAGAATATGTTGGATGGTTTCCTAATAAAATATGATACTGATGTCTGTTCAAAAAATATTGCAGAAATAAAGGAAGCACAAGAGTTGTCAAGTGGTGAGGAGGTGGAAGGTACCATCATGCTAATGTACGGAGTTTTTTTACCATCCACAGAGATCGTCAGTTGTTGAAAGCCTGTGGGCGAGGAAGTATTACTCAGTACCAGTCAGTGAAATACATTTTGCCAGAAGGCTGGTAAGATCAAGGTGGAAACCATTCCAAAGATTCAGAAGGTTTTTGGAACAATGTGATTTGTATAGTGTGTATATTAAGGAGTGGTACAACTGTATCAAAGATTGTCACATGTAAGCAGAGAGAGATGTGTATTCTGGTATGCCATCAACAAGCCAAAATGACAAGTTCATTGACCAATTGCAGACTTCAGTCATGTAGCTGTTCAATAACTTGCAAGCGACGTGGTAGTAAACACGTTTGATACATTCCATTTTGTGCAAGGATTTGGCCTTGTAGAAAGTGTCCAGAAAACCAAAACTGCTAACAACAAAGCACAAGAAACTATTTCTGGAAGTCTCACAAGACATGGTGAATTTCGCGAATGATGTCCCCTACTTCATGAACACCATGATCACTGGTGATGAATTGCAGGTTTATGAGAACAACCCAGAAAATACAGCACAATCATAACAGTGAATAAGGTCAAAATATTTGAGTGCAAAGGCAGCATGACAAGTGTGTAGCAATTTTGAAATGATGCTAACAATTTTCTCCCATGGGGTGATGCATCAATAAATAGTACACAACACATGGTCCAAACATTACAAAGAGAATCTGAAGGCCCTTCATCACCTTCATAATACTTATGTAGCACAAGACCAGACTCGGGGGCATTGGGATTTGAGCAGCTGAATCACAACAATGTACAAGCTCAATCCCACTTCTGATTCAAAATTTCTTGCCCAAGAAATAGCACTCCTGTGATTTGTAAAGCTTTCTGCTCTCCAAAAACGGCTCCCTGATCTTTTCTTCAAGCAGAAAATGTCACTTAAAAGAACGCAATTTGAGTCAGAAGACATTTTGTGGAACATGACAGACCAGCTGCATTACATTCTCAAAGATAAATTATAGGAATGCTATCTACAATAAAGAAATTTTTCCTTATGACTTTACATCTCATCGACACTGAGGTCATTAGATGTAAGGAAAGGACGGGAGACAAGAATCAGCCATGAAATTTTGAAGGAAACATTTCAACATTCACCTGGAGTGACTTCACAAAACTATGGAAAACCTAAATCTGGATAACTGGGTGGGGATTCAAACCTACGTCCTCCAAATGCAAGACCAGTGTGTTGCCGTTCACCCACCACATTTGGCAAGCGGTTGTTAGGAGAAGTAAGCACTGTCCCAAAGAGATTACTTTGAAGGGGGTTAAGGTATGTAGCCTCTAGGTGCTCATTTTTATGTTTTTATAGGCAAACAGCCCTCGTGTATGCAGTCTCAGATCACTGAGGGAAGAAATGATCATAAACAGTCAGGATGGTTGTGAGAAAGTTCAGTAAACTAGTAGCCAAGAAAGAAGCTGAATACAGGTATAGCAATAAGTAGGTACACAATTCTGAGTTGAAGAGATATTTCAGGAAAAGTTTCAACATGTGGAAAGAGGACACCAGTAGAGTGGAGATAATTGGGAACAGTTCAAAGAAATAATAATGAGGGAAGAAATGTTTATTTATCCTGGGAAAGTAATGTGTCATTTATTTAATAGTAACATCAGAACTACAGTCCCACTCAGTAAACTAGAAGTGAATTTTAAAGTGGCTGGAAGTTTCTGTAGCCCTTAAAAGGGTCAGAAAAAGACAAAATTTGACAAAGGTCTCTTCTACCCTACAGATAATTTCAAAATTAATGTCTGAAGTTCTCACTCTGATAACTAAACAACCCTCTTCACCACCACATTTTAATACATAAAGCACTATAAAGACTTGCTCTCTTGCATTTATGAATTTCCATGCAATTAATCCAATCTGCTAGATGGATGTGAAGGCCACTTGAAAGTATGTTGTCATGGAAAGTTTAACATTACTCATGTCACTGTTCACAGATTTTTTTTTTTTTCATATGGCTGAAAAGCTCTGAGCTTGTCAACACTGAAGTCATTAGAGGCAGGAGAGGATTGGGAACAAGAAATGGGAAAGAATTCAGCCATGGCCTTTTAATACAACCATCCCATAATTTACCTGGGGTGATTTTGGGAAACCATGAAAAACTAAAATCTGAATGGCTGAACAGGGATTTTAACCGGCATGATCCTGAATACCAGGCCTGAGCATTATCACACACCCAACAGTCTCAGTTTTACACTAGTATCAAAGTGTTTTAACAGCACCTATAGTAAGGAAATATACATAAATAAATATGTATGCTAACTAACAAAAGAGGATAGGATGGGCAAACCCATCACATCATTATAATCTTTAGAATGTTTCCACTTTTGTGGGTTGTCCAGCACATCCTCTTCCAGAGGCTGTTTATAAATCAAGGTACCATCTACTACTGGCTAGCTAGGCCTGTCATAGTTTTGGATGGGGGGAAGCAGATGCATTACCATCTGTCTGTGAAACATGTAACTGGTGTTCTGTATGGTGAAGTGCATTTTTGTTTGTGAAATGTGTAGTTTATGAGGTAGAGATTGGGGACCATCCCTTTGTTTAGATGATTGTGGAAAGCAGCCGAAACACCGCAATCAGGATGATCAGTACACGGGGCATGTGATTTGAACCAGGGCTATTGTAATTCCCTAGATATCTGAGTCAGACACATCTCCTCTAACGAAGAATCCCTCCATAAGTGCTCCCACAACATATCACTAGCTTTCAATTTATGCAGCTATCCCTTAGATCTAGTACAAAAACAAACCTCTTGTACTCTAACCTGCCTCCCTTACAACTTGAATCCTGCATCACCAAAAATTAACTAAAGCCCCGTTTTCATCAACCAGTTTTCTCTCCTAATTTTGAGTCAACTGAGAAAATCCTTTGCCTCTGAAATGCTCATGAAATAAGCATCCTCCTCACCAAAATCCTTCCTCCTGCCTCCCCTGTACCCTTTCTTCCTTCCCCTATGACATACCATTCCGTGAAATGCAGCACGCAACCAACCATAGAGATCTACTCCAGTCCTAACAGTGGTATAACCTTCCCCATTACTGGGCAAGGCATCTGCACCGCACCACATTTAATGTGCAACTCTTCTGCTTTCACTGCACAAGTAGTAGGCATCACCACATACCAGCTGTCTATCAGGATGAACAGTGATGTGCAAAGAAACAGTAACTTCGGCCATGACTCCTGGCTTTATACCTTGTTGACATTGAGAGATCATCAGAGGTGGAAGAACATGGGAGGAGAGACAAGAAATGGGAAGAAAGTCAGCCATGACCTTTTGAAGGAACCAAACTGGCATTTGTCTGGAGTTATTTTGGGAAATTGGAAAACCAAAATCTGGATGGTGATTTGAATCAATATCCTCCAAAATGCCAGGCCCGAGGGTTACCATTCAATCACCTGTTTCAGTGGTGGCCCCTGTCTGCTCCCATTAATCCAACAACTGCATCACAGTTACAGCTGTCAGAATCATTCCAGAAACAACAACTCTTTCTGAATTCCACAAATGAAAACCAGCTTACAAACGTATCCATCATTCACCAATGTTGGACGAAGTAAGACTATGGTGACAAAAAACACGTTTCAGGCTGGGTTGACAGCAGATACTTGTAGGAGCCTAGTGATGTGCTTCATCATCTACTTTCATGATCAAGGGTTATGCCAAAAACATGGTGTTATTTTTTATGTTTCTGTAGTTGTTTTTGTTGTTGCAACCCTCTTTCCTTCAACTTTTATAATTTATGGGTCTACTTTATCTTTATTTTCAATATTAATATTGTAACTCACTGTCTTATGGTAAGTACACGCCTCTCACCAACATGGCAACGCTCCATCTTCTAAAACTTATAACTGACACTTATGAACTTTGAGTGGAATTAGTATTTAATGGTTTTGACACTATGAAGTCAAAGACTTGACAACACCTTCTAAAGAAAACATCAAAATGATATAGATGAAGCAATTACAAAATGGCAAGGGATAATGAAGCCACATCTCAAGAGCTTTGTTTTACTGCTGAACTGGGTCAGATATTCATATATTTCGCCTGTATTGATACTAGGAAGGTGATAAATGAACAGTGTTCTATTAAGAAGAAGGAAAAAAAATAAGAAAAAAAAAATGCTTGTAGAAGGGCAGAAGTAATATACCTTCAAGTGCTGCCGTAGAAGTCTAATCTTAGAGATCTGTCTTGAATCATAGTAGTTGCTGCTTGGATTAACAGACAAAGGTCCTGAGGGCCTTGTTGCTTCTTTGAGATTATTCCATGCAGTCAATCTCTGGGCAATAACAGTTCCTCTTGTCTGAAACCCCTGAAAATAACAACAACAAAAAATCCAACTGTCTTGCAACCTTCAACTCTTCTGTACAGTTCACAAAAACTAAGTATTCCATTATACTACCTGTTCAATTAGCTTTAAAGTATGAGTTTTTTAATTCTCTTGAATTATTTGATAGTGACTGTTGGCTATGATTTATTTGGCATTTTCCTCGGGTTTCACAGTGCACATAACATACCTCCTTCCCTGAATAATACTTTTTTGATGATAATTTTAAGCTATAACTACATTACAGATCAAAGTCTAAAAACAATGTAATAAGGAAAAAGCAAAATTTTATATGGATATCAAAAGAATTAACAAGCAATCACAATAATAACGAGAAGTAAAATACTTTAGGGCAATATGAAAACAAAGGGAAACAGTAAAGAAAGTAACCTACAATTTGTTAATGTGAAGGTAGGACAGTAGTCACAACACAAAAAAAAAGGAAGAGCACAATTCTCAATATATATTTTTTCTTATGGCTTTACACCAAGTCAACATCATTAGAGGTGGGAAAGGATTAAGGGCAAGAAACAGGACAGAATTTGGCAATCACCTTTGGAGAAACAATCCTGGCCATTGCCTGGAGCGATTTTGGGAAGCCTTGGAAAACTGAAATCTGGACAGATGGACGGGAGATTTGAGCCTGTGTCCTCCAGAATGTGAGGCCAGAGCATTACCGCTCATCCACAGTATTCTGGGTAAGGTATTAGTTACGCAAAAAAGAAATGAGACAAATGGCATGAGGGGCAGGAGTGTGTGCATGCCAAGTTTCATCACATTAAAAAAAAAAATGTTGATGAAGTAAGGTTCATGTGGGTGAGGACATAAGGTGAACGACTAACAATTACAGAAATGTATTACCGATGGAAATATATAAAAATTTAAGACAGAAAAAAGTGGCACGTTTACCATTAGACTATTACCGGAGGTTGTAGCCAGGCACCATCTGGTGTCAAGAGTTAGACATCTATGGGGTTCAGAATAGAAGTTTGTTTTTGCAAAGACTCTGACACATTTGCTGGAACTGGCATCGGCCACTACAAGATGGTCTAATTTGTTATTACAAACTGTTTGGTCATAACCATTCTTGCCAACTGACAGTACATTGAGGACTACGTATGAATTAATGCAGTGGTTGTAGGTAAGTTGATATATGAAGTGTGTTATTGTGCATGTTGCATGTCCAGTAGTGTGGAAGGTTTCCCCTCTGATGGGATTGGAGAAAATAGTTGTTGCGCCCACAATGAAGGATGTGGCTAAAAGACTCAAGACCATGAGAGAATTGTGTGACAAATATGGAGAAGTGGGTTGTAGAGTGAGAGATTTGTTTCTGCGCAAGATACAAAAAGTAGTGTGAAGTGAGGGCTTGTGACAGATCAGTGCTATAAAATTAAGTCCACATCAGAACAGATATGGCAGACATGGATGATTCTGTTATTAGGCTGGGGAACATTTAGTGTGGAAGGGATAGCAATGATCAAAGCCTAGGAACTGCTGCAAATTGGAGGGCTTGAAGAGGACAGAGGTGTAAAAGTGATCTTTTTGAGGGAAATGTGGAAGGTGATTTGTGTGTGGGAGTAGGTGTGGGTTAAGTTAATGGAATGGCTGTTGTACATAGAATTGAGGAAATCATGGTGGTGGTTTTCCCTGTAGGTCAAATTGAGTGATACATAATTATCTGTGTGTCTGAATCATACAAGCAGATTGAGGGGGATTTACTTCAGCAATTTTACTCCCAGATGGTCCAGGATGCCAGTGCCATGTTTCTGGTGATATAGTTGGGAACTAAAGTAAAAGAAGTTTTTGGAGAGAGTGAAATGAGCTGGAGATGTAAGAAAGGAGACCAGGAAGGAGTTCGGAGGTAGTATAATTGTGACTGTGGACTGATGCTCCAAGAAGAGTGGAATGCATTTGATATTTAAAGGAA
Source organism: Vandiemenella viatica (assembly GCA_031002005.1). Classification (NCBI taxonomy): domain Eukaryota; kingdom Metazoa; phylum Arthropoda; class Insecta; order Orthoptera; family Morabidae; genus Vandiemenella; species Vandiemenella viatica. Next base: position 26,036,412 of record CM061921.1, read on the forward strand.
GCTTCTGTAACAAATAGTTTAAGATGTTGATTGGCTATGGCCAAAAACCATGCTATGGGTTACCCGTGGACCATAACTATAAGATACCTACGAATGCCAGTCTTGATGGATCTTATGGAGTAGATACAAGATAGAAGTATGGCAATTCTGAACAGTGAGAAGGGAAATGGACTATTATGACAGACCTGTTGAGATACCTTGGAGGGCAAGATCAATGCTGGGATATGTGGAATATGATCAGTAGATGATGGTGTCCAAGTTATATCTTAGCGCATCAGCTTTGTAGTTACTGCAGGCCATTACCACAGTGGTTGAACCCTTCTCGGCTGGAAGGAAACTGACGTTCTTATTTCTATCATTGCTCTGCTTTACGGTTAGCAGAGTTTGTTGGAGCGGGGAATGGAGCTGAGGAAAAGGTTGAGAGTTGGGCGAGAGTAAACAACTACAGGAACAAAGGGTGTGGTTGGCTTAGGGAACAGGAGGTGGATCCAAGCAGGATGGAGGTTTGAAATTCTGCTTGACTCAAACTTGTCATACTAGAAGTCACCCCATTTTATGGTAGTGGGTGCAGGGTGTGTGCAGGAGAACGGTAGTGACTCTTGGACTAAATCCCCTTCCATACACTGTAGGTGGAAACTAGCTTACCAACATTTCCTTCACACAACAATAAGAAGGAAAATCCTTTAATGCAGTGAAAATAAGGAAGAACAGGAAAAGTAAATACAGCACTTATCGTACATGAATGAAGCTGGGCATCAATGAACACATATAACACAATAGTTCGGCATTGAACCTTTTCTTGCAAGTAGATAAGACACATAGCGAGATTGGATATGACCATACTGACACCTACCGAGTGAAGAGGGAACTAAGGAAAGTGAGGGTATATACTATATCCACCCACTTTGCTTTGTCCGTAATGGTTAACAGTTATTTTAATCACGTAGTGAGACTCAGCATATGCAGACCATTGTAGCTATCATCCCTAATGCCAAGTGTTCTACACCTCTTCTGCATGACCACAGATCTACCTGATTATCCTTGTGTCATCACTGAACTATGGCCTATGTCTTTGGATTTACTTGCCCTATCCTTCATTTTCAAAGTAACAAGCAAGGAAGAAAGTAAAGATTATCACTAGGGTTCGGATCTTTATGACCAAAAAAATAGAGAAATATGCAGGCAAATATGACCTTAAAAATCTGGATGTTATTTTGGCTTGGTGCGCTGAGTGGTAACTTACTCTAAATTGTATAAAATGCAAGACAATGAGCATAACTAACAAAAAGAATCCAATTGTTCAGAAATACGAGTTAAACTATACAGTTATTGATATGGTCGATTCTATTAAATATTTGGGAGTAACAGTACAAAGGAACATGAAATGGGACATACACATTAATTCGGTAGTAGGTAGAGCAAATTCTAGACTGCGATTCATAGGTCGAATCTTGAAAAATTGTAATGAACAAACAAAGGAGATAGCGTACAAATCTCTTGTGCGTCCACATTTGGATTATAGTTGTGCCCTTTGGGACCCGTTTCGTAAGGGGTTGATCGAAAGTATAGAGAAAGTACAGAGAAGAGCCGCTCGATTCGTGACCGCTTGCTACAGTCCTTATGAAAGCGTCACAGAACTGATTAGTAGACTAGGTTGGGAATCTCTGGTAGACAGACGACACATGTTTCATTTAAACTTATTGGTAAACATGCGTACTCCCACTTTCACTTTTGAGTGTAGTGAAATACTTCTTCCACCAACCTATTTGAGTCGGAAGGACAGGAAAGATGAAATTAGAGAAATAAGGTGCGGGACTGATTCTTATATGAATTCTTTTTCCCCTTGTACCATTAGGGATTGGAATGCACAGCAAAGAGATTAGCTTTGGTGCTGAGCACCCTCTGCCACCCACAATTTTGTGAATTGCAGAGTATATATGTAGATGTAGATGTAGAAAAATGGGTAAATATGACCTAAAAATGACAAAATGTGACCAAACATTTAAATTTACTATACAGCAAAACATCCTCAATTATACATCATTTATTTTATCTAGTAGTGTCGCTTTCACGTAGACAGCATAATTTGCTTCCGTGCACTCGCTACACCATTGAGAAATTAAAATTTTAAATTGTTTTGTTAAAGTTACTTTAATTTCAGATAATTTACAGAATAGAACTCTTTCATCTGTACTAAAACCCTCCTCTCTAAATTTCCTTACATAACTTCGCACTTTCAGAAAATTTTATTTTCGGCATGGCGGTAGGTCTACTCACTGATCCACTGCAGATTTAACGATGACCGAGGATATTTCATTGAGATATTGATTGATGAGGATCAAAACAGGCATGCTTCAGCTGCATTTTCGAGATTAAAAGGCGGGCGGAACATTACGTTTAGAGAGTGAAAATAATGTATAACTTTAATTCTTGACTGGTGAATTCTGATCACAGTGAAAATTAGTTTTGTTTTTCTCCGCCACCTGTATAGCAGAAGTACAGTTCTATGAATAATTATCTTAATTTCTTCTCATCTATATCTTGCGAATTCGCGGTACTATTAAAAAAAACTACCAGATTCTTTCTCAAAATATGGCCATAAATATTATCAAAATATGACCAAAACTAGGAAAATGGTCTCAATATGCATTTATATGCTACATAAAATACATTTAAATACAATCAGAAACGTTGAATTCAGCATTTCAGCGCAAAAAGGCAGGAACGAATATGACTTGTCCTAAAGATCAGAACACTAATTATCACCATACAGGCCTACGAAACCTTTTGGATGTTGCTGGGGTAGCAGAGCACCATATTTCCTTTCAACATATCTGCATTAATGTGGATTTGGTATAGCAAAGGCCATGGCCAGCAGTTTACTGCCAAAGAGTTTTTGTAGCATTACTCATTTAATGGCAGACTTGGAAACGATTCCTGGTGTTAAGCTTTGAGAAAATTTCCCCAGCTTCATTTTAATTTGTTGTCTGATTCATAATCAGTTGTTCTACCAATTGAACTGTGTGATCACTCAAGATATAAAAGAGTTTAATAAAAGTTAAACGGAGAGACAGGGATCACTGAAATCACATTCATGATAGCCAATTTATGATATAAATAAAAAGTGAACGATAGAATTTTACACAATTTCCATGTTTTTTTCCTCATGGTTTTACACCTTGTTTATTTTATTAGAGGTGAGAAATGACTGGCACAAGGAACATGAAGGAATTCATCCATCAGCTTTTTGAAGGAATCATCCTGGCATTCACCTAGATTAATTTCAGGAAACAATGGAAAAACTGAAAATTGGATGCCCAGACAGGGATTCAAACTTGCAAGGCCAGACTGCTACGATTCACCCACCACATTTGGTTTCCCATGTTATTCTGTTTATGAAAAATGTGTCCTAAAAATTATTCCCGGACTGGCAGGCAAACCAACCAGTTCACTATGCTCATTAAAGAGCCACTATGCTGTCACTGACAAGTAAAATGGAGCCATGTCTAAAGTCTGTTTAAATTTTATAGGAAATTTCATAAAAATCTCAGATGACTGCCAATTTTTGGCCCAAAAATTATATATTTGACATACAAATTGACATATAACAATCAGGACAAAAAGATAATCAAAAGAGATGGCTGCACTTATGCTTGCCCTTGATGAACAACAGGCCTTGCAAATCAGTTGTTGCTTAATAGCTGCTTTCGTAAAGGTTTAAAGCTCTGGAATATCAAAGAGTTGGTGGAGAGGCTGCATTTGCTGATCCAACGAGTAGATGGAACAACAAGAAATTCAGATAAGAGTACACACAATAGATTTTTATCCTCCTCCGATAGACAGATTTAAACCTAGGTCCAGTTTATTACTTTTGGCTACACTGGCAATTAGAAAAGACCCGTAATTGTATAAAATGTCCTTTATAAAGTTTTGATTGGTTTTGAGGAGATTGCATTCAAAAATGAAAATGTACAGGATGGTGCATGAAATGTCATATCATTTAATTAACGCATTAAAGCTACATTACAGGAATATCAGTTTTCTGATTACGTGCACATAACTTCTAACTTATGGAAACACACTAGGTGGTGTTAGAGGTGACATTCGTCAGTTTGTTAAGATGGCAGACTATGAAAAATTGACTGTTGTGAACAAAATGAGGGTAGTGCTGCTTTTAGTAGAAATGAAGAGTGTGACAGCAACTCGGAGACTTTTTTATGCCTATTTTGATACACAATAGCATCCCTGTAAATACTTTTTATAGATTGTTCCACCAATTTGAAAGTGATTGTTCTGTGTTGGGTTGTAGGCAGTCACATTCTTTTAGTACTTGCACTCTGGAACAAGTCGAAACCGTGTGAGTAGCTTTGACTTGAAATCTGAGTAATATGACAAGAAAAGCAAGTACTGAGTTGGGAATTTGATGATGATCATGTGGTCTAGTCCTGCAAACACAGCTCTTTGTGCAAGTTGGTGTAAACCCACAAACTACCAGTGACGTCCTTAATTTCCTTCAAGAAAATTTTGGTCTTCATCCAATACCAAACAGATTTATTGAACATTAAGACAGCAGCCTGACATGGCCATCTCACAACCAAGATAAAACACTATTTAATTTCTTCATAGCGTTTTCTCAAAGAAAACCAGATGCTATGTGATATCTGAAGATTTCTGTCAAAGGGTTATTGCAAGCTACAAGAAGTCTTGAGGCAAAATGGCAGACATACTGAATATATCCTCAATTAGTGATATGTTTCCATTATATGGCGATTACTTTTGTAAAAATATTTTCCAAAATATTTTTTTAAAATATTTAAACAATGGTATGACAAATCATGCACAACCCTGTAAGTTAAGTTATGCTATAATTGGACTTGAAGCAAACAAACGAACACAACAGCATAAAATCTCATGCTCCATCAGAAGTATGTCATATATTTTACATTTTCATGTTTTTTTGGAAGAAGAACTGTCTCATATTACTAATTTATTTATAATCAGACAGTATAGATAAAACCATTTAACAAATCAGAAGTGTTCTACAACATTTCTTACCACATCTTTTTATAGTAACTGAAAATACTAGCCCCAAGGAACACAATTTCCAGATTTTTTCTAATTTTCCTTTAGTTAAATAACAGAATCAATGACATATTAATACTAACTGTAGACAAAGGGGTACGTGTTCCTTAAACTCCCCTCATACACTTTCATAAGTACCGGTCTCCCACAGGTCCCACTCCCTCCCCCCTTTCTTTACCGTGTGGTGGGAGATGGGCAATGGCACAGTGGCATGAGGTAGGGGATGGCTTATAGGGGTGAAGTACAGTGGGGACCTAGTGTGCCCTATGATTTGATACGGTAGCTATGAAAGCCCTATAAGAACCCTGAAAAATGATAGCTACAACAGGTGAAGCTGCAACAGGCCTAGAAAGCCAGTAGTGGATGGAGCTTGATTTCAGAACTAAGCACAGCTTCGGAAAAGGATGGATGTTATGGACATTGACCTTGGCAATGGACTAGACTAGAAGTTGGAACAATCAACATCTTATCGCTAGATGGAGAGGAATTTGAAAATCATCAGCAGGATGGATGGACCAAGTGAAAAAAGACGCAGAGGCTAAGGGAGTTGTTTGGAGACAAGTGGTGAAGGAGAAATCTTATAGTGACTGCTAGACATGGAAGAGGAAGTGCTGGACGACCCACAAAAGCGTAAATGTCTAACAACGATGATGATAAGTCCAGGAATATATATTGTCAACTAAAATGTAAAAAATGTTTTGAAAGTATACTCATATGACAAAATCTTATTTAAAATGGAATGGATTTTATGCATCATTACAGGAATTAATAACAGCAATTACCTATTAGTTCTGATGTCTTCCTCAGACAGCTAGCAAATTAGGAAAAATCAAATTTGGTGCCACCAGAATTGATAGATATGTTGGGCAAGGATCCCCATCCCTAAATACTGGGGTGAAATCGTGATGCTGGTTCATAACATTGTTAAAGATTTTAATAAAAACACTGTCAGCAGTAAACAACTTATTGTACTGTGACAAGTCTAAAATCGTTCTGGGCCTCTTTGGTAGCCAGGGAGGAGATTTACTCAACTCTGGTGATGGAAAGAGGGCATCCCAAAACCATATTCCTCCATAATAGCCTTTGTACAGTAGCTGAACGGTTTGGTTGCCCTTTAGTGGTTGATGTAAAGCCGTTCAAAGTTAGGATGAATTGCCATCTCGTACACGGGACTTCAAGGAGTCACGGCAATATGTATATAGTGTCGCACCATGAGGAGACGCCGGTGGATGGAAAGCGGCGGCTTGCCAGACTCAGCACAAATGCTGGGTATCGGACTGGTGTGGTACGCACCTGTGGCGAGACGAATACCTGCATGGTGGACACTATCTAGTATCCGAAGATAATTGTCCCATGCCAAACTGTATACAGAGCAACCATACTCCAACCGCGACCGTACAAAGGCTCTATAAAATTGTAGCAGGCAGGAGCAGTCAGCGCCTCACACCCTACCACGCAGACATTTTAAAACATTGAGGGCTCTGGCTTTAACATCCTTAAGATGTGTCAGCCAAGTAAGCCTACTGTCTAAAATGAGACCCAGAAATCAAATAGTTTCACTAAAACTTAAAACGGTGTTCCTCAAGGTTAGCTGAGGTTCTGATAAAAGACTTCTACTGTGGATAAAAAGTACACACCGGGTTTTCTCAGCAGAGAAACAGAAGCCAGTGAGTTCTGACCATTCATCCAGTCTGTTCAACACGAGCTGCAACTGCCACTCAGCGCTTCTTAGGCTAAATTATGCACAAAAAATTAAAAAGTTATCAACGTATAAGGAGTACTGCATGGGCCTCCTTATATCAGTTGAAATACTATTAATCACTATAGCGAATAGTGTCACACATAAAGCTGATCCTTGAGGAACAGAGTTTTCCTGAATAAAAAATTCTGACAGTTCACTACCGACTCGGTACCGGAAGCAATGACGTGATAAAAATGATTTTAAAAACTGGGGGAGATTTTCCCTGAAACCCCATTCATATAACTGTTTCAAAATAACATGCCACCAGGTAGTATCATATGCCTTTTCTATGTCAAAAAATACACCTATAAGGTGTTGGCTGCGGAAGAATGCATCCTGTGTTGCTGCCTCCAGTAGGGTCAGGTTATCCGTGGTGGAATGGAACTTCCTTAACCCACACTGAAAACAGCTCAGCAGTTTACGGGACTCGAGACACCAGACGAGGCAGCAGTTGACTATCCACTCTAGTATCTTCCCAACGCAGCTCGTTAAGGCGATGGTGCGATAGCTACCTAGCAACAACTTATCTTTTCCTGGTTTTAAAATTGGGATGATCGTTGCTTCTTTTCAAGAGTTGGGGAATTGTCCTTCAGTTCAAATGTCATTAAAAATACCCAGGAGGTACTCCTTAGCATCTTTGTTAAGATGCCTCAGCATCTGGTACTGAATCAGGTCAGGCCCTCGAGTGGTATCTTTGGCTGTGTTTAACGCTGAATCTAGCTCCCAAGATGAAAATGCGCTATTGTACGCCTGTAATTTCGACGAGTCAAAGCAAAAAAATGTGCCTTTCAGCAGAAATTCTTCGTTGTTGGACCTGGTGGTCCAATCCAGCACACGACGTGATGGCAGCGAAGTACTCTGCCATCGGCTGTGCTATGCTTTGCTCATCTGTGACTACGCGCCCCTGATCCAATAATCCAGATACTAGTGGTCGGGAATACCTCCCAGATATACGGCGGATAGACTCCCATACCCTTGACGACATTGTGGAACGGTTAATTGATTTCACAAAGTTCTGCCATGACCTTCTTATGCTCTCCCTAATCACACGTCACGCCTTAGCTCTAGCAATCTGGAACGCTGCGAGATTTTTGGGTGCAACCAAAAATGTTGCAAGGTCCGTCTGTGATCTTGGATAGAGCACTCACATTCGTCATTCCACCAAGGGATGGGTGTTCTGCACAGTGCTCCAGAAATGCTAGGCATGGAAATATCAGCTGCTCGGTGAATCATTTCAGTGAAAATTTTCACCCTCTCCACAATGCTCCCAAGCAGCTGGAGATTGGCAGCTCTGCCGCCGTTCAGTCAATCAGCTTTGCTGATAGGTATTCCATTTTCGTTGTGTTGCTCTTCCCCAACGTTCGACTCTATTTGCAACCATATTGGGAAGTGGTCGCTTCCATGGAGGTCGTGATCCACCTCCCAACGCATGGCGTCCGCAATTGAAGGAGAGCATAAAAGAAATGTCAATGGCAGAGGACGTACCGGAAGCAGTAGCGAAGTGTGTCATTTGACCAGTATTAAGGATGCAATTCTACTCTCGCTCAAACAATCTACAAATTTCCCGACCTATGGGGGAATAGGTCATTGAACCCCACGAAGCACTGTGTGTGTTGAAGTCTCCCAACAGGAGGAAAGGCCAAGAAATTTGCTGCAACAAATCAACCAGTTGACCGGAATCAACTGGAGACCCTGGTGGTAGATATAAGGAGCATACTGTCAATTGTATCGGTTCTCTAACTCTGACAGCTACTGCCTGTAGGATAGAGGTGAGAGCAACAGGTTCGGAGTAAACAGTGTTCCGTACAAACACAGCCACTCCTCCCTTCACTTGATCACTCTCGGTATCATCCTTTCAGCAAATGTCATAGCCTCTTAGTACAGGTTGGTCTGAAATGTGTCTCTTGGAGACAGACACACACAGGATCAAACTGTGCTAAGAGTTGTAACTCCTCTTTGTGAGCTGTAAAACCGTTAATGTTCCACTGGAGAATGGGAGCCATCCTACCTGTTTAGTTTCACCCGCCCCAGTTCGGGTGGGTCTTCAGGCTCTGTCTGCTGAGGAATGGGATCAGTCTCGTCCACCAGCATTTCAGTTTCTTCTGGCTCTGAAGAGACAGACGTCTCCGACTCAATGAACTCACCAAACACCTCCGTAACCTCCTTCATCCTCACCCTCTTTCCCTTCTTCTCCCGACTATCAGGTAGTTTGGGAGGGGACGAAGAGAGGGATTTCACAAACTGAGTCGGGTCCATCTGCCGAAACTTTGGGCCCTGGATCTTTTGATCACCTACATTAGCGCTAGTAGCAGTTGTTATTGCTACTCCCTTCACTGCACGTGGAGGAACTGGAGGTGCAGTGACTAACTGTTGCTGCTGCTGGCGCAGTCGAGGGCGAAGACGTGTTGCTACTAACGTCCGCGGTCTTAGATGTTATGACTTTTGCGGATTTTGCACCGCATTTGCATTAACATGAACATGTAGTACTTGTGCTCATGTCTGCAACAGATGTCTGGGTAGCAACACTTTGTTTCCTGATGGGAGCTGAAGCCATCTTAGCAAAACTTGTTCCAAAAATTGGAGTGGCGAGCAACTTGGCATTCTTTTTAGCTTCCCCATAGGGAATCCGCTCTTTGGTCTTCAGCTCATGTATCTTGCACTCTTCAAGAAACACTTGACACTCCCTACTCCAGGCAGGGTGTTATCTGGGGCAGTTGACGCACATCTGTGGCAGCGTGCAACTGTCGCCTGGCTCATGTGCCCCCTTGCCGCATTTACCACAGGTGGGGCAGTCCTTACACGATGCCATCATATGTCTGAACCGCTGACACTGAAAACAGTGCATCGGGTCCGGAACATACGTACCCTGCTTTGATGTTCTTTGGCAGTACTGGAGTGTCAAACGTCAGGACAATGGTGGCAGTCCTTTTAATACTGCCATTTACCCTTCATGTGATCTGACGTACCTCGACCACTTTCTGATCTTCCCACTCCTTAATGAGTTCCTCGGTCCCTATATCAATATCATCACAGCTGGTGACAACACCTTTGCTGCTATTCAGGGATTTGTGGAGTTCGCAATTAACGGCAAACGCCCTGAGCTTCTCACAGTTAAGGAGTTGGGTAGCTTGCCTACTGCTAGTTGTTACCAGCAGCAGCGTCCCATTCCTCAGCTTTTTTACTGAATTCAGGGTCCCAACCAGACCCTCCAATCCCTTTGAAATATTAAATGGTGAAATTTTTTCAAAGGTTCCTTACACCCTTTGCACCACTCTAAAAGCAATCACAAGTGAACAAACTTTTCTATTACTATCATTTTCAGAATGAAGGGGGGTGGGGGCTTTAAACCCTCACCCCCTTCTTAGAACTGGGTGTATTTAGATTAGCCTGCGGCACACCCGTACCACAGGTATTTGAGGGTTTGTTTGGTTTAAGGTTTTTTGAAGTTTTAGTTTGAATTTTGGCCCCACGAGTAAGGACGAAAGGTCCAGGGGGCACACCTCCATAGCTTATTCCTCCAGTCTAATACAACAGGGGTGCGCAGGTGCCCCTGAGGTTGCACGCTAGCAAGTGATCTCCCTCATCACCCATTCACCTCCTTGGCACACGTCTGACCTTGAGGTTGACGTTTTTTATATATATATATATATATATAGAGAGAGAGAGAGAGAGAGAGAGAGAGAGAGAGATTTGTTCCGTCCTCGCGATCCGGGCGATCAAGGCACACAACGTTCCACTGTCATGCCCTATGGTGGTCATTGAAGCATGGTAGGAGTTTACGGTGTGGGAAACTTGCGGCGCTCACAAGTTTCCAGTTTGGGCACCGCGGGTTCGCCAAACCCGTACCTGGCACTCGCGTACCAGGCCCCTGCGGGGAGTAAATGCAGGATTTTGTAACCTAACTCTACCACTTGCCTAGTATACCCCCAACCAATTGAGTTTACTGCAAATGATATGCCAAGATATTTACACACTACTTCAAATGCCCATCAAAAATGAAAGGGTATCACCTATTGTGGTTAGTAAGACTTTCAAAATGGCAGACAGCAACATTTTGTTCTGATAGCTTGCTGTAAACGAATTTCTTGTTAAAGAGGAAAAATCAGTTGCTGAAATGTACCTCAGACTTCAACATGTTTATGGAGATGTGTGCATGGGCACCAGCAATGTCAGGAGATGGGCGAAAATTTCAAAGTTAGGAGCACAAGAATCCAAGAATAACGTTGTAGCGGGTGCCCTCGAACTGCCTCCACAGAATGCAACAAGGAAAAAGTTGATGCACTTATTAGAGAAGACATGTGTATAACTGTGAATTACATCACTGCAAAACATGCAGTAGGAAATAATGCAATTTAAGAATTGATTCAAAGCTTGGGTTATTGAAAGGTTTTATCATGTTTGGTCCTACATTTATTGACCGAAGACAACAAACTTCAGAGAATAACTATCACACAAAATCTTCTTCACAGATTTTGAAATGAAGGCGATGAGTTTTTGACAAGATGTGATTGGAGATTATAGTTGCTTCCATCATTACAAGCCCGAAAGAAGTGACACAGTATGGAATGGCATCATTTGAATTTGCCATTGAAGAAGAAAGTGAAGACAGTGCAATCTGTAGGGAAAGTTATTGGAAGTGTCTTCTGGGGTGGGCATTGTTGCATTCTGTTTGAGCTTCTTGAACTTGAAAAGAGCATAAATGCTGCCCACTACATCCAAATACGTTTGAAGCTCAGTCATGCATTGTGTGATAAACGCCCTGGAAAGAAGTTCATCCTTCAAAAGAATAATGCACGTCTGCTTACTGCTCAAGCCACTATGGAGAAAATCAGAACATTTGGGAGGAAAATTCTTCCACATCCTCCCTACATTACTGACTTGGCACCCTCCAACTACCATCTTTTTGGATCTGTTAAGGAAGAGATGAGAAACCAATGCTAAAAGACAATGGAGAATATTTGCCAGCAGTGTGTTAGCACCTGCAATCAGCTGGGACAGAGTTCTGTCGTAAGGGTATTTTCAAACTGGCAGCATGATGGGATAAATTTGTGTAAAAAAATGGAGAAATGTTGAAAAGTAATAGAGAAGTCTGTAGATTAAGTTGGTTTGGCTTAAAAGTAAGGATTAAGATTGTTTAAAAAAATATTGCTTACAACTTTCTGTTTGACCCTTGTATAAAGCAAATTATTATGAAATGAATTCTTTACAGGAGTTCAGCCAGATAGCGTCGTAAAATGACAATGTTTCAACAACCGGCTCTGTGGTCTTCATCAGGTCTATTACTACAGATATTACCTGAAATCACAAACTAGACTGGCTTAGCAGCCGGCGAAAATCGGACGAAGTCTACTGATGGTAGCCAGGCCGCCCAATCAGCACACGGCAGAACTGTGAAGAATTCATTTCATCAATACGCTGGGAAAGTCTCCACTCGTAAGTATCGATTATGTTCATTATGTACACAATAGTTTTTAATATAGTCTGATAAGAGAAAAGGGGAGGGGGAGGGGAATCAAGTCAAAAGCCACATTAAGCTAAATGGGGTGGGGAGGGGATTTCAAAAAAGCCCACAATGGAGACACATAGTCTATGGATGCTTCCTTATCTTTTGTCAAAAAAAATTCTTAGGTTATGCTGTGAACTGGTTCTAGTAATTGTTACAAAGAACACAGTGTGAACATCAGATGCTCTTCTCCCTACATGAATTTCTGCATGTATTCATTGTAAATACACAAAATCAAACATGCAAATTTAAATGAATGTCACACTTCAATTTTTTAAATTTCTGCCTCGCATTATAATTTTTTATCTCTGTCATCCATATTTATGTGCAGTTACTTACACAACAGACCATTGTTTATTAGCTGGGATTGCAGTTACATTTCCTTTTAACAATGTAAGTGCAAATAATATCAAAAACAATTATTTATTTGAAATTTTCTGATCAGGTATAATGCATTTTATTAAAGTGGAAAGTGCCATCAACCATCAATTCTACCTCCACCTTTTATTATTATTTTTTGTTAGCTGTGAACATAAACAACAGTGGAAGAAACATATTGTTATATGTTGTACTGATTCACTACCATGCCCCTGACTATCTCAAGAGTCACACTAATGGCTTCTTTTCAACAGAATGCCTAGGGCAATAACAATACTCCCACTGGCACTTTTGACTATGTTGTGTGACATGGTGATTAAAAAATACCTACGCATTCTGAATGAACAAAATTAGGTCAACTCGAGTTCATAAATCCAGCAAAATTACTTGACACTAAGCAAGTTAATGATGTCATAATAATGCAGCAGTCAATCAAGAGGTGTTTTATTTACAAGAAGTAATTATGTTTAAATACAGCCTGACACCACTGGAATTACTTCAAAAGTAGTACTAGCAGCATAAAGCTTTTACAAAGTGTATTCCAATCTAACTACTAGTTGGAAACTAAACGTCTCGTGACTGACTGCCAAAGTATTATGACATTATTACCTCACACAGTAGGCCTACAACATAGTTTTGCTATTATAGTATAATCCCATTGATCCAAAAGTATCATCTGTTTAGGAACCATGATAGTTCTCTACAAATGTTATTCCAGTTGTAAAGTGACAAATTCCCAAAATGGAAACAGAAAATGTCCAAGAATTGTTAAAAGTATTGTATGGCAGAATATTTTTAGCTTTTTAACCTACAGGATAATTGTTTGGTCCCAGTAAAACAATCTTCTGTTAAACTAGAGTGCAGTTTCACTATGAAATCAACAGGAATACCCTATCAATGAAAAATTAACAATAATGCCACAATTTCAATACTGTTAGAAATAAGAAAGGTTGCCTTTAATGTGAAGTAAAGAATAAATTTTATAACAAGCTATCATTTTTAAATCCAGAAAATGGTTAGTCTTTCCATGCACTTACTTTTGACAAAATATATGACAAAAATTTTCTAATAATAATTAAACTTTCAGGAAAACTGTTTGCAGCCTACATAGTGATGAACAAACAATTCGAACAGAAACTGACATAAAAAATTCACAACATGTCTGATATACCAATAAACTATTGCTGCCATCCAGGCTACATTACATTACATTACCATCTACAAAATAAAGTTCTGCACAATGCAAGCAGTACTAACTCACCACTGTGCTCAAAACATAAAATTCCAACCAACTCAAACAAGAAATAACAGTGGTAAAATGAATATATGAAAAACTACATTTACCAATGTGAAACAGAGTTCTTCAAGGTCAGTGGCATAAATATATTCCAATAAGAAACTTAGATAGGTAGGCACAAAAAGCATGACACAAAGGACACACAAAACACCTGTAATTTTCACACTGGGGTTATCAAATACAGAAGCGTATTGCTGTTGTTAATAATTCTAGAAAGTAAAAGTATATGAACAAAAAGGAATTTTGAACAAACCACACTGTAACTGGGAATGGAATGTTCAAAAGTACTTATTAATACAAGGAACGTTTTGTGCACATTTAGTAGTAAACATTACTTGTGCCTAAAATAGAATTAATTCATGTATTATGGCAACAGATATCTTGCTACAGTGAAGCATAACAAGGTGATATTTACTTTTAACCTGTCATATTACACAACAATTCTCCTAACTATATGGTGAAATAATATTACATTACCCAATTTCATAGTTTCCTTCCTTATACCGGTATAAGTTCTGTCAGTTTTGCTTGGGGGGGGGAGGGGCACTAAATTGTGTGGAAGTCTACTGAGCTTAATCTCAAGGAAATGTCAAACAGCCTGACAGCAAATACTTCATATTAGGCCTATATGTATGTAACTAAAATATGGACTCATAATATCTAAGAATGCAAAACAAACATCAATAAAGTCACCCAGTTATTTTCTGAAAGAAATGTAGTATGTCATATAAATACCGTAGGCCTATCTGCTGTAATTTTTATACTACTTGACTGTCAGCATTATACCATGCGCTCAGAGTGGCACTCACCAATGTAGGGTCTGAGAAATCTGGGGTTTTTCGTGTTGTCATAGGAATGATCAAACATGTTCCTGCAAATACTGCAACTCCAATTAGAATTACGTACGGATGGTAAGCTAGTATGCGAGCAAACCTGGAATAAATGTAAACTTATTACACAAACAGTAGAAAGAAAGCCATCCGGGTGCAACACACGCAAAACTTGAAACAAATTCAAGACGAAATGAATCTACTTATATACAAAGTACTTTCTAAGAGCAACAAACGAATTAATCATAATTTTGAATTTCCCGCACTACTGTTGCACCAACTTGTCACTCACCAGTTCATCTTCTCCGTGAATACTTCATTAATGATGAGACTATCAAGTAAACGTTAAACATAACGAAAAACATTGCTCCATCAATGACAACAGACGCTAGCGTCTGTGTCCACACAAATCTTTTTATGCTGTCACACAATTTTCTGTAAAAACTGATGCAATGTGAAATACATACTACAGCGCCTTCAATATTGTTGTTTATGCCATATGAACGCATTAGTTTAACACTCTCTGTCATTAATGCTTGTTTGTTATCCTAGATGTTCATGCACATCGTAACACCCAATGCAATTTATGAAAGTATACATACACTTCAGTTCAGTATAGTTTTGTTATTCGCTAATTGGAGACGCTGCATAGTGAATTTCCTGTTCCGGTTTGCCGGGAATTTTAATATAGCATTTCGTCAAAACAGTTTCTCACCTTATTCCGATAACGTCATGGCTTCAATATCGCTCACAAACTGTTTTAAAAATTTTCAACTGGATTTCTAAAAAGTTGTTGCATTCATATTGTTACTTGTCATGTAAATTCGCAATGTAATTTAGATAGTTGCAATTTGCAATATTTGGTCAAATTGCCACCTAGGCGTGAGTCCCATCACAATTAATTTAATTTATTTAGTTACATGCTTGCATACACGAACATAGAGAAGAATTAAATATTTTTTGACAAATTTAGTAATTGATTAGCCAAGAAAGTTCTTTTTCCTATTAAGTTAGATTATGACCCAAAGTATTTCTACATACTCCAAGTGAGATTATTAAAGTCACGTCTCAATTTTTGCGTAAATCCCTTAAAGCGGAAATAATGTCTGTTTTGCCTTTGTAGATATCAAGTTTGTATATTTTATGGTCATCGACAGGGCGATGAGCGATTTTTAAGTTGACTACAAAATAATTGCCACTCTCCTGTGTAAATGTAGTTGATATTATTAACAGTGCATCTTCAAGTGTACACATCTGTTTGGCCCATGGAGGAAGGAAATATATGGAGGAGAAGTGACGTTAAATTGGTGAAGCAGGCTCGCGCATGCGCAGTGGCGGCAGCGGCGATATTGCGCTTCCAAACAATTGCGATGTTCCCAGTATATCCCGAAAACTAAGCAAGATATCGAAAAATTTTATTCTTTATTTTCGATTTGTCTCGTCGTGTTACATAAGAATCGATCATTAAATTTGACTTTTGCGAAATTTTTCCTCTCCATTTCAACCTCACATTTGATACAGTATATCTCTAGAACTAGGTGAGATATCGAAAATGTTTATTCTTTATTTTTCATTTGTCTCGTCTTTTTAAATAAGAATCCATCATCAAATTTGACTTTGACCAATTTTTTCTTCTGAATTTCAACCAAAACCATTTCACATTTGGGACAGAATATCTCGAAAACTAAGCAGGATATCAAAAAAAAATATTCTTCATTTTTTATTTGTCATATCGAGTTACATAATAATCCATCACCAGATTGCGGCGTCACCATTATCCTAGAGTCCCCTTGAGGTTTTTGTACATATTCCCCGTGTCTGTATGGAAGCGGCTATGCCCCCTCCACTCCGGCCATGCCCCCACTCCTCCTCCGCCCTGCTTCACTTCAATGCGTGGTGAAGGTCTCTTGCGTCGTCTCCATATATTTCCTTCCTCCATGGTTTGGCCATGTAATTATTTGCTGTATCCCACAGAGCCAGTCTCTTATGCTGAAATCTTTGGAAAATAAATTTATTGTATTGTGGATTAGAAACTGCGAGCAATGTGAATAGTGTTCGTGACCTCTTTCAGTCATAGAATCCAAGAGCTTTGAAATCGAGCTACGAAATCGAAATAGCATTCTGAATAGTTATAATGGTCCCTCACTAACTGCTTGCGGCTCTAATGGATTTACGCATGGTAACAATATTATTATTATTAAGCAATTGCGATAGTACTCATGCCCCCATGACAATTTCCCTATAACCCTACTAACTACTCAAACACATTTTAAGTGTTAAATCCCTTACTGTCTGACGTACACTGTTTATCACCTCTGGGTAACTTGTTCCAGTCCTTGAATCCCTATCTACAAATGAAAATTTCCCTACATTCTTATGCTTGAAATCAAGTGCTAATTTATTTTCATGGTATTCTCCTTCCCTTACATGATGTTCCTAAATCTTCCGAATATTCACCCAAGCCTTATAGCCAGTATATGTCTTAAACATGCTAATAGTTTTCTTCAGCCTCCTTCTATTGTCCAATTACTCCCAGCCAAGTTCTTTTGTCAATCAAGGGTAATTTTTAGATATAATTATAACTGCCCTCCATTGCACCCTCTCCAACTACAGTGTTTGATATATCGTAACCTTCCGCAATACTCTAGTAAGGGACTGGTGAAAGTTTTTTAAACCATTTCTCTTACTCTTTCTGCAACAGAACCAATCGTTTTATCCAGCCTCTTACAGAAAAGCTCAACTACATCTGTTATGTTTATCAACTGATGCCGTTAATTTCTAAGGTAATAATTGAGTCTACTGTCAGCAATTGAAGATGACCACTCAATGTCATCTGATAATCCGCATTTAGGTAGAATTAAGTCGCAATTATATAGTTTGTATACAAATGAGTTTTCTAAATGTTCTTTTAATATCATTACATTGTTGTGCAATAGCTTGTGTAACTTTCCAGTGCTAATGTAACTATTTAAGAAAACCCTTATTCAAGTCATTATCAGCGGGATGTGACATGGTCTGTTACACTAGTTCGACGATATATTTCCAACAGTAATTTTTTTGAATGTAATATTAGATAGTCATTGCTTTCTGTAATAGTAGTTTTACACATAGTTCTTTCGAGAAAAATTTCATTCATTTTTAATTTATATACGTAAACTATGGACTAATTTAGACACAACTATTTTTCGGTATTCATTAAAACATGCGTGACAAAACTGCTGTAGAGTAGTGATTTTGGGAGTGTTTTGTTACGACTTCAGTGAGTGGTTTCACTGGGGAACTTGTATGGGGGAAGAAAATTGAAAATAAAATGATTCTCTTCTATAGTTTTGTCAGCTACATATACGAGACAGAAAAAACGCTGATAATATGAGACTCGAATAATGAAATAGCGAGATTAAGGAAGGAAATGTATGACAAGAGATGGAAGAAGGTAGCAACAATGGGCGATAAAGGGAGAGTTTGTTGTACAGGGAGAACAGCTCCACTAAAAGCCAAAAACAGATACAGCCTGTTTCCTAAGGTAATTGAAGAGGAGCCTAATACAGTTTTAGCAAATAAAGTCAAGCAGGAGACAATTAGGATTAAAAATAGTTCGGATCAGAAATCAAATAGGAAAAGTAAAGTCTTGCTGCTAAGTAGTAGTCAGGGGAGAGGTGTGGGCCAGCACTTGCAGGAAAAGCTATTGAAATGATAACTGGTTGCAAAAACTTCTATGTCAAGTGCTGGCATTAGCCGGTTTATAGATAATATGGTGCACACTGCATGGAATTTACAAAAGGGGATCATGTGGTTATAGTAGGTGGAACAGGGAATAGTTGGGCTAAGGAAGAGTGATTTTTTATCGAAAATGAGCTGGGGATGATAAGGTGCATCGACTAAGCATACAAATGTGGATTTTGTGGCATTATTTCAGCATCACGATCATCTTAGGTTACTCACAGCTCTTAGACCTGATTATATGAAAAATTAGACGGCACTAATGGCAACTCAAAATTTCAAATTTAT
Source organism: Vandiemenella viatica (assembly GCA_031002005.1). Lineage (NCBI taxonomy): Eukaryota > Metazoa > Arthropoda > Insecta > Orthoptera > Morabidae > Vandiemenella > Vandiemenella viatica. Next base: position 26,055,251 of record CM061921.1, read on the forward strand.
ACTGTCCTTGGTGGTGCAAATGGGATATGGTGTTTTACTAGACATAGCCTGCATCTAAACATGAAGTGTTGGTTAGTTCAAGAAATATCAGAAAATTTAAGGGGGGAACCCATCATCCAAGGTTCGAGCCTTATTATTACAAGTGTCCATGCTATACCTATTATAAAGTCAACATGTAGACTGCCAGTAATACCAGAAGCAAATTTAAATGAAAATTTTGCGTCAAAACCCGTCATCAATATTTTCACAAGAAGTCACGAAAACAGAAAAAATGTATTATGAATTGTATCAGTGCAAGCAGGATGCTAATATAGATTTGTTAGAAAACAATTGTGTGGATTTAAAAAATAAAATTCATTAAAGAATAAAAGGGAGGGTTGGTATAAATAAAGATATCGTATAAAATATTAGCATAAAAAAGCAGAAATCAGGTTTTTATCTGCACAGTTTAAGAGTGTAATGTATAAAATTTATCGTTGGCTTGATGGAGACACATCAACAATACATAGATAGTTGTAGGGGTTAAATCTTGGTCAATGGAAGTAGTTTTAGACAATTAGGTTTTTCCTGCGGATTACAGAGTGTACTGTAGATATAGAGAAGGAGCTGGTGGACGAGTATTTAAAATGTTTTGTGGATTACTATTAAAGTTTATGTGGCTTTACAGACGACGATCATGAATTGCTGTGGGTAGGGTTATGTGAGGATAGAAGAGAAACTACGAGTCATATCTGCTTACGGAAGTGGACGGATGGCTGAACAAAATGAAATCACAGGTAAGTAGATGATTTTATATCCAGAGTTCAGAGATGGGAATAAAGTGTTTATAATAGGTGGGAATCTAAACAGACTAGGCGCTAACCGGATAGGGAGTGTAATTATCGACACAAGGGCGTGGAGATATACAAACAATTTAGTGATAGAAGCAAGGGCGTAGCCAGGATTTTGTTTAGGGGGGAGGGGGGCAGGCAAGAGAAAACTGATAATATGCATGATACAAAAACGTTTATTAATGTAATACATATATATTCTATTAATTGAATAATTAATTAAATTATAATTTTAATTAATTATAATTTAATTAATTAGTATATATAATTCCACTAATAATAATTTTCGAGCTACTTCATCTGCAATTTTATCACAATTTTCTTGTAAAAGTTTTCTGTGTACACCAATCATACACAGACAGTACAGTTGGATCTCTAGAATATTTCCATCTTATTTATCTCTTTCATAAGGTCTAGTTCTTTAAGATTTTCTGTTGTCATACCCTTGTCCTTCCATAGTTTAAACCATAGTGCGACTTCATAATCAAACAATTTTAAGTTGTAACATTCGCAGAAACATCGTGACTTTTTTTTTAATCAACCTATGACTTACTTAAACTTTAGCTGGGATGTAGATAGACTGCAATCCAGTAATGCGGGATCCCGCATCATTTGGCAGTCTAGCGGATCCAGCACCTAATTAAATGGATCCGTAATCCGTAAAATGGGGTGGAAACATATTTCAGTCTTCGTCACCGTGTCTCCCTGTCAGTGCCGGCGTTAGGGGGGAGGGGGGAGGTAAGCGGGTCAAATATACCCGGGCCCGCCAGCTGATGGGGGCCCCGATTACCGGCTGCAGGGGCCCCATGGCTCGAAGCCAAGAATCCGTCCATTATCGCCCGGCTATTTTGTAGAGCTTAAAAAAAAAGGTCGCCCATTTTACCCCGGACCCGAAATTCCTACAATTATAGTTGTTTCTGAGGAAGAAGTAAAAACAATAAAAAAAGAAGGTTACAGCTATTGACAGATATTTCAAAATCTAGTGCATAAATGATGTGTTAAAATGTTTTTGTCATAAACTGTAGTTCATCGTATTTGAGTTATTTCTTTTCATAAAGTGGAGTTCTATTTCCTAATTCTATAAGATCTATGATAGCAAAGTTTTCAAATGACATCATTGTTTAGTGTGAATATTTCAAGAAACAATGGCGAATATTTTCGTTGAGTGTTTGATGAGTAGACGTCCAAAAAAAAAAATCACCTATATTTAAACTTTAAGGCGGGACCACATCCTTGCTAAACCTCGCCAAAGCCGTCACAAATTGAAACGTGTTGATAGGGTGTTTAACTTGGCTTGTGTAGGCTTGCAGGCACTTGTGGCTGATCCAATCGAGTGTCGGTTTTTTGGCACAAATCAAAGAAAATTTGCGGCAAGTGCTTGTAAAGCGCCTACTCGTTTCTGCGGACTTGATACACTTTGTGCACATGCGTTCCTGTTTGTTGTGATAGAAGTGCCGCAGCAAAAATTAGTAATTGGTTCAACAACGATATTTCACAATTCTTCAAATGCTAATATTCATAAAGAGCATATATCTTCCGGCAGAAGTTATCAAGATGGCTCATAAAGAAGCGTGGTCACCGAGCGTAGTGGGTGAGCAATTAACGCTCTGGCCTCGCATTTGGCAGGATGCCGGTTCGAATCCTCATCCGGGCATTGAGATTTGGGGTTTCCATGGTTTCTCAAATTCACTCTAGGCGAATGCCTGGATGCTTCCTTCAGAAAAAGGCCAAGTCCTAATTCTTTCCCAATCCTTGCACAATGTCCTTTTCCGTCTCAAATGACCTCGTTGCTGACAAGGCGTAAACCATAAACAAAATAAAAAGTCATAAAGGAGCTCATTAAGTTATTTTCCATAAATCCTGTGCAGTCTACAAATAATTGATATAGAGATTATAATACTGTTAAAACAATAATTATTATACAATTTCAATTATAAAACAATAATTTCATATATCCTAACTATATTAAATAAAATACATACATCAAACTACATACTAAACATAGTTACATGAATGAAATTATACCTGGAACCGTTTTTATGGATTTTTAACATCCACCATCTTCTTCGCCGTCTTTCTCGTTATATTTTCATTTTAGTATAATTTTTTATGATAAATATAGTTTAAGCAAACATTTAAATCCAACACAACATCGACGTCCCTCACGCTTTCTTCTCCAAAACATACCAGCGCATTCGCAAGCGTTTGGCTGTCAATGTTCGGCTCCCCACAATTAACCAAGCGTTTGTAAAGGTTTGGAGTTTTCGGCAAGGGACAAGCGTGTGGACCCGGGGTTATGTTCACTTCAAAGAAACACATTTTAATATCAGCTTGCTTAGAATACGGGGATCGTGCACCACGGAGCATTGCGTCAGTTTGGTCAATGAACGACTGACAAAGCTTTGGTGTTGCTGTTGAAACTGATGTTATCGGGAAAAGATCTGACGGAACAAGCGTCATGGAAAACGTTCTGCCTTCGTACCTGCAATTGTACTTTTCACACAGCACACAATTGGCAGTTGTCGACGTTTTATACCCCTCCCCCCCCAAAAAAAAAAACACTGAAAGAAATTGAGAGCATAGAAAAAACTTTCACTCGGATGTAGATCACAAAGACCTGGACGCCACAATTGAAGCACAAAGCGTGACCGTAGCACTGGATAATCCACAAACTGAGGTGATTCCCAGATATGATGATCTCAAAAAAGTGTAGAAAGTTGTTAAGTTTTTCAAAAAGTTTTTTATTTATGACCATTTCAATCAAACCAACGAATGAGGAGGCAGAAAGGGCTTTCTCGGCTGCTGGCTATATCTGTAATTCTTTGCAAATAAAGTGATAATTTCAGCGCTTATTAGATAAACAGATTATTTTTCAAACTGACGTGATTTTCTGTGATACATGTAAATTGATCTAAAACTAAATACTTACAATAATTGACTATTTACTAAATAACTAGAGTAAGATTTAAAACAAAGCGTGTAAAAGCGCAATGTATAATCCTAAAACACTACTCCAGAGAAGCTATCAATGGAATTTAAATAAGGTATGAAAATAGATCCCTTTCAAAAATCGTATAGAGATTGAGCAGGGTGATTGGAACGACGTTGTTGGACAGATACAATGCGCCAGACTTTCAAATCGGTTTCAATGGCAGCTGCAGTACTGGTAGATGTGTTTAAAATATTTAGCTCTCCGTGTCCGCGTCGCTGCGATTATCTTTTATGACAGACATTACTCCCACGTCGATCGTCTTTGATTGTGACGCAGTGGCAACAGGTTCCAGTAATCCTGAGTATTCAATCCAACGCATATAATGAATTCTGACTTAGTAGCAGCGCACTATAACTGGTAAGCACCTTTCCTCGCCGCATCATTTTCTTCCCTAGAAACATTCGAAAGTCCTTTGACAATGTCTTCAAAATTCTTGTTAAAAATAGCAAAACACGTATATTTTTGAGACCAGTGGGTCTCGTATAAAGCTGAAATATTTGGCATCGTACTTTCTCTGTAAAAAGGTTTCTCGTAAAATTTTTTTTTGATGTACTCTATATTTCAAATTGTGTTCCGTATTTCTGTAATTTGATTTAAATTATTTACAACCATGTTGTCTGTGGCTTTCACAATGAAAATACAAGGCTTTTTTTATATTTCTCTTTAAAAAAATTTGAACCCCACCAATATCACCCGCCAATGTAGAATACCCTTCACATCCTTGGCTAACACAACTATCAGGCCCATGTCCTTCGTTTTCTAAAAACCTGTCAATTTCTAATGCTATAATTTGTCATTTAAATCCATCGGTCCTACGAATCTGAGAGATTTTTGGCGGATTGTATTTTATCTTAGTCAGTAAAACTGTTTTTATGGAAAGTTATTCTTTCCCAGCTATATCACACGACTCATCTGCCAACACAATATAAGTATAAGCCTTCTTTGTGGCCTGCACAATTTCATTTTTAACGACCAAGCCGAACAGGGCAATAATTTCGTTTTGAATCTGTGGGGAGATATACATGACATTTTTCTTAAATTTTTCAATATGCTATTTCAAAACCAGAACACTTGAATCAATTCTTAGTTTCAGCAGGTATTCAAGAACACCCTGATGTTGCTCTTTACTTCTTAAAGGCAAGTTATTTTTATGGTGTAACACAGAAAATAATCGAAGATATTATAGAAGACACGATTTATCGATTGTCTTCTACTTCCCTCTGCTGAGCAGTATTCATCATTACAGCGACCGGTATTTTCTCCAAGAAGTTCTTAACATCCTTAGCTGCTGATTAACGATAGTGTGATGAAGCATGTTTTTGCAATATTCATGGATATTTTTAAAGTGACAGAAAGTTCGAGTAACAAATTAATTAGACTATACTAGCAGAGGCAAGTAAGTCTGCAAGCAACAATGATTAAATTTTCATTTCAAATTAGTGACTTTAGCATCTACAGAAAATTTATTTTCAGGAAGGTACCCAGCAGCGTTTTAGCATCTCTTTCCAACACCATTGAACTTATTCGTAAGACTGAAGTTAATATAAAGCTGGGCCTGTGGGCTGTAACACAGTATGTAGCAGTATAGGTACGACCACAGAATGAGAAACAACTTGACCGCTGGCCCGACCCAACTCATATCCGGGCACCTAGGACAAATATACTGTAAAGTCAAGAGTAATAAATATTTTGTCACAAATTAGCTCTTACACTATCGACTTTTTCACAGTCGCTTGATGGTAATAAAAATAATAAAATACAAACGAATGCAGATAATTATAGATATTAAATAAAAGTCGTACTTTTTGTATGTACTGTATGTAGTACTATATTAAAAGCCATCGTTAGCCTTACGGAAAATACAAATTAATTGCTTTTAAGAACCGATTATTAGCGCGCTCTCTGGTGATATCACAGTATAAATGATCGGATACGTTGTGTGCGGGTCGAGTGAGCCTGCAATCTATCGGTATTTAATAGCAGTTAAGACGGGGATGTCTTTGTTCGAGTTGGCTCGCGCGGCACAGCGACAGTTTGTTGCCATGGATAACAAAAACGGTAGTCTTTTAATACAATTGTACGGTGACAAATTTTTTTGTTTAATAGCAAATGTGCAGCCTAATCAGACTCAGATGGTATAACCTCCATCACTTCCACAACCGTCACTTGAAACTCCAATCAACGAATCTATAGAATCGCCAAATGACAGAATCAACATAATACCTCTTACCTATGTAAGGAGTAAGTTCTCGTTAAGAATGGCAACAGAAAATTGAATAGCATTTTAAAAAAATTTAGTATTAAATGGGTGCTATTACCTTATTTTTGACCATTTCTTTCAGAGCTTCGCATAGTAGCGTCAGAAACATCTGAAACTGTTCAAGTAAATGACTGTTTTGACACTCGAAAAAGGTAATGCAGGCTAGTACACGAGTCACCAATTGCTAGAAATCTTGAAGTCACAGCGTTTATCAGTAACTGAAATGCCTCCCGAAATTGAGTGCACTGGCTCAATTAATGATTTTAGAAACTCTACCATTGTCAATCTCGTAAAATTTGTTTATTGTATCCTCGATGGCTTCATATCTGATGTCTTCCATGAGTTTATCGCCATACTGTATTCAATTAAAATACAATTTCCATATCCACCAAATCATTCTTCGTTTAGGTTTCTAGTATACAGTGTGTCGCATCACAGTGAAAGTTGCGGCTATTCGTGCACGTGAAATGTCCACGGTGGTTTCACGAAAAGACAGTGCCTAGATAGTTTGCCGCGCAAGCCGCGCTCTTCAACAGAAATGGTTCGCGCGGCAAATAACCGGTTTGGTGCGCTCGAACATGGCTCGCGCAGCAGCCGCTCATACTCGATACGCAACTTAGGAACCGTCCATAAACCACGTAGTCCATTTTGGCCTCCTGTGAACCCTCCCTCCCCCCCACGTAGCCCAACGTGGCTTTTGTCTCCCCCCCCCCCCCTAGTAGCTTTTTCTCATATTGATTCCAGAAGTCATTTTTTGTACTGTTTTCTCTTGTCAGGCTATCATAAATTACAAGCGGGGAAAATAAAATGACGGAAATAATTATTCACATGCTTCTGTATGTTCTGTATCTTAATATGAAAGAAAAGCTACGTGGCCTGGCTCGGAAACCCCCCCCCCCTTTTAAGTAGCCCTAGCGTAGCTTTCCAGCCAAGCCCTCCCCCCTCCCCCTAGACCGAGCCACGTAGTTTATGCACAATCCCTTAAGGCCGGTTCACACTGGGCGGTTTTCACCGCAGTGGAAACTTAACCGTCGCCGCCTACAGAATTTGAGGTGTTTACATATTCAGCGGTAGAACTGTCGCTAGCTTTTACAGCGGTTAAAATTTTCGCTGCTATGAAGAGCTGGTAAAAGGTGACGTGATCGGACGTCAGTACCTTTCTTTTGATGACCTGAGTTTCATTTTGTGAAATTAGAAGTTAATTTAATTAATTTGGTGTTTATTACTTCGTAGTTAAGTTTTAAAATTGTTATTTTGAAGGTTCCATAGCCATAGAAGTAGGAAAAGAAAAAACCAAACGAAAACAGAATATTTGAGGAACGACGACACCAAGTTTTTCAATTATTTTGGGATGTTTATTTCGACAATTGCTTGCGAAACTTAATTACGACATTAAAAGGAGGAATACCCAGTTGATGAATTGTATTTAACGTGTGGAAATGCTGGCAATCTCCTTGAAGTAAGCAGATTTCTCATGGACCTACTATAAATAAACATTTAATTTCATATAATTCCAATGCGCTATATTTATTTTATGTTAATTAAGGTGAAAACTTCTTGAGGTGAATATGAATATATGTACAAGAAAAGTTTGCAAAATACACTATGCCATATAATTAGTTACGAAAACCTAATAAGAAAATTCTTTCACAGAGTGAAACTGGTAATTCAGTAAAAACTTTTTAATTTAGGATTTTCCGCTGCGAAAGTCAGCAAGGGGATATATGTACTGTGATAGCATTGGTTTTTTATTTTAACTTTAAGAATCTTTCATGGTTTCGTTACTGGCTTCCGAAGGCGGTGATGGGTCTATATTTTACAACACTCGGAACTAAAACTAGTAAAGAAATGTAATTTTTTCCGTATCACCTAGAGGCCATCAGGGCTTGAATGTGCGTTTTTTTCTGGCGACACCGTCTTTCTAGGAAGGTAGAGGATTATAGACCGTCCTTCCAGGAAGAACGCGCTCTCGAGCATGCGGTTTCCGCACCTATATGTCACTAGCTCCAAATGCGGTTGAGGATTCACAGGTTCCACAGCGTTTTGCGGTTTTGCGTTTTTCCGCATAGTATGTTAGTAGCCTAAGAGTCGTCAGCAGCGCCGTACGTGGCCCATTGTGCTGCCCCGTCCTCGCTAACGTCTGTTTTCCCGCAGATAGCAGTAGAAAGCAGGTTTAAATCGCAGGAACCGAATTAATTTTTGAAAGTTACTTAGCAATGTTTACTCTTCGGTTCGGCAGAAATCTGATCGAGCGCAAACCCGCGTCCATCTAGGGAGGGGGGCAGCTGCCCCCCCTCCTGCCCGTACCTGGCTACGCCCTTGGATAGAAGGAAAGTTCATATAAGTGGCAGCAAAAATCATAGGGGGAACAAGATGCTAGATGTTTTCTTAGTAGAGCCTGATGAATATTGTGTGAATTCTCGCTTGGGAAAAGGATTAAGTGATCAAGATGCACTTGTGATAAACATAAGAGGTTGATGCCCCGTTTACACGGTGCGAGTTGACTGGAACGAGTGTACTGTCTTGCTGGGCGTGCAGCACTGGATAGTCCACTCTCCTCGTGTAAACAGGTAAAAGGCAGACTGTTGACTGAGGATAGTGGACTCGGTTCATGACCAACTTTTGGCGTGCGAGTTCAACAATCACGATAGTGACAACTAGCAAGTCGCGTAAGCGGAGTGAGGCACAGGCATTAAAATCTTTAAAACTGCATGAAAGTGAGGAAGTTCCGTGGAATTTTAAGAATAAAAATTTTAAGAACAAGGATTTTAGAGACTCTGCTATCAAAAAATTGCTTCATAGCGGTGTCATTTTTTATTTATCGGAAAAAATATTTCGTAATAGATCTTCAAATTGAGATAGTTTAAATGATGCAACTCTGTAATTAACAATTAAGTTAAAAGATGACATCAAGGCTCCCTCGTTTATTGAGAAGTTAAGACTGAAATCTCCACACAACACTATTTGTTTGTTACTTTTAAAATGAAATAGCAATGACTCAGCAAACTGAAATTTCAAAAGTGGGCTCTGTAGATTGTTATAACTATGAGTTGTTCCTTACGAATACATTTCTTATATAGATGCAATATTGTTAAAGATTTAAATGTGATTTTTTGTGTGTCTCTGTACAAGCTGTTCTGACTAGTTCCATGTCATCTGTACGTGATACCATATAAGATTTGAAGAGACTAACAAATACCATGCAATGCAGTAAGATAAACACAGAATAACTTAAAGCAATGCCGTTTTCGATCAGCAATTTCGAGGAACTGAAAGAAAATCAACCATCATAAAGAGTAAATGTCGAGACAAAAATAATTTTTAACTGCACATAAAATTGTAATCTACTCATTAAAAGTATTAAAAAATTTAAAGAATTTTTTAGTCTGGCAGATTTAGTTCCGTCTGTTCCTCTCATTTTCTGTCAACTTGTGCCTTCTCAAATTTTATACTGATTTTTGGTTCTGCCAGGTAAGTACGGTTGTGACCTATATGTTAACTAATCTCCCCCGAATATTTGCTTCTTCTTGCTTGGAAACTTCTGTCATGACGATGGCTTCTATTCTTGAGTTCTGACATCTAAATGTACTCTTTGAATGTGGGCTATGTGAGTTGAGTGAATTCAGGAAGTGGTTGACGAACTTCTTAAATTACTTGAATAAAGACGATTATCTGAGTAAAATCCTAATTTACTACTCTTGGCAACATATCTGCATTACAGTGATAGACTAAATGAATGTTTGAGCTGAAGAACAATCTTCCCAATGTCGTCTTCCTCCTTGCTAGTGGCGAATTCAACTAAGACCCACACTGGATAATGTAACTAACTAGTAAGTTAATCTGATAAAGAGTGGTCAGTGAGTGAAGCTATAAGAGACTAGCTAACAAGTGAAGCCTTCGGTATTCTGTACCAAAATGTGAACAATTTATGTTACTCTGATCCTGAGGCAAACTCGGTAACACTACATCGCCAGCAATTTCTCTGGAATCTGAACTGATTCAAAGCTAAAGTATTGCATCTGCGTGCTAGTATGTGTTGTTTACGTCAAGAGTCTCTCTGTGTGTGCAAAAATGCTAATACGAGGTCATGGTTTCATCCAGTCGTCGCTAAGGTACAAGTGGAGCTAAAACTTAACAGAATATTCCCAATACGAATAAATACAAATAAAATCAGCAGCATAAAATAAATGACCTTTAGAGGTATTAGAGGAAGAATTAAATTTTAGAATATCCTCTGTAGGGAAGGGAATTACTATGAAATACGAGTATTTTACCAAACCCTATGTCGTTAACAGTGAAAGAATTAAGGACAGAAATACGCGCAAAAAAAGAAGATGTTTACGGGAATTGCCACTTAACCTATGGCCACAGCATAATAATAAATTATTGTTGTTAACCATCACTGAAGAATCGCTATATTGAGACCCTTCCAAAGGAGGTGTAGTTACAAAAAACATGCCACATGTGTTGTACTGAACAAAAGTTTTCAGTATCGATATGAAATTCAACCGTATCTGAATAAAATGAGGGAATTATTCTTTGCTCTCTCAGACCAACTGATGACTATAACGGCTGACTTAAACGTAATGTCAGCTTTTTGGCACAGTCGTCTAACAAATATATATATATTTTTTTATCTGCTTAACGTCTCTTAATAGCGAGGTCTTTAGAGACGGGAAAGGATGGGGGCAAGGAATGGGAAGGAATTAGGCCATGGCCTTTTGAAGGAAGCATCCCAGCATTTGCCTGGAGTGATTTGGGAAAACATGGAAACCCCAAATCTGGATGCCCGGACGGGGATTCGAATCACCGTCTTCCCAAATGCGAGGCCAGAACGCTAACCGTTACACCACCACTTTCGGTCTAATAGATGCTAGGGGTGAACTATTGTTAGAGCTTATTAATGAATTGTAGCTGTAGATCAGGAACAAAGAGCGCAATCCTTACACCTACAATAATACAACTGGCGCATACACCGACATCGACTGACTTTCACAAATAACGCTGCAGGAAATCATTCTACCTTAGGTGGAGGGTAAACGATAAGGCCCTGGCCTTGCACTCGGGAGGAAGCGGTTTAGAATCCCTGAACGGGTATCCTGATTTGTATTTTCCATGGTTTCCCCAAATCACTCTAGGCGAATGTCGGTATGGTTTCTGAGAAGGCCATGGCTGAATTCCTATCCGGTCCTTGCCCCTAGTCCTTTCCCGCCTCTAATGACTTAAACGTCGATGAAGCGTATAGCCACAAGAAAAAAAGAATCTCCTGAACGACTGGCGAATGCCGGACAATCATACAACTAGTGACCACTACATTATACAGTTCAATATTGCCAGGGAACAGAGAACAGCTGATCCCGGAAGAAACTATTTTAAAAGACAATACAACAGAAGACGAGCTTTCAGGGCAGAGGAGGAGAGTAGCTTTCTTGACTCCTTCAGTGTCAGAAAAAGATTTCGACGTAGACGACATGGCGACTGAATTAACATGGGCGATTCCTCTTAAGAATATTGTTGGTACAACAGATCTAACTGCATGAGGTAGTAAAAGCAACCAATTCTCTGACATGGGAGGGCCACCAATTGTAAAATTCAGATTATTCATACTGTGCGTAATAACAGCTCGTAGGCAGAGGTGTAATGTGGCAAAGCAGTAACATGCGTTCCTTCGCCGTTGTCGAGAAAATCGACATTGATGTATTCCGTTGGGTTCAAATGCTTCCTACGCTACGGCGGTTTAGGCGCGTGGCGCAGCGAGCAAGCAAGCTCTCTGTCATAAGCCTACAGTCACCGAATCGAATCTCACTCCGAGATACTTTATTTATTTATTCGAACATGTAAACAGATAATTCCCAGCAATCAGTGTCAACACTTATGTATATAATACGTTTAAATGCCTTTTGCTGTGGAAAACCGATGGCGTCTCGTTTCGACCCTCCCATGCCCTGGTATCATAATGAACATCTGTCCTTTAACGGTTGAATAACGATGTTGCTATTTAATACCTGCCACAGCAAATATTTCTTTTTTTGAAATATATCTTTGTTTGCGAACAACATAATGAAGTTCGAAAGCATTGGATTTTTCACAGCAAACATTATTATATGCATAATTGTTGAAACTGATTGCCGGGAATTACGTGTACGCACATTTGAATAAATAAAAAAGTTGCCCGCAGCGAAATTCTAGCCAGCGACGACGGTGTTATGAGGCACAATGCTTGCTCGCTGCACCACGCGCCCCTTTAAATCTCCATAGAAAGTGTTTGCACGCAACGGAATATTTCAATGTCGATTTTCTCTCCAACGGCGAAGAAGCGCATGTTACTGCTTAGCCACACTACACCTCTGGTCATGAGCTTTTATAACACATAGTATGAATCTAATTTGATTGTTACAATTGGTGGCCTACCCTTTTGAGCGTGGGAATGGCACCAGGACCAGATGGAATCACAGCTGAGGCGCTCCAGAAGTTGGCTTTTGGAAAGAAACTGAATCTGTTTTCTGTAATAAAGACGGATAATGCGAAAATTCGCAGAAAAATCTATTAGGCAGATACTTAAGCCTGCGGCTGGATAAAAGCCTAAATTTTCGGCCCACTTGGTGGAGTGTGCGTAATATCTTTACAAACAATGAATAGAAAATCTCTCTCATCGCAATGAAAGCATTCCACAGCGTTATACTAGCATCCATTGTTGGCTACGCAGCGATCGTCTGGGCTAAGTGGCTTCAACGAACAATACTAATTAGGATTAAGGTGGCCATACACGATCGCTCCATCCGTCCAAATGGAGCGATGTCACTCCATTATCGCGTCGTGTGTGGGGAAACTGATGTGGATGAAGTGGAGTGACAGGATTATTTGGATATCCGGTCAGTCCAATATCCATCAGTTTCGTCCGTCATGCCATCAAGCCAACTGACGGTGTGTGGGGAAAACCACGTGGAGCGACACCAAGCCATCACCCAGTCGGCTCGTGTATGGCGAAACCGCGGTCCAAACTCTTCTCATTCTGTCACCGACCACCGAGCAGACAACATCAGTGCCTTGAGTGGACTATGCAACATTGTACCATTTTTGTTTTGTTTTGAATCTGCTATAGAAGTTTTTTTTTTTTTTGCTACTAGTTAAATATTATTTTGAATGTAGAACTGAAAATGATACAGCTTTAAATATTATTAAGTAACAATTAGAACGATTATTTTCTTTTTTTACTTTTTTTTAAACAAATAATATCATCTCAATAAGACTTTGTGCTGGAGATTATTGAGAAGAATAAAGACTTACCATGCTTGTAGGATCTCTAATCCTGACTACCATGACAAAATATAAATAAATGTGGCAATAGATCAATTGCTAATATTATTTAAAAATAAAGACATAAACGCCAAAAGAGAAAAAAAAGATAATTCTTTGCTGTTTTCTTTTTAAAAAGATCATAGTGTGGTAAGATTAATTTTATATGAGCCGGCTTGTTTAAATATGTTGTTTTACAACATGTGACGTACCTGTTACTATTTTCGGCCTGCTAAAATACTTAAATTTAATAAATCTGTTTTATAATCATTTTTTAGTATTTTTAAAAGTTTTTGTAATATCACAGAGCTTATTTTTTATAATTTCGCACTTTTTTTACTTTTATTTAATTCATAGCATTTTTATTCAGTATTCTATAGTTTGAATATCATATAAACCTAATTCCGACTCATTTTATTTTGTACTTGGCACAACTAGATTGTTGTATAGCAAATTGACAACCTATTGTTGTTTGCTTTGCCTCGTTTTACATTGTCGTGGCTGACTGGAGTGATGGTGTATGTGCTACGCTTTTGGATGTCATCCGCGTGGATGTCTTCCATATGGATGACATCCAAATGGAGCGATCGTGTATGGCCACCATTACAGGCGCATTTCGTCCAACGTCAAATGTTCCTCTAACAGCAGAGGCAGGTGTCCATCCCCTGGATGTAGAATTGAGAACATGAGGAGTTATGTATTGGCTAAGAAAGAACAAGATGGACAAAGTTGTGCAAATAATAGGGAAAGAGGTAACCACAAAGAATAACCTGTGAAATGTAGTGACTGAGAAATTGCAAAACTAGTGGGACACTAGTGAAACAGGTTCATCCATATGAAATGTTTTCAACATTCTCTAGTGTTAACTCAATACATAACCGAGCATGGACAGTACCAAAGCTTCGTACATAAACGTGGATTTTCGCCAACCTATAGATGCGAGTTTGGAGAGGAAAGCAAGTGGTGTGGGTATGTCGAACAACGGTCGAAACGAAGATCTCACAGCAACAGCAGCTGCAAGATCTGAGGATGGTCGATACGCTGTGTTCAGAGGGATTATACCACTTGCTAAATGAAAGTGCAGAAACACCCTCTCGAAACTAAAAACAAAAATATCTGGAACGGAAAAATGCTGAGGGTCGGAACCATCGAAGATATCCACCATGCCCGGTCCGAAATCAGCTCTGCTTTACCCAGAGCAATCTTCCTTCTGAGTGACTGCTGGAGTCCCTCATGTATTCCAGGAAAATAACTTCCTGAAGCGCTGGAGTCTCCGCTGCAGTCAGGAGAGAGAGATACAGCTGGTGTCGAAGTCCAGGCTGAATAAGCTGCGAAAATGTATATTGTTCGTCTAGCTGTCTGGACATTTGAAGACCATTAACGAGATTCAAAACATAAGTGAGACAGTTAATTTATTCATTTATTTATATTGAAGGTAGTTTTTCAAAAGCAGGATTAGTAAAGATTTTTCACACACATATATATATATCAATGGCTTTGAAATTTCGGGCGTTTAAACTGTCACTTATTTCCTGAACTATATGCTATTACATTCATAATGCTTTATATAAATTATTATTATTTTATTCTCAATATTGGCATTCATTAAAGAAGACTTAACGGCCTAATCTAACCTCTAAATGCTGGGCCAAAATGTGAGTTGAAATTAAAAAATAAAATACAACAAACAATCATGTAATACACCTATGTATTTTTCTGAATTATTTGCCCCTCTGGTAAGGATCAAACACACAACTACGGCATTATAAATGATTTTTTAAAATCACATAACTGCATAATTCTCAATATGAAACGCAGTTAAACATTTCCTTTTCGTGATTCGGACGCTATTCACTGATTGTAAATAATTTTTTTTATATTGTTAGCTAACCACATCATGAATTCATGATTTGAATATTTCAGCCCCATGACGATTGAAGTAAATATAATCACTTATACGTGATGGATATTTGAGTTAAACTGTTTCGTTGTCATGAACAATTATACCTTCTTGACAATTTCTTAAATTTCAGATACTGGCCTTTTCCAGCCAAAATGTTAATTTCCTCTCCAAACAAAGCACCCTGTTACCAGAGACAAAACTCTGGTGACCATATGGCTCCCTGGTGACGAGTAAACTATTAATTCCGAAGAAGGGCCATAGAAGGTAATACGAGTGGACGGTTGTAACACATCTTAGAATTTCGCATGACGAAATTAGTTGCTGAGATTGCGAGTTCAGTTGAAGTATATGGGACCACCCTTTTAAAGTCGTTTTTATAGTAAATTTTGCTAATATGTCCTATATAAGCATTTGTTCAAGTGTTAACAGTAAATTCAATAGTTAAATTCATTTAAACAGCTGTCAAGAAACTTAACCTTAGATTTGAATATGTAGTATTTGACTTTCATTTAATTTCACTAAATCAATATATTTCTCTAGTTAAAAGATGTTTAGATAAATAGATAGCCAGTAGATGATTAGTTTTGTTGTTAAAAGATCTTACTTAGAGTCTGAATATGTTTAAAAGTGATTTGCCGGTTTAGAATTTTATCACGTAATTTTCCACTTTAAACTCGAAGTATTTAGCTATTAGAAATCAGTTAGGAAGTCAAGTGATAGACAGAAAGCATCATAATTTCGGTTTAAATAACATATTAAGATTCTAGAAAGTTCCATGCAGTCTAAAGATCGTTTTTGAATATAATTTGATATAGCCAGACATGTGATTCAGGTAAAAGTTCGAAATTTCAGTCTTTTTCGGGGATTCATGAAAAGAAATTATATTCAGAGTAAAGTTTATTTAAATATAAAAATTTCTGTAAAAGTTCTAGTTCAAAAGATAAAAGCATTTAATAGTAATAAAATAAAATGGGTTTTGGCGCGAGTAAGCGCTTGGACAAAATGATGCAATTGCTCGACATTCGCTTGGAGTGATATTTATAAAAATTCATAGTAAATCAGGGAATAGACTTAGAAATTCCAAATTTCTACAGTAATAGTTTTTCATTAGGGAAACTTGTTTAGAGTTATTTTCAAGTCAATATTCGGAATATTGCAAGACATTAAATTTTATTTTCAAGTTTTAGACCACTTTCAAAAATAGGTAAAATTCTTTATTCAACATCGGAGTATAGATGAGCAATAGGAGAGTAGAATCAAATTTGTTTTAGCTAAATAGGAGCAATATTTCGGAAGTTATGGCAATCACATCTTCACGACTCTTTTCTAGCTAAACTATTATAGTTACAAAATTTTTTATAATAACTTAATTTGACGTTCGTAATAATATCTTGCTACTACCAAAATTTCAGAGAGCTAGGATTATTTTTACTGTCATGATCAAATTAGATTCGTAACATTTGTCAGAAACTGATCAGCTATCGTATCAAATCCCTGGGAAAGTCACGATAAGAAGGTTCTCACGGTCAAATCCTATATATACCCCCTCCAGAGCATAAGCTCGCCCCATTCTAGAAGCAGCAGTTAGTCAATGTAGACGCATTATGTAGTAAGGTGGCCAGCTCTGGGCTCGTGGCGCGGCAAACTGCTAGTTTGTTTAACATCAATAGGAGTTTTGTCAGTATGGGTGAAGTTTTATTCTGAAAACTCATGTAGCTAAGAAATCGTGGTAGCTTGGGGTTCGGTCGTGCTCGAATGGTCAGTCGAATCTGTAAGTTAAATTTGGAAAGGTTGTCTGATTGCCTGTGCAGTACATTGACTTTGTAACATTTTGAAGAATATATTCATCTTAGCAGAAGTGAACTTTCATCATTGAACTATCACCTTTCCCTAGTTTCTTGGTTAAAACTACGGTGGTGACTGTGTTAAGAGCTTAGTCAGTACTGCAATTAATTAGGTTTGCACGATCACAGTTAAGATGCAAGGTTGTGCACCCACCCCAGTGCATATCTCGTTTCTTACACAGTGACCAGGAAAATCTCTTGCCTTCGCATTTTTGAACGACCGCAAAACGTTCTTGAATAACGTCACAGCATTGAAGATGCGAGGAATATCAAAAGGGTGGAAAATAATTTAAAATCACTTTATGATGGTCACCCAGATGGACATCTGTGAGCGTGCAGCTCAGAAACAAGTCGTTGCATTCTGGGAGTGGGAATGTGGAATATTAACTGCCCGAACAAGAAAAGTAAACCAGAAGATTCGAATTCAAACAGAGAAATATTCTGGTTTCAGCTAAGTAATGTTTTTGATTTCATTATTATTTTTTTAATTGAATATCAAAAATAACTTATTATCGTTGGGAGCTGGAGGTAATATCTTCCATTTGAGACAAACAGTGGTGGAAAATACATCATTTCGTCTTTATTTAAACAACCGAAAAGCACTGTAAAGACACTGAGAGTTAAAATTTGACGTCACATAAACACCTCAGAATATTCCGTTATTAGCCTTGCTTCTACACTGCGGATGTTTACCAGTTTTCACCCGTGAATAAATTGCGACAAGACGAGAGACTCTCCGTTGCTACTCTCCCATAATTCTCTACCATTTCCGCCTGGAGACCTCATTAGTAATCAATTGGTCTGCTGCCGAAATACTTGGAGCTATTCATTGGTTGATACATATGTAAAACCAAAATAAACTTTATTATTGTTAAATACAACAATTTCCTAGTGGCTACTGGCACTTACATCTTTCCGGGCAGAATTTATTTCGTTACCACTGGTCACAGCCCCCTAGTAGCGCCGCTGTTTCTGGGATTCGATCGCAGAAAAAACCTGACCATTATTTAAGCGAATTCAAGTCACTAGCGAACACGCAGGCACCCAATGACTTGTCATTCTAAAGTCAAATTTATGCACCTGACCTGGGCAGTGGCGGATCTAGGAATTTTTGGAGGCGGAGCAAAAATTGTGAGATTGCCGCCCCTTCGAAAAAAAAACTTCGCTGTGACATAAATTGCCACCCTGCAAATACGATTTTGTCGCCTCCTAAAGATGCCGCACTTGGCAAACATATTCAAACTTCTTTCGGCAAGCCCCCCGGTTTGCGCTCCCCTCCCCCCCCCACCCCCTAGATCCGGCTCTGAACCTGGGGTCTGTTCAGTTAACTCACAGAGTAAGCAGGATAGTTGTCCCATCGGAAGCAAATTAGTTGTGGCTTGCCACCGGTCATTGTTTGTATATACGGCCTATTACCTCCTTTCATCTCGCCTTCGGGAACATGCACGTTCGAATCTACATCCTATCATCCAGATTAACGTTTTGGCGAATGCCGGAATGGTTCCTTTAAAAGGCCATTGCCGAATTCCTTCGCGTTCCATATTCCCAGTCCTTCGCCACCTCTAATGACATCGACGTGGTTAAAAGCCATAAACAAAACAAAAAAAAAAGACAAAAAACAAAGCCCTCCATCTCTTATCAACCTGTCTGAAATGCGAAGCAACTTACGAGTCGCATCATTCGACAGCGCTCTGACCTTTCGGGATAAACCACCCGATATTACGCAGTCCACGTCTGACATCGCAAGTATGCCAAAACAAATTCGCAAGTGCTTTTTGCTGATTTAAATATATCTTATTTTCAAAATGCATGATTATAATCATCACAGTACTGAAGGTAAGTGGAAGGATGCAGATGATTTCTGGTCACATAACTAACACATAAATTACCAACGAAGTTACGGAGGGGAAATTTGTAATAAACAAGAAAATGTTTATGTTACTATGAACAGGTTAGTGGCATAAAATTATTTTCGTAAGGAAAGAAACTAAACCATCAGCAAGAACATTAACACACATATTATACACCAATTTCGCAAGTAGCTGAAACAAAGAACACAAAATTTTAGCTATTTCGAGGACGTGAAATATTTAATATTCGTCTATGGTTGGAACGCCACATTGGGAGAAAAGGCAAGAAGATGAACTGTGCGAAATTTTGGTATACGAGAAAGAATCGAGAAAGATCCTATTAAGGTTCTTTAAAAAATAATAATAAACTGAGGCATAAAGAAATACGCGTGGTGACGACAGTATGATGTATGAAACTCTCAGACTGACTGCATCATTATTAAAAACATTGCACCGCACTTTCATTATAGAAATCTAATTTTCATATAAATTATTGTTTAAATCTGTTACTGGGTATTTTAGGAGTTTTGCTGCATTTAACGTTATAGAAAATGTTCTGATTTCGTGAACGGCGCTCTGATGGAATTTCAACTGCTAACATCGCACATAATTCTTATTATTCGCTTCTGATCTTTGAATATGCTATAACTTTCAATTTAATTGCCCCACAAGAAATGTTGAATATGAAATCAAGGAGTGAACAAAAGCAAAAAACATAGCGAGCTCACCTACTATTGAAATTTAATTTAATCTTATTTAAAAATTTAATTGCGGTGGAACACACGCTCCGGTGCCAGTTTCACTATACATCCATTTTCCCCTTTGTGTACCTGTAAAAATTTTCGCTTTATTAACTTTAAATTCTTTCATCATTTTTGATAAATTGCTCATCACTTCCCACTGTAATTTATTCCATTCCCTAATTCCTTTATGCAATAAAAAATTAGTAGACTAGAACAAGAGCGCGTGCTTACAATGGCATTCAGGCCCCTCACTAGGACGCTACAGGGAAAAGTAGGTCATGTGAAGTACGCTAGGACGCTCGGTGATTCGATTTCCACATTAAACTATAAACAATGTAGGATTACCAGTTTAGGTTAGGGTGGCCACGGCAGAGTGTATGCGTGGCATATCGAAGCTCTTTAAAACGGCGATCGAACTACACTTCGGTGTCTCCCGCCCAGCAATGTTTTACGCCCTTTAGTGGATCTGCTCATGGAGATAATTTCTTTTCTCAACAAGATAATACCATGGAGGAAGGAATATATGGAGACGAGATAACGCGAAATCCGTAAAACCTCGTGAAAAAACTGAGCCTGCGCGGCGGACATCGTAGGAGTACCAAAACATTGGGCTGTTTGCACTGTGTCAGCTGCTGAGAATATTTCATTTTCTAATATTCTAAAGTTTTCTATAATGCCAAGTTGTGATGCATATGGTTGCACAAATAGACGAGATAGGAAAAAACGTGGAATAGCGTTTCATAAGTAAGTCACATTGTAATTATCGTTCTTGAAGTATCTGACAGGCAACCGCAACATTAGTGCCATTGGCTATAAATTTATTCATTGCTCTCAATAGGATCATATTATTCTCAAATTTTTGTTGGTGTAGTGTAGACAATTATCATATGTTACTATTATGCACCTGAAAAGCTAGCCTTATTGTAGACAAATGTTGGAAATTTAATTTATCGGGTCATGTTTACATCGCGACACAGTGAATATGGTATTCTGCATGCATTACTCACGTTTAAGTTTACACTAAAATTGCACGATGAAATTAATCGTGATAATTTGTGCTGTGCGAACTACTAAACTTGATGAAATAAACTTTGTTGACGGAAATGTAGTTCGCGATGCATTTCTTGTGTTTAGATGTGTCTACATAGTTTGGTTTTCTAGCGGCAATATTAAAAGAAATGTTGGCAGGTTGAAATGCGGTGTATACCTGAAAAGAACAAACAATTTATTTATTATTAGCTGTTAGCTTCTGATTTTTGAAAGTACTGATTTTTCTAGCAAAATTATATAGGCCACTACCAGCACAATATCTTCTAAGTAAGCTCAGAAACTATGAGGTTTTATGAAGTATTAATTTTTTTTAAAGCTCTAAACATTGACTTATGTTCTTTTTTTTTAAAAAAAATTCAGGTATGACTTGTTTCTGTTTGTAAATATGTCTACAAGTATATTTCTAGATTTTGAAATCTTCCTTGTCAATTACTGAAATAGAATGTGAAAATATAACCTATTTGAACATCAACTAAAATTTAAGGACTGTAGAAATAAACAGTTTGTTATTCAAGTTAAAAAGAATTACCTGCTCATTAAGTTACGTCCGAATTCATCAGCAAATATAGATATGGCGATAGTTTTTTTCTGGTCCAGGCCGCATTTCAACCTAACCACGTCAATTTTAAGGTACAATATCTCGAGAACTAAGCGAGATATCATAAAAATTTATTCTTTACTTTCAGTTTCCCTCATCGAGTTACATAAGAATTCGTCATCAAATTGCGGCGCCACGGTTATCGTTGAATCCCCTCTTAACCTAACCTCACTTTTGAGACAGTATATCTCGCGAACTAAGCGACATATCGAAAAATTTTATTCTTTATTTTCGATTTGTATCGTCGTGTTACATAAGAATCTATCACCAAATTTGACTTTGGGGACACGTTTCTTCTGAATTTCAACCAGAAACTCCACTCTTTTGAGACAGTATATCTCGAGAACTAAGCACGATATCAAAAAATTTTATTCTTCATTTTTGATGTGTCTCGTCGAGTTACATAATAATCCATCAACAAATTGCGGTGCCACGGTTGTCTTATGATTCCCTTGAGGTTTTTGTGCATATTTCCGTGTTTCTCTGGTCAAGCAATATGGCGGCCTCCCCTCCCCACTTGTCTCCATCCGGTTTCACTCCAGTATGTGGTGAAGGTCCCTTGCGTCGTCTCCATATATTCCTTCCTCCATGGATAATACATGGTTTTCCACAGATACCAGTTAAAGAGACTGGGTCTGTCGGATGTGGAAAAGTTGCCAATTTACAGATAAACACTTGCATAGTAAAATAGATAAATACAGCAGAAATATAATAATAGATACAATATATTATAATATATACAAAAAAAGTGTATCAACTGCACTTACACATACTACTGGCAGTTATTTTGTAGATACCTCAGAAATAAATTCTTCGATGGCGTAGGAGTTATTAATTAAAAATTATTTTAATTTTTATCACCTGCTAGACATTTAAGATGTTTCGGGAGCTTATAGAAGATATGTCATAAGCTCCAGTGAAATTCACCGAGCGTGGTGGGTGAACGGTTAACGTTCTGGCCTCGCATTCGGGAGGACGCCAGCGCCGGTTCGAATCACTCCAGGCGAATGCCGGGATGCTTCCTTCAAAAAGGCCATGGCCGAATTCCTTCCCCTTCCTTGTCCCCAGTCCCATCTCGCCTCTAATGACCTTAGCCGTCGACGAAGCGTAAAAAAAAAAAAAAAAAAAAATGTCCAGTGCAATTAATAATAATATGGAGGGCGTACGCCTATGATGACACACAAAAACTTACGGAATACATTCAAAGTTATACCTACAAAATGTCAGATGTAAAAAATAAGTTGTCAGACAAACCGTAAGTTTAAGATTTTCTATAAATACCTTAATCTAAACTTAAAAACTTTTTTAAATAACTATACGTATGGAGCACAGCACTTTATCGAAATGAGCTCTGATATTTAAAGTGATCAGAAAGAAGAAACATTGTAGCATTAAATATATGATACGTGTTTGAAAATTACAACGGCTGATTTTTTTTTTAAGAATTAATATGGCAGCTAACAAACGGTTGTTACAATTTCGGAAAATAGGCATTGAATCGTTTTGGAGGGCATTTGAACATAGGTTATTTCTTTTATGAGATGATCTTTGTTGGGAATAGATGTTGTCTCTGAAGTTAGCTTCAGTCATATTGTCTCTGGCTTCAGTGCCCCATGTCAGTGCCCAGTGTCTCTGGTTATGAGCATACGCCCACAATCCACATTGACAAGTGTCAAAAGGTGGAAAACTTGTCCTCTGGGTTAAACATTTCTGAGTATGGTGAACTGCTTTCAAGTTTTCAGATTACTTCTTGTAAAACGAATAATAATAATTTAGTTTAACAATGGTAATAAATCATGATTCAGAGGAAAAAACTTTTTTGTTTACATTTTCTGCCTGTACAACGAAAGACAAATATAAATTGGAAGTGCCGGTTTACATTCCTTTTAGCCAATGCGTCAAAGAATTTACTCAAAGGCTGATACTAGCATTTAAATTACCCTGCTATATCGAGAGAGGTTGGTTGATTTTTTATTTGTTCTGATTTTAGTTAAATATAGGATAAATTTAAAACATTTCCTTCAGAAGATTCTTATTTTGAAGTATGTATTCTGCAGTCGTGACCCTTAAGCAAAAAATTAAGAAGATAGAACATAATGGTGATTACAAAGGTATACATATTGAGGCCAAGCAACTATTCATTAAAATAATGAGGCTCTGTTAAAAAAATTTAAACAACATTTGCAGGTCATATGGAGCGTCTAGGCTATACAGTTTCTGCAGCAACAAAGCATTATGCTGTTTGAGATATGAAAATGAGAGTTGAACTTTTAAGAGGGTGAGATGTGTTGATATAGTGATCATGTGTAGGACCTCAAATATACCATGGGTGGGGAATAGTTTGTTTTCTAGAGCTAAAGACCTCGCTGTTAAGAGACATTAAAGAGTTAATAAAAAAAGTTTTCTAGAGCAATAGGGTTGCAGAATTTAGCAATATTATTATCAATAGATTACTGTACTTGTACAGACTGGTGATGAAGGCTATTTACTTTGTTAGTGTAGTACTAGAACTCTGTAAATATGGTTTTGAAATTTGATTAATCTTTAATTGTTGTTAAGAAGATGATTGTTATTTTTAAGGCACTAAAGCCATGGTTGGCAATTTTAATAATTTAGTTCCATGTGCATTTTTGGTTCTAATTCTTTGATTGTTGGCAACATAAGTTTCAGTGACATATTTGGTAATGTATTTTACCATCTAATTCTTTTGATACAAAATAAAATGTAACAACCCACTTAGGCTTCCCTAAGATATGGTATTTCTCTTTGTTTCTCTATTATCAAGCAGGTCTCACTTAGCATGTGCCTACAAATTCTTTTGTCCTCCTTTCAACCCTTTCCACCGAGCAGGGCGGTGTAACGGTTAGCGTTCTCGCCTCGCATTCGGGAGGACGGCGGTTCGAATCCCCGTCCGGGCATCCAGATTTGGGTTTTCCATGGTTTCCCCAAATCACTCCAGGCAAATGCCGGGATACTTCCTTCAAAAAGGCCATGGCCGAATTCCTTCCCATTCCTTGGCCCCATCCTTGCCCCCCATCCTTTCCCGTCTCTAAAGACCTCGATGTTAAAAAGAGACGTAAAGCAGTTACAAAAAAAAAAAAAATTCCAATCCAACTCTTTTGTTTTCTGCTTTACCCAGTTTATGATAACCTATGCAAACAAATTAAGCATCTTAAATCTGAACAGGCTGGCTGCGATGATGTGAAATCCACATATGTCAAAGTCACCATCTAATTCTTACATCATCACCCAGAATATTTTGAATTTGTGTTCATCGTATGTCTTGTCACCATATTCTTCGTCACTTCAATTTCAGTAAGCGATGGTTTTACTTTATCTCAGCTTCTTTAAATTAACATCTTACTACAATATTCCAATCATTACAAGTATTTTGCTACAGACAATAAAATACATTCATTTTCCATCGATCCCATTTTAAGAGGTTTTGTGGGATATGTGAAAGTTGTCAATTTACAGATAAGCAATTGCATAGCAAAATAAAACATACACCAGAAGATGTACAGTCATATCATACATGGTACATTAAACAACTGCATAACAAAATAATACATACATCAGGAGATGTGCAGTCATAGCATACATTGTAAATTAACTATGTGAAATAAATTTACACAAGCTACTGGCAGTTATTTTGTAGTTACCTGAGAAATAAATTCTACGACAGAATAAGAGGAGTTTTTAGTTTAAAATTCTTTCAATTTTTTCCTGAATTTATTCTTATCATCTGCTACACATTTAATATGTGTTGGAAGCTTATTGAAGATGTGCTCATTTGCTGCAACAATGACATAACTAAAAAAATGAACTGGCTTGAATTATAATTATGGACCATTTTCGTAAGTACTACAACTGACACAATACATTTTCCCTTCTTTTATATTTTTTTCTTTAAGTAAAACATGCAGATAAGTTGTTTTATAGTGAATGCATAAAGTTATTACACATGAAACATTTCATTTGGTCCTATTGTTAAATTGTCAATTTTGAATTATGTTACTGTTGCAGCAAATTATGTATCCATGAATATCAGACCCGTTTTTGAACAAATGACAATGACTTGTAATCCTTGTGAAGGTCATTTTAACTTCTTGTACGATAATTGTGTATTTTACTATTTGTTAAAACAAAGTATAATTTGTGAGTACAAAGGACATTAATGTGTGTATATACTCAGCCACCAATGTTAAAATCCCTAACTTCTTGAACAGCTCTCTATATGTAGTTCTATTGTTAACACCACACATAATTCTTATTATTCGCTTTTCGGCTCTGAATGCTTTGTCTCTCTGAGTAGAACCAACATTTGCTATGCAAATGCATTATGTGTTTTGAATATGTTCAGTGATTCATTTTTCTTAATGCTTGTAATAAATTTATTTAATTACCAAACGTGTGTATGGTGAATATCTTTTTTGGCTTATAATGGTATGAACTGCATCCATACACATGTTTATTTCTGTTACAGTGTTAATGTTTTCCTGCTTTTTATTTAAAATTGCAATTCCTTTAAAATAATGGACATGTAAGTAAAAACATTAATATTTAAAATAAATGGCTGCCCTGTTGGCTCATGGCTCTGGTCATTGTGGCACCATGATCACATTTGGCACCAAAATTCAGTTGGATGATTCAATCCCTGGCAGTGTTAAAAACTTCCGTAAAGTCTTGGCCACAGGTTAGGAGAAGTGGTAATGCACAATTTCTAATAATCATATTGTGTACTTGAAAATTGGGCTAAATTCCAAATATCTGCACAGTGCTTAAGGTGTGAGGGTTCGACACTGATGGCGATTCACCTGTTTGATGAGATGTTAGCCTTGGCAACCTCATTTGTATCTTCTACGATAGCAGGTCTGAATGGGCTTGCACCAGATTTCACCCTTTCCCTTTTCACATACACATACAATACACAGAACAACGCACTGCACTTAACAGCAATCAAAAGTCACCAATATGTATATAACAATCATCACAGCCCCCCCCCAGCCTTCACTGCACAAATGACATATTTTACAATCAAAACTTACACTTACCATAAAGAGTACAGGTTACATATTTCACAAACAGATGGTGACACTGGAGTTTCCAAGCTCGACCAATGATAGGCTCTACTACCAGCTGGCTGGTAAACAAGAGTTGTACGTCTCTGGCCTTGGATTCGGGAGGATACAGGTTCGAATCCTTGTTCGGCCATAAAGATTTCAGTTTTTTAAGATTTCCTGAAATTACTTATGGTGAATACCAGGATGGTGCCTCCTAAATGTCACAACCAAGTTACTACTCATTTCTTGCTCCCATCCTTTCCCACCTCTAATGAGCTCAGCATTGATGAGGTGTGAAGCCATAAAAAAGTTTTCTTCAAAAGGCCATGGCTGAATTCATTCCCATTCCTTGCCCCCAGTCCTCCCCATCTAATGACATCGACAAGATGTAAAGCCATAAGCACAAAAAAGTTAGGTCCGGTCTTTGAATAAGTGATAATTTATATAAGTTCCATTTGTAATTTAAAAGTTACTTTAGAATCATGACTGGTTACCTAGAAAATTGCATTGTCATACTATTGAATATGTATAGATATGATCTATATTTTGATGGTGCAGAATCTGACATTTGAAAACCTAAACAAAAATTGTCATCTTAGTATCTGATTCGTTCATTTTATGTTGTTTTGTAGGTGTAAGTCAGGAAACCTATGTTTCTTGGGCATTTTATGATATCTACAAAAGTATTCTCTGAAGTGCTATTCTTTAAGTCCTGACTGCAAAAGGATTCTGTTTTTCAATCTTCATTTTAAGTTACTGAGCATGGTGGGTGAGTGGTAATGCTTTGGCCTTGCATTCAGGAGGATGTAGGTTCAAATCCCTGTCCGGCCATCCAGATTTAGGTTTTCTGTGGTTTCCCTAAATTGCTTGAAGCAAATGCTGGCATGCTTCCTTCAAAAAGGGTCCCTCCCAATCCTTGCCCCCCATTCTTTTCCTGCCACTACTGACCTTCACGTCAACAAGGAATAAAAAAAAAAATAACGCTGTAAGTTAATTTGAAGTGTTCGGTACATAATTGGCTTCTA
This sequence comes from Vandiemenella viatica, assembly GCA_031002005.1. Classification (NCBI taxonomy): domain Eukaryota; kingdom Metazoa; phylum Arthropoda; class Insecta; order Orthoptera; family Morabidae; genus Vandiemenella; species Vandiemenella viatica. Next base: position 26,082,705 of record CM061921.1, read on the forward strand.
GATTGGTTGCCCTCTCTCTGTGACTTAAGTGTGATGGGCAAACAGAATAATTTGCTGTTATTTAAATGTTTTATCTACTTCTGTAGTTTATCTACTGGTTAGTGATGACTACAGCTGGTTTAATTTTAGCCGGTTTGTTCAATGGTTACTATGAGGTAAAAAAAAAAGAAAAATCATTAAGCATTCAAGATATCTATGGCCACACTGTCAACTTGTCCTCTGTTGTCCATTTCGTCTTCAGTAGCCATATATATCACAGATTTGCATGAGTAACCACTCCTAAGCCTGTACTGCCTTACTGAAATTGCTTTCATTCCTTATAGACATCTCTGTTCTAACAGTACCTAAAGTTCTTCAATAAATTGCCTCCTGTGTGTGTCAAATTATTTGGAATATAAATGTAAACAAAATTTATCTCCCTTCGCTTAAGAATTGCCACAATGAAAAAGCTGCACATAATGTAATATCTATAAATAGTGGCCGTCACAGTACCCCTTAGAAATGCGTGAAGTGGGGTAAGGGCTCCTAACATAATGCCACCTCTGATGAGAACACTGGCACCACAATATAGGTCACTTTCCACAACATTGGCAGGGTTGTTATAGGTCCCAGAAGGGTTCCAGATGAACAGATGTCGAGAGTCACTCTACAGTCTAAACCGCAGCTTATCTGTGAACAGGACACTACCCCACTGTTTCTAGGCTCAATCATGGTGAGAAAGATGCCACATTTGATGAGCCACGTGGTGCTTTTATGTGAGAGGAGTTCGTCTGGAAAGTCGCTGAGCATAGAAAGCAACCTCTTGAAGCCTACAATACACTGTCGAATGAGAGTGGTGTGACCAAGAGGCTGCTGTGAGATCTCTAGCCTGTGCAGGTGCTGTGCTGGGTGGATGTCTTCAGGCACCTAAGGCAAGATAACGATCTTGATGCTAGGTTATAGCATTTGGTTCACCTTTTTTTTTTTTTTTTTAACTGCTTTTCGTCTCTCAACAGCGAGGTCTTTAGAGACGGGAAAGGATGGGGGCAAGGAATGGGAAGGAATTCGTCCATGGCCTTTTGAAGGAAGCATCCCGGCATTTGCCTGGAGTGATTTGGGAAACCATGGAAAACCCAAATCTGGATGCCCGGACGGGGATTCGAACCGCTGTCCTCCCGAATGCGAAGCGAGAACGCTAACCGTTACACTGCCACGCTTGGTATCACTCTACAGTTCACCTTACCTGTATCTCCATTGAATGTTTCCTCCCTCCTGTAATCTCCTTCACAGCCATGAAATGGTACTACAGGAGACAATACAACTCCTGGAACTGACTGTGGCAGGCCTCTAATCTGCTGCTGATCTGACCACATGTATTGTCATCCAGATGTGCCAGCCTGCTTTTTTAAGACTTGAATATTGTGAGCTAGATGCACACGACCTGCTGCAGCGAAGATCTCTGCTCACCCAAACTGTTTCCAGCATACTGAGCTGACAGGTTTTGTCACGTGTTTGTGTGTTGTGCAGCCACAGTTTAATTGACACAGTATTGCCATGACACTTATTTCTCATTAATCTTGAAGATGCCTAAACTTCGGACATGATTGTACATATTGTGACTTAAATTCTACTGTAAATGGTATTGTGATGCACTAATAATGACATGTAATATCCCAGTGCTTGACATCAGAAATAGAAAAAGAAAAAAAAATTGATAACCATGAGGCTGAGTTGGGTATTTTGATTACTACTTCACAAAGTTAGCACCAATTCTGCCTTTTTTCCAAAAATTGTGCAAAGCAGGATTATAGTGCTTCAACTAGAGACAACATTCATAAAGATAAGCATTCAAGGTGCCCTCAGAGGTGTTGGAGATACACAACATATTTATATATTTTTGCCTGTACCGATTATATCTGTTGTAAGAAATGTTTCAAAATTTGGGAAAGTCTATAAAAAAATCTCGTTGACTGACTCCTCCTTCAGTGAGGCATCAGGAATGAAGATTCAATCAAGAAGAGTAGGTGGCCAATTACCCTTTGTCACATTAGTTTTCCTTCCTTTGCTTATATAATTCATCTCTGCACTTTTAATAATAATGATGTGTTTGTCAGTACTTTTTCATTGGATTGTATTGTGCTAAAATAAAAATTGTATGAATTTATTCCATAAGCCAAAGGTTTTCTTGTGGTATGGTATCCCAAATATGATAAATGATATTTTCTTTGTCATTTTCTGGTGAATCAATCAAGTACTTCCCATCTAGTAGCCCCAGTCCTGTTTTGGCTAATAAACAATGTAGATTGGTAGTTACAGCCATATGTTCACATCCAAATAACTTTCCTGATTTTTCTTAAATATGTATCTGCATACCTTCTATGAGTGCACTGAACTGGGCCTATGAAAAACTTCCCCCCCCCCCTCTCCCCCCAAGGCCTCCTATTACAGTTTCCTTATAATAAATTTATGATAAAGCCTCGGAATCCTCTGAATTTTGTGTACGAGGTGTAATTATTAAATTGGTACTAGTACCATAAATGGAAACCACCTGGAATTTGGATGCATTACATGGGAAAGAAACAAGTCTCCCTGTCCTTGTGTTACCAATCTGTTATATCTCCTCTTTGTAGTACTTTGGTGTAATAGAAGTGAAATATTTGTCAGGGTTTTTGTCTGCATTTTTGTGTTGGTTAGCTCTCTTTTCAATGATATTATGTTTCGTCTACACTTTCAGATTTGCTGTCAGCACTTAAGGGATTCATTGAAGAGCAAACTGTAATCTACTATGATGAACTAGCCAACACTACCATTGAAAATGCAAAGTTGGGCAATATTGATGTTGAAGATCTTATAAAATCATGGGAAAAATTGTTTAAAGAGGTTATCTGAGGCTTTTTTTTAATTACTATTATTTACAGTGCTATATTTCAACTTTAAAGTTTTAAAGATGGGTTACTCTATCTCTTTCAGGAAACTGTAGAATATTCTGAGCCTCAGGGAGCAACTGATGAAGAATTATTTTCAACAGTGTACCACAGACTTGTGCATTCACCAGCACTTGAAGCTATTTTGCAAGTTGAGCATTCTTATGCTCTTCATGTACGAGAGCTAACTTTGCAAAGGGATGAACAAGTTGCAGTTCTTACCACTAAGTACGATTATTTTAAAATTACCAACAGTCCCGTGTTTAATCTCACAAACCACCACCGTCTTATGATTGGGGTAGTTCTGAAGCGATGACAGGTGTGAATATTCATAACTCCTGATATGACAATTCAGTGTATATGTTTTTAATAGAGAACGTTCTGAGGAACCATGTTTTTGAGGTTCTGTACCCAAACTGAAACTAAATGTATTGTCAATTTTTTATAAAGGTGAATAACACGCCAATGCAATTGAATTTTGTTTGGTGTCGTACGCGTTTCGCTCTATATCAAGAGCATCATCAGCGACATCTGTTTGGTATTTATTCATTTATTTAGTTACATTTGGTTTACAATTTATATATTGTGTTGTAAACCAAATGTAACTAAATAAATGAATAAATACCAAACAGATGTCGCTGATGATGCTCTTGATATAGAGCGAAACGCGTACGACACCAAACAAAATTCAATTGCATTGGCGTGTTATTCACCTTTATAAAAAATTGATTAACCTGCAATTGAGGAAATGGCCCACAATATCCAGTCATAAATGTATTGTTGTCAGTATTCCCATCTCATTAAGGGAATGACTTTAAGACTTAGAATGTACACTCTTTATGTTTCATTGACTCAGAACTGAGTATTGCATTTAAAATTTTGTGCAATTATTTCCTAGGTTACCAAATACCAGTAAAGCCAGTTCGTGGGGGGGGGGGGGGGGGAATCCTCTGCAGCATGTGGGATAGTGTTGTTGAGAGAAAGGCGTGTACATGACTTAATATTTTCTATTTCATGACCAAATAGGTACAGTCGGGGACAGAATTCGAGAGACCCCTCGCCTTTCGATTATGCTTCGTTCTAGACACGACTGCCTCATGGGACAGTATAACTGGTAGGTGGTACACTAAATTCATGAGAAAATAGACCTCTCATACCCAGCACTTTACCCAAGACTAATAAAAATGAGTCTGTGCGCGAGAGACTCGCAAACGCTCTGAGGTAAAGTTCGGTGTTTAGAGTAAAAGTAATCAAAATAATCACCATTTTAGTCATAATAATTATTGAAATAATGAAATTCATTGATTATAAAGCAAATATACCTCTTTTTTCGTAATTTTGATAACAATTGTGTATTTTTCTTTCTTTCTAATAAACAGATGACAATTCGCTAGCAAACGAAATTACACGATGAATACAGGAAAAAATCCCTAAATCACGCACGTATAAAAATGTGTTAAACCAATAAGAGAGTTTGAATCGACTTATTTACACTTTCTAGACACACAGAGTTTAAGCGTAAGTAGAAAGTGCATTACGAAATTACTCAAATGGTGAACTAAATCACGAAATATAAATTAACTATTTCTACATACTTAACTTGATCGCAGTAGTTTCAGTTGTAACAATAATAAATTAATAACAGTTAATTCGTCTGCAATGTGAATAAGCGGTTTCAGATTTTAAAGGTGAAGCAATGGAAGTAGAAAACATTTCATATCTCCCTTTGTTTCTAACACTGATACTTCTATAAAGTTTTGTGTGGAGTATTACTTCTTGCCTTTCAAGTCAGATGGATTAGAAATAATAATCTTGCCTGGCATTCGGTAGGACATGGAATCAAACCCTGTAGGATATCCAATTCCAGTTTTTCGTGGTTTCAGTAAATCTCTCCAGCTGAACTCCGGAAAAGCTCCTTCAAAAAGCCGTGGGCGAAATTCTTTTCCGATCCTAGTTTCCAATACTCTCAAGATTCAAATCACATTGGCTTCGATTTTTTTTTCTTATCTGCTTAACGTCTCTCTAACAGCGAGGTCTTTAGAGACGGGAAAGAATGGGGGGCAAGGATTAGGCCATGGCCATTTGAAGGAAACATCCTGGCATTTGCCTGGAGTGATTTGGGAAACCATGGAAAACCCAAATCTGAATGCCCGGACGGAGATTCGAACCGCCGTCCTCCCGCATGCGAGGACAGAACGCTAGCCGTTACACCACCACGCTCGGTCATTGGCTTCGAAAAGAGAACAAGAAGAATAAAAATAACCGAATGTGGTGGATTAGTGGTAACACTCTGGGGTGGCTTCTGGGAGGACGTGGGTTTGAATCCCCAGTCCGGTCATTCAGATTTGGGTTTTTGATGGTTTTCACAAATCACTCCAGGCGAATGCAGGGTCGAATACCATGGTCGAATTCCTTCCCGTTGCTTACACCCAAGTCCTTATCGGCATCTAAATACCTTGACGTCGACAAGACATAAAGCCATAAGCAAAAAATAAACAAAGATACACAGCTAAAATCTCACCAAATTACTGTCAGTTATCAAGCTTAAAGGCAATAGCTATTGATACTCCTCCAAATCATATTTTTTTAGTAAATTCAAGAGATTGTTCATCAATGTAAAGGAAGATATGGAAGTAAAGCTATCAAAATACAAATAAAAGTTGAAACTCCGAAATAATATGAGGTGGAAACCCAATATTACGAAATCTAAATTTGACATCGTGTGTGAATTTGACCCAACGTACTGAGGTATCTTATTTTAAAAAGTTAACCACCAGCAGAGACTCTGGCAGGCATTATGCCGAAAATGAATAAAAAGGCAACATATGAAATATTTGGCAGTTACGAGGTCAAGGAGAAAGGATGAATCTCATGTAACTCAACGCTTTATTCATAATTATGTATTAGTCATTAATTTTTTTTTAGAAAATTACACTTTGTGCATTTCTACTTCAAAATGCTCTCAAAGCATCTTGAAAATGTTCTACCTCGTGCCATTTCCAAGACGGATTTAATTAATTAATATTGACCGTACTTTTAATTATTTTGTTTAAAGAAAAGGTCTAAGCATACATTAAGGGAAATTTATCTGGTTCGATCTTTAGATTTAAATATTTTGGTCTAGACTCTAGTGAAAGAATGTGTAAACGTGATTGAAATCACGATGGCTAACACAGATGTTAAATCCAAGGTGCCTCAGACATTTCCGGGAGCGATTTTCCTCAACCCAATTTACCTGCTCTGTATTTATCCTCGAACGTTGTATCTGACACAGCTCAAGAGAGAAAATCATTATGGAAGAATAGAACCATATATACGTGACGAATAATCGTTTTCTGAACTTAAAAATAATATATAATCTTGCGATAGTTGCTATCGAAGACGCGGAAATGTTCGATTCACTACAGATTTCAGATCTTAATCACATATAGTCGGATGTTCCACAAAGCAACTACAGGCGCCGATTAGTTTTCAGATAGATACGTTTAATCTTTTATGAATCCACAATATTCCACTTAGAAATCATCAATTTCCTTCAATACACACACATATGGATTTACAAATTTCAGCTGCATATGAAGTTTGCACACATCGCTAATTGTTTGACTAACTAGAAGAAATCTTTTCTCACTGCCGTCTTTCCTCGAATAAAATTTCATGGTGAGAATAATTGTGAAGCAATGCCCTGTTCGGGTATCCAATTTCAGTTTTCCATGCATTCACAAAATCAATTTAAACGAACGCTGGCACGGTTTCTTCAAAGGCAATGGCTAAATTCCTTCCCATTTCTGTCTCCAATCCACATCCATCTCTAATGACATAGACGTAAACGAGGCGAAAGCCTTAAGCACAAAAAAAGTCAAGTAACAGAAGAACTAATGAGTGGTTGTTAGAGAAGAAATTAAAATTCCTCAGTACCATCTGTCGGCACCACCATAACTGCAAAAGCTAAAATTGAATTATAGTGCAAACATGATCCTTTGTATTCGGAATACCGTATTCACAAATATGTGATGATTGCACGAAAGGCAGATGTATCGTCCATAAAAACTTATTCATCTACTTCTGAAGGATTTAATTTGTATAACTCGAAAACATTCCGAGTTGCTAGTTTGGTTTATGGTTCATAGAAAATTCTTGTTACATTCATTAGCATCGCATCACGTTACCTAGAGTTTTACATCTTTTCACACACCAACATGAAATAATTAATGTGCCATTATCACTGTAAAATTCAAAATTAGCAGCCTTCCTGTCGGAAAATAGAATAGTTACGAAATTTCAATTTCGTTTTTACTTGTATTCGTCAAGACTAATGAATGAAGATGCAATTCTGTCTTGGGTACGATGACAAACGGTTTCGAGGTCGTAATAGAAGGAAATACACATCGTTTGTGCCAGACGACTTCCTCGTTGTCTGCGCCACTTGTTTTCAAACTTCAGTTGCGACAGTGTGTTTCGTTGCACCAGCGAAAATGAATCAAAAAGTGACGTTGATAAGGGGGCAATTGTTGCTCTACATGAAGAAGGGCATTCGAACAGTTCAGTATGACAGGTCACCAGTCCACCGGAGCCGTCTAGTTCAGAGGTCGTTCCTCGAGCACCCCTAAGTGCTGCAAAATGATTGGCCACCCAAGGGCCCTATTGAAAATGTTTGGGTAGAAATACTAAGAATTATAAGCGAAAAGGAGCCTGTGGCTACAATCCGGAGCCAACTGTTAGAGGCCATGTTGTGACGCATGGGAAGAACCGGCCAAAAGTCGTGGTTATTTTTCACGCCTCATTAATTCCATGAACAGTAGAATTCGTGGTGTTGTCGATGAGGAGAGAGGCTGGACAAGATACTGCAAGAATTCCGTGTATTTATTTACATCTCCAGAACTGTTCTATCACACGTCTTTTTCGGCATTCTGCGATCGTATCCCTGTGTTTACATCCTGATTCGTTTCCAAACATATTTTTCCCTTCCTCTTCTCCCCATCACCTAAGATTTCTGGGCAGAGTACAGGTCTATTTCGAAGAAGGAAGTTCCAACCGTTAGTCGGTGGTAGCGTAGTTGGAAAGCTGACAGAGTAGTAAACTCAAGAGGTATGGGGGCTGGCACGATGTTCGGTGGCAGCAATTTTTTTTATTATTTTATCCTCTTCTTTTCTTTTTAACATCCTATATAAAATACTACACAGAAGTTTAAACGACAAGCGTAGCATACAATCAAATAAGATAGCAATGTTGTACTCCAATTTTCATTCTAACATTAGTTTCTGTAATATCAGTTTCATGATTTAAAAATTATGGTACTGAATTAATTAAGGGTTAAGATATTGCGTTGTTTACTTATTTACACTGTTGCATTAAATGCTTGCGAATGCCGCGATGTTTCCTTCAGAAGGACGTGGCCAGTAACTTCATTCCTTGCTCCCAAGCTTTTCCTGCCTCCAATGA